>CM046868.1:35485106-36685106 GCA_025617745.1 Heliocidaris erythrogramma
CTACTAATGGTACTATTACAAAAACTACTACTATTAGTACCATGACTACTACTACTATTAATACTACTACTGCTGCTACTACTCTACTACTACTACAACTACTGCTACTACTACTACTACTGCTGCTGCTGCTACTACTACTACTACTACTAGTACTACTACCACTATACTACTGCTGCTGCTACTACTACTACTATTACTACTACTACTACTACTACTACTACTACTAGTACTACTACTACAGTTACTACTACTATACTACTACTACTACTACTACTACTACTGCTACTACTAATGGTACTATTACAAAAACTACTACTATTAATACTATGACTACTACTACTATTAATACTACTACTGCTGCTACTACTCTACTACTACTACAACTACTGCTACTACTACTACTACTACTGCTGCTGCTACTACTACTACTAGTACTACTACCACTATACTACTGCTGCTGCTACTACTACTACAATTACTACTACTATACTACTACTACTACTACTACTACTGCTACTACTATACCACTACTACTACTACTACTACTACTGCTAGTACTACTCTACTACTACTACTACTACTACTACTGCTACTACTGCTACTACTACTGCTGCTGTTGCTACTACTACTACTATAGACCTACAACAACATCAACCAAAGCTGATAGTAATACTACAACGAGCAATATCAGACGCCAGTATATATGTTTTCTATTTCACTTACTAGTATTCTCTTCTTGTCCTGTGCATACCAGTACATATTGTATGCAATGTTGTGAAAAGGTTTGAGAACAGGTTTGCCACATTAGATTCATTATTTGTCTAACATTGGCTAAAAGTACGTTTCACTCTAAATCACCATAGCAATAGGCTATTTGCGTAAATGAATTTGTTTTCTCTGACACTTGTATCTATAGCACTTCTGACTGTATTTTAGCACTCATCGAAGTGTACTTAAGCACTTCACACAAAGTCTTGTTTTGAGTAGAGTCAATGAGTGGGACTAAATAAACCCTTTTCTCACCTTTCGAGTGTGAACAAGGTCCATACATCGCAAGCCTACTTTTCGACAGACAATATGAAGTAGAAGCTTTCTATGTAGCTGTAGAAGGTCGTATATGAAAATAACGATTTCTTTTAACAGGGGCAGATCAACAATTGTCAAAAAGGAGCGAGATTTTCCCCTGACATCAATTCCTCCCAGGAACCTGATTTAGTGAGGCCCGGAAGTCGAGGAATATAACAATTATTATACCTTTAAAAAAAAATCATATTCTTTTTCTCAATAGAGGCCGCAGCCATGTCGACTTTAACCCCCCCCCCCCCCCCACAAATCTGACCAAGAAGTTTGTGCATAGCTTTATCTTACGTCGGATCCGGCGATCACCGATCTGGATCCGAGACCAAAATCTCTGGGAGGTCTGGAACATGGTAATTCAGATGTGTATGTAATTGTATTGATCTTCAAGTGAAATGATGTGATTAATGTCAGAAACAAAAGTCTGATATCAATTGAAAGTAAATCACGAGCCGTGCAAAGAGAGGCAAAAATAATAACAAAGGGAGGGGGGGGGGAACAAATTGGCACAAAATAATTTGTACCCAGAATATCTGACAAGAAAACAAATGACCCATTACAAAACAGCGACCAAAATGATATGGAAAACAGCAGTAAAGGCCTTTTAATTGTTTTGTGGGTCCCTGACCTTTCACGTGTAATATACACACTCAATTAACTCCTAAAGTCTTGGTTGATTATCTCGCTGTTTAACCCTATTGTCATTATTGCGATTCCATTCGAAAACATTGTCTCTAAAAATGGATATACCTGGCGTGGGAAAAGTTGTTCGTTTATATAAATCCATGGTGTCGATTTTTATTCTGTTGCTTGAAGTGATATTTTGTTCAAACTGCAAGGGGTTATGCAGATTTTCTTCACGTACAGAGGTGAAGAAATAGACCAAGGTGTTCTGTGATAACTCCTTGAATAGACTTATTGAAACAGGTGACTCAATGAACTTTTAAAAAACGTTATCATTTTTGTTCGGCCTTTGCTTTCGGTATCGCTGTCGGGCATGGGAATTGCCTTACCTTGACGAACTGAAATGATCTGTTGAAAAAAAGAAATGGAAAGAAACACGGGAACTTTTGTTGGACAATGGGGTCAAATTCCATGTATGTCATTGATGGTTTGATGGTTTGTTTTACCTGACTGCTAAGAAAGCATGTCTGCTTGTAAGTAAGCAACCAGGGGACCGACGGCTTCAAGTCCTCTCCGAGGGCTTGGTAATGAGGATTAATGCCTTACCAAAGGGAACTATATAGCGCATCCACTTGATTTCGAACCCGAGTACTCACAGTTACGACACCACTGCTCTACCACTGAGCCATGGCTTAATGTGAAATCAAACATAGAGCTAAAACGATGTATTATATATTTGATCGGAATTACTGGTTAACACCAAACTGAGAGTTATTAACATTTAGGCTAAAATGAGGCACTTTGTATGGTATTATTTATGGAATTTATTTTAAATTAGCTTGCACGTTCACATGAGAAGGAAAGAAAAAGGTGTAAATAGATATTTTTTTAAAATAGGGGAACTAAAATAGAGCGCCAAATTGATGAAATTTTTTATTAGTAATGTGTGGACATAGAAAAAAGAATGGTCAGGGACGATGAAACATGTTTAAAGACAGAATGAAGTAAACGAAAATAGAAACGATAGCAATCACACCAGTTTAGGAATCACTAGTCCGATTTCCCATCATTTTCATCGCATTTTGTAACAGATCAGACATTAGCTCAAAAAAAGCCTAGATCTTCTTTCTCTTTTTTTTTTCTCTCTAGATCTAGCGACGAAGTGCAACGGCCCGATACTGTCAGTTCCCGCATGCTTCCGGGCGGTTGGAGTCGATGAGTTTGTAATGAATTTCACTAAGATCATATCTTCCCGCCTAAATAGCGCTGTTAGCCTGGTTAGAGCGCCCATTATTTCTGGGTCGCCTACAGGGGGGTTCGTGTCAAAACAAACAGTTTTAAGGCGTACCCAGTGCTGGGTACGCGACATCGGGGGTGGGTGAAGGGGGGGGGGGGGGGTAATATCGAAAAGATGTGTTGTGCATCGTTAGGATACGAGGTTGTCGTGTCGCTTCTTAGACGACTATTGTCTCCGCAACAGCGTCAATGTCAAGAAGATTATCGGAGATCGTCTCGACTTGCCCGTCAATGCATATTCTCCCAGTCCTCTGATATAATTAAACAATTATTCTCTCATAACCACCAACTTTTACTGATACTTAAACATCGTTTACGTTCATCCACATCTATGTTTGATGGGTGCTGCTGAATCACATTGAAAGAGAGAAAAACTAATATCGAAAAAACACGCAATCAACATTGAATGCTGCGAATCTTAGTTCATCCCTGTATCTATTTCAACGCAACCCTTCATGAAAATAGACATGATTATTTTCAAATTCATATGTACTTGCGAACATACAGTAAGTTTGATAATCATCTAAATGCATATGATTCACACGGTATTAAATCTGTACCCGGCTAATATGCAGATTATAATACCACAAGCTAAAAAGTAAAGTGTAGCCTACAATTACCAGTTAAGAGGTCCAAGAAACGTTAGATACAACCTTTATAGCGGTGCATCTAGAACGTTAAAAATTGTTAATTTGTTATTTTTAAAACTGTCAGTGCTCGGCCCTTTTAAATTGTGATTTAACACTTAACTGTTCAGAGTGGAGGGAATTTTAGGGGTGGTACCGACTCCCCCCCCCCCCCCCGCCCACCATTTGGCCGCTACGCCGCTGAAAGATGACGACAGAAACAGGATGATGCGCTACGATGCCAAGTCATGCTGCAATCCTTTCCTGTTTATCGCCACCAAAGAGAGAAAGAGAGAGAGAGAGAGGGAGAGAGAAGGAAAGTACTCCTCTATTCATGAAGGAGGATTATAAAACACCCTCTTAAAATGAAATAGATAGAAAAAATCAGTTCCTCTGGTAAAGGAAATTGAGTGAAACTATCTGACAAAAATCAAAAGTAGAATGGTGCCGAATGATACTTTCAATAATATCACTGAAGCACTTGTGAAATTATTACACTAGAACCGTTTTCAATGTATCAATATGATTTAAGCTTTAGTCTTCTTTTTTTAGATTAAAGAAGTGTATAAAGTATTGAAGAGCTTGTTTCAAGCAATACGTAGTTGATTCAGATTATAATTCTGCTGTAATTCAAAAGGAAATTATAAAAGGCTTCGGTATTCATGTCTTTATCAAATACGTTTGCATTTCTAAAGTGTCCATTTCGGGTATTATTGTGCAATTTTAAATGAACACATTCGGCATTAAAAAAGAAGACAATTGTTATTTACTTATTTGAAAGAGATTTTGGCTGGATTAATTTTGCTACATATTCTGTATAATTATGTATGGCCCAAAAACGCGTGCACAGACGCGACAGGATCAATTCGTTATGAAATAGCATTTTAGTTGGAAAATGTTTCACTCGGTATTTCTCTTTTGTTGATTTTTTTTTCATTGTTATTCCGCTTCTCATATCAGTTATTACTTATTGAATGTAATATCCTATTTAATGTTAGTTATTTTAAGGATACATTATCAGGCATATCTATATCTGTGTTTTTAAAAAATCATTTCTGATGTGTTTAAGGGCACAGTATATTGTTTTTTTTTCTCATCACTTTACATTACTTATACATAAGCTGATAATGTATATTTTATAAAAGAGCATTCTAGTTGATTCATTATAACATAAGTATGTTTTTGTTGCTGATGTTATACTTATGATATACATTGTCCTATTTTGTCATGACTTGTGTTAATATTCTCATTATTACTGTTCTGATTATTAATTATATATTTGAACAAAATATTGATGGATATGTCCGGCGTTATTTCTATGTTTTATTAATGATATATCTAATAACATCGCCTCTACCATTATATTATATGCTGATGATTGTATTTTATATCGTCGCATTTCTACTTTAGATGATTGTAAAATTTTACAAAAGGATCTAGAAGTTTTAAATCAGTGGTCTAAGACATGGATGCTCGATTTTAATTTATCTAAATGCAAGATCATGACGATGTCTCGGAAGCTTCATGATATAGCTTACGCATATACTATTGGCGGTCAGGAGCTACAAAATACAATGTTAGAGAAATATTTAGGTCTTATGATAAACAATACTTTAAATTGGAATGATCATTGTTCTGAATTACATGTGAAGTGCAATAGACTTGTTGGTATTATACGGAGGAACTTTGTTGACTGTCCAAAATCTGTTTTAACAAATCTTTATGAATCTTTAGTAAGCTCACGTTTGGATTATTGTTGTATAGCATGGGATCCATATAGAATTTCACAAAAACAACTGGTTGAACGAATTCAAAAACGCTATTTAAGAATGATGTGCAAAGACTGGAGCACTAGTTATGATATGTTATTACAAAAGTTCAGTATGAATACATTAGAGAATAGACGAAAGTACCTCCGACTGGTGTTTTATTATAAGCTTCTTAATGATTTAATAGATGTAGGACATAAAGACAGGTGCACACCTGCGAACAGAATTGCAAGAAACGATCATAACTTAAAGATGCATGTACCCTTCGCAAGAACAGATTATTATATGAACTCATTTTATCCTATAAAACCATGAATGATTGGAACAAACTTCCGAAGTATGTAGTCAATATGAAAACTCCTAGCATGTTTAAAAAAGCGTTAAATAACCATCTCAACCCACATAGTTAATTTCACAGATGCTATACCTCAACTAAGTCATTTTGTACTCTGCAATACTACAGTGATTTTACTTGCAATCATCATTGTTGACTATCGTTTACATCCTTTAAATAATACTTTGTGCAATATGTTTATGATATTGAATTTACTTGTTGTTTATATCCGGGAAACAGACTTGTATGGGTTGGTCAAACCATTTTTGTTTTCCCGAGACATGTTTTTATAATGTCTGAATAAATTCAAATCAAATCAAATCAATCCATGAAGTTCAATGAATAACTTTCAAATAAATTGACCGATTCATAATTCTTTGACCAGAGGGGTCACAACTATTTCACAACATATATACCATAGTACCTTCATTTAAAGATATGAGCGAACTACACAAGTTTAAATATATAATGCAGAGTAGGGACTATGATGTACGCAAGATCGATCTCAGCTCCATCAGTAATATGTACATTGACAGAATAAGAAATAATACATGCTCAAAATACGTAAATTATCTGTTAAAGTAGGAAGAGTTTGGCAAGAGACCTACATAAAATGTCTTGTATTTTCCTGATTATAACATTGTACTTGCCTCTTCTTGTGTGTGTGTGTGTTTGCTTTTTTGCTTTGTTATTTTGCAATGATTGATATTCCGCTTTTCATCTGTAACCTATTTTGAATATTCCTTTGCATTTGTATGTTGATGATAATCCCAAATTGTGGATTTTAGTTCAGTATATTGAGTTGATTTGATAGAATAAAAATCACTGACAAGCAACAACAACAACAACTACAGCAACAAAAATATTCTCAATTTTTTTGGCTGGAGGCACATGTATTACACGTTTTTCTCCAGGTGTGTATTATGGCAGCTTTGATTAGGCCGAGGGCACCGGCACCCCCACCCTCGATGCGACATAGTGGTTGGGTGGGGATGGGGGGGGGGGGGGTGGTCAGAAAGACCATGGTGATCTTAATATTAGTAGACAAACCGTTAAGGAGGGTGATGTTGCATAATAATCTGATAATGACGGTGATGGGTTGACGCTATACTGTAAGGATCTTTGTGATGGTAGTTTCAATTATGCCTGTTAATTGATGGGGGTAGTAATGATAATTATGATGATAATGGTGATGAAGATAAACGACCGACAACTAAACAGTGCTCAAATTGCCAAATATGAAGTGGATGAACGATAAAGCAAAGCCGAAAATAGATTGAGCGATTGTCTCTTGCTATTATTTCCAAATGTCTACTAAGTCAAACATCTATACTCAGTTCATTTACTTGTAATCGCTCCTCGAGGGCAAACCTCCACCCATCGACCATTGATTCCCCGAACGTTGGTCAAGAAGCTTTTTATAGAGTACCTTAATGAATTTTGGTAATTATCGCTCTCATAATAAATCTTTCATTCATCTCGAGGCGTGTCGATAATTACACTTAATCGAAGCATTGCTTATGAAAAAGAGCTGACTTTTACCTCTCTGAGCTGATAGGCATTGACCCTTTGGAAATAAAGACCACAAAATGAAGAGGCTCTTTAACCTCAAGACGTTGATCAAGTGGTATTGTCTCCGCGATGGGTGTTTAAAAGCTGATCCGTGACTACAATACGAAGTATAGCTACTATTTAGAGATTGAGGAGGTTGAAAGAGCCCACATGGAGCTTCAAGAGTGATTAATAGGGGATTACTGAGAAATGATAACGTGTCACGGCCTCCTCTATTACCCTAAGATGTCAAAGGCGTTCGATATTTTAGAAAATGAACATACCGGTAGGCCTATTTTTCTAGGGATGCAAAGTGAGCATTCCCGTCCAAAAGCTTTGGAATACAAACAACTCTTGTTATGCATGGTTGTGCAGTTTCAGCTATTAGTCGGCTATTCATTTAGTTATCAATTAAATGTGTTTCAGGTAAATAATTCTGTCACTTTGTTTACTATATGAACATTTTTTCTTAATTTCTTTTTTTTTTCTTCAAACATTTCTATTTTTTTTTTCTTCAATTTTCAGGGTTGTTTTGGTCATGTTTTACTTAATATGTTTGTCTTGCTTGCCGGATTAAAACTTGATTTTAACTAGACGCCATTGTGTTCGTTATAAAATTCATTATTAGTTACAAAAGTAAGATTAATTATCCTTTAAAAAGTAGTTTGTTTCTTCCCTGATAACATTTCACTGACTCTCATCAATGGTCCGTTTCATGGCTTTGGTCATTGTAACCGTCATAAGAATAGGAACGTTTTGATGCGTTGCATAAAAACCTTAAATTGAAATTGGTCGCGAATACAACAGGGCAGTCTTAACTAACAAAGGTTGTAGATCATTCAGAACCATTGACAAGTATATTGAGCTAAATTAAAAAAAAGTGATCTGACTTGGTTGGAAATAAAAGAAAAGGTCTTTATCATCTTTATTGAGGACTGAGAACGAGACGGTACTAATCCGGTAATTGCTCTCAATACTTCTTTTCTACGCTATTAAGTGATCTATAACTTTAATTTTGTCCAGTCGATGTGAGTTAAAGGAATACGTGGCTTTTGTAACTCTTAACCCCTATATGAGTTTTGTAATAGCGCTCGTGAATCTATATCAAATTTGCATTACTTGGTAAGTGTGCAGCACATTACAATGATGTATGATTTTGTACAATATTCTTTAATCTTCATCGACAAGAACAATAACAAATAGATATCTCCTATATAAGAACCGAATCAAGCTTATGGGAAGTATTGTGAACAGACGCATAAATCCAATAAAATTGGGAGTGGCGGTGATTGATATTGTTTCACAGTTTGATTGAGTTAAACGAGGAAAGACCAAATGAATAAAAAAAATGGCAGATAGTAATTTATCTGCATTTATCCGGAATTACATGGCATTAATAACTATTAAACTTAGGCCTGTGTACTTTTAAACTGATATTTCAACTTTGATTCCTATATATTCAAATGGAAACATAATGACATTCAACCGGTGAACCTTTAACTTTAACCCCAAGTATTTTGCATTAATCTCTAGACTAACAGTTTACAGAAAGACACTGCGTCTAATCTATCTATTGTATAAACTAATACTGTTTTTATTACTATAATCCTAAGATATCAATTACAATCCATGTTCAACTATCAAATCTAACCAAAGCCAATTAAGGAAATTGATAGGTTTCGATATCCGTCTCAAAAGAGCTAAATTACCGTAAAATCAGTCACACATGTCTACCCGTCTCGATGATAAATGAAAAGAGGTTGACAGGTTTTTTTCTAATACGATCCCTTATGTCTGATAAGGTCAATGACCTTTGAATTTCGAATGTAGTGAGAAATGATAAGTCTTTATTTTGCTTTAAAGCAATTCCGTGCCGTTGAAATTACTATCAAAGTCTAATCAATGTAATGACATTTATGAATTTAGTGTGTTTTTTTGTGAATATATGTGTTTTCTCTCTCTCTCTCTCCCGTTCTCTTTCTCTCTCCCTTCCTCTCTTTGTTTCATGAGCACAGGTCTCAAAAAGAGTATTTTTTAAAAAAGGATCTCACATTTTCTGAAAATCTCAGACAAACAAGCCCCCTCCCCCATGCAAGTGTTTTCGTTGCAAATGTTTTGGGGCAAATCATAAGAGTCAATCGCCCCTACCCTCATCCCCCCCCCCCCCCGTCAGGAGAAATGAGAAAGAAGATTAGCATAAGACTAAAAAGCGGATGTGAACTCCACGAGAGACGGAGACAAAAATTCGAACTACGGTTTCAACCTAATAGTTCTTTTTATTTTGTTACTTCCAACCTTCACACCATTTTCTCATTCCACTCGTTTACATATTCTTTACTATATATATCTATTTTGGTATCATTATTTTTTTCATCGTAATTTTCTCTCTGTTATTTCGCTCTTTCCTTACTTACAAGATGACGAATCCCAAGTGGACGCCCCCTCTCTCCCTCCTCTCTCTCTCTCCTCTTCTCGCTCCCCCATCCCTTCTCTCTCCCTCTTCTTTTTTTCTTTTCAGAGTCAAGATTGATTGATTTATGTACTTATTTACCGATTCATTCGTTATTTATCTATTTATTTATTTATTTATTCATTTGCCAATGATAAATAGAATGGGTGCCAGATGCAATGTAAGTCAATGAAATAATTAATGTTTTAATATTGTTTGAATACCATACTATATCAGTACAAGTATATTACAAATTCAGGATCTACATTTTTACACAAGAATTTGTCAAGGTGTAATAAAAGGCTTCCAAATAAGTGGAGAAGAAACCAGATAACGAAGAGGATTTTTTTCAAAGCAGCTCATTCAGGGCGAATTTATCTACAAATTGAAGGAGAAATAATAGGCTCAAGTTAGCTGACATTACAGAGTTTTAAAATGTACCGAGGGAATTTTAGAATAGCCATGTGAAGAAACTGATGATGAATCAAAATAATTGTCTACCATAATCATTAGGAAGACGTGAAGTTTGAGAGAAATGCAACTATTCAATCTTTCTCTCATTTTGTGGTGTAAACCTAATAGCTCCTTTCTTTAGATTGTGATGTAATGATGTAACTTTTCGCAATATAATTTTGAATGTTTCAAGGTCGTGATTCCAAATACTGACTGACAACTCAATTTACACAACATGAAAATACCAAACATTTCAAGGTAAGTATTCAAAATTTGCGCTAACTGCGATACAGCAAACTGTAAACGTCCATATATACAGGTCCCAGGTGATAATAACACCCCTTTAAACACTCGCGACAGAATCCGCACCTGTCTTTAATCATAATTATCAAATCATTCGTATGAAGACGTCCTCAGAAGCAATAGTCGGACCTAATGTTGGCCATTGAAAACATTTTCGTCTCGTAATTTAGTTATTTTACAGTCAATTTACATCGTGAATAACCAGTATGCCCGTAACTATTCCCCAGCCAATCTTTGGTCGAATTATTTTCCAAAGTCGATAGCTTTCAGGACGCTGCATTAGCAGGTACCTCCATTTGATTGTCAGACATTTTGTTTACCTAACATAACCCGATGAAATTAATGTTACTCCTTCATTTTAAATCGCCACACCGTAAAGGTCTCTAGCGGATAGCCTTTAAATAAAATGTGACGAAAAGGGAATTTTAGTTTGATCTGTTGATAATTACAGCAATTTTGTTGACATATGTGGAAGGTGAGCAAAATGCTTGGACGTTGTAGTGTGCGCATCGAACTCTGAACTCGCTCCATTTGATTTCAATTGCCATTTCACTATTCCTTTAAAATCCCTCTAAACTTTTATAGCGCTAAATTGCAAACCAATTCATCGTTATAGAATACACGCTCTTCAAGGAGAATTTCGAAGCTGTCGAAAAGATTTGAATAAATTACCATTAGGGATTTGGATGCTTTACTGTCATTATAACCGCTTTTGAAACCATTTAAGATGGTCATCCTAAACAGCACCCATCGTCCCATTCTTGGTAATCTCCCATCGCTCTCTATTCCTTTTCAAGACACATAAACATTATCCTTGCCCAATTTTCTAATCATGATCCATTTAAATGTTTAATTAAACACTCCCCAGGTGATACAAATGCATGCGGCGCAACCTTTCAGGTGTTATGGAGTTATGTGAGGTTTCACTCCATAATCTACTTCGCAACAATGACACACTTTATCCTTCACAAAAAACGGGCCAATTTCACCACCATCTGCAAAGGAATGATTGGTAATTGAGCGATATATTAACTTGCCGCTATTTTCTCTCGTCTGGAACGCGGTGCATTGAATAAGATGAAGACATAAGAGAGATAAACGTCTCAACAGTATTTCACTCTTTTAAAGGCAGGACCAACGCCTTATGTATTCAGAACCTCTAAAGTTTAATTAAGCCCTAATCGCTGAAATTTGTAAAGGAGCTCTTTTCCCTCAATATACCGCCCAAAAGGCGAACTTTTGTATTGAATTTGTAAAGATACCGCACGGACATTCTCCTTTTGAGAAGATGGCGTTATGTGAAGCGCATGATTACGGAGTCGGGAGTGCAGTGGGGTGTTATGCAAAAGAAATAGGTTTGGTTTTTTTTTTCATAGAGTGCCATAAGATGTTCTGTGGTAGATCAATGGTGAGAAAAAGGTGTGATGCATGCTCATATTCCATGTATTTAGGAATATCTAATTAACCCTCTCAGTCCCCTAGGTGCAAGAATGTACGTATATTAACTCAATGGGTTTTCTATGGCTTGGGACTGAGAGGGTTAAGGCTGTTATTGGACCGCAGGCCGTGAACACATTTTAGTCAAACCAAACTCGTAAAAAAAAAGGTTCAACATGCAAAATACTTTTAAAGCTATTATTAAATGCATTTCTGATTTGTAACCGAATTGCAACGAAAAGGAAGAAAACATAATTATGTACTGTTATCTAAACATCACGTCATTTCGGCACGAAATGTTTCAGTAAAGATGCTGGGTTTCAATGTATAAAGCATGGCTTGATAAGTAAAATCTTCAGCAAAAGATGGAACCGGTGGACGCCCCTCCCCGTAGGAAAGCATACTTTAAAATGAATACAAATTCCTGTTGGCCTGTGATATGCGGGGCTGTGCGTTTAGCCCACATTTTATATAATTGTTGGATACGCCAACACGATGCAATCATCAAGTAAATTCACTTCAGTGATTTATTTTAAAATGTAACACTTTTCAACACGAAATTCAAATATAGCGAGAATCTAAACATCGTAAAATCTAGTAATTGTTAATTTTATATATGGATTTACAATTTGATGTTTTTATTTTTATAAAGACATTACTATTCTTTCCAAAACAATTCTAAAAGAATAAATTATCGTATTTGTAGAGCTTAACAGATTCACCAGTGGACAATGCTCACAACATGATGAATTTGACCTTCACAGGCTTTTTTTTTAAGTCAAAGCTACAAGTCAATATTAGAATGAAAAGCTGACTCTGAAACCTTCATTGAAAGCACAATTTAGGTTAAGCATTAGTGGTTTTGATTAGTACATGATATGCCTCTGAAAGATTCTGTAATCTTATTTTCCTGAGTGAGCGCAACTAATCTTTATTGATCTGCTAGCCTTGATATATTAGTGAAAACAAAGCTGGCATCGCGGACGAAATGGAAGCAGGAAGTGGATAAGTTCCACGCTAGAGAGCGTGAATAATCGACGAAAATTTACAATGAAAGATTCGAAGTGTAAATGCTAGCTACAATATCACGAAGAATAACACGAAGATGCATTCTGGTATAATGATGCGCGCGATTATCGGAGCAATACCAAAATCATTACTCCGCTCCTGCGTTTCGTACGTGCCTCGCAATACATGTTGCGATTCCCGCTCTTTTTAATATCCGCCCTTCGCCCACTCGACCACGCGAGAAGAAGAGGAAAGAAGAATGAAGTCTCATAACAAATCTTGAGTATATCACTTGCACGGTGAAAGGGAAGCCACTTAGTGTTCTCTCGATACTTGTTATGAGCCATAATTGTGGATAATTGTTCCCCAATATTACACTCCTCTTTTCTTTCTTTCTTTCTTTCTCCGAGCAAAAAGTCGAATCCAAACAAAGCATCTTTCTTCCGTCAGCGCCACGGGCACGGCGCGGGGCTCGAAGCAATTTAATGAGGCCGTGAGCGAACGCGCGAGCGAAAAAGAATAGAGAGATTCGAAAGCATATTTGACCGGGAACACTGGATGAAAAGGGGAGAAGTGTCGATGAAGTTTGATTGTTCCGTGCTAATATCATTGAGATTTTATAGTGTATGACAATGTTTATCTTTTTCCGATTGATCAGAGAAGAAAGACACTGGAGGTGAAAGATGAAGCACGGGTGCAATATTTCTCATTTGTCAAACTTCCGTTTACACTCCAACCGAGAAGGAGGGGGTTAGACCGAGAAAGAGAGGGGAGAAGGGGGGGGGGGGTTGTTTGACTCCTTCACATCAAACTATATGTTATAAAGTGATTACAATGTTTTACTCCCGGGTGTGTTTATAATTATCGATAAAAAGCTGAATATTATCGCTGCAATCATTGAATACATAGTAAAGTTTTTATATCAAGATTACAAAACAAGTCTCAACAAAAGAAAAGACGCATTAAATACCCTTCAGAAGTAGGATCAAACGAAACGTCATAGGCATACGAGATCAGCCCTGGGGGCTACTGGCCTGGTAATTTTGAAACTACTAATATATTCGGGCAACCATCATCTTATATTTAGGCAGCGAGGTGCATGGCTTCTCTGTATTTTATGAGCTTATATATTTTGCGTAATACACATCAATTAAAAACTTGTGTCAAACCATGTATACTGATATTTATAAGTAAATGCAGTAACGATCATAATAAAGTCTCCAAAAAATTGTCCCAAACTATATACTGGAAAGTTGATATTGAGGCAAAAGACGGACCCCCGCCAAATTGAGAGCGCTTACCATGTATAAGGTGATTTGAAAAACCATTGTCTGATTGTTATGTGTATCACAATTCCTACAAGAGTCATTTTTATCATTTTTCCTGCTGTTGTGCGTTGATTTGTAGAAATATCGATTTTACATCTGGTTTCTCGAGTTGTCGGCCCAAAATCAGAGATGAACCCCCCCCCCCCCGAAAAAGAAATCATAATTAAATTGAGCATATGATTGACTGAATAATATTATATCAATGCAAATTTACTATTAATTCACAGTTAATCAGTGATCAGGTTGGTATGATGATTATGATTGCACTAACCGTATACTGCTCTAACTGAAAAGAAATGGAGTCTTTAACTTTGGTATGTTTGTTTCAATTACAATACTACTACGACATTAAATCTCTTTGGTGCATTTTATCACCCTTTTCCCATATTAACGACATAATAGTCGAGTCAAATCTCAATAAAGAAATGAAAAGAACATAATCAGGTGATTGGTCACTGTAATGGAATAATCTCCAACATGAAATCCGGCAAGCGTTTATTAGAGCACGCTTTTGGAATAGAACGTGCGTCTCGCGGCGAACTCATGACATATCATTAAAAAAAAAATCTGTTTTCAAATTAATGCTCGCATAATTACACTTGGCAAGGGTGGCACGTCAATTATTCAAGTCCACTTTTGGGGATCAATTCATAATAATGGGCTTTCATACATTGCAAATACGGAGGACGATCTAGTGGCGGATCCATCCTTTGACGGGGGAGGGGGATGGGGGAACAATGTGTCCAAAATCTCTGCCATGCAAACAAAAAATGATAAAGTATGAAAAGGTCTTCATGACATTATTTTATCGAATTAAATGCCCCCCCCCCCATCTGCAAAAGTCCCTGAATTCACCATGAACCTTGATGAATCACGAAAATATTTGTTTACCCTTTCCTTTAAATGTGTAGCATCAGCTAATGCTTTAATGCACATGGCGTCATGTATATGATTAGGCCTACCTGAAATGTTTAGCATTTCTATGATTATAAGCTCTATACTCTCATATACCTATACCAACCATGAAGTCAGTAAAGATTCTTTTTATTCAAGAAACCTAAACGTGAAGCTGTTTCTGAATATATTAAAAGCCTACACTGTAAAAACTGAAGTGCTGTATATAGCACTTTGAGGGCATGCATAGGGACTGCACTCAGAGTGCTATTGTAATGCACACAGCGTGCTATTTCAGCACTTTCACGGGAGCTGGACCGGCTCCTTAAACTTGCTAAACATTCATTTAAAAAAATCGTGATTTTGGCGAGCCTCGAACCAGGGTCCGATGATCGAGAATTGCTGGCATTACCGCTAGACTAACTCACATCATACAATTTAGAGCAGATCATATTGTTACATAGTGAATTTACGACTCCACATAGTTCATGTTATCTACTTGACTCCCATGACTAAACTGGATTGCAAGAAGCATTCGTTAGTCTATCGGTAACGTCAGCGCCTCTCAATCAGCGGAACCTGGTTCTAGGCTCGCCACGGTCACATTTTTTTTAATGAATGTTTTGCAGTTTAAGGAGCCCGTCCAGCTCCCGTGAAAGTGCTGAAATAGCAAGCTGTGTGCATTACAATAGCACTCTGAGTGCAGTCCCTATGCATGCCCTCAAAGTGCTATATGCAGCACTTCAGTTTTTACAGTGTATGTATTCGACATCATTTTTAATTTTTTTTAGAAATATCAAGCTCTTCGTTTCAAAATTTAGAAATTGGATTTCTGAATAATTATTTCGATGTCAATCGAACACTAATTCTCATTTTTCTTTTTAGAAATAGAGGCAGACGACGAGAAACAAGCATCAATAAACATGATAAAGATTTAATCAAAGTTTTGCATGCCACAGTAATCGATATGTATTAATATTACATGTACTTGAAAATATTGAAACTGCACTTAACATTTTGCAGTCGATGTAAACGCGCCTATATCCCCCTTGCCTGGACCGCACGTCAAATGAATCTAATTGAGCGGCCGGAGCTAAATATGCGTTAATCGTATTGCTTCTCCCGTCGCATATTAGCACCAAGCAAGGGATGGAACGGGCACACGATACCCTACACCGTCAACGACAGTTTAGGATAAGCCTGGAAGGTTGGAGAATAAAGTAATATATTTAGGTGGTTATTACCAGCGTTATTGTTATTGCAAGAAAATGGGCGGGAAACACTGGAGGGGAAATGAGCGGGAGAACGTGTAGGATGGTAGGCACTAAATTGTATCGTCTGCCTTGTTTTATGCAGACAAATTTGATTATAAACCGTGCGTGTTTCTAAGTAGAAGTACAATGAACTGAAAAATCATGCAGACAAAGGAATGCATCTGTGTAAATATATTTTTGTCACTTTTTTTCTCATAGATAGCATATTAAATGGGAACAGGGTTACCATATACAGCTTATCCAATATGATATGAAACGAGTTGAAAATTATCAATGAGAATTTGTGCAATTTTATTATGGCGCCAAATTAATGCAGAACTGAATTTATACGACCGGGCATATATAGTCCAATAATCAGAAGTCATTGAGCTACAATGGCGGTCCTAAATCAGGATGAACGACCTCTGAATTGCTTACAATATATTCTTCCTTTACCCATGACAACTAAATTTATTGATACACCATAGTCATACCTTGAATCATGGTCATCGTTTTGCAAATCCGTACACATGGTAGAATGGTCAAATTCAAAATGTATTCGGAATAAATGAGCTTGAAATACAGGTGAACCGTCTTTTGAAAACGTTCACTGGGAGAATGTGGGGAAGGGGGAATTTCCAACGTCATTTGATTCGGGAAGCCCTCTCCAGTGGGCCATTTGATCACCCCTGGATCCGCGTATGATGTATAGTCTATATTGCATGAAGTGTTGTTTTTTTCAGTTTTTTTGATAAGGGGAGCTAAATACACTTGATATAATGACTTTTTTAAGACACCGTATATTGCAATCTATAACCCGCTTCGTAAATCTCGTTGATTGTTACATATGCCTTTTCCCCGCCTCAAGGCTGCTTGATATTTGAATCATGATGATGATTCGTGATTGATATGACGAAAGCTATTTCGTGAGCCCATTAGATAGAAATGTAATCACGCTCATTAATATAACGCACGTTCAGTTATGTGGGACTCCGGTTGGCATGGTTGGTGAGTTACCGGTAGAGTAAAGATGGGGGCATTGCGGCAGTAATAGAGGATCAAGGTCATGGTATGGAAAAGGGAAAAGATAATAAGATAGAGAGAGAGAGGGGGGGGGGGAGAATGAAAGAGAGAGAGAGAAAGAGAGAGAGAGAGAGGAGGGAGTGAGAAAGGGAGACTAAGGAGAGAGGGGAGAGAGTGAGGGAGTGAGAGAATGATAGAGGGAAAGAAAGAGAGAGAGAGAGAGAGAGAGAAGGGAAGAGGGGGGGGGGGGGGGGAGAGGGGGGGGGGGGAGAAGGTACGGTGGTCATATGCATACATTTGCTTACGCCCTGCCTTTATCCGTACCTCCCCCCCCCCCCCCCCCCGTGATCCTACCAACACCACTTACCATCGAGACTGTATACCGTTATGGCGAGAACTCATTAGCATAATTATAATCAAGATATTCATGTGGATATCTTCCAAGCAATATGACTTCAAACCAAAGAAGAACTTCTTCGCTTGTTTTTACCAAATATCACGATATTATAGTAGACAGGTGTATTGCAACTTATATACACCTATCATTGATCGAGGATAGACAATCGAGCATTAAATAACAAAATGGTATATAATCACATTCGTAGTATTTTCTTTCGAACTGAATATACATTTTCTTTGAATAATATTGTGTAAAGAAAGCATTCTGGCGAGTTTCAAACGAAAAGATGATAGTTCAGTGTGCAATTAAAAAACATTCCTTTGCATAAGTTGGAGCCAGTTTGTTTAATGCACTCCCTGCTAATGCTCAGACGTGTACATCCTTTTATAAGTTTAAAAAACTATACAATTTTTAAAATCTTGACCCAATGGAATTATAACATTGCTATTCAAATATGTACATTTTATAATACCATTAATTCTCTCTCCATTTTTGTAAATTAGCATGTTACCTAATTGTTATTTATTTTGTACTTTAAAGTAGAATGATATATTAAACTGCAGAGCGCCTTTGGAAAGCAGTTTTGCATAATTATTAACTGAACAGGCCACCCCTGCAGTATGAAAAAAGAACATACAATAAAAAAAAATAATGAATGAATACATTCGTTATGTGAATTAATTTGGTTAAAAGCTGTATTATATTTTTAAGAGGTGTATTTTGATCACATTTTATTGGATATCATAAGCATTGTCTTCATCAATTTTGACCATTACCTTAATGTCAACATGGTCAAGGCATCCATGTAAAATTGAAACCTATCTTTAATTATTAAGAAGAATGATAATGATCGACAACACAAGAAGAAATGAAAATAAAGAGAAAAACTAATCCGGGGAATTGAAACCTCGAGCTCATTTTGAAAATGTCGTTTTTGAACAGCGTCATTATCTTTATTTTTGTCTGATAATCATATTTTCCTTCATCATTATTAGCGACCTTCGTTTGCTATTCATTACATCGATCAGCATTGTCACGTTTTCATGTTTGCTTATCTGTAGCGGTAATTGTTCGCGCTAGTTTCTGTAAGTTTACCGGTAGTTCACTGCGCTCAAATTTTAGTGAGTATCGTTTGGCGTTTGTCCAATTAAAACCAATATAAAATGGCTATGGGTACATCTCCCCGCCCCCCCTCTCTCTCTCTCTCTCTCCCTCCCTCCTCTCCCTCCCTCCTCTCCCTCCATCCTTCACTCCCCCTCCAAATCTTCCTGTCTCTGTATCACACACACACACACACTCTCTCTCTCTCCCTCTCTTCATATCTCTCTTTCTGAACTCTCTATTTGCTCTTACGCTGTATGAACATCTACTTTTCTGGTTCGCTGATTAGTTTTGTTTTTGTTTCTGCTTGTCATACTTGTATCCATCGAGCCATCTCTCTATATTTCTGTATATAATTCGGAAATGTATTAGATTTTTTGTAGCCAAATCAAGTTTGAAATAATGAACTCATGAATGATATTAAGATATTTTTTATTCAAGCATATACCATCATCACATACTTGATGACAATGATCAGAAAACGTCATGAGACATGAGATTTGATTGTGTTTCTGCTTTTTATATACATGTACCTTGATGAATGACTGTGTTCACGCCTGGTAGTAACATTATATCACTATTACTTCATTGCTTGATAGAAGTGCTTAATTAGTAATATGTCTTCGCGTAAAATGAAGAGAAAAAAACCCACCAATTAAAAAGATAATTATATCCACGAATCAATGTAGTAAAAGAAACGCCCGATTCACCGAAACTGAACGATGTCGAAACGTCACTTGGACTGTCGCCTTCGCAAGGTCGTTAGCGGGCGCTGTTGAATAGAAACGGAAATCCGCTATCGATCGAAGTGCAGTCTGAGAATGAAAAGAAGATGTCATGACACCAAGGCCGTCTTTCCTTTTTTCTTTCTGCTTACTCACCTTGATAAAAAAGAGTCTTGCTAATTATGGTCCATTCTTGTCTCAAACCGATTGTATAATCCTAAGAAATTTGGAGCGCTCGACTGGAAGGGGACAAATGAAGAGGGTTCAAATTAGTTGATTTCACGAGCCAATGGTCGTAATTACAGGAAGTAAGAATGACGGAACGCAAATAATTGCTTTTCTTCTTTTCTTCCTTCTCCTTGTCATTAATGATCTGGTGACAAACGCTTTTATAATTGCAAAAGTTACATTATGAAATAACTCTGTCACTTGTAATTCTTGTTTCTTGTGCATTTCCCCTTACATTCTCAGCCTCTTTAACTTTCATCTGAAAGAGGAAATTGCAAACTTGTAAGTTACTACAATGTATATAAATATTTCTTTCCGCAATGGGCCAAACCAAATTTGATTGCACATAATATACAGGGCAATATGCCGTCATCATTTTTGTAAAGCGAGATTATAGTTATTCTTCTCTGAGAAAGAAACAATGTTAAACAAGCCAAGATCCCGGCCCACCCCCACCATTACAAAAAAATGTACGACGAAAAAGCTTACTCTGCACAACAATTTTGATGTATATTTACTTCTTCAGGTAGAAGAGAGAAAATGTACTAATTTGTCTCGTTTTATAGTCATCGTCATCACAACATCAATCATGGTTCTATAATGGAACTAACATATGCCCATATTTTGTTTTGCAAAGAAGGCCATCTGGATGAAAACACCAAAATGATGCTTGATAGAGATGAATCAACCAATTGACCTCTAATAGTACTTCAATGCGACTGAAACTTTAGTAATGAAAAGGACTGAACAATGCAACGGATTGGTGTAAATCGAAAACAACACACCGCCGTTTAACCATATTAACGATACACGTTGATGCATGTATTTCATTGCCACCTTTCACTGCGTTTCTCTCCTTTCAAGTGTTATTAATGACACTATTTTAGGTATGACAAATGCCTAACATTACGGGCTAATTTCTGCTATTGTGAAATTGTACAATTTGTAAATGATCGTCATTTACGAGTAATGGAAGTGTTGGGAGGATGGATACGTATAGTACAACGCAATCAATCAATTTCTCGCCATGCTCACTGTATCATTTGTGTAAATTGCTTACAAGTAATTCAAAATTGTGTCACTTTATCAATCCATTGCTAAATGGTTAGCAGTAGAATATTGTAAACCAGATACTTTCTTGCCTCCAAATGCATATTTTTAAGTGTCATGCCGCGAGAGTTTTTGTTTAAAAAAATGAAAGAAAGTGGAATTACGGTGACTAAGATAAGAAGATTTCTGTCCACTTACATCAATAAAATATTCATAAATATAATTTTTAGGAAAATACTTAAGAGAAAATGTGATGTGCCTTCACATTATGGCGAACAACCATGCATGCTAATTAATATTTCATTGAAAAATAGACTTCTGACATTATAAGAATGACAAATGACATTTCCGTAATTGATGGAAGTCGGTTAATAGGTGATAAGTTATTACCAAAGAACAGACTATGTGAAAATACACCTACATCATATCATGATAAAGCATCAATGAAATGGAAATGTCAGTCAGCTAATTTTTAAAAAAGTACACACAAATTATAAACGATTAATAGTGAACAGCTTTTGGATGACACGAGTGTCCGTGCTAAAATGAATTAACAGTCATAAGAGGTATTGGCTAGATGTAGATCATCATTATGTACAATATGGGTCTATTCTAAACGATGGACATTTTTTTTTCATTTAAGTATGCAGCAGGCAAAATACGATTTTTTTTTCCTTCTCCCATAAACAATTACCGGTACCGATGAAAAATAGTCTTAAAATGCAAGGTTAGAGAAATGAATGCAAGCAAATAGATTTGTTTACATCCACTTAAGTCCCATTGGGATATAGGCCCTCTGCAGAACGACACAGTCCAAAGACGGAAACACGTCATCGATCACGTGATTAAAATGGAAAGGTAATTGCTTGTCATCTTTTGTTTTTCATTGATTTGATTAGTTGCCTATTATGTGTATCTGTTTAATGTGTCGATGTGTATGAAAAAAATTGCAGACTTCAACACCGTTTTTTCCAGAAGGCTTATTATTTTGAACTCGTTGAAGGTGCGGAATTCCGAAAATGAAATAGGGTTCATCATTCTGAAAATGAAATAGGGTTCATTATTTCGAAGGTTCGTTAATCAGAAAACGAGACAGGGAGAGGAGGGAGGATGGGAGAAAGCAAGAGAGGGAGGGAGAGAGAGAGAGAGAGAGGGAGAGAGAGAGAGAGGGAGAAGAAGTGGAGGCAAAAGTGATAGGGTTATAGACTCTCAAATCTCTGATTAAAGAGATACAAATCTTTGTTTGAAAAAATACTTCAATTTTATAAGACATTGCTGAAAAAGATGGTTAAATGTTGGTACATGTACCGTTCTATCGATATTATTGAAACCATAGTATACCAATGATTCGATTCATAAATTCTGGTGTGATATGTTTTTTTTTTTGTTGAGAGACTAGAGTGGATGATAGGGAGGGACTTTCGTTATACATGTTTACAAGAAACAGTTCCATACATACATCCCCAACAAAACAATCCAACCGTTTCCACCTTCCCCGCATCCGCACTCTTTTTGCACACAAACCGTCTCTTTCTATATAATCAACTCCCAAAGTCTAAACTGTTTCAAAAGCAAGTTGAAAAAACATCTTCTTCAACTATATGCAATGAATTCAATCTGAGCGAGCAGGACCAACCTCTCTCTTTCTCTCTCTCCATCTCCTACTCTCTTCTCTGTTTTACTCCCTGTTCACCCCTTCTTTTTCCTGCCTTCTCTCTTCCTTCTGCTCACACACAGACACACTCATTATCTTTCATTTTCCTCCTACCTCCCCCCTCTTTCTCTTCATTCTCTTTTGTTTCCACACCGTCTTGCACTTCGAACAACTTTACTTTCACACTTATAGTTTTCTTGTGGGCAATAGTCCTTCTATACCTCAACTCACTTATCAAGTCTCTCTTATCAATAATTCGCTTCTCGTAATGATGCTTTTTATGGATCTAATATCTATTGAACGACCCAATCGTGATTAGTTTCTTGACATGTAATATACAAGCTTTGCTTTTAAACATGTCCATCTGTTTTCAACATCACTTAATAGATCAATATTTGTGCATCATATTTTTGACTTAATGATATTTGATTATGTGCCCATATCTATGGAAAAAAATAATTGTTATATATTATTGTTATTGTATTCATGTTATGTTATACAGTATTATGTTAATATGTTTGAAAACAGTCAATAAAATTTGAAATCGTATTTTTAAAAAGTTTTTAATCTTTTTTCATCGTTTGATTGGTGGCAATTAAACTTTGAATATATTACAACTTTTGTTGAAAGAATAACATTTATATCTTTATGTCCTGTTGCTATTGTTCCAAAGCTTAGGAAAACTTCTCCGCAGTCTGCAACCCACTCTCCATTTGGAGTTTTTTCTCGACACTCCTACCATAACTCGACAGAAGGTTACACCCCCTCCCCCGTGGGTGAACATACGATTATAATCTCAAGGTGAGGGAGTTCTGTGGGTCTTATAATTCAGACAAATTAGCGGACTCAGCCAAACTGCCTCCTTGGAAATATTGAATAAAAGTGAATACGTGATCCTAATTAAGAGCTAGACTCTTTGATGACCCATATTGACATCTTGAAGTCTCTTACTTATACGTGGTTCAGACAAACACTGCTTTAGATCGCTCCAAACTGATTAAGACATTAGGTATAAATGGGCAAATTTTCGCATAGGGAAAGTTAAGAAGTTAAGAGTATGATAAACCGGGAGCATTTTAGTCCCTATTAACCTTGCTGAAATAGAAAGTTGATAATGGAATTATAAAGCTGGCTGATACATCAGACCTTAAAGAATTCTGAAAGGGGTTTAACCGCCCTCCTTAAGCCACTTGATGACTTTGGCTTTTCATCTAACCGTAGAATTCTAAAGCTGGATAAAGTGAAGATGAAGAGGGGAACAAAAGGAGTCAATTGGCATAATTGGGGGTTCAAGAAGCCGCCAATTTTAAAGAAGTTTCTGTGTATTGACCGTAGTACTGGTGTCTCGTGGGAATGAAGAATAGGAAATACTTTAACATGCTTAGCGACCTTAACGCACCCGAATTATTGCAAACAACAAAAACGTCAAAACCATGAAAGACATCTTTTCCCGTAGTTTGATAATTAGAAGATCAGACCACTTTGTCATGAATGAGTTTCAAAAGACTGTTATAAGTTCTCAGGTCAAGTGCTACAGAATAAAGGTTTGCACAAAATTATCTGAGAAAAAGATGATGACTTATTACGAAGGAAAAGGGGAGGAATTGTGACAGAAGATGTGATCGAGGAAAGAAGAAGAGGAAGAGGAAGAGCCGAAGGGGAAGAAGGAAAAAAAAGAAGCAGCAGCACTACACCCTCCACTTAAGCAGTCGCCTTGTAAATTCGTATTTCATTATCATAATTATTATCATTATCAAGTATTCGTCGTAACCTGTGCCTGGGAGGGGGAAAAGCAAACTGAATCACTGTAACCCTCAAGTCTCTCCCCCCAATATAACTGATTGGGATGTGCAGGTGTACCACTACACGGGGTTTCCCCTACTCATCTTCGAAGTACAGTGGGTGTAAAGGTGGTGTCTCTCCTCTACACAGGGCCTCCATTTAACGTCATATCCGAGGGACGGAGTGTTTTCTACTGTAACATCGCCTGCGTCTATGAAACACGGGAGGGGTACGTCACAATGCAGGCTTCAGTCATCCGCTCGGGTGGATTCGAACCCACGATCTTTCCCTCCATAATTCTCTGACAAGCAAAGAAATCGAATAAGAAAGAAAACAAGTTTTCGTTTGAAGGGGGGGGGGGGCACAATTAATGCATACTTTTCTTCCAAGGGAGGGGGGGGGGGGGAAGGGCCGGATGTGCCCCCTAAAGCCGCCACTGATCTAACATATACAGTTAACAACAAAAATTATTCATACCCCTTGGAAAATTTTTTGCATTTTTCCTAAAAATGAATGGTTAAATGAAGTTACTTGCACATCACATGAATATATTTAGTTATCATCTGCAAATGAATGCCGTTTCCGGTTTCACCTCATTTGCATAACAATAGAAAAGGTGAGTTATCCAAACTGGGCGATGTTCAAAATTATTCATACCCTTGGTGATTTATTGACTTTGTCAATCAGTATGAATCCGATCCTTGTGATTAATGCTTGTAATTCACTTTATTATAATACACCGTCACAAGGCTTCCGGAGGGGTCTCTGCTGGGATATCAGGCCAGTACCTGTTCTCCAATGGCTCAATCTCCTTGAGGATGTGTCCACACATGCCTTCACCTGACCTTCAGGGAGTTCATTAGATTTCGTGTCCTACAGGTGATGCAGTTTTCGACTTCATGATGACAGGTCTATGATATTGAAATTTTCGGTCATTTATTCCATGCATTTTAATGAAAATTCTGTATCTACTTATGAAGCAAAGCACCATTCGTGAAGAGCCCTTCCTTTTTGCACTGCCTGTGGGAGGGTTCACCTTTATTCATTGGCCCCATTCTTAATCAGAGTGCTTAAGAAGGCCATGTTGGTGATATTAAAGTCATTTCATGACTCTAACGTCAGGTCACCATGAATAACAGTATGTAACCTTTGAGTACCATACACATCCCACATTGACTGTTACTGTATATCAATCTTCATATGGTATATTCTTTGTATCTTTGGTATGAAAGCTACAATCCTTGATATCAAAATGAATGTAAACCAAATTTATACCATATGCCCTCCATGTTACCAGCTGCAGTGCACAAAATGCTACCAGTTTGACAGTGCACTGGAACATAAAGATCAGTATTTTAAGCTTCACTAGAGTACCCACTTGCAGGTGTCCATATAAAAATGTGTCAATCAGTGTAACTGAATAAACTGATAAAATTGGCACCATCCAACCTTTAGATAACTACCATGGCCTCCCTAAACATAATGGAACAAAAGTATCAGGAAATACCTTCCCTTGACAGTGCAACAGTGAATGCCTCTAGGGAAGTCTCTCCAGGAAGAGTGCTTAGTTTCAACTTAGATACAGAATTGTCATTAAAATGTAAGGAATATTAACGAAAATATCAATATTATAGTCCTATCCTCATGACGTCTAAAACTACACCACCTGCAAACACAAAATCTGCTTTAAATCCATCGAATCCCCTGAAGACCAGGTGATGGCATGTGTGGACAACATCCTCAAGGAGATTGGGCCATTGGAGACCAGGTATTGGCCTGATATCTCCGTAGAGACTTCCAGAAGCATTGTGACAGTGTGAAGAAAGTGTTACGAGCATTAATTCATACTGATTGACAAAGTCAATAGATCACCAAGGGTATGAATAATTTTGAACATCACCCAGTTTGGATAATTCACCTTTTCTATTGTTATGCAAATGAGGTGAAACCAGAAACAGCATTCATTTGCAGATGATAACTAAATATATTCATGTAATGTGCAATTAAATTCAGTTAACCATTCATTTTTAGGAAAAATGCAAAAAACTAGAAATTTCCAAGGGGTATGAATAATTTTGTTGTTAACTGTACCTGTCAATATATCAGGGGCGGATCCAGGATTTAGTATAGGGGGGCGCACAAATGCAGGTTTGTCAACTTTTGGAAAAGGTAGACCCGTATTTTTTGGTCCTGCCAGCTTCTCGAATAGGGGGGGGGGTGTCGACAAAAAAATAAAAATCGCTAGGCCTCCAAAATTCGCTCAGTGGTGGGGGAGTATGGGGGTCCAGTTCCCCTCCATAATTCTCTGACAAGCAAAAAAAAATTTTAAAATTTTCATTCTAAAAGGGGGGCACAATCGACAAAAGGGCGGATCTTTTATGGTCAAAATGCATACATTTCTTCCATAAGGGGCCCCCCGGATCCGCCAATGCATAATATTGTTATTTATCTGAATGGAATCTGAATATTGTATTCTAATAAGTGAAGATGCCCATATAACATTTAAAATATGAACGAGTTCGATAATATACATTTTCAGTGTATGTTTACAATTCCTTCAATGCATAACTACTTAACCTACCAGGGGAAAATATCAGAAACCTACACATGCCAGTGGAAGCCCTACAACTCTTATCGCTTTTCATCATAGCAGCTTCTCTCTCTCTCTCTCTATCATTTTCCCACTGTCTATGAGTCTTTCTCTCATTTTTCCCACTATCATTCTATCAATACCCACTATCAAAAGTCAAAACGCATATCGTACCCGCCCCCCAACTCCCCATACAAGGGGTAGGCCTATGCTCGTACCTCCTTTTCAAAAGTGACCCCCTATCCCGGAGAAGTTGGAATTTGTTTTACCCCCCTATCCCGGGGAATTTTCTGAGACATTGGAGCCCCTATCCAGGCAATTTAGGAAATTAACCCCCCCCCCCTTCCTATCCCCAGGGAGGAAACCACCAGAGTCTGCGAAAATTGACCCCTATTTACATT
Source organism: Heliocidaris erythrogramma (assembly GCA_025617745.1). Taxonomy (NCBI): domain Eukaryota; kingdom Metazoa; phylum Echinodermata; class Echinoidea; order Camarodonta; family Echinometridae; genus Heliocidaris; species Heliocidaris erythrogramma. The sequence continues at coordinate 35,512,466 of CM046868.1, forward strand.
TTCCCGGGAATATTTGTTCATCTAAGATAAAAAGGCGTCTTAATTCCGGTTAAATATCAGCTTTCATCTTTATATATGCACAATTCATTGTCATAGAATGCTACTTACATGAGAATTTTACATAATTATTGTTATGAATTATTAAAAAATATTGACATCGTCATATAATATGAATAAAACGGAGGTACTTACCTCATTTTTCCAAAGTCATGCTTTCAGCGATATCAGCGGGGAATGTGGAATTGTCATAGTCTCAAGACAAGTCGTTACGTGTTATTTAAATTCATTGCAAAAATTAATAACGATCGTTCGCTATGAATCAAGCTCTAATAGCGTTTGATTGAAGGGGGGGGGGGGGGGGGGCTTTGTGTTACGGATTTTAGCGATTGATTGCCATTAGCGCTTGATCGGAGTTTAGCGATTAATCGCTAAACACTCTTTATGTTACGGGGCCCAGGTCACGCCAAACAAAAATAATAATAAATAAATAAATACAAAAATCCTAGCTACGCCACTTGCCCTTTCGTCCCCGTGTGTTTTAATGCATAATTATTCAATTCTCCTATTTATTTTGCACAAATAATGATTTCCTTGTCAAAAGCTTTTTTTAGATACTGTTTTATTATATTTTCTACATCTTAGACAAAAGAAAAACGAAAAAACCAGCAAGAGTACATATTTCAAAAATTTCTAAAACGTCTGTTACAAAAGTCTACTCAACACACCCATTCGAGGAAAGCCCCCTCCCCCCCCGGTTGTCTCGAAGTGGCGCGTTCATTGAACTTCTCGCTGGGAACGCGTCCATTCGAGATAAACGGGGGGCCGGGGCTTGTCTCGAAAGGGTGTACCCGTTCCCGCTCCCATCCCGCTCCCGCAACCCACCCATTCGAGACAAGCCATGTCACAGTCATGTGAAATTAATTAAAGGGGAATGAAAGGTAACAAACGTGAACCTACAATCATGTAGGTAATTGTCATCATATTACATATTATATATTATTTTGAAATTACTCGTATTTGATTATTCAAGAAGGATAACAGTCACTATCCCCCTGTTCAGACGCTGTTCAGTTTATACCGAAAAAGGTGGTATAGATGCGCAGTTTCCCACTGCGCGTGTTGTTATGATCACGAGGTATCCGCGGAAGAGAGGTAAAAGGCATGGTAAAAGGTCACCTTTCACGCGCGCTCCCGTTAAGCCCCGCCAGTTATACCGTTCTATGGTCGCCATACGTTCAGACGGACACGGAACAGTGATTCTTTATGGGAAACTGCGCATCTATACCACCTTTTTTCACGACGGTCGCAATATGCGTCTGAACGACCCGTTAGCTATACGATGATTCTTTATACGTCGTTTCTTTATCGAGTTTCGGTATAAACTGAATAGCGTCTGAACAGGGGGTTAGAGAGCGGACAAAATATACAGCTCCCCATTGTACCATCCACAATTTATTGTTCTCTCGTAGACAAAAGAACATCCCTTCAATGCTATTATGTAGAACAGGTGAATATGCATGTGACACCTGTTCTACATACCTTTACATAATATCAATCTAGAGATGTTCTTTTGTCTACCAGAGCAATTGTGGAAGGTACAATGAGGAGCTGTATATTTTGTCCGCTTCTTTGTTCGCCATGTTCATAGTGAGTGCCTCAAAAAGTTGCAGTTTCCTTGCTAGACATTATCCTATGGGGGCTGCCATTTTCTTTACAAAGTAATGTCAGAGCAGTTCTATTTGTGAGATACCCACTGACCTATACACTAGCTACAATAACACTCATGATCACCTGTGGAATGCGTGACACTGGATTTTCGCATAATACATGTACCGGTACAGCATTTTTGTAGTCATGTACATTCAAATGAAGATACTTTTACCCTGTCATATAACCTATTTGTGTCAAGATATTTGGTTCAGCTGTTTCTTTTGTTAAGCAGGATTTGGCATGTACAAGTTGTTGTTTGGTCGGATAAAGGTTTGTCAATTCTTCAAAGAAGTGACAAAGACCTACAACTGCTCTTAGATATCGCCTGTGCGAGACAATGGGGGTACCAAGATGGCTGTCATTTTGCATTGGTGGCTTTAGTTGTACATTATAGCCACAGAACTCCTAAAGACGTAGAAGGCTCGTGCGGGTGCGAAATTGTAGGCATTGTTCGTATGTGATCACGTGATATCCGCCATGTTGGTTAGTCCTTCGCTCTCCAGCTAGCTCCGGTATGAAGCTCGTCGCGTCAACCATGTCAACGGCATTCACACACTACAAATTGTTTGATCAACACTAGGGTTATATGAAATCTAACTGAAATTGCTAGATTTTGTTAATGCTAGTATCCAAATGAACCAAGACAAAAAGAGAGGGAATGTACATGAAATATATTATTGCCAGTGTTTTTCATGATTATTTGTTATTATAGAAATGCAGTCATCATCCACTCTTGTTGCTCATTTTGATAATTTTACTGCACTACATTTACTTACCATTTCAAACAACTATGATCAGTGAAATGATTCTCATGGTTCTGTATGTATTCATATCCTGATGCAAGACTTCATGCTTGTAAGAGTTCGATATGAGGTGTGCTCATGGCAATACGTTGCAATATATAGCCCACAAGAAAATTCTTTGTCTTTACAGATCACTGTTATGATCCAGACATGTGTTTTGTTGAAGGTTGTCACTCTAAATAAGAACATTAGAATACATCAAGTCCAACGAAGTGTCACAAGTCACGACTGCCAAATTGGAAAGGTAGCTTTCGGAGAGGACTATACAGTTACTTAATCATTAAAATTCTAATTTGACAAAAATAAAGTCATTACAATTCTAACTCGACAAAAAAAAAATAATCGCCAGACCTCCAAAATTCGCCCATGCAGTGGGGGTGGGGGTGTAGGGGTCCAGTTTCCCTCCATATAATTCTCTGACAAGCAAAAAAAAAAAAAAAATTCATTCTACCCAATGACCCGAAATTTGTCAGGTGATAGGACTTTCACAGTTAGTGCATCTAGGCTATGGAATAATCTCCCCTTGACCATTAGACAGTCAGCATCCATAAAGACCTTTAAACAAGCTGTGAAATCATATTTATTTTAAATCCGCTATCAAACTTTGTAACAGGTACATTCATTACATTTTGTCTCCATAAAACCACCTAGTAGTTCCCACATGGACGATTGAAGAGTTTTCTGATTTGTGTTTATATACAAATTATAATGTGTTCTATAATTTAAATTTTTTGTAAACGCTCCGAGCCTTATGGGTTCCTAAATGCTTATTGTATTGTATTGTATTCTAAAAAAAAAGGGGGGGGGGCACAATCCACAAAAGGGATCCTCTATGGTCAAAATGCATACTTTTCTTCCAAGGGGGGGGGGGGGGGGTACGGGCCGGAAGTGCCCCCCGGATCCGCCAATGCTATGATGATTATGCTTTTGATGCCTTTGCTGCATGTGCCAATGTCCAGTTTTATGTCAAAGTTATTTGCACAGTTGCAGATACATCTATCTTTGATTATTATACATGTAAAACAAACAGCATAGTCATGGATATTAATCATTTTTTTCCCCATGTAGCTAACTAAATTATAGAAATTACAAACATTGTCAAATGATATTCCATGGATGGTTAGGACCAACTTTAATTGAGATGATCCGGGAGCAGTGAATTCTGACTGTAAACAGTAAGCACATCATCGTATTCATCTGTTTCTTAATATCGATTAGACACACTAAAAAACCAGTTGAATAAAAATTGATTCAAGCGGCGGCTAAGCAATGCGCCTACACAGAAAGTGGGAGGAGGGCTACAGACTTACCCCCCCCCCCTCCCCGTTCCCCTGCCAATCTGATTAATCCACAATTTAAAAAAGTTCATCGATAAAGTCCTGACTTATATAAGGATTATCATCAAAGATAAAAAGAAACATGGCAGAGTATGTTGAACACATCCTTAATTCAAAAAATCAATTACTAATTGATTTTTTGAATTAAGCGAATCAGGTAAGGAGTTCCATATGTCGGGGCCGTGATGCCTAATAGGCATCACGGCCCCGACGTATGAAACTCCTTACCTGATTCGCTTAAGTTACGGACTTCACTTTTTTCTTTTAAAGCCATGACAAAAAACACCTTCTTAATCAAAACAGTAATTAAAATTACAATTTAATATTGTTAGAGAAAAATTAACCATTTATTGAGGCATCAAATTAAATTTCAAATTAAGCAGAGGCTTTGTACAGTCACTCATTTCACATATTGCACGGCCACCTGCACATTACCCTTCATTTCATATTCATCCTTCTTTCTTTTCTATTTCTTTTATTTTTCTTCTTTCATTTCCTATCCCGAGGCCGTCATCATCTCAAGCTTATGCTTACGATGTCGGTCTCCTGCATCATTTAACTCTCCTTAGCATAGAATCCCCCACTATTCTTGTTATTATATTTATATCTTATTTTGTTAAACGATCAAGCAGATTTTTATCTGTTTGTCAGAAGTAATTTTATGTTTATTACGTAGATTATGTATATTATGCTATTATGATTCTGAATATACTTTACTTTGTACTTATGAAAAATGCAGAAATAAAACAGTGCGAAAAAAACAAAGTTGTTGGCCTTTTTATATCAGATGAAACTGTACAAAAAGTATAATTTTACAAGTCATGTACATGGTACCAAAAAAGCAAGTATATATTTTTTTGCTTTTTCCGAGGGGGTGTCAAGAAGGATGAAGGTGAACAAACGAACTCGGGCTGCTTTCTTGAAAGGGAACTAAAATGATAATAGTGGTATAAAAAAACCACTGTTTGATATTATCTTGAATTTAAGAGAATACAGTTTTAACCTTTATGTCCGAAAGAGACCCCCCCCCCTAAAATATACATGATATTAGTTGACGTTACTTATGTATGACAGAGCAGCTGAACTTCAGTGGAAAAGCCAACTTCAAAATTTCAAGTGATGAAGGCACAAGGCCCGTTATATCGATAAAGAAGATCCGATATAATATAAATAGGCATTGAGAAGCACGCGGTCTGGTGGGTTAGTTGAAAAGATCGAGGACTAAGCAATATGGCGGCGTGTGCACTCGAGCGAATCCTACACCGGGTATTTCGGCGATACCGCGATCTGTGCGTTGTGAATGGATATGAGCCTTCTACGTCTTTAGGAGTTCTGTGATTATAGCTATTCAATATGCAACATCATATCCATTGTGTACAGGTAAATGGACATGACTTCATATGACATCAAAGTTTTTTCAAAATGACAGCTCCCCATGGGATAGTATCTAGCAAGGAATCTGCAAACTTTAGAGAGATTGTTCTCCTTATTGAGTAATCAAATAGGAGTATTTTCAATATATTTTGAACAGGCTACCAATTTTTCACAAGATTATCAGCTAATGTTTGTTGAGTTTCATTCTCCTTTAAGAGCTGTATCCATAGCGGTTATTGACCCGTTGGTATAACTGATGGCGTCTCTCGTTTGTGACACTTTCATAGAAGGCGGCAGGTACCGAGCTCTGATTTTCCAAAGCTCTCTGAGCTGTTCAAGTGAAAGTAAGTATAACTCGGTCTCGTTCATTTAGAAGAATGGCTGACGAGAAGTGAGAATTGTCGTTTCCTAATTATAAAGTATTCGCTCCAGAAAAGATGTTATAAAACTCTGAGAGGGAGAGAGAGAGAGAGAGGGGGGGGGATGGGAGATTGAGGGGAGGCGAAGGGGTAGAGAGGAGAGGTAAGGGTGTGGCATGGGGGGAGTGATATTTTTTTAAAATACTATATCTCTTATCACGAAAATCTGAAGACTTTTAAAAGAATTTGAATGATTACGTGACCGTAGTGACAAAATTAATCCCACTTCCTTATATATACTACTTTATAGTTCTAAACCAAAATACATGTACTTCTGATTGTAACCTGAAAAATTGAATGGGGATGCCGGGGTCTTTTTCATAAAACTTGTCATCAATGACAAGTTGCAATAACTGTTATAAGCTACTGAAATCCTTGCATCTGATTGGCTGACAGCAAATTTGTCGGTAAAAATCACCAACAAGACACTTGATGAAACGCCCCCCCCCCCCGGGTATAGCATCCTCCCAGTTTCTTTTCCCGTGGACCATCACAGATCATCGACATATCTATCGAGCGCGATTGCACGCTTTGCCGGTTCCCAATCGCTAATCAAGTTCCGTAATGCCGAATTATTACACATGCTCCGTTACCCGAACTAAGCATCATCGTTTCCACTTTTGTTTAGAGAACAATAAGATGCAGATGATAACTTAAACTTTCGTTTTGCAAACCGCGAGGATGGGCATATATCGATACGGAACTTGTTGATGAGTGAAAGTGATAATATAGCATTAGTGTATAGCGTGGCGGGGTCCATCATCTGAGGGGACATCCAGGTGTCACGGGAAGGGTTCTAAAAAATTGTGAGAGAAAACGTGCAATATCCCTCTCTTTCTATCCCTTCGCCTTTCGATCGGGCCCGTGCCAATGAGCGGCGATTTCTCGTCACGGCCGGGAGCGGGGGGGGGGGGGGGGGGGGGGGGACGCGACTAGCATTTACTCATTATTTGGTACACACAGAAAACGCCTGGTTAAATATGTTCCGTGTATAATCGCATTAGTTCACCAGGAATTTAGCAATTCGATTAGAGAATATGCGCTTGAAATAACCAGGCAACGAACGGGGTAAAAATTACCAGATTTGTGTTGCAACCGGTTAACCCGGAACTCTGGTAAAGTTTAACACTTTTTGTGTTAAAATTTTACAAGGAGTTTTTTTTTGTGTGTATACATTTTGTATTAGTCTTCAAAATTTCCGGGCCGTGAACTCACCCCCCCCCCCCCCCCCGGGAAGCCACCCCTTGGCCGTGCCTCGTGTAGGTACGCCACTAAGTATCATTTGGCTTGGGATACGTTTGCAGATGTTTGGGAAACCCTAATACTAATCACCTTTTGCAAATGGAAGCAACTGTTATTAAAAAGTTGACCTAAAATATATAGTGGCAAAACTTATAGGAAAAAAAAAATCATGACCAATAAAGGATTATATTCAGAAAAAAGGTTTGCGGTACAACCATGTGTGTTGGAATAACTCCACGTTCCGGTCAGAATGCTCTGGCCGTCGTCAGGAGAATAAGAAGAGCGAATAAATAAGCAGAATTTACATATGAAGCGGTAGATATTCTACAGCTTCACAATTTGTTTGTACCATTGTTCATCACCTTTCCCTCCACAGGCACCTCCTGATGTCATCATTTATCAACCTTTTTTCCACATGTATTTTAACCACAATTTCTTTCCTCAACAGGATTTCATGTTTCTCTCCTCAATTTGTTCATTACCATTGTTTTTTCACCTTTTTCACCTTTCTCTCCACAGGCAACACCTGTCCACTTCATTCATAACATTTTATTATATTCATCATTAGGATACTCATTCTGATGTCATTATTTCACCCCTTTTTCCACATGTATGTTTTTTAACCTTAATTTCTTTCCTCAACAGGATGACTTGTTTCTCTCCACAGATTATCTCCAACAGGATTTCATGTTTCTCTCCTCAATTTGTTCATTACCATGGTTTTTTCACCTTTCTCTCCACAGCCACACCTGTCCACTTTATTCATAACATTTATTATGTTTATTATTAGTAAACTCATTCTTGTGTCAATATTTCACCTTTTTCCATATGTATGTTTTAACCTTAATTTCTATCCTCAACAGGATGTCATATTTCTCTCCACAGATTATCTACGGTCCTAATTCCCGTTTTGTTTCCAGCTTATCCAGACGGAATCCCGCTGGTTCCAATTTTTTCTGACTTGTGTTTTTCATTACAGATCGAGCATACGATCTTTAACACTGGGAGTAAAATGCCTAAAAATTTGTTTACAAATTAATCCTATATTGTTCACTTGTTTTCTATGTTTTTTCAACGCAGGATTAGTTTGATGTTACTTATCCTTTCAATGCAGGTACCTTGATGTAATTTATCCTTTCAATGCAGGTACTTTGATGTTATTGTTACTATTTCTTTCTATACTAATTCCGTGATGTTATTGTTTGCCTCCATTTTAAAAGTGAATTGCCTAACATTACAAACAAGTTGTGAAGCTGTAGAATTTCTACCGCTTCATATATAAATTCTGCTGATTTATTCGCTCTTCTTATTCTCCTGACGACGGCCAGAGCATTCTGACCGGAACGTGGAGTTATTCCAACACACATGGTTGTACCGCAAACCTTTTTTCTGAATTACAACTTCACCATGCAAACCTTCAAATCATAAAGGATTATATTGTAGGACAATGATTTCTCCCAAGCGTAGCTGTTCATGTACATTTGTAAGAATACACTGTAAAAAGTTACTGTAGGAAGTATAGTAAATTACTGGCAACCCGGCTGCACAGTAAAATACTGTATCATTTACAGTTAAATATTTTTTTTTTTACAGTTATACACTGCTTTTTACAGTTTAACTGGAGAATAACCAGTACAATACCGTGAAAAATACAGTAATTTACTGTGCAGCAGCCAGCAGGTTGCCAGTAATTTACTGTAAATTCCTACAGCAATTTTTTACAGTGTACACCAACTTTTGGAGAAGATTCTGCGTATTCTTGAAAATGTTTATAGATTTGTTCAATTTTTCTTTACTTCTTTCCTTCTGAAGTAGCCTGCCTTGTACAGTAGCCGCTTAAACAAATGCATTTTTGTTTGCATATTACGTGAAACAGTGCGCCGGTTGTTATCCATCACTCCTACCGCTTCATTTCTTTCCTTTCTTTCTATTTTAAAGGCAAATCCCACCTAGTACCTGGACAAAATGCTGACCTGATCAAAAGCAGAAAATTGCGAAAAAGTGGGTCATCTACAATTCCATGGCTTGAAAGTATGTTGACAGTAGCAGAGATCACTACACAAATGAGCATTGGCCTATCTATTATCATGTTAATGATGTTACAGGGAAAATAATATAATTTGTCTTTAAAAAAAAAACCCAGAGGGTTTTAATCACAACTGTTCACACAGTATAGACTCCTTATAACTTCCCAATTAAAGAAAACAAAGTTATTTCTTCATCCAACATCGAGAAGATAGTGTTGTTGAAGTATACGGGCCTATAATGGCATTTTTAGCTGGGAAATCATGTTAATGTGACACAAGGTAGAGACTTCAATACCATCAAAATATTCGTTGATAAAAATCCTCGCGAGTTTAGCCCTGTCCATTTTAACACAAGTGGCGTATCCAGAAAACTATGCTTCCTTATGGTATACTCCCCACACTCCTGTGCAAGTTTTATTAAATTTATTCAGCGGGCCGTCAGACCACTGATCCGTACTTAAAGATCAGTACACCAAGGGGGTCGTATACTGGCTCCACATCCTCCTGTATCCGCCATGGATCATTATTGGTTTTTATCTGTTCGGGGCACTGATCTCTACTGGTCTGGGATCCTGTACCGAAATAGTCACCCCATTTTACCCATAAGATTTGACCCCTTAAAGTTGGCTAGACCATCTAAGTCATTGACAAGAAGGTTGTCAGCCTGAACGTAGCTGTAGGGTTAGCCCATAGAGCCCCCCTCCCAAAGAAGCCCCAAAGTCGGGTCGATTTCACCCCACCTCCCCCATGCACCATCTTTGACAGTATGTAGTAGTATGACTGGACCTTACAAAACACAAACAGCTGACAAAAATTTCCATCGGGATGGGGTGTCAGACGGCCCTAAAAATTTGGGATAAATTATTCCCCTTGAAGCCCAGGGACCAAATTTTGTCAGAAGGAAGAGCTAGCTATGGATGTACATTCCAAAAATATACATACTGGCAAAATTGTCCATCAGGAAGGGGGTGTCTTTTTGGAGCTTTGGGGGCTAAACCCGGCGGCTACGTTCAGGCTGACAACCTTTTTGTCAATAACTGAGATGGTCTTAGTGGCCCGAATTCACAAAGGAAGTTTGGTTTAAACCATGGTTTAAACCCCCTCCTGGGTTTTTTAAGCGTACGTGCGCACGGAATCCGATCCAATCATATATTTTGTTCGAGCGCGCGCATGGGCAATGTGTACTTATTTACGCTTATTTTAGTACGTTTACGGAGGTTTAAACCTTACCCATGGTTTAAACCTCCTTTGTGAATTCGGGCCACTAGTTTAAGGGGTCAAAAATTATGGGTAAAATGGGGTGACTATATTTCGGGACAGGCTCCTGTTTATGTAAAAAAAAAATCAGAGGCTCGGGGTCGTCGCTATCGCGAGCGCGGCGCAGCTAGTCCGCAAAAAAATTGATATTGATTATGATATCTGTATTCGAAATTTTGAACGATGTATCCTCTTCAATTGTCATGTTCCGCGGCAGATTCCTGCAGTATTTTAAAATACATTCATCAATTCATTCAAAATACTAATACCGTAGTTGGACAGGGCTTGGCGCTAGATGGCAGCAAATAACTTTATCAGCTAGCCCGGATTGGTAGACACTTAAAGAGGCCAACCAAAATGACAATGGCGGAATCTCATTAATATTCATGAGAATACAAACTATGAATATGTATATACGCATGCGCAGATAAGCTTGCGCTTAAACTTTTCGGATATAACCTTTATTTCCGCAGAATTCAGTGTGCAGTGAGCGTAGCTACAAAGGTTAAGGCGAAGTGCATTAGTAATTGGAAGACCGTGGGTTCGAATCTCCGGACATATTTTTTTTTGAAGGGGGGGGGGGGGGGGGGGGGCGGGGGACGGGGGACGCGGGGTAACATGGATCTTCTCTTTTTTCCCCGATTTTTTTTTCTCTCTTCTCATTAAAAAAAAAATGTTTGCTGAAACAGAAAGTATCGGGTGTGATTTGAGTACAATGAATACTTACGTTTCTAAAATGATTTCCTTTGTTTATATTATTTTGAACATTTTTTTTTACTCGTTCCATGAGTGGATATATTCAAATTACAACCTCAATCTCCCATTGACTATTTCACATTGTATCGTGAAGTTTTAACATGCTTTGCAATCGGGTATAAAGGGATGTCATTTTGGTTGGCCTCCTGTGTCATTTTGGTTGGCCTCCTGTGTTTTCCCACTTGATATCTCGTGTATAATAAATACTATCGTGTTCTATTATTTTCATCATTTTTACTCGTTTCATAAGCGAATATATTCAAATTACCACCTCAATCTCCCATTGACTATTTCACATTGTATCGTGAAGTTTTAACATGCTTTGCAGTTGTGTATAAAGGGATGTCATTTTGGTTGGCCTCCTGTGTCATTTTGGTAAGCCTCCTTTGTTTTCCTATTACAGCTCTTATAATAAATGCTTTTATGATCTATTACTAAGTATTTTGTTCATTTTTACTCGTTTTATATGTTGAAACATTCAAATTACAACCTCAATCTCCCATTGACTGTTTTACAATGCAACGTGAAGTGTTAACATACTTTGCAGTTGTGTATAAAGGGATGTCATTTTGGTTGGCCTCCTGCGTCATTTTGGTTGGCCTCCTGTGTTTTCCCACTTGATATCGCGTATAATAAATACTCTCATATTCTATTATTTTCATCAATTTTACTCGTTTCATTAGTGGATATATTCAAATTAGAACCACAATCTCCCATTGACTATTTCGCATTGTATCGTGAAGTTTTAACATGCTTTGCAATCGGGTATATAAAGGGATGTCATTTTGGTTGGCCTCCTGTGTCTTTTTGGTTGGCCTCCTGCGATTTCCCACTTGATATCGCGTATAATAAATACTCTCATGTTCTATTATTTTCATCAATTTTACTCGTTTCATTAGTGGATATATTCAAATTAGAACCACAATCTCCCATTGATTATTTCGCATTGTATCGTGAAGTTTTAACATGCTTTGCAATCGGGTATAAAGGGATGTCATTTTGGTTGGCCTCCTGCGTCATTTTGGTTGGCCTCCTTGTGTTTTCCCACTTGATATCTCGTGTATAATAAATACTATCATGTTCTATTATTTTCATCATTTTTACTCGTTTCATAAGTGGATATATTCAAATTACAACCTCAATCTCCCATTGAGTATTTCACATTGTATCGTGAAGTGTTAACATGCTTTGCAGTTGTGTATAAAGGATGTCATTTTGGTTGGCCTCCTGCGTCATTTTGGTTGGCCTCCTTGTGTTTTCCCACTTGATATCTCGTGTATAATAAATACTATCATGTTCTATTATTTTCATCATTTTTACTCGTTTCATTAGTGGATATATTCAAAGTAGAACCTCAATCTCCCATTGACTATTTCACATTGCATCGTGAAGTGTTAACATGCTTTGCAGTTGTGTATAAAGGGATGTCATTTTGGTTGGCCTCCTGTGTCATTTTGGTAAGCCTCCTTTGCTTTCCTATTACAGCTCTTATAATAAATGCTTTTATGATCTATTACTAAGTATTTTGTTCATTTTTACTCGTTTTATATGTTGAAACATTCAAATTACAACCTCAATCTCCCACTGACTGTTTTACAATGCAACGTGAAGTGTTAACATACTTTGCAGTTGTGTATAAAGGGATGTCATTTTGGTTGGCCTCCTGTGTCATTTTGGTAAGCCTCCTTTGTTTTCCTATTACAGCTCTTATAATAAATGCTTTTATGATCTATTACTAAGTATTTTGTTCATTTTTACTCGTTTCATTAGTGGATATATTCAAATTAGAACCACAATCTCCCATTGACTATTTCGCATTGTATCGTGAAGTTTTAACATGCTTTGCAATCGGGTATATAAAGGGATGTCATTTTGGTTGGCCTCCTGTGTCATTTTGGTTGGCCTCCTGCGATTTCCCACTTGATATCGCGTATAATAAATACTCTCATGTTCTATTATTTTCATCAATTTTACTCGTTTCATTAGTGGATATATTCAAATTAGAACCACAATCTCCCATTGATTATTTCGCATTGTATCGTGAAGTTTTAACATGCTTTGCAATCGGGTATAAAGGGATGTCATTTTGGTTGGCCTCCTGTGTCATTTTGGTTGGCCTCCTGCGATTTCCCACTTGATATCGCGTATAATAAATACTCTCATGTTCTATTATTTTCATCAATTTTACTCGTTTCATTAGTGGATATATTCAAATTAGAACCACAATCTCCCATTGATTATTTCGCATTGTATCGTGAAGTTTTAACATGCTTTGCAATCGGGTATAAAGGGATGTCATTTTGGTTGGCCTCCTGTGTTTTCCCACTTGATATCGCGTATAATAAATACTCTCATGTTCTATTATTTTCATCATTTTTACTCGTTTCATTAGTGGATATATTCAAATTAGAACCTCAATCTCCCATTGACTATTTCACATTGCATCGTGAAGTGTTAACATGCTTTGCAGTTGTGTATAAAGGGATGTCATTTTGGTTGGCCTCCTGTGTCATTTTGGTTGGCCTCCTGTGTCATTTTGGTAAGCCTCCTTTGCTTTCCTATTACAGCTCTTATAATAAATGCTTTTATGATCTATTACTAAATATTTTTTTTATTTTTACTCGTTTTATATGTTGAAACATTCAAATTACAACCTCAATCTCCCATTGACTGTTTTACAATGCAACGTGAAGTGTTAACATACTTTGCAGTTGTGTATAAAGGGATGTCATTTTGGTTGGCCTCCTGTGTTTTCCCACTTGATATCGCGTATAATAAATACTCTCATGTTCTATTATTTTCATCATTTTTACTCGTTTCATTAGTGGATATATTCAAATTAGAACCACAATCTCACATTGACTATTTCACATTGTATCGTGAAGTTTTAACATGTTTTGCAATCGGGTATAAAGGGATGTCATTTTGGTTGGCCTCCTGTGTTTTCCCACTTGATATCTCGTGTATAATAAATACTATCATGTTCTATTATTTTCATCTTTTTTACTCGTTTCATTAGTGGACATATTCAAATTAGAACCGCAATCTCCCATTGACTGTTTCACATTGTATCGTGAAGTGTTAACATGCTTTGCAGTTGTGTATAAAGGGATATCATTTTGGTTGGCCTCCTGTGTCATTTTGGTTAGCCTCCTTTGTTTTCCTATTACAGCTCTTATAGTAAATGCTTTTATGATCTATTACTAAGCATTTTGTTCATTTTTACTCGTTTTATATGTTGAAACATTCAAATTAGAACTTCAATCTCCCATTGACTGATTTGCTATGTAGCGTGAAGTTTTAACATGCTTTGCAGTTGTGTGTAATGGGATGTCATTTTGGTTGGCCTCATGTGTCATTTTGGTTGGCCTCCTGTGTTTTCGTACATTATAAGAAATCCCTTTATGTTCTATTCTTTCCATAATTCTTAATCGTTTCATTATATGAAACATTCAAATATGAACTTTCCATTTGGCTGATTTGAAATGTAACATGAAGTTTTATAACGCTACAGAGCTGGATTTAGAGGGATGCCATTTTGGTTGGCCTCCGGTGTCATTTGGATTGGCTTCCTGTGTTTTCTCACGTTATAGTAAATCCTTTTATGTTATGTAACACTTTATATAATTCAGTTATTCAATCATGAGCTGGTATAGCTTGGGTTTGGAATTTAACTATTTTGAGAGCAAACAGAAGATTCGAAGAGCACAAAATATGCAGTTCAAGAGAGTTCTATTCATTAATGAATGATGAAGTAGCAATACAATATAAGGCATGTATAGCTTTGAACTCCTATGGTTATGCCATCAGAAGACATATAATAAATTCATACATGATGATGGGGCTGAGAAGGAGAAGAAGACTACATATTTCTTATTTTCAAAACGTTATATACTCTCTTGGTAAATGCCAGGATTAGGTGGCTTACATTGGGAAGAGTGAACTTGAAACAGCTGGTCTTCTTCATGTAAACCTTAGATCACAACAACTTTTAATTCACCATGTACATAAGATTTTTTACTCTAATGCAGATCACTATATTTCAAATAATTTTACTCGCTCTTCAAGTGTTCATAGGCATGAGACTAGAAATAGTCAATTTAATTTCGTAGTGCCTAAGCGGAAAGGTAAAATTGGAAATTCTTTTTATTTTAACGGTATTCTTTTCTGGAATTCCTCCCAAATCATGTAAAGTCAGTTAAGAATTTTTTACATTTTAAAAGGGTATTGAAGCATCATTTGAAAAATGTGTCTACTCCATAACTATATTTCTCCTCTCCTTTTTGTAGCTCAGATGGTTTTTTCCTATATTATTTGACTTATGTAACCAACGTTTATTATCGATAGTTTCATTATGATTTTCTGTATATAGTTTTTTCCGTTGAGTAAGTCTTGTTTTCACATTTATGTAATCTTCGCCTACTTTATAAAAAATGTTATGTTTTATTTTGCTACTTTTAATTAGTACATTCTTATTACTTGTCGTACGTGTACGATAGTCTTGTAGCCGTATATGTTTTCTTAGTGTATTTTTAATCAGTTATTTAGGTAAGGACCCCATTGGAAATAAGCCATTTCGGCTTTCATGGGCTATCCTGTCATGGTACCCGGTTATGTTTGTATTGCAATATACCTGACGAATAAAATAAAATCAAATCAAATCAAATGGTTTTTAGTAAAGGAAACAAAGAGTTTGTGTCCGCAAATGAAGTCTACCCAAAAGGACCACCGGTACCTCATAAACAATCTTTGAATACCGGTAGGTGATTGACCTTCTGAGAGGGTGAGAAGTGATGTTGCACAGACTAATGATTATGACTACAATTTTACCTCTCACATTTCTATTATTTTGATCATGGTTACTCGTTTTATTTGAGAAAATGTTCAAATAAGAACGTTAATCTTCCATTGTCTGATTAATAATGTAACGTGAAGTTTTAACATGCTACAAAGTTGTGTATAAAGGGATGTCATATTGCTTTACCTCCTAGCTGTGTTTTCCAACATTAGCGTGTATAATAAATCCTTAATGTCCTACTATTCTGATCATTTTTACTCCTTTCATAAGTGCAAACATTCAAATTAAAACTTTATTTTTTCCATTTGTTGATTTGCAAAGCCAAGAGCATTTTTTAAAAATGTTGTTGAGAAAACGGAATGATGATGACAAGTTTTTGATGTTTTCAGAACGTGGTTATATAACTGGGTTGCCTCTATATTCAATGTTATGTTTTCTAACGTCCTTTGACAAAGAAGTCACCGTTTTTTTAAATTCTCCCTTACTTCAAATTCAAATTCAAATTCGTATTTATTTCATTTCCAACAGAAAGAAAAGACAATGGCATTACAGATATTGTTACAGAAACTATGAAAAATATATATCAGGTCTGCAATGACGTTTCTTTATAAGCAGCTAAAAATGTGACAGTTTAGAGGATAAGAAGGTGATTTATGATGCAGTCTATTTCTTTTTTCACCGGAATGAATATGGGCGATTCAGGATATCTTTTACAAATAGCCGTTGATATGGTGAGTGAGACCTCTAAAGGCTTGGAGATATAAAACTAGATAAAATATTCGATAAAGTGTGAAATATATTTATTTTTTGATGATAGTTCCTTGATGAGTAAATATTCTTTGAACAGATGAGTTTGCTAAAAGGTCTAGTGTATAAATTTCTTAGAAGGATAAAATTTACAAGAATCTTTTTTACAGTGATCCAAATGTACAATAACGTATATAAGTGCTCGGGGGGGGGGGGGGGGGGGGCGTAACTACATTGTTTGCCCCGGGCGCCATAATTCCTAGATACGCCACTGGCTTCGCTCCCTCGCCGTTCATCCCCCTAATCACGAACACGGATCGACACCCCTGACTCTAGGATAACTACCCCGGACAACTACCCCCCCCAGACAACTACCTCCTAGGGCAACCACCCTCTAGGTCAACTACCCCCGGACAACTAACCCCCAGACAACTACCCCCCCCCCCCCCCCCAGGGCACAATCTTGTCCATTGTGATGTTAAGTCCAATTTGGTGTACCTTTTCTAGAGGGTGGTTTACCTGGGGTAGTTGTCTGGGGGGGGGGGGGGGGTAGTTGTCGGGGGGTAGTTGTCCGGGGGTGGTTGTCCTACGGGGTAGTTGTCTGGGGGTAGTTGTCCGGGGGGTACTTTTCCTAGAGGGTGGTTGTCCTAGGGGGTAGTTGTCCGGGGGTACTTGTCCGGGGTTGTGCTAGTTCAGATGCAAAGTAGAAATGCACATTATGATCGCACCATTTCAATATTTTGGAAAAGCGGTTTCGGCAAGTGAATCTTAGTTTTAGTCAAGTTTATGACTTTGATGATCCTATCATGGAGCTCACATTGCTGTAAGACTTTGTTAGTTGTTTAGCCTCTTTGTAGAGTATGTAGTCTATGCGTATGTGTTTGCATTATTTCTATTTTTGTGCGGTAATTGTTTTGCCTAGTTTTTCATGCCACTAAAATAACTGCTTCAATTAAAACCGAGTAGTTTTTGGAGTGGATTTCCCCCTTAAGCTAGCAGGAGAGGGGCTTGTAAAAATCAATCAAGAGCTTCGTAATCATTAAAAAAATCTCCCTTTCATATACAAATTTAGTAATCCGGCGAGTCTTTTAGTGTTACAAGAACAAATAGTTTCCTTTGCAATCTGAGTAAGTTAGGATAGGACTGTAAGCTAATGTTATAGATACTACCAAAATGTAATGCAAGTTTGCCTCCCTATATCGCCAGTTGTAGTGTAGGCCTAAGCTCAACAGATTGGTTCAATAGGGGAAACGTGGCAATTTGACAGCAATATAGTTATCGTGAATGCACTGCATTGGTAATCGTGCACTGTACCATATAGATTTACATGTATTCGTGTGACATGTCTATTACATGCAGGTGATGTGAAAAAGTAGAATGCTGAGTAGCAATACATTTTGTAAATGGCTAGAAGGCTCGCGTGAAAATACATTTATTAACTTCCATGATTTCTAAAAGATAATGCATAATTATGAATATGAATAATCCTGATTTTTAGAAAGGATATCAGGATATGATAATCGTAAACGTGGATGATAATATACAGTTTTAATCCAATATCCTATACAAGTGACAATTATGTTTCACATCATCCCTGGCTGATTTTTCCCGATTGAGGTGTCATATGAAAGGACAGAAAATGAACTTTCTAGAAATGTGATTATTTCTTTGAAATTCAGATCGTTCGCCAAACGACTTTTTGGTAGCCCTGCTTCATATTGTCTTTATTCACTCATGCGTGAAGTATGTATCATATGAGTGACATCAAATGAAAGAACAGGATGCAATCTTTACAAAAATGTGTCATAATTGTGATTAAGATATGATTAAACATCGACAAATCTCGGTTTCGTTTTTTCTGTGACGCACTGTATAGATATATGTATATATAATTATATTTGACTAACGGGTACATTAAGTCGACACCTAACAATGCAGTTTATTCCGTCATAATAGCGACCCCTACATTAGGTCGACAGTTGGTACATTAGGTAGACAGTTGAACAAAGAAAAAGGACAAAAACTGTCCTCCTAATGTACCCATTAGTCGTTTATATATATATCCCTATATATATATATATATATATATATAAGCGTGAGAGATATAAATGAGACGGGACGTAGCTCTCAGTTAACCTCGATTTTAATTCCAAGCTTTCGGCCTCATTTGGCCTTCTTCAGGGTCTACCAAGACAAGTCAAAATTAAATGAGAGACTTAGAGCTTCGAAAGGGGGTCCCCACTATACCCGCCCATAAATTTTCTATGTCATTACAAAGGCCAACACAAGCTTCATTTAAGACAAGTGATTTTTATCTCAATCAAAGAAAACAGGAGCTATGCAACCAAAATGACGTCCCAATATACCCAACTGCAAAGCAAGTTAACACATCGCGTTACATTGTAAAACAGTCGATGTGAGATTGAGGTTGTAATTTGAATATTTCCACTTATGAAACGAGTTAAAAATGATGAAAATAATAGAACATGAGAGTATTTATTATACGCGATATCAAGTGGGAAAACACAGGAGGCCAACCAAAATGACACAGGAGGCCAACCAAAATGACATCCCTTTATACCCGATTGCAAAGCATGTTAAAACTTCACGATACAATGCGAAATAGTCAATGGGAGATTGTGGTTCTAATTTGAATATATCCACTCATGAAACGAATAAAATTGATGAAAATAATAGAACATGAGTCGAGTATTTATTATACGCGATATCAAGTGGGAAAACACAGGAGGCCAACCAAAATGACGCAGGAGGCCAACCAAAATGACATCCCTTTATACCCGATTGCAAAGCATGTTAAAACTTCACGATACAATGCGAAATAGTCAATGGGAGATTGTGGTTCTAATTTGAATATATCCACTAATGAAACGAGTAAAATTGATGAAAATAATAGAATATGAGAGTATTTATTATACGCGATATCAAGTGGGAAAACACAGGAGGCCAACCAAAATGACGCAGGAGGCCAACCAAAATGACATCCCTTTATACACAACTGCAAAGTATGTTAACACTTCACGTTGCATTGTAAAACAGTCAATGGGAGATTGAGGTTGTAATTTGAATGTTTCAACATATAAAACGAGTAAAAATGAACAAAATACTTAGTAATAGATCATAAAAGCATTTATTATAAGAGCTGTAATAGGAAAACAAAGGAGGCTTACCAAAATGACACAGGAGGCCAACCAAAATGACACAGGAGGCCAACCAAAATGACATCCCTTTATACACAACTGCAAAGTATGTTAAAACTTCACGTTGCATTGTAAAACAGTCAATGTGAGATTGAGGTTGTAATTTGAATATATCCACTTATGAAACGAGTAAAAATGATGAAAATATTAGAACATGTAGTATTTATTATACACGAGATATCAAGTGGGAAAACACAGGAGGCCAACCAAAATGACACAGGAGGCCAACCAAAATGACATCCCTTTATACACAACTGCAAAGCATGTTAAAACTTCACGATACAATGTGAAATAGTCAATGGGAGATTGCGGTTCTAATTTGAATATATCCACTAATGAAATGAGTAAAAATGATGAAAATAATAGAACATGATAGTATTTATTATACACGATATATCAAGTGGGAAAACACAAGGAGGCCAACCAAAATGACGCAGGAGGCCAACCAAAATGACATCTCTTTATACACAACTGCAAAGTATGTTAAAACTTCACGTTGCATTGTAAAACAGTCAATGTGAGATTGAGGTTGTAATTTGAATATATCCACTTATGAAACGAGTAAAAATGATGAAAATATTAGAACATGTAGTATTTATTATACACGAGATATCAAGTGGGAAAACACAGGAGGCCAACCAAAATGACACAGGAGGCCAACCAAAATGACATCCCTTTATACACAACTGCAAAGCATGTTAAAACTTCACGATACAATGTGAAATAGTCAATGGGAGATTGAGGTGGTAATTTGAATATATTCGCTTATGAAACGAGTAAAAATGATGAAAATAATAGAACACGATAGTATTTATTATACACGAGATATCAAGTGGGAAAACACAGGAGGCCAACCAAAATGACACAGGAGGCCAACCAAAATGACATCCCTTTATACCCGATTGCAAAGCATGTTAAAACTTCACGATACAATGCGAAATAGTCAATGGAAGATTGTGGTTCTAATTTGAATATATCCACTCATGAAACGAATAAAATTGATGAAAATAATAGAACATGAGAGTATTTATTATACGCGATATCAAGTGGGAAAACACAGGAGGCCAACCAAAATGACGCAGGAGGCCAACCAAAATGACATCCCTTTATACCCGATTGCAAAGCATGTTAAAACTTCACGATACAATGCGAAATAGTCAATGGGAGATTGTGGTTCTAATTTGAATATATCCACTCATGAAACGAATAAAATTGATGAAAATAATAGAACATGAGAGTATTTATTATACGCGATATCAAGTGGGAAAACACAGGAGGCCAACCAAAATGACGCAGGAGGCCAACCAAAATGACATCCCTTTATACACAACTGCAAAGTATGTTAACACTTCACGTTGCATTGTAAAACAGTCAATGGGAGATTGAGGTTGTAATTTGAATGTTTCAACATATAAAACGAGTAAAAATGAACAAAATACTTAGTAATAGATCATAAAAGCATTTATTATAAGAGCTGTAATAGGAAAACAAAGGAGGCTTACCAAAATGACACAGGAGGCCAACCAAAATGACACAGGAGGCCAACCAAAATGACACAGGAGGCCAACCAAAATGACATCCCTTTATACCCGATTGCAAAGCATGTTAAAACTTCACGTTGCATTGTAAAACAGTCAATGGGAGATTGAGGTTGTAATTTGAATGTTTCAACATATAAAACGAGTAAAAATGAACAAAATACTTAGTAATAGATCATAAAAGCATTTATTATAAGAGCTGTAATAGGAAAACAAAGGAGGCTTACCAAAATGACACAGGAGGCCAACCAAAATGACACAGGAGGCCAACCAAAATGACACAGGAGGCCAACCAAAATGACATCCCTTTATACCCGATTGCAAAGCATGTTAAAACTTCACGTTGCATTGTAAAACAGTCAATGGGAGATTGAGGTTGTAATTTGAATGTTTCAACATATAAAACGAGTAAAAATGAACAAAATACTTAGTAATAGATCATAAAAGCATTTATTATAAGAGCTGTAATAGGAAAACAAAGGAAGCTAACCAAAATGACATCCCTTTATACACAACTGCAAAGCATGTTAACACTTCACGATACAATGTGAAATAGTCAATGGGAGATTGCGGTTCTAATTTGAATATATCCACTAATGAAATGAGTAAAAATGATGAAAATAATAGAACATGATAGTATTTATTATACACGATATATCAAGTGGGAAAACACAAGGAGGCCAACCAAAATGACGCAGGAGGCCAACCAAAATGACATCTCTTTATACACAACTGCAAAGCATGTTAACACTTCACGATACAATGTGAAATACTCAATGGGAGATTGAGGTTGTAATTTGAATATATCCACTTACGAAACGAGTAAAAATGATGAAAATAATAGAACATGAGAGTATTTATTATACGGGATATCAAGTGGGAAAACACAGGAGGCCAACCAAAATGACACAGGAGGCCAACCAAAATGACATCCCTTTATACCCGATTGCAAAGCATGTTAAAACTTCACGATACAATGCGAAATAGTCAATGGGAGATTGTGGTTCTAATTTGAATATATCCACTCATGAAACGAATAAAATTGATGAAAATAATAGAACATGAGAGTATTTATTATACGCGATATCAAGTGGGAAAACACAGGAGGCCAACCAAAATGACGCAGGAGGCCAACCAAAATGACATCCCTTTATACCCGATTGCAAAGCATGTTAAAACTTCACGATACAATGCGAAATAGTCAATGGGAGATTGTGGTTCTAATTTGAATATATCCACTAATGAAACGAGTAAAATTGATGAAAATAATAGAATATGAGAGTATTTATTATACGCGATATCAAGTGGGAAAACACAGGAGGCCAACCAAAATGACGCAGGAGGCCAACCAAAATGACATCCCTTTATACACAACTGCAAAGTATGTTAACACTTCACGTTGCATTGTAAAACAGTCAATGGGAGATTGAGGTTGTAATTTGAATGTTTCAACATATAAAACGAGTAAAAATGAACAAAATACTTAGTAATAGATCATAAAAGCATTTATTATAAGAGCTGTAATAGGAAAACAAAGGAGGCTTACCAAAATGACACAGGAGGCCAACCAAAATGACACAGGAGGCCAACCAAAATGACATCCCTTTATACACAACTGCAAAGTATGTTAACACTTCACGTTGCATTGTAAAACAGTCAATGGGAGATTGAGGTTGTAATTTGAATGTTTCAACATATAAAACGAGTAAAAATGAACAAAATACTTAGTAATAGATCATAAAAGCATTTATTATAAGAGCTGTAATAGGAAAACAAAGGAGGCTTACCAAAATGACACAGGAGGCCAACCAAAATGACACAGGAGGCCAACCAAAATGACACAGGAGGCCAACCAAAATGACATCCCTTTATACCCGATTGCAAAGCATGTTAAAACTTCACGTTGCATTGTAAAACAGTCAATGGGAGATTGAGGTTGTAATTTGAATGTTTCAACATATAAAACGAGTAAAAATGAACAAAATACTTAGTAATAGATCATAAAAGCATTTATTATAAGAGCTGTAATAGGAAAACAAAGGAGGCTTACCAAAATGACACAGGAGGCCAACCAAAATGACACAGGAGGCCAACCAAAATGACACAGGAGGCCAACCAAAATGACATCCCTTTATACCCGATTGCAAAGCATGTTAAAACTTCACGTTGCATTGTAAAACAGTCAATGGGAGATTGAGGTTGTAATTTGAATGTTTCAACATATAAAACGAGTAAAAATGAACAAAATACTTAGTAATAGATCATAAAAGCATTTATTATAAGAGCTGTAATAGGAAAACAAAGGAAGCTAACCAAAATGACATCCCTTTATACACAACTGCAAAGCATGTTAACACTTCACGATACAATGTGAAATAGTCAATGGGAGATTGCGGTTCTAATTTGAATATATCCACTAATGAAATGAGTAAAAATGATGAAAATAATAGAACATGATAGTATTTATTATACACGATATATCAAGTGGGAAAACACAAGGAGGCCAACCAAAATGACGCAGGAGGCAACCAAAATGACATCTCTTTATACACAACTGCAAAGCATGTTAACACTTCACGATACAATGTGAAATACTCAATGGGAGATTGAGGTTGTAATTTGAATATATCCACTTACGAAACGAGTAAAAATGATGAAAATAATAGAACATGAGAGTATTTATTATACGCGATATCAAGTGGGAAAACACAGGAGGCCAACCAAAATGACACAGGAGGCCAACCAAAATGACATCCCTTTATACCCGATTGCAAAGCATGTTAAAACTTCACGATACAATGCGAAATAGTCAATGGGAGATTGTGGTTCTAATTTGAATATATCCACTCATGAAACGAATAAAATTGATGAAAATAATAGAACATGAGAGTATTTATTATACGCGATATCAAGTGGGAAAACACAGGAGGCCAACCAAAATGACGCAGGAGGCCAACCAAAATGACATCCCTTTATACCCGATTGCAAAGCATGTTAAAACTTCACGATACAATGCGAAATAGTCAATGGGAGATTGTGGTTCTAATTTGAATATATCCACTAATGAAACGAGTAAAATTGATGAAAATAATAGAATATGAGAGTATTTATTATACGCGATATCAAGTGGGAAAACACAGGAGGCCAACCAAAATGACGCAGGAGGCCAACCAAAATGACATCCCTTTATACACAACTGCAAAGTATGTTAACACTTCACGTTGCATTGTAAAACAGTCAATGGGAGATTGAGGTTGTAATTTGAATGTTTCAACATATAAAACGAGTAAAAATGAACAAAATACTTAGTAATAGATCATAAAAGCATTTATTATAAGAGCTGTAATAGGAAAACAAAGGAGGCTTACCAAAATGACACAGGAGGCCAACCAAAATGACACAGGAGGCCAACCAAAATGACATCCCTTTATACACAACTGCAAAGTATGTTAAAACTTCACGTTGCATTGTAAAACAGTCAATGTGAGATTGAGGTTGTAATTTGAATATATCCACTTATGAAACGAGTAAAAATGATGAAAATATTAGAACATGTAGTATTTATTATACACGAGATATCAAGTGGGAAAACACAGGAGGCCAACCAAAATGACACAGGAGGCCAACCAAAATGACACAGGAGGCCAACCAAAATGACATCCCTTTATACACAACTGCAAAGCATGTTAAAACTTCACGATACAATGTGAAATAGTCAATGGGAGATTGAGGTGGTAATTTGAATATATTCGCTTATGAAACGAGTAAAAATGATGAAAATAATAGAACACGATAGTATTTATTATACACGAGATATCAAGTGGGAAAACACAGGAGGCCAACCAAAATGACACAGGAGGCCAACCAAAATGACATCCCTTTATACCCGATTGCAAAGCATGTTAAAACTTCACGATACAATGTGAAATAGTCAATGGGAGATTGAGGTTGTAATTTGAATATATCCACTCATGGAACGAGTAAAAAAAATGTTCAAAATAATATAAACAAAGGAAATCATTTTAGAAACGTAAGTATTCATTGTACTCAAATCACATCCGATACTTTCTGTTTCAACAAACATTTTTTTTTTAATGAGAAGAGAGAAAAAAAAATCGGGGAAAAAAGAGAAGATCCATGTTACCCGCGCGTCCCCCGTCCCCCCCCCCCCCCCCCCCCCCCCCCTTCAAAAAAAAATATGTCCGGAGATTCAATCCCACGGTCTTCCAATTACTAATGCACTTCGTCTTAACCTTTGTAGCTACGCTCACTACACACTGAATTCTGCGGAAATAAAGGTTATATCCGAAAAGTTTAAGCGCAAGCTTATCTGCGCATGCATATATACATATTCATAGTTTGTATTCTCATGAATATTAATGAGATTCCGCCATTGTCATTTTGGTTGGCCTCTTTAAGTGTCTACCGTGGATTCGGCGAGAAAAAAAAGTAGAACTAGAAGTCCAAGCCAAGGTAATAACTGATTCTTTAATCTTCTGACTCTATAATACATCAGAATTTAAAAAATAACAACACATTATAGTCTTAAAGTCAATTTTCTGGATGTTTGGCGTATTAAAGCAGCAGTTTGCAGTGATGAAATACTCAAATTTTATTACTATTGTCCCATGAACTGAATATTGTGTATGCTTAGAAATGAATCGCCTCCCGTTGCTGGCCCTCTGCTCCGCGGCTGCGGGAATTGCGCAACCATTGCAGTTATTTATTAATTTATGGACGTATTGCGCAATACAAAAATAGAGAATGATGCATTGATAGTCAATGTGCAATTTAAGTTCAATCAAATGATTGTGTGCTATGTTAACTGCAATCTGGAACTGGAAGCTGGAAGTCTAACAATTCATAAATCATGATTGAGCCCGTTCAGCTATATTTCACTTTTTCAGTCAGGAAATTTGCCTTCTCATAACCAGTAACATGGTAATATGTCATGATTCTTGAAAGTAGTTGAATGCTGATTGGGAGTGTAAGTGGTATTGGTAACTGAAAAATTATCATTTTAATGCTGGTATGTTTATTTTAGTATCTTTCACTGTCTTTCCTTGCATTGATCCAGATATTATTGTAAGATTAATTTAAAAGAAATTATTTTCAATTTGTATCACCTATATTACTTCGAATTGGACTTGTAGTATACTCAACATTTGTTTTTATTCATTTAATTTTTAAAATATTTTTTAATTATTTGAAGTATTCCTATAAAGGCAGTAGGTCTATATCATATTGCCTATTTAGATTCAGGATTGAATTTGAAAAAGCCCAAAGTGTACTTCTACTAGGAAAGACCATATTTGAGGAGTGGTTTTCAACTTTTGATTTATATTTTTGGGGTACACATTTGTAATATCAAATGTGTGGAGAAAGTTCATTCTGATTTTTTAAATAGTTTCCTGATTATTGCTGGTTCATAAGTGTGTACAAGCATTTTTTTTCATCAGAATTATGTTTTCTTTCCATCATGGTAAGGAAATAGCAATTTCTAAAACTTTTTCTTTACAGAAGCAGTGTGTATTTAAAGTAATGACCAGGCAATGACCAGATGACAAGCACAGCCAGGATTGTCAGGAAGCTAGCTGGGAGATTCAGTCGACTACAGTTCAAGCGATGCTGCGTGCACCTGTCCCTCGTCCAACAGCGAACCCTCCATTTGCAGTCTTTTTGTGCTGCAAGGATTGCACCTGCTTGTAACCTACCAGTAACAACCTGTTTGAGGCACTTCAGCAGTGCAGAGATGAAGATTGACTCACCAGAGTTTCAGAGGTTGTTCTCACCAGAATTGAGGCAGCTGGCACAGCTTTTTGAAAGATATAACTATGAACTGAGGATAGCTGGTGGGGCTGTTAGAGATCTTCTTATGAAAGTAAGTTTGGGAGTTTGTATACATGTACATATACATGTAAATGTTCATGTAACAAGAAATGTTCAACTGTATGGTAACTCTGTGGGTTTTGATGTGAAAGGAAAAAACCTAGGAGACAGTTGTAGCATGCTCTCTCTCCTGTTAACGTCAAAATCTACAGGATGACGAAAAAAAAAATGTTGGGTTAAGTACCGAAGATGAATATCTGTTGACTTTTATTACTAAATATTACTAAGCTAATTGTCAACAAACTACGTAATGAAGTTAGTTGACAACTGGGTCTAGATCTAGCAAGGTTTTGATAACATTGGGTCCATATTTTATTAAAAATGATAGAGGGTGTAACAGTTCAATGCTCTCAACATCATAAAGATTATTTTCAAGAATGAATTCCATTTGAATTAACCCATTGACTACTGGATTATCTCATTCCCATAGGGGTTAATACAGGGACCACAGGGTTAACAATAGAAACCAGTCAAATCGAAATATACCTCGGTATTCCAAAGATATGGGCCAGTTGTAGTTCACAATATTCTCAGACATGCCAACCAAAAAACGTATTCCTTAATTTTTCTATTCTCTTTTGCTTCATAAGGGGGTACTAAGATCTATAGATGTCTATAATCAATTCGGAACACCAAAATACCATAATACATCGCACCTGTATCCTTGCATAACATTTTATTATCCACTGATTTTAACTATTCATTGCTCTGATTTGCAAGAAAATTTTGTCTGTGGTACACAAAAACGAACCTGTGAAATTGTATGGCTTATTCGCATTGTGCTCTAGTGGAAATGAGTGGATAATAAAGGTTGTTCTGGTACAGAGGTGGATGCACAATAGCATTTTTATGTTCTAAATAATTACCGATGTCCATAGCGTTTGGTACCACTTATCCAAGCGTAATAGGCAAAGAATACGATTTTAGGTTGGCATCCCTGTATTCTTCCCTCTGGGTCTGGGGTTCGAATCCCACCGCAGCACTAGCGTCCTTTGGAAAGACGTTAATCTACATTTGCCACTCTCCACCCAGGTGTTAAATGGGTACCCGGTAGGATGCGAAAGTTAATGTTGTTTGCTTAGCAACGTGAGCGTCACTGTACTGCCCATTGCTGGAATAACCCCAGGGAGTGGAGAATGTGCATACATTGTGTGCGGGCATGCCAGAATCCAATGACCGGGGTAATAATATATATCTGTAATTGTGAGTGCTTTGGGCCACTATGGGAAAAGCGCGTTATAAGTGCCAGGTATTATTATATTATTCATTTGCCAAATTTCTATGATATTTGTCACGAATATGACTAAAAATAGCCCATACAATAAAACAAGATGTCTACCCTTTCCTGCCTTGCAGAAACAGCCTGAAGATGTGGACTTTGCCACCACAGCAACACCAGATCAGATGAAAGAGATGTTCACCAAAGAGGGCATCCGGATGATCAACGCCAAGGGAGAGAAGCATGGCACCATCACAGCCAGGATTAACGATAAGGAGAACTTCGAGGTCACCACGTTGAGGATTGATCGGGTAACTGATGGAAGGCACGCTGAGGTGGAGTTCACCACAGACTGGAAGACTGATGCAGCACGGAGAGATTTGACCATCAACTCCATGTTCCTTGGTATTCTTTATGAGTTATATTGACATATTTTGTTGTTTTTTGTTTGTAATCAATAACCATTTATTCCCTCCCTCCTCAAACAAGCTCAGTCTTGAAAAGCATGTAAAGCTAATTCTGATATGTTTTATCCTTCGTCCACATCCCCTTAATGTTGTTCAAAAAGATATATGATCCAGTACTGAAACACTAGTGATGCCAATAGTAAGATGGTTTCTGAAAACATAGAAATTATATCTAATGATAATGATGTTGTTTAGATCATTATTAGTTTAATAAGAATGACAGGATTGATGGTGCAGATTATGCCCAAAGACTTTTTATGTATTTCCTGGCTAAAATGATATCTTGTAAAATGATACTTGATAGAGAGCACATTAAAAAAAATCCTCATATCAAATATTTTATTGCCCAATACACCATTTCAAGTCTAGTGTGTGAGGGTTGTTCCAATTAACACCCAATCATTAATGTAGAATGAAAATATTTCGGGCCTGATGAGTGGAATTATTTTTGCTTGATTAGGTCTCGATGGAACACTTTACGACTTCTTCAATGGGAAAGAGGATCTTGAGAAATGTCATGTTGCCTTTGTTGGGAATGCTGCAACTCGGATTCAAGAAGATTATCTAAGAATACTTAGATATTTCAGGTTATTACTAAAAGCCCCTATATGATTTTGTAAGCCCTTTAAAAAATATTTTTATAGATTTCTTTGATTTCAGTTGATGAATAGCAAAATACTAGCAATGCTAAGCTGCTGTGAATTCTCTCTCCTCGAGTGGAATATTAGATACCGGTACAAAAGAATTAAAAATATTTCATATTGCTACCAACATTTGTAACACCAAGCCACAGCTTTGTGTACATAATCTGTACGTACCTGTTAGAATGAAGAGTGGTGTGCTTCAGTGAAGACAGAGTTGAGCAACATCCTTCTATTATTTTCCTTTGAGTAATTTACATTCGGGCACATCTAGGGTCTTTGGTTATTTGATCTCCTCTGTGTTACCAAGTTTTATGAATGTAACTCTATATTTAAAGCACCGTTTTACCTGTTCCAAACTCTATGAGGGCTATCAACATAATACAATTAATAGATTTACTAAAATCTTAGATGGGGTTGGTGATGTACAGGATGAAATAGCTTGAACTTGCCCACTCATCAGGGGAGTGTTTCATCAAGCGTTTTGTCAGTGATTTTTACCGACAACTGTTATAAGCTACTGAAATCCTTGCATCTGATTGGCTGAGAGCAAATTTGTCATAGAAATGTGGCAGTTGTTACTGATAACAAGTTTTATGAAACGGGGCCCAGGGGAGTGTTTCATCGAGCGTTTTTGTAGTGATTTTTACCGACAACTGTTATAAGCTACTGCAATCCTTGCATCTGATTGGCTGAGAGCAAATTTGTCAATATAAATCACTGACAAGACACTTGATGAACCGCTCTCCAGATATCATGAATTGGACATCAAAATGTCCAGCAAATGTGTCTTTTGTTCCATGATGAAGCACCCTGCCCAAGTACCTCTATCAGGTAGTCCAGAAGCACATTACAGCTGACTGGTCAAAGAACCTGATAAAAGACCAAGACCGGCAGTGAAACCTCAAATATGTCATCCAGTGATTTAAAAGAAAAATGATATTAAGGAAGAACTTTAAATCTTTTCACTCATTCCACCTTTGAAACTTGTTTGCTCTTGCAATTTTCTTGTGCAGGTTCTATGGGCGTATTGCGCAGGAGAGCAACAAACATACACCTGAAACCCTTCAAGCCATACAAGAGAATGGTCATGGGCTTGCAGGGATCTCCGGGGAGAGAATCTGGATGGAACTCAGGAAGATCTTGGCTGGCAACTTTGCTGCGGATCTGATTCACTGCATGTATGACCTGGGCCTGGCAAGCCACATGGGTGAGATATTGTGATGTTGATGTCACTGGTTTGATAATGGTCAAAAGCTTTAATTCAACCTGATAAAGTAGCCTATATATTTGTGAGGTAAAATTTTGTTGTTTTGAGACAAAAACCTAGAGATCTCATCAGTCTCTGTCAGGATCTTGATCACAATTCAAAAGTCTCAAATTAATGTCAATTATTGCTCAGCTTGCCCTATGCTGGCAGGTAGATTGTGAAACTATTGAGATGCTGATAGACTCTCTTCTTTAAGGTCATTGTGTGTATGCTCTTACTAAAGCCCTCAACTGTATGCTATCTCTCATGTATTTACATAGGGATCCCACCAGAAGCCAATCTTCAGGAACTGCACAAGGTGTGTCAGAGAAGCCAATCGCTGCGCCCTCACCCAGTCACTGTTCTCGCAGCTCTCTTCAAGGATGAGAGCGATGTTCTCACCATGGAGCAAAGGATGAGGATCTCCGCTGAGGAGCGTAAGACTGCCGTCTTTGTGACTGCCGAGAGAGGGGACAAGCCCCATAAGAATCCACTCAAGCCATACCAAGATATTGTTGTTTGTGTGAGTTCTTCTCTTTGTTTCCCTCTTTTAATTATGGATATGACTAGAAGTATTGTAATCCTTTATGCACTCCTTTTGTGAGCCTGCATTATAGTTTCCTGTCTTGTACTTACAAAATTCTGATACTTTTTAAATGCAAAAACTGTGGAGTAGTCCTGAATGCAAAATGCCTCTTCCAACATAAAGTGCTGAACCATTTTAAAAAACATGCAATATTGTCAGACTATATAATTTCTGTTCATATTGGCCATAATAATAGCAAATTTTGCCTAAATTCCTATTTGTTTATTTATTCATTATTTGAGATAACTTTGCATGCCTTTATATATACCGGTACATTTTTTTTTCTTGATTAGAATAATACATATATTACCCAGTTATAATTCTATTATACTCAAACATTAATTTGTTATATTCTATTCTTGAACAGCCAAATTTATCTCATACCACTCACATGCAATATTCCTAATGATTACACTCTGTTCTACATAGCATTTTTAAAATCAACTTTTTGATATTTAATTTTAATTAATTTGGTTCTTACTGAGAAAATTTGTTTCATTATGTGCAATATTCTACGAGTAGAAATTTATTATGTACTGGGAGCAGCAAGTGTGGGGGCGCATGCCTCGGGGCAACAGTGTTGTATTTCACTTTTGTGCACCCTGACCAACTTGTTGATCCCAATCCTTTTACATGTGCTTTTACATGATCTTCCACATTCTTATTATATACTTGTCTCTTGCCATGTTGATTTGTACCTGTGCTTAATTTATGAATGGTCAAATAAATAATAATAATAATAATTTAAAAAAATGCATAGTGAGCATCAGAGAATTGGTAACATAGCGATACATTTAAGTGAGTATGTGTAGGGGCTAAACAATTTCTGTTCACCTCCACGACATTGCCTGTTGCCTTGCATCTGACTATATATCAGGTTTTATTTTGCTGCAGCTTTTTCTTTGAGGTATTAAAAACCTTATGTCTGAACGGGATGTAAGGGGCTCTTAAATTTTCATGTCTTCATTTGAAGAACTTGTCAGCCTTGTGAAATAATTTTTCAGTTAGTTTAAGAGCTATCGTGGGAAAAATGATTCTCGGCAGTGTGTAACATCATAATATCACTTGACTTGAAATTCGTTAAAAAAATATGCCGATGCACAAGAGCAAGCTCAGGAATTGAATAAGTGAGTTTATAAAGTCCACTTGATAGATATGTAAGAAGGGAAGTTATGGCTGCCAATGACTGGTATTAATGGTAAGGCACAGAGTTGCTACAAGCCGAGTGGGACAAAATTGACCCTGAATATCTAATTTTTTATTAAGACTGAATAATTATATATCATATTATTGCTGATTTGCAGAGCAAAGAAAAGAACATCATCAAGTACGTGATTGAAGTCTTGAAGTACAGAGGTGAGAGTCAGATGCTCTTGGACTTCAGATCCTGGGATGTAGCCAAGTTTCCGTTGACTGGGAGAGATCTTCTGACAGCTGGGGTTCCAAAGGGTAAAGGCTTTGGGACTGTGATGGAGATGGTGAGACAGTGGTGGATAGATAGCGACTTCAAGGCCACTAAAGAAGAACTCCTAGAGAGGTTGCAGGAGACAGTGGAAGATGGAGGAAAGGGATACTCATGACCAAAGTGGAAAGAGACTGAGAGTAAGAAACATTGAGAGGCCTTTTTGACAATGCAGTTGTCCACTGATGGCATCTTTTTGCCATTTGATGCTAGTGATCGACTGGACATTAATAGATTCTATCAAGGATGAAAAGTATACAGCTGATGAGGACTTTAAGGAGGAAAGAGTATGTACCGCATTTACCAAAGGAGCACTAAGACAAACCTTTTCTTCCATTTGAGGACAGTTTCTCTGCAAATACCATAAAGGGTAATCCAACCTTGATGGCAAGTTGTTCTGAAGGAAGGACGATAATTCAGAGAAGTAGATTGGTGAAAGTTTGAACAAAATTGGACAAGCAATAAGAAAGTTGTTATCACTATACATATGGAAATTTCAAATTGGCAGAATAAAATCGGTAATGTGACTGTGATGTAGTGGCAGACAACTCCATTTGCTCCAACACGCAAAATGACATTTATGTCATTTTTTATGCCTCCGCCCACCGTAGGTGGTGCCGGAGGCATTATGTTTTTGGGTCGTCCGTCCGTCCCCTTTTCGTTCTCGCGATAACTTAAAAACTGTTTGGCGGATCGGCTTGTAACTTGGCCCATGTATGCATATGGAGGGACGATGAACTGATTAGATTGTGGGGTCTCAAGGTCAAAGGTCATAGAGGTCATTATATACATAAAAATGGTTCATTCTTGTGATAACTTAGGAACCGTTTGGCGGATCAGCTTGTAACTTGGCCCATGTATGCATATGGGAGGGACGATGAACTGATTAGATTTTGGGGTCTCAAGGTCAAAGGTCATAGGTCATAGAGGTAATTATGTACATAAAAATGGTTAGTTTTCGCAATAACTGAAAAACTCTTTGACAGATCAGCTTCTAACCTGGCCCACGTTTGCATATGGGAGGGACGATGAACCGATTAGATTTTAGGGTCTCAAAGTCAAAGGTCAGAGGCGTCATTATGTACATAAAAATGGTTTGTTCTTGTAATAACTTGTTTGACAGATCGACCTCTAACTTGGCCCATGTATGCATATGTGAGGGACGATGAACTGATTAGATTTTAGGGGTCTCAAGGTCAAAGTTCAAAGGTCATAGAGGTCATTATATACAGAAAAATGGTTTGTGATGTGTGGAGTCTAGGCCTACCTATTTTAGAAATTTCAAGGGGACAGTGGTCTATTTATTTGCTATAAAATATATATTTCCTTGGTGTATTTGATGATTGTAAGTCATCATTGGTAATTAAGTTTTTTATTTGAAAATGAAATGAAATAAATTTTCTGTCTCCTGTGCTTTTGAAGTGAAAAGATTTGTAATTTTGTTGGACCAATCCTTTTTAAAGTGTACATGTATGCCATACATTGCCAATCTGGTGATGGCGGAGGCATAAATTCCGACCGCGCGTGGTCGGAGATTCATCTAGTTTCAAAATGTATTACTCAGATATCTCTTTTTGCAAACTTTCACCATCCTGTTTCTCTTATGTTTTCACACAAATCATCTTATTACCAAGGTTGGAGTGCCCTTTAAACCAGGCTTCCTGATCATTCAGGAGCCACTTTTGGGCGATGTGATTATGTGTTAATGCTAAGCAAGCATTTAGTCCTTTAGTCACTAGCATTCCGTGAAGACTCTATGCAAGTTTTATTTGATTGTGCGAGGATTCGTTTTCCCTCATCACTTGAATTGAAGGTAACATTAAGAAGTGAACAATGTTTGTTTGAGGCAGTACCTGCAGTCGTTTAAATCTTATTCCAAATACATGTACAGTTAACTTTGCATAAGTCGAATCTGTTGGGACCATAAAAAAGTAGTTTGACTTATACAAAATCGACTTAGGAAATGTAAATACAGTCAAACCTGCTTTAGCGGCCACCTGTATAGAAAGACCACCTGTCTATAAAAACCACAATTTTTGTTTCCCTTGAACAATGTTTCTCATTGAAATGTGTATTAAAGGGAGCGACAAGTCGCAACCTATGGGCGGTTTTACAGTTGGCTGCTCCTTTCTCTGGATCAAAGTTCAAAGCGACTTCAATTTATCGCGCGCAGCTAATAAAAGTTCGCACATTGACCCAAATTTGAGTAAACAAGATCGCCCGTTCTTTATTCCAGTATTTGAATCTCATTGGTCGGTTACGTATGTAGGGATTCGAGTTAACGATCACGCGAGGAATTCGTCAATAACATTCCTTCGGTAGCGCACGATTGGACCTGATTGTATCCGAATTTCCCCGAGTCAGGCCAACTGGTCATGCCCATGGATTACGACTTGCCACTCCCTTTAAAGGAACCTGTTCATAAAGACCACCTGCTCATAAAGACCGCTTTTCTTGTCTCCCTTGAGTGGTCTTTATAGACAGGTTTCACTGTAGCACGTTTTGCATACCGAGTAGTTTGGTCAAAAAAACTGATTTGACTTGGGTAAAGTTCGACTTATGCGACTTTGACTTACACAAGGTTAACTGTATATGTGCAGAATATCTCAACCCATAGCTGTCAGAGATACTTGAAATCATGCTGAACTGTAAAGTAGCCTCGGTATTTGAAATCATGCTCATTGCATAGCCTTGTTCACATATGTCACAAAAATAACCCTAACCCAATTTACTGCATCATATGTGAACAAGCTTTTAGAGGGGAGTTCAGAAAGAAGTAATATTTTCATTTAATGGAGAAAGTGGTAATATATCCAATATCCATGTAAATCTCCCAAGATGCACATACTCCTTGCCAATAGACCTGTTTAATTTTATGCATACTTTTGAAACAAAGGTTGTTCTTGACAACCTGAAAGCTTGCCAGAGGCTTGTCAGACATATCAACAAGTAATGTATGCAAACTGGATTCCAAGTATTGTAGTTCATTCATTAATAACAGGTTAATGGAATACCTCGTTACTAGGTCCCCAGGAAAAAAACATTCATAAATTTGAATCACTTAGTAAACCGGTCTATTGAAAAGAAATATAGGTTTTACAGTAGATTACTTATGCATGATTCATGTTATGTAACCTCCTTCCAAAGGAGCAAATTTGTGACATTTTGTATTTTACTTGTGCTTGTTTATGGAAAGAATTTTGCCTAGCAAATCAAACTGGGCAATAAAGAGCAAAACTATGTAGAATATTTTGTGTTATGTTTACCATAATCCAGGTTTGAATTGAAGTCTACACGTCAGGCAGACATTAAGATATACCGTCTTTAATAATAAAGGCTTGCACATCAGCATGCATTATTTTACTGTAAATTACTTCTTCATGAGAGTTAATTTGAGACACGTTGCACAAGACTGGTCGTAAGAAGAGGTTAAAAGAGATTGAGAAGATGAAAAAAAGCAAGAATTATTAGAGTGAAATATGAGAGGGATCAAGTGAGGTTATGAGAGAAGTAAATAAATTTGATATGGTGGAAAATACTTTCTTCCTGGTGCTTTTTGCCCGATGTCAACCAGGTTATAAACCAACAAGAACAATTATATGCCACTTTCTCATACATGTACATAATATGCACACTATCTTTCTTATCTCCTTTCATTAAAATGTACCAATCAAGAAAATTATTTTTTGCTCTGTTAAGGATTCCATAAGAGATTCAATACTTCTATAGAGATTTTGCAAGTTTAGAGAACTCTCGATAAAAAGTAGAATGCGTGGAATCGTTGACACAACTCTACGCACTCGCATAGAATTGGGCCTGCACAGAACCTAACATGCACTGGACACGAGTTCGACTTTGGTTTTTTGAAGCCAAGATTTATGTTGTCTTTTATCTTCTTTCATACTTCTTAACAGTAAACCCATAGTATACATGGTAACATTTTTAAGGTTGATTTTATACATTCTAGCTGTACATGATTTCTTTTTAGGTGATCGGTAGTTTGGTACCCTTTAATCTCCAAGACTTTCTCTCTCTCCTGCTTTCAAAACCTCTTCACACTCTCTTCCCCTCAATCTCTCAATTGTATTGCACACAATCCAGCTCTTCCTCTCTTCTGCTAATACATGTACATGTACTCTACTTCTTTTTTCCCATTTCTTTCTTGCTCTACCTTACTTTCAGAAATAAAAGACATCAGCTGTCTGTTCTAAGGAGCAATGCTAAGGGGCGGGGTAGGCAGGGGCTATAGTCCTTCCCCCTAAAATTTGAAAAACTATTATTCAGAAAAAATGTCCAGAAATGTTTCTACATTTACCTCTGTCACTTAGCATTTGCATAGCAATGAACTTGAGATCTCTTTATTTTCATTCCAAATCTAAGGTATTGGGCAAATACATCCAACAACAACAAAGAACGTACTAAGAGTGCTTTCATGTCAGTCTTGTTCAAATGATCTTTATTGATTTGCCAACTTTCTTTTTTTCTTCTTCTGATTGCCTTTCAAGTTTGATACACCAAAAGCATATACAGTACAAGCCTAAATCTAAAATGAATGTCCGAACTTTGACAAGAGACTGCATGGCAAGATACAAACTGCAATCGTGATTTCAAATATCAACTCAA
This sequence comes from Heliocidaris erythrogramma, assembly GCA_025617745.1. Lineage (NCBI taxonomy): Eukaryota > Metazoa > Echinodermata > Echinoidea > Camarodonta > Echinometridae > Heliocidaris > Heliocidaris erythrogramma. The sequence goes on from CM046868.1 coordinate 35,549,828, forward strand.
CTTTCATAGTTTACATGTATATGTACATTGAAGTATGAAACTCTACACTAGTTCTACAGTGACACTGTACTCATTAAGTCAACACAACATAGAATAAATACTATCGGTACGAACATAATTTGCATTTGTACATGTCATACAAAGAGCATTCTTTTGCCATTAATAATTACAAAAATACACTTTCAAATTTAGGGTTTCATGTCAAATACATGTATTTGATAAATCAACAGTTTGGAAGTTTGTTTCAGTGGTGAATCCAGAGTTTGAATAGGAAAGTGGCACCCTTCACTTGACACACTTTAGTATGTGTGCCTATACATGGTAGTTGGTCAAAGAAATATCAAAAGCTCATACATACATGTATGTGTGTTACGGGAATTGATAAAAAACAAAGATGGGTACACACACTTCTTGCACCTACCCCTGGATCCGCCACTGCCATTTCCAATTTTTTTTTTTACACTGACGATAGTCATGGCCACTGATTATATTAAACTAGGCATAATCAAAGCTCTACCTATTACAAAATAAATGTGAGGATTGACTCTCTCTTCTGCTGAGGGAAGCTCATTCAGTCAAAGATTTCCTCTTTTTATTAAACATTTCACCCACACTAATTCTCTGAACAGAAAATATCTTCATTTATTGTATCGAGCTATAGTGTGCTCATTCATTGGCAGATGACATGGAGAAGATTTTGTCTTTTCAAAGGGGTTCTCAATTTCAGTTTGAATTGGATTTTTTTCTCCTAGTGTGTGAAAGATTTCTTTTGCGAGGAAGGCCCAAAATGTGCGTTGAAAGAGAAAATCTATGATTTTATCAAGACCCCAATTCTTGACATAAGTAGGTTAAAACAGTTAAGATTACATTTCTTAAAACAAATAAACAAACATAGTCCTTTACCAAGTTTGTTCAGTGGGGACAAAACAAGAACAGGAATACACACACAAAATGTTGCTGTAGGGAACCATGTCCAACAACTTCAGCTCTGCTCAACTGGCATAAACTTTAACAGTTTCAAATGATACAATTCAAATAGCTTCTTTGGAAAATATAACACCAAGAGTCCCAAATTTCATAGTAATTCTAAATTGCAAGCAAGGATAAGGCAGCTTTAGCATGGCAAAAAATAAGTTCAATGTAAATATAAATATTATAAAAAATATTAACTCAACATTTATACATAGCCTATTTTCGTAATGACTCAATACACTTATAAAAACTTGCGATATCTAGGTTGGAAAAACCACCATTTAAAAAAAAAACAACTAAAAAGCACAGGCAGTGTAATTAATAGCAGCACAGTGGTGATCAGACATTTGCTCATGCAACAATTGCTCCCGATATTATTCCATCAAAGATGTAGGGTAGAGTTGTGACTGGTTTTTAGGTTTAGGTTCAGTTTTCAGCCAGGATAAGGCAAAAAAAAAATAATTGTTGTATTGGCGTAACCCGCCCGACCCTAAAAATGTCGCCGACCCTAGGGTTTTTTTTTTTTTTTTGGCTATCGATATCGCGTATCGTGCTGCCTTTGCGATCGCGATCGAAAAACCCGGAAGTGTTGCGGACAGAACTAGCTGCGTGTATTATGTACTATACTGTCGTATATTGTACATGTGTATGTACTGTTCCCCAACATGGCGTCGTACGCCATAAAGATCACGGGCATGCACGGGCCAAAAAAACTGTTTAGCGTGCTCAGGAAGTGTGACAAAGATGCCAGCCTAGGAGAAATAATACAAGAAATAGTGGTATATTTGTGAACAGCACCTAAAAGCTATATTTAACTGGCATCTTGTGTATTCTCCTGGAGATGGTACCTGAGATATCTCAGGCTGGGGTCTACAGGAAACCCGTTAAATATAGCAAAATGAACCGTCTTCAGAGGGTTCTATGTTTGAATGTATGTGTGTACACGAATCGGTGTGTGTGTATTGGCGCTTGTATGAATAGTGGTATGTATGCAGATTGGGGGGGGGGGAAATCCCTACCTACCTACCCTATTTTTCAGTGACCCGTTACGCCAATACAACAAATTTTTTTTTTTGCCTAAGGCTTCGGTGGGTCAAGGGTTGAAGTTGGGAATTTGGTTAGTGTATGTTGTGAATTTGGTTTGTGTTGTGAAATTGGTTAGTGTTGTGAATTTGGTTTGTGTTGTGAAATTGGTTAGTGTTGTGAAATTGGTTAGTGTTGTGAAATTGGTTAGTGTTGGGAATTTGGTTAGTGTTGTGAAATTGGTTAGTGTTGGGAATTTGGTTAGTGTTGGGAATTTGGTTAGTGTTGGGAATTTGGTTAGTGTTGGGAATTTGGTTAGTGTTGGGAATTTGGTTAGTGTTGGGAATTTGGTTAGTGTTGTGAAATTGGTTAGTGTTGGGAATTTGGTTAGTGTTGGGAATTTGGTTAGTGTTGTGAAATTGGTTAGTGTTGGGAATTTGGTTAGTGTTGGGAATTTGGTTAGTCTTGTGAAATTGGTTAGTGTTGGGAATTTGGTTAGTGTTGGGAATTTGGTTAGTGTTGGGAATTTGGTAAGTGTTGTGAATTTGGTTAGTGTTGTGATTGGTTAGTGTTGTGATTGGTTAGTGTTGTGATTGGTTAGTGTTGTGAATTTGGTTAGTGTTGGGAACTGGCCAGGGAGCAATTGTACATGGAGCATGTCTCTTACAACCCGACTAGCAAACAAGGCTGAGAGGCTTAGTTCATGACTGCAAATGCACCATTACAAGATTACAGTACATGTACCAGGCTGCCAATATTCATATTTGGCTGCTTACAAATATGTGTGGCCAGTCAGAGTGCAAGCTTGCATCACAGGCTAGGAACATGGGGTTGTGGTAGTACAGTGCCACCACAGCCTAAACATTAAACATACATCATGAAATGTCAACTACAATAAACAATTACAAAACTATGACTACACCCAGTACTTTACTTTCTTTTCTACAAAGTGTTATTCTTTACATTGACCCTATAGGGCCTACATACAACCATATATGTACATACCTTGGAAAAAAAAAGAATATATTAATCTGAACTAAGATACAACTGTATATATGGATACAAACATCGGTGAGTGTACATGTACTATGCAGCTAACACACTGATTCTAGTGAAAACAAACGAAACCAAATGAAATTTAACTACAATGTATTTAACAATGGCAACTAATATCATAAACTTCATTGTATTCATTTACGGTACTTTTTTTGCTGAAAAAAGATAACATTTAACCTACATCTACATGTATGTGCATCTATGTGCATCTGCCTGCATGCATATCAAAAGAAAAACAAAATATTCAAAGTGGGCAAGACCTCGGGGGGGGGGGGGGGGGGCATGTCTCATGAGACCTGTACACCATCCACGTAAATCACTTTCTGAAAAGCACCCTAAACAGGGATTGCAGTAGGAGTAGTTTTGATACCAAAAAACAGGGAAACCTGCCAACATCTCTGATTTTTATACCCTTAACGGCGATTTCCGCAGATTTTCTTATCACCTCTGAATTTGAAACCCTTGAAACTATAAACCTGGGTTACGCGCCTTATGCGGAAAAAGTACCCTTTTTATCTGTTTTCATGTTCGGGGATGATGTACAGGTTTCAATGAGACATCCCCCCCGAGGGGGCAAGACAGATGCTACTATTGCTATTAAATACTCCCGTTCAATAGCCGTCTAATAAAAGGGGTTTACAGTGAACCTTTTACATGCAATGCTTCATCCAATTTGGCATGGTCATCAATAGTGATGAACTGATGATTAAATTGGCTTAGGATGTTTGAAAATCACTCCTGAAAGTTTAAAGAAAATCATCATCTTTGAGTACTGGGAAAGGAATGAATGTTGCAATGAGAATAATACAAAGTCTACATGTATACTTACTCGTGTAAAAATAACTCTGAAATCATAGATATAATCATAAAGAGAATAATAATTTCAAAATAATTTCATACCACTTTCACCATGAACCTACATGTATAATCCTGCTTCCTATTTCCATTTGAAATAATTTTCCAACATGTTTGTCACGCAGGAGGGTAAATGTCCTCAAAAATCGTTTTGGTCCAATAAATGAGTATTTCATGAAATGCTCCCACCAGCATACATAACAAGTATTTCACGCAGAATTAACATTCAACATTGTATGTAGGGCCATTAATTCACCCAGCTACACATAGGCATAATAAAGGCAATCAAAGTCCTGATACACATCAAATAAATTCAACACATATTGAACGAATCAAGAGCGATGATAGTCTATAGGATGTTTCTTTAATAGAGAAATAGGAAATAGGAAACAGGTGCATAAGGATAAAGCCTGGTCTCATTTTTATGCAGCTTTCCACCAAATAATTACATACTGCACATAACTTCAGAGTAAGCTGTCATTGCAATTCAATATATCATGCTCGAAGCAAAGTTTTCTTTTTCATAGCTCCGAGGGAAATTTTTAAAAAAAGATTTAGCAGTGTGTGATTCTTTGTGTTCATTTTAATTTTACCTGTATTTCACACCTTAGTAGATCATGAATAAAAACCAATTATTTGACATGTTTATCCATAGGCATGGATGATCCTTATCCAATCTTGAGCCTAGATGTAATAATTAAACTATAACATTTACAAATTACTGTCCATGTGCCACATAAATTAATTGTTGCTTTGTTAGTTAAATCTCATGCAATCTTGATGATAGTCAAGAGCAATGACTACGATAATTATGGTGGTAGAGGCTTGCATGAAATATGCATACTTATCTTTAAAAACAAGGATGAAATTACTGCTAAAATTTTTCCAAGAACTATTGCTATAAAGGTGGTAATAAATATTGTCTTGCTAAATTGAAGAGCACTGACTTCACAAGAATGAATGTGTAGAAGATTCTTAGAAAAAAACAACATACCATTATTGTATACAAACTCAGCCACGACATATATACAGACTTTAATTTAAACAATATAGAAAACATGTCAATGTACTAAACAAATGTCAACTGTAGTAAATGTACCAACATCAGGAAATAATTCTCACTTGAATTTCATGTGAACATCTAGACTCAACTGTTTTACATGTATGTAGATGACAATGTGATACATAGTAATCAATGAGAGGTTTGCAAACTCACTACGTTCGACTCTCCTGGCAAGATTATTTCCCATTTTAACAAAACCAATCTCTCTTTAAATGCACATACATGCACACGTAATGTACATAAATACATACTGTACACAGTTTAGCGAAATACACCTGTTCACAAATATATTCAAATTTATGCATACTTTTAAAACCTGAAAGCTTGTCAGAGGCTGTCAGACATAGCAACAAGTAATGTATGCAAACTGGATTCCAAGTATTGTAGTTCATTCATTAATAACAGGTTAATGGAATATCTTGTTACTAGGTCCCCAGGAAAGAAACATCCATAAATCCATAAGGTCTATTGGGTTGAAATCATAAGCAGTACTTACTGTAATAATAACATATTTCCCTATATGCACTAATCTTGATCTTTCATCTTTTTATTTGAGCTGCAAATGGTTAATTGGGACATATATGGGCAAGATGCTTCCCTATTATTTTGGCATGAACATTTATATAACCTACATGGACTCAACGAATAAATACATTTCACTTCACTTAAAGGGAAAGTCCAACCTGGTATTAAGTTGATTTGAATATAAAATAAGAAAAATGAGAAACAGATTAGTGAAAGTTTGAAAAAATCTGATAATAAAAAAATTAAGAATATTTGAATTTTGTAATCAATCAAACACAAATTGGCAAGTCCGTGACGTATCTTGCAAGCTCCTCTCACATTTGCTCAGTACAGAAAATTTAATAAATCTTCCATTTTCTTATTTTTTGATGAAGGAAAAGATTTTTTTCATACATGTTTTCCCCTTTAAATTTCAGATCAATACAACATGAAGCCAATGAAAAAGAGCAATGAGTAAACAGCATGATGAACAAATATCCAACTAAAAAACTACATATATACATTGCTTATGTTTAAATAATTCACAAAATATATCCATGTACGATACATTACCATCTAGAAAACATGATTTTCAGGTTTCATTTCTACTCACTTGCTATCTTTCAATCTCCCTGGGTTCATGATGTCTTCATGTACTTATTTGAATCATTTTTTGATAACAGATCAATACAACATGAAGCCAATGAAAAAGAGCAATGAGTAAACAGCATGATGAACAAATATCCAACTAAAAAAACTACATATATACATTGCTTATGTTTAAATAATTCATAAAATATGTCCATGTACGATAAATTACTGTCTAGAAAACATGATTTTCAGGTTTAATTTCTACTCATTTTAATCTTCATGTACTTATTATTTGAATCATTTCTTGATGTAGAATTTGCGATGTATATATACATGGCTGTATATTACCTTCTTTTACACACACATAAAACAAAAATTGTAATACAGAAATTACAAGGTTTAATACATGTACTTGACAATGTATGATCACTTTGGTGTTGTTTTTAGGTACAGATTATCCCTTTTTTCAAGCCAGTATATTATTTCTTACTGACAGACTTTTGCTATAGCCTAAATAAAAGTTGTAAAGACTTTCTAAGTACAACTTGGGACTATTTTGCTAGCACATATGAGTGAAACATGGGCTTACATCCTTCATCCAGTCACTGTTTTCAAATGCAAAACTAAAAACTAAAAACCAGGAAAAATTGCACAGGAATAATGCCCTTTTCTTTATAGATTACATGGATAATGAAGATGACTTGCATACAAACAGATTCATCTGTAAATAACAGCTTCTCTACCTGTATGGTAAACTACAATGGGATGAAAATACTTTGTACCTGTATACAGGGAATACATACATGTACATGTATGTGCAGGAAATTGAATTAGGAACTAATTGTTTAAACCATTCAAGTTGGAAAGGTCCTTCAAAGCTGCATACTATGTCATATCAGCCAACATTTAATCTACATTGTAAATAAATATGCCCCTTTAAAACAGGCAGCTACAGAAAAATCAGTGATGTCAGCAACCGTTTTGTTTGCAATTTTTATTATAATGCCAAGTTGGGAAGGTGGGGGGGGGGGTATAAAGGAAAAGGTGATACAATGATTATGAACAACATGAATATATATAGCACAATGGTTGCATCTGACATGGTATTTTCAAACTAGCACCACTATGTGTATGGAAATTTACTGTTACTTACTTGTTGCATATAAATTCAGGCCTTATACACTAAATCTTGCAAAATACAATACCATATAGTTCTTTTCCTCTTATAGCCATATCAAATCAAACTGCACACATTATTATTTTTTTTTTTAGGGAGGTGGGGGAGGAAGTGTTATCAATTTAAGAGACTATGACCCTTATTCTTAAAAGCCGCCTAACTTTAAACCCTGCCTAAGTGTGCAGATTTAGGCCATTGAATTATGTAGTGCAAAATGTCACGCTCTTAATCCTCCAGGTATGTCTGCTTACTTAAGAAATAAATGAACAAATACTCTTCTTTGTCCTCTTGGACATGTCCTGGAAGTCTTTTTCAAACGTAACCTGGTAAACCATCAAGGGCAAAATCTAAACTTTGTAAATTATTTTGTTGTTACTTTATTTGCTATTTATTTTCCGTCATTTAGTCTACCATATCATATATCATTTGTCCTGACAAAACCCTTTTGGTTTTTTATCAGCTTTGCCCAATTTAGTTTCATCACCATTTAATATATGTGACCCGCCGCATCAAAACCTACAATAAGTCGCACGGACCACAACGTAGCCAAAAATAGTAAATTTGCTTGGATCAGTCGATTTTCTGTGTTTTGATAGGAATGGGTAGTTTCATTATCATTCTATCCTATTTCAAGTTTGTGAGTCGTAATTCGACTTAGAAATATGTTTTGGGGGCATTTTAAAACGGGGCCTTTTTTTCAAATGTTGAGCGAATGAATGTTTGGAGAGCTTTTGTAATACTTTCATTCAATGCTAAATTACTACTTTACCTCAAAAAGTATTAAATTGATTTTTGGAGTGCATAATGAATAGGTCCTCCTGGAGCAGCATGCCAAAATTCATCCTAATCTGATAATCCCTTCATACTGGTTGCTATGGCCATTTGAATACCCAATTTTACTTGGGCCCACACAGAGAGCGAATGTTTAGCACTCTTTTGTTCCGAACTTAAATGGCCATTTTCTCTGAATAGGAGTTATTGATTGCTTGTTACATACCGACTCTAAATGTGATATCTAAAGGTGTTATCATTGAGTAATCTAGGCAAGTGATATACCATTGGAAAGCTGAGCATCTCTACTTTCAGAAAATGTATAAAAAAAAATAATAATTTTGGCGACTTATTGTAGGTTTTGAGGCGTCAGGTCACATATATTGCTTTGTGATTTGAAATGTAATATTTTATATGTTATATGAAATTGCATGTTTTTATTCAATGTCTTGTATAATGTTTTTTAAAAATGAAATTGAATTGAATAAAAATGAAATATTCTGCCACAAACTATTTTAGGTGTACATGAATGGTATTGAAGTGGGGAGGAGAAAAAAGCATCTGTGCATAACAAAGGCCTCTAAATGTACTCACTTATCTGTGTGTTACAAAATATAGAAATATAGAAATATCAGGGGCAATATATGCTTATATCATTTCATATGGTTTACCACGTCACAAGGGAGCGAGACTCATGACCTACATGTATATCATCTTCATATGTGAATGTATTTCAACATGGTCTTAAAGAAAGTCTGACCCCAAAATATAAAAGCCATGAAAGCACAAACATCAGGGGTTGCACCATCTACTGTAACACATGATTAACAAGTCTTCTTGACATACAGCCATATCATTTGGAAAAACATAATTCTTAATCTAAACAAACTGGTGTAAACAAACTAAAGGCTTTGGTATCATATCATTCATTATATGCAGAACCTCAATCAGACAGATTATACATGTATATGATTAAATTACCACATCTAATGGAATTATGATTTCTTCAAAATTTGGATGGCAGTTGAATGGTATAGATTGCCGTGAACTTAAGCAATCACCTTATGTAATGATAATTGCAGAAAAGGAGATGGAAGAACATTATTGGTATTATAATCCTCCTGTTACATATATTCACCCACACACGACCAGCAAGTCTTTAACTGAAACATGTATGCTCTTCACAGAAAACTATAATTTCAAAGTGGCTTGCCAACAATGACACACCCATCTAACAAAATATAAAAATGTATTAACTTATCTGTAATTGCACCAATATTTGGTCAATGTCTCTGCTGACTAAGCCATTTCTGTCAGCAACTGGTGTATGTCTGGAACTGTCCTTTCTTCCTCTGGTGGGCTCATAAATAAATTAAGTACATCTGTGGCAGGAAGGTTGATTGCTTCATCAGAAGACTGGCTTCTTGAATGATCTGGCAATGAGGTGGCATCCAACCCGATGCTAATGGAAGGGGGAGGTGGCAGTAGAGGCTCGGTAGTTACACTTATGCAACAGGAAAGTTCAGGCGGTTCTTCGTCTCTTTGTGACTGTTCTAGCCTCCACTGTTCACCTGTCATATTATTCTGGTTTACTTCAGACAGCTGACTGACGACAGATTCTTTTGTTGCATCAACTTCGCTACCTGGTACAAAGTCAGAATCTGCATTTATCTCTTCACCATTCTTGGAAAACACAGATTCCAGAAGAGGCATCTCCTCTACGGTCTCCACTGCAAGTACAGCTCCTTCTATAGGTAAAGAAAAATCACTAGATGGGGTTCCTGCAAATCCATCAAAAGTTGAAGGTTGGAAGCCGAATCCTCCAAACAAGAAATTATCTGTAATAGGTAGTGGTACAGACGGATACTTGGGACGAATCTCTTCAACAGGATTTTTCCTTGGCCGGCCCCTTTTTCTTGTTGGGGTTTTGATGGGAGACTTGGGATGTAAGCATTCAATGGGAGAATCATTAACATCATGACTCTTGCAGGGTAGTTCTTGCTTTCTGGGCATATACTCCAGTCTTATGGGCCTTGTCCTTGGTCTTCCCACCTTCCTTTTCACATGCAGGCTATTTTTTCCAACTGTGCGACTCCCTAGAGGTCTTCCGACAGGTCTTTTAACTTCATTGCATTGCTGAGGCTCTATTGTATTCTTTTCTGATATTACAGCATCGGTTGGCCTGGCATTTTTGCAGGGTCTTCTTGGTTTTCTTGGTATATCACTGACCGTTGTACTATTCTTCAGGGGAACATGGACTACTGCTGAGCTAGGGTTCTTTCTGGGCCTTCCTACTTTTCTTGGTATCTTGATGCATGCTGCTGTAGGACTTTCCTTCTGGTTACTTGATATGGCACTATCTGATGCAACAGATGTTTTTAACAGTCTTCCAAACTTCTTGCCAAATTCACTTTCAATCAAGCTTGTTTCTACTGACTTTTGTACATTTGGTGTGCTTCCAAGGTGCTCAACACGTTTCATAGGTGGTGTTCCCCTTCTCTTGGAAACACTAGCACCATGCATCTGTTTTGTGCTCAAAGTCACATCTTTCACAGCTTTTTGTTTGGAGCTGAACAAACATTTGCTAATTAACAAGGGCCCTGTAGCACGAAATTTAGTGGTCTTCAGCTTGACTTTTGGAGCCAATGAAACAAACTTTTTGGATGGTCTGCCTCTTCCTCTCTTCTCTGAGCTGGATTTTAATTGGGCTCTCGATAGCACTGGTGCTGCTCTGGATTTCTTCTGGATTTCTTTGTTCTGGAAGCAATCACCTTGTAACATGGCAGCATCCTTCTTGATTCTATCCATGATCAAGCATTTCCCCTTTTCTGATGTTTTCATAGAACTGAAGGAAATGGGTGGATGTTTCAAGAAATTTTTGATGGGAGGCAGATATTTTCCTGTTCCATCCCTTGTCTGCGTAGTTTGACCATTCTGCTCACCATATCTCAACTTGACAGTCTTCTGAGGGGAGGTGGGCATGTACGACTGGGCATGATCAAAAACATATGGTGTGATCACTCGCCCACCTGAACTCAAAGGAGTTGTTGATTTCACAGGTGATGACTGATGAGCATATGCAGATATGGATTGGGTACTGACATGCTTGTTTTTCATTTTCATAGTTTTTGCATGTTTTTCACGATAGTGTAAGAATTGTGCAAGTCTGGTATGGTCATCAAGATTAAAAGGTCCAGATATCAACCTCTTGGGTAACTTCTTGATACAGACTGCTGGTTTCTTCATACATCCATTTCGTAGCAGCATTGACCTATGGTGATCCTTTTGCAGTGGCAAAGCTTTAAAGCCACTTTCTGTTGAGGGTACATCTGTACCAAATCTTCTAGAATATGTATGGGCAGTACCTTGATTTCCTTTGAGCTTGAGCTCTTTGGAGTAGTGCATTTCAGTTTCACTTGAGCACACAACTGGAATGACCCTATGAGTTGTTACAGGTTTCTGAGATATCCTTGCAAAACTCTGACAAATTGATGCTGATTTACTATCTCCTGTGATCACTTCTGTTTCTTGGGTTAAACATTCTAGTTTGCCCTTTCGTGACAACGCCCCATGATCCACGTCATTTAGAGCACATTGAGGTTTGATTTTCAATAACCTTTCTCCATCCAAACTTTCAGTGATATCAGATTGCAAACCCAGTTTGATGTCAGTTTCTTTGTGAACACTATCATCTTGGATTGAAGATGAGTGATTCATTTGTGGAGATTTTCCACCTCCAGTAGAAGCTATTTCAGGTAGTGAAGGGCAAGGTGTTGCAATCCTTTGCTCTTTATCTGGACTCTTGTTATGTACCTGGTCTGGTATTTTTTTACGAAGTTTCCTTCTTACTGCTGAACATCTATTTTGAAAACCTCTGCTACTATCAACATAGTGAATAGCATCTTTCACAAGCCTGTTCTTCGTAGGCCTTCCTCTGCCTCTCTTTTTAATGTTTCTACAAGTGTCCACTGAGATATTTGTTTTCTCACCAACAATTTTTGTTGAAGCATCCTCACAGACAGCATTTCCTATTTGGCCACTTGCATGACACACCTTATGTACTTTCTCACGATGATGGGGAAGATGCCTTTGTCGACCTCTAGAACATTTTACGGGAAGAGCACCTTTTTGTTGTGACACTGGCAATGTCTCAAGTGTGGGTGGCTGATGATCAGGTAGGTGATTGCCCATTGACACTTCTGATTCTTTCACTGGAGGGCATGATTGGTACTGGACCAAGTAAAGTACTTTGTCATGTTCACTTTCTTTTGTTACTTCAGAGTGATCATTTCCTGATGTATCACTTCTCTCATTGGAAGTGATTACCAGTACCTCATCAGTAGTTTCTTTTGTGTTTACTGTAGTCTTAACAGTATCTGTTGTTGTTAGACTTGATGTTGGAAGTGATGATGACGGAATCAATATATCAGCTACATCAATCCTTTCAGATTGCCCACTATGAGGTAACATGTCACCTGGTTCAGTCCTTGGATGATGGGTAGTGTTGATCTCTTTCTTCCTCGAAGCATCCTTCTTGGAAGTATCCTTCTTCGGTCTGCCTCTGCCACGTTTAACCGAAACTCGATTATCCAGGGAAGACTGCTCGGGTATCTCCTGCAGCATATCACCCTTCATTCTTTCATTCCCTGATGTGGTAATAATTGGTTCTGCAGTCGTTGTCACGTCAGGTTCTCCCTTTTGATTAAAGCTACATGAGATCTTATGTGGCCCTTTCGCATCACCATTACATTCACACAACGGTGACAGAGTTTTGTGGCCTAAAAGATCACTTCCCTTGAGACATGCAGTTGCCAGCATATTATCATCTGAAGGGGGCACTGATGCTTCCTTATTGTCACATCCACTTTGATTGTCACACCCTGTGTATTTTACTGTCATATCTCTGTCTTTCTTAGTTTTCTTCCTACGTCGGCCTCTTGGCCGTTTCATGGACTGACCAACTTTATGTAGTGTCTGGAAGGTAGCATTTTTCTCTGACGTATTGAGGAGAACATTGCATGTACTTGCATTTGTCACAAAGCTAGCGTCAACATGCTTTGGTATAGCTGTCTCGGTGGGTAATGCTTCAGACATGGAGATTCCTTCTGCAACCTCACACTGCTCTGGTTTGCTCACAATCTCGTCATCCCTCATTTGCATAAAACTGCTTTTTTGCTCATTATCTGATAACACTGTTCGTATTTGTATCATTGATTCTTTTTCCTTTTCAGGTGTTTGGACTGGTGGCGTCCTTCGCCCAATACTGTGACTTTCTCCTGCATTTTCACAATGGGCATTTAAAAGTGATGAAGTGACAAAACTTCTCTCCTGACCTGTAAGGTAATTCTGACTTGGAATGACACCTTGAGCATCGCCTCGACTGAGTCTCTGTTTCTTACTGCAATGGCCAGTTATCTCTCTTGCCTTTCTATGGAGCTTGAGTTTGGGTACTTCCTGATTTTTGACAGATTTCCTCTTGGCATTCTTGACTGCTGCAGTCTCTTTCTCCCAAACATCACTTTTCTTAGGGTGGTACCTTGGGTGGTGTGAACCATTCTTTTTCTCTCTAGATACTTCTTCTTGATTTGCTCCATTATTTTCATTCCCTGTTTTGGTATTGCTGACTTCATAGGAAGAGTGTCCATTTTGACCATTATTGCTGGTCTTTGTTCTCTTTTCTGTGTCTCCACTTGTTGCCAAAGTACATGTAGGAGCCATAGAACATTCATTTGAAACAACTTTATTCACATCTGAGTCTTCATTCGAGTTATGGATTCCATTGGCATGTGAAGGAGGGTAACATTTATCAACATGATCCTTAGAGAGAGACACAGGACCTATTTCCACATTTGTTGCAGTTATTTTTCTTGGTCTTCCTCTTTGTCGCTTGATTTTTTGAATAATACTGCTTGGGTCAATGGGTTTTCTAGGTCTTCCCCTCTTCCTTTTGGTGGGCTGGACAGCTTCCACTTTAACTGTTTCTTTCCCATCCTCTTCATCTACTCCATTCTTGACAACTTGCACATTGCCTTCACTGCAATTCTGTAATAGAGGGTCAGTTGTTGAAACATGTTCTATTGTTCTCTGAGAATCTACTTTACCATTCTCAGTGGCTGTTTGTGTTTCTTCAGTCTCTACTCTGTGATGGGCACTTCCATTATTTCCATGGAAATTATGCAACTCATCTGGCCTGTCTGCTTCTGAATTAATGATTTCACATTCTTTCATTAAACTATTCTGACCTTCTTGCTGGATGTCTCCAGACACTCCTACTCTGTCCTCATCTATCACTGAAGAACAATCATTAAACAGATCTTTGTTTCTGTTTGAGCCCTTCCTTAAATCCTGGACACTAATGGCCTCTGAAAGAGTGCTGAACTTACATGTACCCATCATGTCATCAGAAATTGATAAAGCATCCAATTCTAGATTAGTAGCACATTTCTGTCCTGGCTTTTTTGTTTTGTTTCTCTCTTTTCTTCTTTTCCTTGTGGTATGCTGGCACTTCTCAAGTTGTACACTGCTCTTAATCCCATTCTGGAATGAGGCTACAGTTGATGAAATCTGTTTTATTCTATTTTGAGGGTTCACTTCACTTGTAGATGGAATATTACTATCTTCAGAAACTTTTTCACCTTCTTCCACTTGGACTTTAGGTACTCCCTCATTCCACATGTTGTCAGTGGTATTCCCATGGCATTCCTGTGAATCAAGACCATTTAAAGCCCATACAGAATTCTCAGGGGTTGTTTCTGCTTCTGTCTCTGCTCCTTCAGAATGGATACTCACTCCAGTTGTAAGGTGATTATTCAACTCATGTGGTGCATTTATTTCCAAATTCAGCTCATTCCTGGATGTATCATTAGGTCTTGCTGCTCTCAAATAACTTGTGGACATGGAATCATCACAGTATTCGTTAGAAATAGTACATAGATGTGTTGCAATTACAGATCTATCTATGTCATTCTGAACTCCCTCCTGACTGTTAATGAACATATCTAGATTCACTTCATCTGAATGTGAGGAACCTCCATTGAACAAATCTTTTGATGATAAATCTTGATTTTTCCTAATGTTTGATATGTTGAAGCAGTGATCCACTGCAGCACTGGGAACTGGCACATCACTCTTTACATTTGCATAAGGATTTTTTCTTGGTCTTCCTCTTGGTCGCTTGATTTTTGGAACAGCACTGTTTGGGTCTACAGGTTTTCTGGGTCTTCCTCTTTTCCTTTTGGTGGGCTGGCCAGCTCTCTCTTCAACTGTTTCTTTCCCATCTTCTCCATCAACTCCAGTCTTGACAACATGTACATTGCCTTCACTGTAATTCTGTAATAAGGGATCTGCTGATGAGAGCTGATCTACTGTTCTTTGAGGATCAACTTCACATGTTGAAGGTACGGGGCTATCTGCCATTACCGTCCCACCTTCTTGCACTTGAAAGGCAAGAGCTACCTGGTGCAAAATGTCACTGCTAATTCCATCACTTCCTTGTGAGCCGATACCCATTTGTGGCCTTTCAAAGGTCTCAATGGCCATTTCAGCTTCCTCCTGGTCTTCTTCAACATGGGTACTCCTTCCCAATCCATAGCAACTGCTAAACTCATCAAGCACATTGGATTTATTGTTACTCTCCACAGTTTCACCTAAGCCTTCTTCTCCAACTGATCTTGCAAATATCACCTCATCATTATCATCTTGTTGATCAGGGCCAAGACCCTGAGAGATAAAGGTATCTCTGTCATACAGCAACAACTCGGGTGATGCCTCTATCCTTTTCTGGATTCCATCGCTGTCATTAGTGGAACACTGGCCATTCTTGTCGAATGGAAGAACACATACAGGAGGTGAAGGATCGAGGCAGACGAAGGGACCATACTGATTGGAGGTCTTCAGAATGTCTTCTAGCTGTTGTACTACTTCTTGTAAAGCACTCATTGTCACCCCAAGTCATCAGCTTTACTTGTTGGAAGATGCAGCACAGGATGTCCATAGATTTGGTATCTGCAATGGAAATGAATGTAGGAAACACATTCTGAGAATATAAAAACAAACAATAACAGCATGCACCAAGATTCTAATGTCACATGTATTCAAACATTGGTTTACTGGGAGCTCATTTTCTCCAAACTAAGCCCGAGTCATATCGATTATTTTGTAAACCGGGGACCGACGGCTTTGCTCCGGTCGAACACCGGTGCACCAATAAATTGATGGACAGTGAAATCAAGGACGATTTTTTGTTCTGGCGCGACGGTGTATTGTCCCCCAGCAACATCGCTCGCATTATGTAGGCGCTCTCCTGACCTAGGCACTGGTCTGTGATCCGCTGTTCGCCATCAACTTTTTATTTATCTGACAGACACCGAAATTTAGCACGATGAAGGGGGGGGGCAGACCAATTTTGCTGAAAATACAGGAAAATTTTAAAAAGCATGTAAGAGAAGAGACTGGGGAAAGTCAGAGAGACATATTATACTGGTAGTTAAAAATTGAGAAGGAAGCCAGTCAAAAAGAAATTGTTGTAAAAAACTTGTAGGAATTGGTTAGAGATAAATATATGGAACAATGAAAGAATAAATGTGTTAGTTATTATCAGTGATGATCATTTTAACTGTCATTCTAATTAATGATAGCATTATATCAATACAGAAGCAACGAAACCCTTCATTTTGTGGGCAAACACTCGGGGGGGGGGGGGGGGGGGGGGGCACCTCAAAGGGATTTTGACAAGGCATTCAAAATTGTGTTATGCTTACTACGTGCATACCCCCCCACCCCCCCCCGCCCCATTGAACACGCATCTTTTTGTCCCTTTCTTTTCATACAAATTTCTTTAAAAACTTTCTCGAAAGCGCAAGGTTTAGAAGAGAAAAAAAGAAGAAAATAATATTTTGCGTTGTTTTAGTGCAGTTACTATCCATTGTCACTTATTAGGCCCGAGACGAGTTACATGTATTTGTTTCTGTTGGTAGCGGGGTAAAGCGTGTTTTAGATACACAAGTAAAGTACAGCACATCAACTATCATTTGAATAATTTCTAACATAATCACATGATTAGTGCTGTCATCGAGTAAAATTTTTTGTTGTTGACATATCTGGTCAATTCTTTAGCCAACTGTCTACAACTGTCGACAAAATAATAAAAAGATCGATTATATCTTCATAATCGATCATCACAAATCAACTATATTCACATCACATAAACTTCACATGACGGGTCATCAAGTCATGTCCTCACAGGTCATCTAGAGGTCAGGACGTGCGCGTACGCGCGTGTCAAAATTTTAAAATGCTCAAAATCACGTAGGATCAAGTCTGCACACGTTTCAGGTCATTTTGAGCATTTCAAAAATTTTCCTGTATTCCACCATGACAGAGCCTAAACTCGCCGTTCTTTCTTGTGCACTCTCATAGAACATAAAATTCTGAGGAATTTGATACCTTTTTTATCTTTCTACGACCATTAATAAGGAAATTATCGTCCGTCATAGTTTGCAGCATGCCCGGGCGCGATCCCTCACTGTAGGCCATATATGGGCAAAAACATGCCTATACAAAATTCACTGTAGCTCGTTAGATAGTCCGTTGACCCCAAAACTTTTTGTCATCATCAGGTAGGGTATGAATCATAGATGGCATTTCATGTATCATTTGACCCAAGGAATAAACATTATGACGTCATCAAAATGGCGCCAGAAGTCAAAATTTCCATTTTTCATGTTTTGACGTCATCATACTTATGCAAATTTGGCTCTAGATTCGTAATTATTGGTCGCTTTTCGCCCAGATTTTAATATGTTGTAGCTGAGGCAATTTCCTACAAAATCAGTCACCACCATTTTTCATTTTGATGACGTCATCACAGTGAAAATTTCAATTAAAGATGCCATGTCAGAATTTTCCCTATTTGCGTGTTATGTCTATGGAAGATGATTTTTTTTCGAATCATGAATCTACATGACATTGTTCTCTGAGCTGTATCCCAGTTGTTTTTGGTCTATTTTCTTTCAGATTTTAGTATGTTATAGCTGAGACTATAAGCTTTTACAAGCGTCGTCTCCAATTTTTAATCAGATGTCGGGATCATGCCCAATTTTTAACTACAAAATGGGATTAGAAAATCCTGTTTTTCGTTTACGTGTTATCTCTATGGGAAATATTTTATTGGTTATAGCACTTGCCTGTCATTCCGGTGACCCAGGTTCGATCCCCGATGGGTCAATTAATTTTTTTTTTTTTTTGCTTCTTTTTGCCTTTCATTTTACCATCTTCTTCGACTATTATATCATATACAATCACAAAAAAATGTACTAAACTGGCTTATTTTGTGTGTTTTGTCTATTGGAAAGTAGTGTGCAGTAGTTTGTGTACAACCCTATGGAAATTTTGATTCCCTGTCGTGTATTAGAGCTATGGGGTTTATCTCCCAAGGATCCTGCAATATCAGATTTGATATCACAATTTCTCAAAATTGGCTTAGTCAATTATCTTCAAGTTTTCGTCAGTCATCAATCCTAATAAGGTCAAGTCCCCGCATGTTTTTCAAGGTCATAAGATTATTGTGACGTCATCCAGGCGCCATTTTGTAAAAATCAACTTATGGTCGTATCTTCTTCACTAAATGTCATTTCTCTTTCATATTTGGCATGGCTAAGATCAATGTCATTTCAGTCATGGTCATCATCATTATCATCGCCATTATCATCATCATCACCATCATCATGATTATCATCAACATCATTATCATCATCACTGTCATGATATAATGATCATCATCATGATTATCATCAACATCATTATCATCATCACTGTCATGATATTCATGACGATGATTATCATCAACATCATTATCATCATCACTGTCAAAATATTCATGATGATGCTGATGATTATCATCAACTTCATTATCATCATCACTGTCATGATGATATAATGATCATCATCATGATTATCATCAACATCATTATCATCATCACTGTCATGATGATATTCATGATAATCATCACCATTATCATGATTGTTATCTTGCACAAATATTATCACATCTTCCAATCACCGTTTCACACATTTTTCTACATTCCTGTCCTCAAGAAGCATCTCCATGCGTGGCATCCTTGACTTCCTATCTTCAGTTTAGTATTTCCCCATTATTATGATAATCTTGATTACAATCATGATCATACAAATTGGAAGACAGACCACCTAATTCGTCCTCATGACGAATTAAATTCTAGTTACTATTATTATTATCTATATACAGTAATCATTATTAGACGAGTGAGCGGAACAACAGAATGAAAAAATGCATGACTGTGATGTTTGAATTTTGTGCAGTAAAGAATACTTTTAAACACAAAGGCGAATTGCTGTCAAATTCAAACTTATCAATTTACAAAAGACAGAGCATAGGCTGATCTTTATAGATAGCATTTCTACTGTGTTTTCATGAGAGAGAGAGAGCGAAGCGATCGAGAGATCACTGGATGAATCTTCGACCGTGTGGTCGGAATTTATGCCTCCACCATCACCAGATTGGAAATGTATGGAAATGTATGGCACACATGTACACTCTAAAAACAAAATTACAAATCTTTTCACTTAAAAAGCACAGGAGACAGAAAATTTATTTCATTTCATTTTCAAATAAAAACTTAACATTGATGACTTACAATCATCAAATACACAAGGAAATAGATATTTTATAGCAAATAGACCACTGTCCCCTTGAAATTTCTAAAATAGGTAGGCCTAGACTCCATACATCACGAACCATTTTTATGTATATAATGACCTCTATGACCTTTGAACTTTGACCTTGAGACCCTAAAATCTAATCAGTTCATCGTCCCTCACATATGCATACATGGGCCAAGTTAGAGGTTGATCTGTCAAACAGTTCTGAAGTTATTGCGACAACGAACCATTTTTATGTACATAATTACCTCTTTGACCTTTGACCGTTGCCTTTGAGACACCAAAATCTAATCAGTTCATTGTCCCTCCCATATGAATACATGGGCAAAATTAGAAGCTGATCCGCCAAACGGTTCCTAAGTTATCACAAGAACGAACCATTTTTATGTATATATAAAATGACCTCTATGACCTTTGACCTTTGGACCCCAAAATCTAATCAGTTCATTGTCCCTCCAATATGCAAACATGTACATGGGCCAAGTTACAAACTGATAAAAAAAAAAACGGTTTTGAAGTTATCACGAGAATGAAAAGGGGACGGACAGACGGCATAATGCCTCCGGCACCACCTACATGTACGGTGGGCGGAGGCATAAAAATAATGATCTCTTAGTAATTTAGTATTGAATGTTGCCATCTAGAACAGGGGCGGATCCAGTATTTTTTACAAGAGGGGGCACAGGGCCGTAAAAGTACACAATAAAGAGGCAACTTTTTTTGGTTTTGTGGGGGCGGTATACAGAGATTTGGTACAACACTACATCAATTAACATCAACATTTATGAAATGCAATATATTTTGTTGATATTTTAGGGTGCATGCAGGAGCAAAACGAGTTTGCCTTCTCCAAATTTAAAGAGGAAAACCCCTGCCCAACAATTCCATGCCTAAATGTAGAATAGTTTTCTACACTTTTACTGCAGGTATACGAAAAACTGCATCTATTAGTATGCGAGGGAGCATAGCGACCAGGTGAGAATTTTTAGATCTTTTGAACGTCGAGAATGTGTATCTGAGAGGGCTAAAATATTTTTCATAAAATTGTTACACTTCAAAGGACCTCCCCCCTCCCACTACTTTGGGGGCCTTGTTACACAGGATATACAGAGTAAAAGAAACACTGCGACCATTATTCTGCAAAATTATTGTTGAAAATTTTCATCCTTTAGAGTGAAAGGAGCTTATTACCATGGTCATACATCACAACCATTTCATGTAATCTCCTTTTTTTCCTCTTTTTCTTTTGTCTTGCGAGGGGGCCTATAGAGGGGGAAGAATCAATTACCTTAAAACAAGAAAATTTATGATTTGCTTTGTGAAGGAGGGGGGGGGGCCTCTTTAGATGAAATCCACTCAATCTGGAAGACAGTCACGGTCTTAAAATAAATTGCTTCTTATCTACATCTATAATTATATAAATATGTAAGTGAAAGTAGCGACAAAGTTGGGAAATTTACGTTTTGGAATGGAATTTAGAGCAATAGAAAACCGATTGCAAAACTTTAAAATTATTTACTCTTTGTTAGGGCGCAAAAATATTTACCGCTAACTTTTGATAGATGAAAGCATCTGCCCCCGTGTTGATGAACACAACATATATTGATATTCGAGAGAATGTTGAAATGCTGGAGGTTTGCATTTTAGAGTAAATAAACATTATTATACATCGTTGTATTGTAAAAAAAAAAAAAAAATTGATTTCGCCCCCTAATCAACTTAAAATATAGGGAATGGGGCATATGCCACTTCTGCCCCTTCCGGTGCCTATGGATCAATAGTTTCCCATCACTTTACTCTTCTATCTAACTTGATAACAATACCAACGCGAGCAGACTACCATGTTTTGTAAATATCATAGAGGGCATTTGAAATATGAAAATTAAAAATAATTTGATTAAAAGTTGTATTTTTCTGCTTAATTTATTCTTGAAAACATCTGCAATAGTATTCCTATAAATAGGTTTCCTATATATAGGTTATGAATTTACATCCCCAATGTAGACTTTAGAGTCTAGTAAAGAATAATATTTAGATATAATAAAGTCAAAAGTCATAAAAAGCACCAAATCCACTTTAAAAACATGCCTGAAAAGGAACTTTAGACCCATTTCAAAATTTGGAAACAACGTTCATGGTTAATCTTATAACATTACCTTTCCCAAAAATACATGTTTCCAAAATCATCACAAACTACATTCAATGGCTATAATAGCTAATATGCCCAGTAATCCTCAAATTTGCAAAAATCCTACCTAGTATAGCGAAAAAACAGTGAGCAGAAAAGAGGTGCTGAATTTCTATAGAGTGGAAGTATAAAGCCTTATAAGTAACTTAAGAGCAACGAACTGTATCGTCAACTGCTCGTGGTCTAGTGGTAAAGAAATCTGCATGGTCGAAGTATCCCTATTCTACACCGCCTCTTCTACAATGTTGCTTGTTCGAATCCCGCTCTTCTTGACTGATATTTTTTTTTTCAGTTATGAATTAACAATAGCATGTGAATAGCGTTTATTCCGTTGAAAATGATCAGAATTTCAATAATAAAAACACAAGAAACTTGACTAAATATTCACTTGGTCAGGCGGATTTAATGGTGGCTGGGCATAATAACGACTTTGGCCCATTTGATTAACTAAAAAAAAGGAAAACCGTTAAACGTCTAACCAAATATGGTCCCATTGTATCTTCCCCTCATCTTTTCTAAATTGGCACAGCCTAAGGCTGCAGCCTTCACAATGCTGCCCGACAATGGACGGACACATAACCTAGTACATTGGATGAGTGGACGGACAGAGCCCCATAACCATCACACGGAATGGAAGACCAAAAAATCAGTCTATTACGTTCGGGGATATGCTCCGCTGAGACGTCTGCTTGACGGAATCCCTCTCCTAAATAGACCGAAGTCTGCCACAGGCACTCCTGTTGGAGTCCATCGCTAAGTGTATCCCTATGGTGCTACAAATATTTGGCTCGTCGCGGAGGAGCTACACATTACATTTGCTTTGGCCAAAGTTCAATGAAATATCACAAATACTACATCACATGAAATCACCAAGTCACCAACTCTACACATACTTACATGAACATAAAACAACATGCAATAAAAAAATGCGATAGAATGTCACAAAAATGATCTTTTCTCACTGCTGGTCTCTCGAAAATCGGAGTATCAATCTGGTGACAATCACCATTGCGCACGCGCAGTAGTGCTTCAACATGGGAGAAAAGATTGTTCGCGATCGTTCTCGATATAATATTCTTGTTTTTTTCTCGTCTGCGCACGCACGTAACTGGGCGATTGTAATAAAACAAAACACACGCAACGAACACAAACATTTCATCACGATACTAGGTATTCATGCAAAAACGAGTCAATATATTGAAAAGAGGTCTTATTTCATGCATTATATTCACAAGCCTCAAAATGTTGTTGTTCACGTAAAAACTCCTGAACTGCGTGTAAAATGAATGAGTGCGCAGACATGGGCACCATTGTTTTTTCAATGTTGAAATGACACGGCCGCTGTTTCGTGTCTTAATGGCATTGTTCTTGTTCTAATTTTTTTGAGAATTTTTGCAAACTTACTCTTTACTTTAAATAGAATATCAGGAATCATATAAAATTAAGCTAGTTTAGAGGAATATTAACATGATTAAAGAAATTTGTGTGAATTTCAGGTCAAAACCTTAGGTGCACAGACATAGGGCTCCCCATCATATATGATCAGATGATAATCATTACATTCTGTGTACCGGTATTTTTCTTTTTCTTTTACGACTTCATATTTTATAATTTAAAATAAATTTCAGGATGGGGTGAGGCACCTCACCCGTACGTCCATAACTAGGCCTTGAATAGTTTTAGTATTAATTAAGCTCACTCGGTCGTAACTCCAGGGAGCTCCAACGCTCAGCGTCTGCTTGGAGGAGAAAGTCAGAAAATGTTATAAAACTCCTCCAAACAGACGGATTTTTCCGCTCCTTGAATCTGGCGACCACAAGTTCAGCGACCATTTAGGGTGTCGCCGAAACGTCCAACAGAAAACAGAAAAATATTTCTAAATTAAAAACATCATGTAATACCATTCATTTACTAAATTTGGAATCTGTAGAGGGTGAAAATTGGTCTAAAAATAGTCATCTTAAATAGCATGGGCCAAACTATTAAAAATTTCAAACCAATAATTCGGAATGTATTGCTTTCATAAGAGAATTCGAATACCGTTCTTCCGGCGAAGAACATCGCTCAATTCAAAATGAATCAAGCTAGTATTTCAAGTGTTACAGATGTTCGAAAGACATTTCATATTCTTAACTGATCACACCATGAAATAGAGGAGATATTCAGCTTTATCATGGTATAGGTCACTATGCTTAGCAAGTTGTCTGGATCTTACTGTTTAAACTTTAACACGGCACATATTCTCG
Organism: Heliocidaris erythrogramma; assembly: GCA_025617745.1. NCBI lineage: Eukaryota > Metazoa > Echinodermata > Echinoidea > Camarodonta > Echinometridae > Heliocidaris > Heliocidaris erythrogramma. The sequence continues at coordinate 35,573,971 of CM046868.1, forward strand.
AAATATTACACTTCGCATGAACATTAGCGCCAGTGCAATATTCTACGCAGCTTCACGTAACTCAATAATGAAGTTCTGCAGAAAAAGTGTTATAAATGTTCGCAAGACATTTCATATTCTTAACTGATCACACCATGAAATAATGGAGATATTCAGCTTTATTATGGTATAGGTCGCTATGCTTAGCAAGTTGTCTGGATCTTACTGCTTAAACTTCAACACGGCACATATTCTTGATATTATTACGCTTCGCATGAACAATAGCGCCAGTGCGATATTCTATGCAGCTTCACGTAACTCAATAATGAAGTTCTGCAGAAAAAGTGTTATAAATATTCGCAAGACATTTCATATTCTTAGCTGATCACACCATGATATAGAGGAGATATTCAGCTTTATCATGGTATAAGTCACTATGCTTAGCAAGTTGTCTGGATCTTACTGTTTAAACTTTAACACGGCACATATTCTCGACATATTACACTTCGTATGAACATTAGCGCCAGTGCAATATTCTACGCAGCTTCACGTAACTCAATAATGAAGTTCTGCAGAAAAAGTGTTATAAATGTTCGCAAGACATTTCATATTCTTAACTGATCACACCATGAAATAGAGGAGATATTCAGCTTTATTATGGTATAGGTCGCTATGCTTAGCAAGTTGTCTGGATCTTACTGTTTAAACTTCAACATGGTATATATTCTCGATATTATTATGCTTCGAATGAACAATAGCGCCAGTGCAATATTCTATGCAGCTTCACGTAACTCAATAATGAAGTTCTGCAGAAAAAGTGTTATAAATGTTCGCAAGACATTTCATATTCTTAACTGATCACACCATGAAATAGAGGAGATATTCAGCTTTATCATGGTATAAGTCACTATGCTTAGCAAGTTGTCTGGATCTTACTGTTTAAACTTTAACACGGCACATATTCTCGACATATTACACTTCGTATGAACATTAGCGCCAGTGCAATATTCTATGCAGCTTCACGTAACTCAATAATGAAGTTCTGCAGAAAAAGTGTTATAAATGTTCGCAAGACATTTCATATTCTTAACTGATCACACCATGAAATAGAGGAGATATTCAGCTTTATTATGGTATAGGTCACTATGCTTAGCAAGTTGTCTGGATCTTACTGTTTAAACTTCAACACGGTATATATTCTCGATATTATTACGCTTCGCATGAACAATAGCGCCAGGCCAGTGCAATATTCTATGCAGCTTCACGTAACTCAATAATGAAGTTCTGCAGAAAAAGTGTTATAAATGTTCGCAAGACATTTCATATTTTTAACTGATCACACCATGAAATAGAGGAGATATTCAGCTTTATCATGGTATAAGTCACTATGCTTAGCAAGTTGTCTGGATCTTACTGTTTAAACTTCAACACGGTATATATTCTCGATATTATTATGCTTCGAATGAACAATAGCGCCAGTGCAATATTCTATGCAGCTTCACGTAACTCAATAATTAAGTTCTGCAGAAAAAGTGTTATAAATGTTCGCAAGACATTTCATATTCTTAGCTGATTACACCATGAAATAGAGGAGATATTCAGCTTTATCATGGTATAAGTCACTATGCTTAGCAAGTTGTCTGGATCTTACTGTTTAAACTTTAACACGGCACATATTCTCGAAATATTACACTTCGCACGAACATTAGGGAGACCATCCAAATTCATCGACCATTCAAAATGCATCCGGAATGGGGTCATCAAGCATTCCAGAATGGGTCGGGAATATCCCCATTCTAGTCGCGTTCTCAAATTTCCGGCCGATCGGCGTCTTTTGTGTTGCCGAACAAAGGGGCATTCTGAAAGCATTCTGGAAGCATTCTGGGAGCATTCTGGAAATGTCCCTTTGTTGTCGACATGGCATGGTCCCAGAATGCGGTGATTAAAAATCATGAACGGGACAGCCAAGGATGCGCAGCGCGATCGAAGGTGCTTCATTTATTGCGATATCGATCATGCCGGCATGATACATGTATAATCTCATTTCAAAGTATTTCCCTTTCTTTGACTGTAAGGCTCGGAAGAATTATTTTTGAAGATTCATGTTGATGCCATATACTATAGTGAATTCGCTTTATTTATGAATATTGTAAGCGACGGTCACCAGATAAGATACAGCGTCGACCGTTAGATGAAAAAGGAATACGATTTCCAGATTGAACGAAGTGATGATCGCCGGGTGAAAAAATGTGCATTATTTCTTCCGATATTAGGACGCAACAAATAGCTGATTTTTGTTTTTAATGACATGTATGGATCGCAAGAATTATGCGGAAGTTTAATGGTGAAAGAAATTGAAGCTCATCATATGAAATAAAGTAATGATCGTCAGATGAAATTAAATTACACTCGCTAGATGATACAGATTTGGACGATTGTCCAATGAAATAATATTAATATTACTACAGTATAGACAGATGAAATAAATGACGTCCGATATATATTTTTGTTGCCCTTAAATAAATTCACTGATGAGAATGATCAATACATGGAAAATGCACGATATGATTGATAATATTAACAAATGATAATCAGTTTTGAGCGCCAAATGCGCTTTATATTTCTTCCGATATTAGGACGCAACAAATAGCTGATTTTTGTTTTTAATGACATGTATGGATCGCAAGAATTATGCGGAAGTTTAATGGTGAAAGAAATTGAAGCTCATCATATGAAATAAAGTAATGATCGTCAGATGAAATTAAATTACACTCGCTAGATGATACAGATTTGGACGATTGTCCAATGAAATAATATTAATATTACTACAGTATAGACAGATGAAATAAATGACGGCCGATATATATTTGTGTTGCCCTTAAATAAATTCACTGATGAGAATGATCAATACATGGAAAATGCACGATATGATTGATAATATTAACAAATGATAATCAGTTTTGAGCGCCAAATGCGCTTTATATTTCTTCCGATATTAGGACGCAACAAATAGCTGATTTTTGTTTTTAATGACATGTATGGATCGCAAGAATTATGCGGAAGTTTAATGGTGAAAGAAATTGAAGCTCATCATATGAAATAAAGTAATGATCGTCAGATGAAATTAAATTACACTCGCTAGATGATACAGATTTGGACGATTGTCCAATGAAATAATATTAATATTACTACAATATAGACAGATATATATTTGTGTTGCCCTTAAATAAATTCACTGATGAGAATGATCAATACATGGAAAATGCACGATATGATTGATAATATTAACAAATGATAATCAGTTTTGAGCGCCAAATGCGCTTTATATTTCTTCCGATATTAGGACGCAACAAATAGCTGATTTTTGTTTTTAATGACATGTATGGATCGCAAGAATTATGCGGAAGTTTAATGGTGAAAGAAATTGAAGCTCATCATATGAAATAAAGTAATGATCGTCTGATGAAATTAAATTACACTCGCTAGATGATACAAATTTGGACGATTGTCCAATGAAATAATATTATTACTACAGTATAGACAGATGAAATAAATGACGGCCGATATATATTTTTGTTGCCCTTAAATAAATTCACTGATGAGAATGATCAATACATGAAAAATGCACGATATGATGCGCTTTATTTCTTCCGATATTAAGACGGCAATGCATTTTTAAGGAACTGTATGGATCGCAAGAATTATTGCGGAAGTTTAACGTATGTATATATTTTGTTGCCCTTAAATAACTACAATGATGAGAATCAGTGAAGTTATGTGTATATAACCTTTTTTCCTGTTTATACTTTATTTATGGTGACAACCCGTCTATTTATAATGAAACAATGTAAACGAAAGACGCCAGAATAGAGCGGCGACCGCGAGGTGAAAGAGGAGATCACCAGATAAAACTAGAAATGTGCATTGCTGGGGCCGCGCAATGCTAAATGTATCCCCCGGCACTGGCAGCGATTTGAAGGAGGGACAAAGACCCTCCCCCATCCCCTCCCTCAAACAAAAGGATGGTGTAGAAATTAGATGTGTAGGTTTCTCTAAGACACATCTTCATATAAAATTTGAAAGAAATGTGTTGAGAGATATACCAAGATACATCGCCATACAAAATTTGAAAGAAATCCATCAAGAAATGTGGCCTGCAGAGTGCACTCACGCCATGCCCTGAAGTATGACCTTTGACCCTATAAAAGACGGAACACTGGTTGCAGCATCACCAAAAACTATAGGATTTTAGATTACACCAAGAGACACCTTCATGCAAAATTTGAACGAAATCCGTCAAGAAATGCAGAAGTAAGAGTGCAAGAAATGGAAAAATGACCTTTGACCCTATAAAGGACGGAACAATGAGGGCAGCATTACCAAACAGTCAAGATGTGTAGATTATACCAAGATACATCTCCATACAGAATTTGAAAGAAATCCATCAAGAAATGTGGCCTGCAGAGTGCACTCACGCCATTCCCTGAAGTATGACCTTTGACCCTATAAAAGACGGAACACTGGTGGCAGCATCACCAAAAACTATAGGTTTTTAGATTACACCAAGAAACACCTTCATGCGAAATTTGAACGAAATCCGTCAAGAAATGCAGAAGAGTGCAAGAAATGGAAAAATGACCTTTGACCCTATAAAGGACGGAACAATGAGGGCAGCATCACCAAAAATTAAATATGTGTAGATTATACCAAGATACATCTCCATACAAAATTTGAATGAAATCCGTCAAGAAATGCAGAAGTAAGAGTGCACAAAAGGGACAAATGAGCTTTGACCCTATAAAGGACGGAACAATGAGGGCAGCATCACCAACCAGTAAAGATGTGTAGATTATACCAAGATACATCTCCATACAAAATTTGAAAGAAATCCATCAAGAAATGTGGCCTGCAGAGTGAAGTCACGCCATCCCTTGAAGTATGACCTTTGACCCTATAAAAGACGGGACACTGGTGGCAGCATCACCAAAAAGTACAGATTTTTAGATTACACCAAGGGACACCTTCATGCAAAATTTGAACGAAATCCGTCGAGAAATGCAGAAGTAAGAGTGCAAGAAATGGAAAAATGACCTTTGACCCTATAAAGGACGGAACAATGAGGGCAGCATCACCAAAAATTAAACATGTGTAGATTATACCAAGATACATCTCCATACAAAATTTGAACAAAATCCGTTGAGAAATGTGGCCTGCAGAGTGCACTCATGCCATGCCCTGAAGTATGACCTTTGACCCTATAAAAGACGGAACACTGGTGGCAGCATCACCAAACACTATAGGTTTTTAAATTACACCAAGAGACACCTTCATGCAAAATTTGAACGAAATCTGTTGAGAAATGTGACCGCCAGAGCGCACACAAGAGTACACACAAGACATCTATCAAAATATGACCTTTGACCCTATAAAAGACGAAACACTGGGGGCAGCATCACCAAAATCTATAGGGTTCCAGATTTTACCAAGAGACACCTACATACAAAATTTGAACAAAATCCGTTGAGAAATGTGACCGCTAGAGCGCACACAAACTATCCCAAAAAATATGGCCTTTTACCCTATAAAAGACGGAACACTGGGGGCAGCATCACCAGAAACTATAGGGGTCCAGATTTTACCAAGATACACGTCCACAGGAAGTTTGAAAAAAATTCGTCGAGAAATGTGACCGCTAGAGCGCACACAAGAATGTGACGCGGCGGCGGCGGCGGCGGCGGCGAAACGCTGCTGAATCCAAAGTATCCTCCGGCATACTGCCGGGGGATACAATAATGAAAAAAGTGAAAAGGATAAAAGTAACCAACGATTTACTCCTTTACCATTCACCATGGTCACGATATTCATTTCTTTTTGCCCAGATATTTTTCGTCGTATAGGCCTATGATATATGCAACTGGTTTTTCTGAAGGTTCATATTTGGAAAAAAAGGTGGTTTATAGTCCGAAATATGAAATAGAGTTAATTCTTTTGAAGGTTCATACTTTTTCCGAATCTTTTATATTTTTAGCACACCGCTTGAGCGTAAGATAAGAGGGCAAACACTGTGAGAGCGGAATAGAAACATGGAGAGGAGAGAAATAAAATGGAATCGTGTCAACGTGACAGATAGAAAGAGAATAAAATGACAAATTAAAGAGAAACATCGGAAAAGTTGAATGAAAAGCTGACAGAATAAAAGCCATAAGAAAAGGGTGATTATTCTTGATAAAAACAAAGAATAACATAAGGAAACACGATAGAGTTTTTAGCACCCTTAAAATTGCAAGAGGCATCGGCTATCAACAAATTCCAAAAAAGTAAATGAATTAACTCAACTCATTTTAACGATATTTCTCTCCTTGCTTTTGCATGATCCCCTCTTTCTGAGCTCATTTTACCCTTTTTCTATAGCTCCATCAATCCGTCAATACAACGCGACTTTATGTAACTCCCCCCCCCCCTCTCTCTTTACTTTTTACACAAATTATTTCGGGGAAAAGGCTTGTTTGATCTACCCGCGCGCGCGCATACTAAAAATAACCGCAGTGATATCAACAACCTGCCAGACAATGGCTCCCAAGAGTCTCTCAATGTCATTGACCCAGTTAATGATTTATGACCTGCTGTGATTTTTTGTTTCTCATGCTAGCCTATGCGATATGCGCCGGGCTTTCTGGCAAGTATACTAATTGCGTTACGTAAACTATGGAGACAGTACGGACAATGGGCGAGGGCGTTAGCCCAAGCCAGTATCATCGCTGGTGAACTCATCATTATTCATATATTTTTTAAATATCGAATGTGAGAGGAGGGTATGCCATGCATGATTCATAAACTAGCCTTATTTGGTGATCGACCTCCTTTTATTCAACCAATCAAATATTTTCAAGTTCCGATTTTTTCCGTCTTGTACTAGTAGTACAAAATTCAAAATACGCTACAACGCCCTAATTTGTTGGAGACTTGGAGTTGCTTAATATAGTCTGTATGCAAGTATGTAATAATTTACTCCACTGTTGCTGTATCGAAGTTTGTATCCAGTATCACATCTTATTTTTAACTAATCATAATAACGCATTATTCTAGACTACGGTACATTCTTTCCAACTGGTTGTTGTGGTGTATGGGTGTAGGTTGGCTAATAAAAATACACTTTATTTTGTGACATATTGCCTGTACATATGTTCATTATTCCCAGTACGTATTCTTTGTATTTTTCTTATGCCAGATATTGCCGTTTTATTTATGATCTCTTCCATGCCCACAGGAGAGGCCGTCAGAAATAAAATCATTGTCAATGTCATTGTACCGCATGCGTGCGCCTCTACCGGTAATCCAGCTATCGTGGAAGTTATACTTATAAACTCAGCCCCGGGACGTTTTGAGGGAAACCACTGCTATTCCGTGCGTCTCACAATTTACATGGGCAAATGACAATGTATAGTTGTATCGTAGGGACTATTTTTTCAATCAAAGTATCATATATGTCATGCCACTTACCTAAACAGACCTTCCGCAGATCAGCTCTTCCTCAGAAATGTATAGAATCAATAAAATGTCACCTTTTTTCACTCAATTGTAATCCTCCCTCTCGTCTCTCTCGAGCGAGAATTCGAACGTATGTAAAAAAAAATATAAGGACGCGCATGCGTATTGCAAACTATACATCGGCCTCCGAACAATTTTAGTACAGGATCCGAGAAATTAATAGGCTTTTTATATCATTCTCGTCGAAAAGAAAGACGACAGTTATCCGGACAGTATTGTAATTACCTAAAGCATCTTCAAATGAAGTTATGTCATATTTCATGGTATAATTTTGACATACGAGCTTGGATTTATGAGGCATCCAACCTTTCTAATGACTGCTGATCGCAGCCCGAACGCATAGCGTTCGGGCTGCCGCAGTAAAGCGGACCCAGGTTTGGGCTTCTGCCGGCCTTCGCCGATTGCCCGTCTCCATAACGCGATCAGTATACTTCATTACTTGCCAGAAAGCCCGACGCATATCGGACAGATTATTTTCATGCTACTGTAGAAAGAAATTCAGCAGCATATCTCCCCTCCCATCCTCCCACCCCCTCCAAATAAAAGATAAATACGAAGACGATCTCTGTAGCCTAGTCACTGAGTTGAGGGGCACTTGCATCCTTTTTTAGGGGGGGGGGGGTCCTCAGAAAATTTAATGCGAATGTAGGAAGTCACAGAAAGGGGTGGATGTTTGATTTTTGTTTTGACTTTCCCTTCACTTTCCCTCTTTCCCGGTCGCTAGAGCTATATAATATAAAGATGATAATGAGTGAAATTTTATGATAATTATGATATCAAATGAATCATACAAAAAATTAAAAATTAAAAAATATTCTGCTTGACATTTGTGTTAAGAACTTATAAATATGGCCATTGAATTTCGGCGAAATAATATCACAATATCAAATTCCATTGAAAGAGAAAAGAACCAAACAAATACGAAATCACCCCTCTCAAGAATTGACAAGCTTATTTCACAGACGTATTTTTATGTTTCCATAATTTCATCATTTTCTCTGCATCACTGGAATCACGCGGCAGCAGCCCGAATGCGTATAGTGTTCCAATTCCGGGGCCACCTGTCATCATGACTGTAAACCATTTTCAAACATCGTTGATGAAATTCACAAACACACAAATTTACATCGACACAGAATGATCAAAAGTAATAACATGTTGTGCAAGTTTTGTAAGTCGTTTAAAATATGATACGTCACTGATTTGTTTTCAGAATCATGTTATTTTTCCCCAAAATAATATTAGACGGGTTCGCGTGTTTTTCATTTGAATGGCCACTGCTACTGCTTAGGCAGTTAGGGGAACCAACCAACCAGTAAAAATATTTATTTCTACAGTTTCAAGAATAATCAAGGAAGAGCTACAATTTAATTTATTCACCAACGTAAATCTTGTGCTTTGGGGTCATTATTCAGCCAAGCAAGGAGGTCTGTGATAACTCCTCGATTCAGCATAATATTATCAATTTCCAACAGTGTTATTGTTTACATTACCGAGAAAGGGTTGTTGAGTAAATGAGTCATTCTTGGTCACTAGGCAACGTTTACCAGTGGGCTGCAGTAGTTTAGAATTACCAGTGGGCATTACCAAGAGGCATCGATCGATATCGCGGCGCGCGTGGCATGAGCTGAGAAAGACAGATCAGCGATCGGCCGCGCCGGCTGCGCTGGCTGAATAGCTCTTCCTTGCTGTACTGTGAACAATAGCGTGTTCTGGATTGAGTGGCGCATTCTCGGAGCATTCCGGAACATACCCATTCTGACACAATTCTAACACCATACTGACCCCATTCCGGATGTAATCCTCCATAGCGCGGAGTTAAGTACCGCATTCTAAACGCAGGCCAGAATGGGGATGAGCAAGACAATGGATTTTTTTTAGGGGACCATTCCGGATGCATTCTGAATGGTCGATGAATTTGGATGGTCTCCCTTAGCGCCAGTGCAATATTCTACGCAGCTTCACGTAACTCAATAATGAAGTTCTGCAGAAAAAGTGTTATAAATGTTCGCAAGACATTTCATATTCTTAACTGATCACACCATGAAATAGGGGAGATATTCAGCTTTATTATGGTATAGGTCGCTATGCTTAGCAAGTTGTCTGGATCTTACTGTTTAAACTTCAACACGGTATATATTCTCGATATTATTATGCTTCGAATGAACAATAGCGCCAGTGCAATATTCTATGCAGCTTCACGTAACTCAATAATGAAGTTCTGCAGAAAAAGTGTTATAAATGTTCGCAAGACATTTCATATTCTTAACTGATCACACCATGAAATAGAGGAGATATTCAGCTTTATCATGGTGTAGGTCACTATGCTTAGCAAGTTGTCTGGATCTTACTGTTTTAACTTTAACACGGCACATATTCTCGAAATATTACACTTCGCATGAACATTAGCGCCAGTGCAATATTCGATGCAGCTTCACGTAACTCAATAATGATGTTCTGCAGAAAAAGTGTTATAAATGTTCGCAAGACATTTCATATTCTTAACTGATCACATCATGAAATAGAGGAGATATTCAGCTTTATTATGGTATAGGTCGCTATGCTTAGCAAGTTGTCTGGATCTTACTGTTTAAACTTCAACACGGTATATATTCTCGATATTATTACGCTTCGCATGAACAATAGCGCCAGGCCAGTGCAATATTCTATGCAGCTTCACGTAACTCAATAATGAAGTTCTGCAGAAAAAGTGTTATAAATGTTCGCAAGACATTTCATATTCTTAACTGATCACATCATGAAATAGAGGAGATATTCAGCTTTATTATGGTATAGGTCGCTATGCTTAGCAAGTTGTCTGGATCTTACTGCTTAAACTTCAACACGGCACATATTCTCGATATTATTACGCTTCGCATGAACAACAGCGCCAGTGCGATATTCTATGCAGCTTCACGTAATTCAATAATGAAGTTCTGCAGAAAAAGTGTTATAAATGTTCGCAAGACATTTCATATTCTTAACCCATTCGCGACATTGATTTTCTAAAAATGGATCATGACGACCACTCTTCAAAGACGGCAACAAGCGCAGTACATGCTCTTGCAAGTCTAGGAACACGACACTCACCAAAAGGGAGATGCAGTTTGAGAGGGACTGTTCCCAAGCTAAATATGCCTGTGATTTACACCATTCAATTGAAATGAAATCTTTATGAAAGCTATCATTTAGTAAAGTAATCTGTTATATTCTGAAATAGTGATACAATGTACTTTTTATATTTTTATTTATTTTCGTTTGTCTGTCATTCTTGAAAGTGCATGCCCATTTCAAAGTGGCATCATGTATTCTAGTCATTCATGCTGGCACAGCGTGATTTTGGATTCGTCGACTCTGTACAGGGGGGTTGAAAAATGACACCCCAAGCAGTAAAGGATCGAGTCGGATAAAGTCACAAAATGAGAGAAGTAATATCTTTACTTACATGCAGAATCTGAAAAGTTTCGTATTATTAGCAAACTGACCTTGCTAAAAATTTTTATGAGTCTGTGATTTTGTCCCCAATTTATCATTCATCCTGTCCCAAAATGGTATAGCTACTCAAAGGACCACAACTATCGATAGCTTGTGTTATTTTTAGCCCAAGGAAAAAATAGCGTGGGAATTGGAAAGGGAGGTATGCCAGGAATGTGATTCATCGCGCAGTACAGAGCCAGTGTGTACATGTACGTGTATTTTTGCCTGTGTGTGTACTGTGCAATAGTCTGTCATCTAGTCATTCATTTGGAAATTCTTGAAAATAGTTCTTTGATTATCAGATTGAACGTGTTGGAGTTGAATATAATGGTGTTATATTATGTAGCAATAATAACAATTGAAAATACAAGCAAAATATAAATATAGTATTACCCAGGACTGGTAATTCTAAACTACTGCAGCCCACTGGTAAACGTTGCCTAGTGACCAAGAATGACTCATTTACTCAACAACCCTTTCTCGGTAATGTAAACAATAACACTGTTGGAAATTGATAATATTATGCTGAATCGAGGAGTTATCACAGACCTCCTTGCTTGGCTGAATAATGACCCCAAAGCACAAGATTTACGTTGGTGAATAAATTAAATTGTAGCTCTTCCTTGATTATTCTTGAAACTGTAGAAATAAATATTTTTACTGGTTGGTTGGTTCCCCTAACTGCCTAAGCAGTAGCAGTGGCCATTCAAAGGGGATATCAAGAGGCACATCTCCCCCAATAAATTTTGCCATATCCAGGTCATAACTTTGTGTGTCCCCACCCTTGAAAAAATTCTAAAAAAAATATTTTATTATTGAAACATCCCTCCCCGAAAACTTGATTAGACGTGTCAGAGAGCGTTGCGTGGTGAGGAAAAAAAAATGTTAGCAATTTGTATTCAGTGTTCAGTCATGTCAGTGTTAGTAAATGTATTCATGTTCTTTCTTTACATTGCAATTGTTTTTTTTTCTTTTTCATCGGGCTTGGATAAAATAAAAATGACAAAATAAATTGGATCTAGACTTCAAAATGACATGCATGCGAGGCACAGAGCTAACTCACTCAACCGCGCTCATATTCGGCATGCATCACAGTCACACAACAAAGTCACACTCACACTTATACTGGCGTACATTCGGCGAGCCTCAGCCACCAGACAAATTTTGCAAATCCACACGAATATTTAAAAAAAATACATACAGTTGTTGTATATATTTTACAACTCCGAAACCCACTCAAACAGACATGAATGAGTTATAAACTATTAAACTCAAAGCTCAAATGACAGGACCGTAAGTAACCCAAAGAAAAAAGTTCAACGAAATGACAGGCATGACTACCATACGGTAGTCCGTATTCACAACATAGACAAATGCCATTCACAACACACGCGAACACTTGCGAGCGCGATAGACTCACTCACGTCGAACAAACTCACCAGATTTTCACCGAAAACAATTAAAATTACGTACTACATGTCCACCAGGATAAAATAAATCACAAAAACTTCCACAACAAAGTGGACAAAACCGGGGGAAATAAACAGAAATGCACAGAAGATAAGAAATAGATGAGAAATTAGACGTGCTAGGCTAGCCTGAATCTAACTGAAAAGTCTGAAGTTGTAGATAAAAAAAAAAGGATCGCGATAGCCGCTATCGATTTCCCCTTGTTGCTATGATACATTGGCTAGGAACAATAGATATGAATATTCATTGCAGGCTCGTACAGATTTGAAGTGAAATGTCCAATAATGGGTCTTCTAAAATTCATAAACCTGAAATAGATTTTTGGTGAGACGAAGTAAGGAGTGTTCTGATTGGCCAAAATATTTCTGCATCGGCAGACGAAGTTTGGGGTCACAAAACGTTCTAGTTTTCTTGTAAACAAGGCAAACCACATAATGTGGTCAGTCTGTCGCGAATGGGTTAACTGATCACACCAAGAAATAGAGGAGATATTCAGCTTTAATATGGTATAGGTCACTATGCATAGCAAGTTGTCTGGATCTTACTGTTCAAACTTCAACACGGCACATATTCTCGAAATATATTACACTTCGCATGAACAATAGCACCCATATGGTATTATATGGATCTTCGGGTAACTCAATAATGAAGTCCTGAATGAAAAAAGAAGTGCGGAGTCAGGCGCGCTTAAAGTGTTCATTTTTTATTATTTTTTTAATTTCTTAATTAAGTAATTTATTTATTATTTATTATTTTATTTATTTATTTTGTTTTTGGGGGGACGCTCTGAGGGCCCCTCCTCAAACAGATAGCCTATAGGGATCCCGACCTCAAACGCTACTCTATAGTATTGCAAGGAAGAAAATTTATATCATTGCGTTTTACGTCACGAGAAAGCTGTTAGTTATTTTTTTGCAAAGGTGGTGTTGGGGGGGGGGGTGTGAAAAAACAACCCCCCTCTCCGTTGATAAAGGGAAAAATCTACCTACACGCTTTGATCGCCACAGGTAGGCATGATCTGTACAATCCTGAGATACGTAGCGCCTAACTGCCACTGGCGTAGCCAGACTTGTTGAAAAAGGGGGGCACAGGGAGGATGACACACAAAATCACAGGATCACATAGTCTAGTTACACCCCCGCACACACAGATACAGACACACAGTGATTTATTTTGACCTTTGCTTGGGGGGGGGGGGGCAAAGGCTATCGAACCAATGGTGATATCCAGAAAAAATCGTTTTGCAGGTCCCACTTCGCGTCTGAAGTGTTTTCCCTCTTTGCATTTTGATTGAAAGTGGTAAGACAGTATCGGGGTAATTGTCATTTTATGGGGTGTAATTTTTCCTGGGGGTAATTGTCCGGGGGAGGGGGGGGGGGGTAATTGTCCTGGGGTAGCTGTCCTGGGGGTAGTTGTCCTGGGGATAATTGTTCTATGGGATAGTTGTCCAGGGGGTAGTTGTCCGGGGCAGTGGCGTATCCAGGTCATCCTGCGCCCGGGACAAACTGTCAAATCTGCACACCCTCCCCCCCCCCCACCCATGCCCAAACTCAGATTGATGAGCGTTATTAGGTTAGAGATGATGGCACTACGTGAAAATGAGTTTTGGTGGACATAACCCGGGGTTGTTAGTTCTTTTTTTTACCCCTTAAATTGACATTATATTGACATATGTATTTTAACCTTAGATAAAAAAGTCCAAGGGAATACATCGACCTAACTATAGATTATTTTTTTTTAATTTTGAATATTCCTTTTTGGGGCGCAAAATCAAAGAAAATCCTGAAGAAATATGTTTGAGGAATGTAGCAAGGCAATAGCAAGGCAAAATTACGATTTCTTTCGAATGTTCTATACTTTGAAAGTGCTTTTTATTCACTTATATCCCATCTGGGGGCCGCAATTTAACAAGCTCCTGCCTTATGCGGCGGGGGGGGGGGGGGGGGGGGGGGCAAAGCAACTAGAGTCAAATAATGGTTAACACTTTTAAAACGCCATTGGGGGGGGGCTTTAAATGGAAGGATCCTGAACATAATTATGCGAGGGAACAAAGGGACCGAGCTTTAGAAAATTTGTGCATTTCAAACCCTATAAAACACCATATCTTACGCATTTTGTTATTGACCGCGGTGCAAATAACCCTCAAAGACCATACTTTTTTTGTATTATGTTTTTCCCCATTTCTTTCTCTCTTTTGCGTTTTTGCGCCCCCTTCAAGTGCCGCCCGGGTAACGTGCCCCCTCTGCCCCCGGTAGATACGCCACTGGTGCTGGGTAGTTTTCCGGGGGTAGTTGTCCTAGAATCAAGAGTAGAAATTACGTTCAAATTTTAGTTATACACTAAAGGAAAAAAGAAACTTATAAAAGTTCAAGAGATCACCAAATTAAATTCTCTGCATGGAAATGTACCAAATTTGGATATAATGTTGATTCAATGCATGGCTTTAAATGACAGTCAATAACAAAAAGTTTTCTTCAATGCCACAAAAGAAATGTGCACTGAAGCAAAGGACTCTCTAATCCCCAAGTCACAAAGACAAACTGCAGCCTTGTACACCATATGCATGTCAATGAATGAAACAAAAGAATTTCAAAAGGGATTTGCACCCCTCGAGCAAGAGGATATTGATGTTCTGCCATGGTTCGCCCGTTCACCAGACCTTTCCCCAATTGAACATCTCTGGGAAGAGCTTGGTCGACGTGTGTCAAGGCGTGACAATCAACCCATCAATAGGGAGACGCTCATTGCAGCACTGCAAGAGGAATGGAACAATGTTCCCCAGGCTACCATCGCGAATCTGATCGGAAGCATGCGAAGACGGTGTACAGCTTGCCAGCAAGCTAGAGGTGGACATACTGGCTATTAATCTGTTTGGATATGAACTTGCAAATCCCTTTTGAAATTCTTTAGTGTATATGAAGCACCATCTTCAGACTGATAAAATTTTAAAAATTATTGTTCTATTGCGACTATATGTGATTTTTCCTGCCGTTGAAGTTTATGGTCAGCTCCTCAACCCCACCCCCTCCCCCGCCCCTGTAAAGAGTAAACTGATCATATGAAGGAAAAACAATAGTAAACCACTAAGTTTAATTTTTGCATTTGCAGTTGACATGTTTTTACATTTTTGGTAAATTTAGGATCGTTCGATAATTTAGGGATTTTAATGGTCAGGAAACCGTGGTTATTCTTGCATTTATGGTAGATTTTTACATTTCTGGGCTCTACAACCCCCCCCCCCCATCACCGCCACTTCCATTGTCCGAGCCTGACGTTCCACCGCCTCTCTTCTATTTCATGGTTTAATCAGCTAAGAATATGAAATGTCTTGCGAACCTTTATAACACTTTTTCTTAAGAACTTCATTATTGAGTTACGAAGCTCCATAATACAATACGAGCACTTTAATGCGGAGTGTAATATTTGGAGAATATGTGCCGTGGTGAAGTTTAAACAGTAAGATCCAGACAACTTGCTAAGCATAGTGACCTATATCATGATAAAACTGAATATCTCCTCTATTTCATGGTGTAATCAGCTAAGAATATGAAATGTCTTGCGATCGTTTATAACACTTTTTCTTCCGAACTTCATTATTGAGTAACGTGAAGCCCCGTAATGCAGCACTGGCGCTATTGTTCATGTGAAGCTTAATAATATCGAGAATATGTGCCTTGTTGAAGTTTAAACAATAAGATCCAGACAACTTGCTAAGCATAGTGACCTATACCATGATAAAGCTGAATATCTCCTCTATTTCATGGTGTAATCAGCTAAGAATATGAAATGTCTTGCGAACCTTTATAACACTTTTTCTTAAGAACTTCATTATTGAGTTACAAAGCTCCATAATACAATACAAGCACTTTAATGCGGAGTGTAATATTTGGAGAATATGTGCCGTGGTGAAGTTTAAACAGTAAGATCCAGACAACTTGCTAAGCATAGTGACCTATACCATGATAAAACTGAATATCTCCTCTATTTCATGGTGTAATCAGCTAAGAATATGAAATGTCTTGCGAACATTTATAACACTTTTTCTTCCGAACTTCATTATTAAGTAACGTGAAGCGCCGTAATACCGCACTGGCGCTATTGTTCATACGAAGTGTAATATTTTGAGAATATGTGCCGTGTCGAAGTTCAAACAGTAAGATCCAGACAACTTGCTAAGCATAGTGACCTATACCATGATAAAGCTGAATATCTCCTCTATTTCATGGTGTAATCAGCTAAGAATATGAAATGTCTTGCGAACCTTTATAACACTTTTTCTTAAAGGGAAATTAACCTCAGCGTATGAATTAGCTTATTTTGAATGGTGTAGTATATGCCTCTTATTTGATACATGCAATTTCATGTAAAAACACAGGATATAGATATAAATCACTATTTTCCAGCCAAGTTATCGTCTGCTAGCAATAATAAGGGGGCTGCCATTACTTTATGTGTACACGAACATATTTTTCATCCCAAGTAAAATTTCCTTCATCGTTAACTTGTAATTGATTTTTAGAGGACAAATATATATTAGATAAAGTCACATATTCTGAAATGTAAGTTTAGTTTTATATATTTTTTAAAAGGTCTTAATTTGTTCATAAAAAATATACTTCATAAAAAATATACGTCAAGGACGGAGAATTGACGTCAAGGACGGAGACAATCGTAACAATACCAAAACAAAGCGAGGAATCTGCTTTACAGGATGGCTATTAGAACTCATGGGTCGTCAATTATCTAGGCCCATGGCCAATAACAATCGTAATACAATCAGAACAAAGCGACGTATCTGTTGTAAAGGTAGGCTATTATCAATGCATATGGTACCTAATGATCCGTGTCATGCACAAAATGGCAGCCTCCATGGAAAGACGTAGCAGACAATAGGTGCATCTAGAATATCACGTGGGGTTAATTGTCCTTTAAGAACTTCATTATTGAGTTACGAAGCTCCATAATACAATACGAGCACTTTAATGCGGAGTGTAATATTTGGAGAATATGTGCCGTGGTGAAGTTTAAACAGTAAGATCCAGACAACTTGCTAAGCATAGTGGCCTACAGTACCAGTCAGATATTTCAAGCTCACGTAGTCACGCTTTGTTGCGCTCGAACAGCTAAAGCCGGAACTCGTGAACGCTCCAGCTCATCACGCTGCCCTCGGCCTTTTCAGAACAATCGCCCTTACGATGACAGGTTTAGGTCCGGGAATCACGGTGTAGAAAATCGCCTCATTCTGTGGTGCGAATCGAACGTGTTATCGTACATTGTAGTAGCAATCACGTTCCGCGCGTGCTGCGCGGCTCAGACAGTATGCACGTACAGACTCAACGCATGTCATGGTGGAAAATGACCGAAGAACTGGGATACTGGTGTACATGTACATGTAGTTTATTTTCGGTATACAATGCCGTTGGTAGCAGTCTAACTTCTGATCGTGACATACATTGATTTTCATTGATTTCCTTTGATACCAAAACCTTTATAATGTGACAACAAAAGTTTAGAAAATGACAAGAAAAGTTTGTAAAATAGCGTAAAAGGGAGTAGCTGTTGAACGCAGTGTCTTTGACAAAAGCTCTTTCACATCGGTGCTACATGTACATACAATATACGTAGAGTAATAAATATTGAATTAGAAATAGAGGGGGAATGACACAGAAGTGAGAGAGAGAGAAAGAAAGAGATGTCAAAGAAGAGAGACAAATTAGACCAAGAGAGACTGAGAGCATTCATTTTGTTCTTATATTGAATTATATTTATGAAATGAGGTTCTTGAGCTTTTTAAAACAGAAAGACAAGGAATAAATATTGAATGAAAGATAAATGAACCGGAACATATAAGATAAGAGAGAGAGAGAGAGAGAGAGATAATTATGTCAAAGAAGAGCAAATTAAGTTAGCCCAAGAGACCGAGAGCATCAATTTTATTAATCTACATGTAGCTCGGTTTGAAAATTTCTGCGTAGAAAATAACGGAAAGAACAAGAAGAGAGGGGAGCTGACAAAAGAGTTAGAGAGAGAGGGAGGGGGAGAGTATGCGAGCTTGTTTAGAAAGAGAAAGCCCGAGGGAGAGCATGAATAAATAAACGATTCACTTTATTTGTTAGAAAACAAAAAGTTTTAAGAAGTAGAAATTCAAGATAAACACCAGATCAATACCACATCGCTCGTTAAAAACAAGCGAAAAAAATAATTCTACACAAAGTCACCATGGGAATTAAAACGCAACAAGTTCTCGATTGAGTGATTGCGTTTGTTGACCCCCGAGTGACCTCATCGGAGGGTACCCTTACTATACATTCCATTGTACACCAAAAAGTTCGAGCGTGTTCGGCGCACGTTTGTTGTTCTTTGATCGCCCGCACAACGTGTATCCCCCCGGCCCAGGCACTACATCGCATGAGTACCCCCGGCCAATAGCCACTGAACAATGAGCCTGAACCTTGATATTGTCCACGAGGAGAGTTTTATTGATCCCCCAACACTCATTCAATTGACTTCCTGGGTATCTTGGTTATATAATGAGGGTGTATTGAGTTTTTTTTTGTACTTGTAAAGAACAGAATGTATCCCAAACGTTATTCTTTTAGTGGGTTCTATGAGATATATTTACAATACATGTAAAGTAGATCAATAAATTATAGAGAGTGAATGAATTATATTCAATTTGAAAGTGGAAAGAAAATATGAGTACCCAACTGTAATAGCTTTTAGTTTGCCAGGCAGAACATTTTGGACAGGAAAATGCTTTTGAAAATTATGGTGACTATTGACCTCTATTATTATTTATGTATATAATTATTGCTTGCTTTTACCCCGCCTGACAAGGAACGCCAGGTACGCCACTAGAAAAAAGAGAAGGAAAATGGATGAAATGAGAGCTAGAGGCGTGCGACACATTGAAAACGAAGAGAGGAAGAGGAGAACTGGGGGAGTAAAAGGGGAGGGGAGAGGAGAGAGGGTGAAATATATAGATTAAATATGATGGGCAGAGAGAGAGAAAATCTGAAATGGCGAGGGGATAAATAGAAAATGAAGGAAATATAGAGTAAAAAAAAAATCGGGAAGGGGAGGGGCAGAGAGAGGGGAAGAGGAGGGGGAGAATGAAATATAGAGAGTGAATACGATGGGCAGAGAGAGAGAGCTCGAGGGGACAGAGACAAACTCAGAGAGGGAGAGGGATGTGGAGAGGGGAAAATAAAGAAGGAAATAGAGAGTAAAAAAACGGGAAGGGGGAGGGGCAGAGAGACTAAGGGGAGAGGGATTAAATAAAGAGAGTGAATACGATGGGCAGAGAGAGAAAGCGATATAATACTATCATCAATTCATCATGATCATCCTAATTATATCATTATCTTGATAATCATATCGTCAAAACCATTATCTTCTTCATCATCAAAAAATATCAAGCCAAATTTTCTTCCCTGCCCGAGCGTAACTTTATCATTTAAGTTTAACACCGGGTTTAACACACATGATCATCATCATGATCATCTGATATGATCATTATAGTCATCAATATCATCTTCATTAAACTCATAAAAAAATATCAAGCCAACATTTTCTCTCTACCCGACCATAACTTCATCCTTTAACACAGATTGGTTCCCTTTTGAAATTCGATCTGTTTATTCTATACACATTTCGCCCATTTCGCCCGTCGCGTTGTGAAAGGTAAAAAAAAAAAAAAAGCACAGACCTCCGTGGGCTGCATGGCTGGCATATTTTTGCGCGTGTCATGACATGTGATTAACAAATGAGGTCACAAGCCCAATTTACGAATGGAAATGTTGATCGCGCGCACTCTAGACATTCTTTGGTTCCCACTGCCTTGCTTTTCACTTTCACATGAATAACGAAGGATATCATTGAGGATTTATTGCTATGCACTATTAATCTGATTTCAGTTCTCTGTTCCTTCTTTGCCAAAGTTTTTTTTTCAGGAAATTGTGTCAGATCGTGAGCGATTTTTGAAGGTTTTTTGAGGTTTGGCGAAAAACAATTTTGTCCCCCCCACTGAGCGACTTTTCGAGAAGCTGGAGAGACCAAAAAATACGGGTCTACCTTTTCACAAACTTTCATTTTTGTACCCCCTCTTTTACTCAATCCTGCATGGATCCGCCTTGAATATGCATGAGTTTGTAATCTTTACGCCCGCTAATCACTCTTTGACTATGACGTATCGTTCACCCGCCCCCCCCCCCACTCAGTATTATTTAGGGTATGCGTATGCTTGTTCCCTCCCTTTGAAAGCACCTACATGTATCTCAGGGCTGCCAAAATTTCTGAACCCCCCCCCCCTATCGCGGGCTTTTCGCGGGCTTTTCCTGCCTTGGAGACCCCCTAAATTTAGAACACTGCTCAATGTACCCCCTATCTCAGGTGAGCTCTCATTCCAACCCCATATCTCAGGACAGACACCAACCCCCCCCCCTCCCAAGTAAGCTGTCATGACAATACCTTGGAAGAGATGGGGGCCAGTGTTTCTACTTTTCAAAATGAAATAATCCTGGCTGAATGAGCTTTCAAAACTAGCAGGAATTTCAGGAATTTGATCCTGGGATTTGATCAATTTTTCAAGATATTTCATAACCCCCCTTTTTTAATTTCTCAGGTGTCGAAGAGAGAGAGAGAGAAACGCCCACTTTTTAATGAAATCTCCGGGTGAAAGATTAAAAAACACGCCCTTTTTGTCGCCCCCAAAATACCCCTTTACCGGAGATTTTGGGAACACGCATGCGGTCCGTTCTACCTCCGAGTGGGGGGGGGGGGGGGGGGCAGGATCGTTCACTACTCTTGATGATTCTTGTCCTCTCTTTCTTCACTTTTTATCCATCTTCATTTTGTCTTCTATCTTTAACAACAAGAATGCATCAAATCATGATCTCATAACAGATTAATTGTTAACGGCATGCAGATGGATAAAAGTACTCCACGCTGACTCAATCTAGAACAGTTTAAAGCGTATGTGATACAGACTACTGCTGACAAATTCCAGACCTTCACTCTGACAGGTTGGTCGTCCGGTGCTCGCCAATAGGCCAATTAAAAAAAAGTTGTTGACCGTGACGTCCATTTTTTCCATGAAATAATGTTAAATATAATAGACCAGATAAAAAAGCAATATTCTATAATTTACTTAATTATGGAGAAAATCCCAGATACGATTTTCATCTATTCCACGTGAGATATACTAGAACCAGGGAAGTGTCTCCAACACTTCCCTGCTAGAACTAAGTCTTTTGTTCTGTCTATTCTTCTCTCCTTCCTCTCCTCTCTCTCCATATTTGCTCTCTTCACGTCCTCTCCTTTCTCTCTCCCATTTTAATTCTATTATTTTTCCATTTATTCTTTTTCGTATCCAGTTTTTTTTATCTCAAATCTTGTCTCTTATTACCGATTTACCAAACAGTTGAAAAAAATTGATTCTCTTTACATTATCATTCATGATTTACTTCGTTCCCATAATTTTCTTTTCTTTTCTTCTCATCTTTCTTTCAATCTCTCTACACATCTCCCAACAATCTTTCTCCTTTATATCTCGATCGCTTTCCTCCAACAAGTCATGTGGCAGAACCAAAACAATGACATTCCTTATCAAATCGCATGGCAGTTTGTTTACAAATTAATACAGAGCAAAAATCAAAAAGCTTGTCAGACAGCTGGAACCCAAGCTGGGTGTCACATTACAGATACATGTATGGGCGACCTAAGCTAACAGCAAACTCTCGTTTGCTATTGGCTGGTGAAGAATGAATTTTGGACTTTGAAGCTACAAACCAATCCAAGCACATGGGTGTGCAGTGAGAGTGACATGTGGGCGTGGTCATCCAGACCACGTGGTGTTATAGTCTGCAAGACTGATCCTGAATTTATGTGGAACGTGGCTTGTCTGGACCTCGGACAGCAAGATCACGGACTGTGTGAAATCTATCACTGTATGGACAAGGGTCACAAGGCCGAGGTCACTATGAAGATTCAGTGTACATGTAGTCAAGTAGGTTTTATTGTCAACATTTTCTCTCATACAAAACATAAAATAAAATTGACATGAATATCATAGATGTCTAAAAAGAAAAAAATAATGAAAGAGATGATGCATCATTTTTCGATTGTCTCAAATGTGGCTTTGTGTGCTTTGTCCAAAAAAGATCGTGACCGAGTTAAAAAAAAAAGGGTGAATGTACGAAGAACTGCGTCATGCACTTGAATACATGAAGCGTGTGTGTGAGTGTGTATAGATCACCAATCATGACGGGAAATGAACTGCTTTGCGGATTTTACTTCTGTTGCTTTTTATTTTTATCCTTGACTAAATCCTTTCTTTTCGTAACTAATTTTCCGTTAGAAAGTATGAACTGTAGTTTGGCATGAAAGAGCAAGCGAGTTTAATATGGGGTGTTTTTTTTTCACCGAGGCGGGTTCAGCTGTAGATACATGTAGCTTCTTATAGAATTAAAACAAGCATATCAGAGAAGCGACCATGCTGCATACACATAAATGCTTTCTAGTGAAAATGTAGTGTGATTATCAAACTTGAAGCCGTAGCAGAACAGGATAATTAAGTGAGAAAAAAAATTATTGTCATGAATTAAAAACGATTTGCAGAGCCACACTGCTGAGTCAAATATAATCTGAGCGAGCCATGCCTGATTTTCCGTTAGAAAATATGAACTGTAGTTTGGCATGAAAGAGCAAGTGAGTTAAATGTGGGGTGGTTTTTTTTTAACCACCGGCGGATTAAAAAGTTAGGGGTGCTGTTTATAAGAACGTTATTTACAGTATCTCGCTGCGTTCATTCTAGCTAGCTATACTTTTAGATGCTTAGAATTAAAACAAGTAAGCATATCAGAGAAGCGATCATGCTGCATGCACAGAAATGCTTCCTCGTGAAAATGTAGTATGATTATCAAACTTGACAGGCTAATTAAGTGAGAAAAAAAATTATTGTCATGAATTAAAAACGATTTGCGTGCAGAGCCACACTTCTGACTCTGAGTCAAATATAATCAGAGCGAGCCATGCCATTATTGGTACATGTTACTGGCATCTTGAACCGACGCAGCTCTCCTCCATCCTGACAGGCGCCACTGCACTGCACTTAAACTCTGCTCGTGACCCACGCCAGCAAGAAGGCGGGCTGAATTGCACATCCACGTTTAACGAGACGCACTTGTGCAATTTTACATCCGGGAATTTTGTCAATGTATCGAGGAACGCGCGTGCACGCAACGTGACCATCGCCTTTTCACCTGTTACATTTGTAAGCCGAGGTACGAAGCAGCGGACCGAATCATTCAACGTTCGTGTGTGTGCGAATCACTACCCGCTGTTCAAAGGCTCGCTGCTGCAGTTCCGTGTCCGATCATGTTACTCACGCTACCGACAGCCGGATGCGGGGGATTAGCTCTGTGTAGCGTTAACGTGAGCTTGAAATCTCTGACTGGTACTGTATACCATGATAAAGCTGAATATCTCCTCTATTTCATGGTGTAATCAGCTAAGAATATGAAATGTCTTGCGAACATTTATAACACTTTATCTTCAGCACTTCATTATTCCGTTACGAAGCTCCATAATACAATACGAGCGTGTTAAATGTGGAGTGTAATATTTGGAGAATAATTATGTGCTGTGGTGAAGTTTAAACAGTAAGATCCAGACAACTTGCTAAGCATAGTGACCTATACCATAATAAAGCTGAATATCTCCTCTATTTCATGGTGTAATCAGCTAAGAATATGAAATGTCTTGCGAACATTTATAACACTTTATCTTCAGCACTTCATTATTCCGTTACGAAGCTCCATAATACAATACGAGCGTGTTAAATGTGGAGTGTAATATTTGGAGAATAATTATGTGCCGTGGTGAAGTTTAAACAGTAAGATCCAGACAACTTGCTAAGCATAGTGACCTATACCATAATAAAGCTGAATATCTCCTCTATTTCATGGTGTAATCAGCTAAGAATATGAAATGTCTTGCGAACATTTATAACACTTTATCTTCAGCACTTCATTATTCCGTTACGAAGCTCCATAATACAATACGAGCGTGTTAAATGTGGAGTGTAATATTTGGAGAATAATTATGTGCCGTGGTGAAGTTTAAACAGTAAGATCCAGACAACTTGCTAAGCATAGTGACCTATACCATAATAAAGCTGAATATCTCCTCTATTTCATGGTGTAATCAGCTAAGAATATGAAATGTCTTGCGATCGTTTATAACACTTTTTCTTCCGAACTTCATTATTGAGTAACGTGAAGCCCCGTAATGCAGCACTGGCGCTATTGTTCATGTGAAGCGTAATAATATCGAGAATATGTGCCTTGTTGAAGTTTAAACAATAAGATCCAGACAACTTGCTAAGCATAGTGACCTATACCATGATAAAGCTGAATATCTCCTCTATTTCATGGTGTAATCAGCTAAGAATATGAAATGTCTTGCGAACCTTTATAACACTTTTTCTTAAGAACTTCATTATTGAGTTACAAAGCTCCATAATACAATACGAGCACTTTAATGCGGAGTGTAATATTTGGAGAATATGTGCCGTGGTGAAGTTTAAACAGTAAGATCCAGACAACTTGCTAAGCATAGTGACCTATACCATGATAAAACTGAATATCTCCTCTATTTCATGGTGTAATCAGCTAAGAATATGAAATGTCTTGCGAACATTTATAACACTTTTTCTTCCGAACTTCATTATTTAGTAACGTGAAGCGCCGTAATACCGCACTGGCGCTATTGTTCATACGAAGTGTAATATTTTGAGAATATGTGCCGTGTCGAAGTTCAAACAGTAAGATCCAGACAACTTGCTAAGCATAGTGACCTATACCATGATAAAGCTGAATATCTCCTCTATTTCATGGTGTAATCAGCTAAGAATATGAAATGTCTTGCGAACCTTTATAACACTTTTTCTTAAGAACTTCATTATTGAGTTACGAAGCTCCATAATACAATACGAGCGTGTTAAATGTGGAGTGTAATATTTGGAGAATAATTATGTGCCGTGGTGAAGTTTAAACAGTAAGATCCAGACAACTTGCTAAGCATAGTGAACTATACCATGATAAAACTGAATATCTCCTCTATTTCATGGTGTAATCAGCTAAGAATATGAAATGTCTTGCGAACATTTATAACACTTTTTCTTCCGAACTTCATTATTTAGTAACGTGAAGTCCTGTAATACTGCACTGGCGCTATTGTTCATGTGAAGCGTAATAATATTGTGAATATGTGCCTTGTTGAAGTTTAAACAGTAAGATCCAGACAACTTGCTAAGCATAGTGACCTATACCATGATAAAGCTGATTATTACACATATAGGTTACTTTTCCGATAGAATAAAACCTTGTATTTTTCCGCTCTGTGAGATTTCTGTTGTTCAGTTTGATTGCATACAATACAGTTAGCATATTAACTGTCTTGCGTGTATTACGTTACTCTTGTCAATGTTGTAAAAGGGTGGAATATTGTCACGATATTCAACGCTTGCGCTGATATACCATTGCAAATTTTGTCCGACGCATGCGCAGAAGCACGTTCGGTGGAGTCTTGCTTTCATCAATCGCTCGCACAAAAAGATTGCGACGAAGCGCTAAATGCCATAGGTTTACACGTAAATTTTCAGTGTTGTCTGCATAGTTCTCATACCTTTAGTTTTGTGTATGGCAGCGCAGCGCAGCCTCGATATTGCAAACGGTAAATTCGAAACATTTGTAAACCAACATCGACGACTGAAGACATTGGAATTTGCTGTTTTGGATCATTATATTGAAGGATCATTTTTACTCTGTATATTGAATGTTGGTGAGTACGTGAACCAATTTCATCGCTTTTTATTGTTCCAACTGGCCTGCTTTGCTGTGCTAGTTAGAGGTAGCACATATTTTCCATAGACCTGCGCGGTCTGAGCTCTATCTGTATCCTGACTTGAGCTGTTGGGTACCATCTTCTCCAGGCCATTGTAAAGTTGTATGTTTCCTCGAATTTGTATGTATAATAATAATAATATTAGATTTCTTTCGTGGTATATCAGATATATTGCATTCAGCTAGCATAAATATTGCACTCATCTTCGATTCGTGCAATATTCATGCTAGCTGAATGCAATATATCTGATATACCACTCAAGTGCATCCAATATTATATAAATATCCCCTCTATTTCATGGTGTAATCAGCTAAGAATATAAAATGTCTTGCGAACATTTATAACACTTTTTCTGCAGAACTTCATTATTGAGTTACGTGAAGCTGCATAGAATATTGCACTGGCGCTATTGTTCATGCGAAGCGTAATAATATCGAGAATAAATGCCGTGTTGAAGTTTAAACAGTAAGATCCAGACAACTTGCTAAGCATAGCGACCTATACCATGATAAAGCTGAATATCCCCTCTATTTCATGGTGTAATCAGCTAAGAATATGAAATGTCTTGCGAACATTTATAACACTTTTTCTTCAGCACTTCATTATTGAGTTACGTGAAGCTCCATAATACAATACAAGCGTTTTAAATGTGGAGTGTAATATTTCGAGAATATGTGCTGTGGTGAAGTTTAAACAGTAAGATCCAGACAACTTGCTAAGCATATGATAAAGCTGAATATCCCCTCTATTTCATAGTGTAATCAGCTAAGCATATGAAATGTCTTGCGAACATTTATAACACTTTTTCTTCCGAACCTCAATATTGAGTAACGTGAAGCCCCGTAATACCGCACTGGCGCTATTTGTTCATACGAAGTGTAATATTTTGAGAATATGTGCCGTGTTGAAGTTTAAAAAGTAAGATCCAGACATCTTGCCCCGGTATGTGGCATATATTACCAGAAAGCTAATCAGCTAAGAATAAAAAATGTCGATGGAAATTTGAGAGAACTTTTATTTAACCACTGTATTTTGCAATCATTATGCCGACTGACTCTTCTTCTTCTTCTTCTTCCAGTCTGGTACAGACCGCCGCTGGCGTATTATCGTACCTTGTGCTTGTCGAGTACCTTGTGCTTGTCGAGTGCCGAGTGTACAGTGCAAGTAAAAATTGCTCTACAATCAAACTATGTGCAGCTAAAAAACAGTCCTGAAGCTCAACGGAGCTTCACATGTTGCACCTTCTGCTTGAAGAGCTCCAAGGAGGTGCAGTTGACAACAGCAGGTGGCAGGGAATTCCAAAGTCTGATAGCGTCTGGGTAGAACGTTGTTTGGTACAGGTGAGTTCTAGCAAAGGGAACCCTGAACTTATGTGGGTTCCCGCGGGTCTGTGGGCCAGCAACTGGGATGAAGTTGGTGACAGGGAGATCAACCAAACCATGAAGAATGCTGTAGACCATGTACACTTTCTGTTGCGCCCTCCTCTCTTGTAGACTTATCCAGTGAAGATGTTTCAGCATGGTGGCTACGCTGCTTGTGCGCCGATAGTCACCCAGTTCGTTGGAAGCCGGGTTATTTAGGGGGTGTCTAAAGGACTAAGTTAAAATAGTAAGATCCAGACATCTTACCCCGGTATGTAGCATTTACCATCATAAAGCTGAATATTTCACACGCTCATTAATCCTGGAGTACAATTCTGCATCGCCTCACTATAACTTATAAGCCTACTGACTGAATTGAAGTTTCCGACCGGTAACGAAACGGATTTACGGTGTCAATATTTTTTTTGTTTTGCTTTGTCTCTTTTGAGGACACCGTAGAGCGATTTTCTATTGTTCTCGGCCGCGTCACGCTTCGGTGCCCCCGAGTGGTCGCTGGAGTGGTCGCCAAAGGTAGCTCGATGGATTTTTCTGTCTAACGGAATGGATGCACTCGATGCTTGCTCAAGCAATGTCAAGCCAGGTTGCCAGTTGCTGTGCCGGGCTGTGCCGCGCTTGTATACGTGTGGTATATGTACAACTACAGTGCAGCCTATAGTCCTGGCTGGGCCCTGGGCCTGGCACTGGGGGTCAGGTCAACAATCATTAAAATTTAATTTACAATCAACATGATCAAGTAAAAATGTCTAAAAACTACTTTACTTACAAGATTTATCGAGGTAGCCCGGTATCCATCTTTAACTTTATCTGGGCATACCTGTTAGGTGCAGTTTGCTTTCTCCATATTCATGTCCTCATATCACATTATTAGCATTAGATCGTGGGCTAGCTAGCTTCTTTGTTGATTACGTTTTTTTCGCTTTATCGCAAATCGTTTGAAAACCTCGACCTTAGCACGATTCGACCTAATGTGGGTCGCCGGCAGAGCTAGGTAACCGGATAAATATAAAAGGACCTATACATGAGGCCTACTGCTGCCACTGTATATTTTTTCCCCGGGCTCAGTGTATATTATATCACAGACATATACCAGGCGCCAGCTCTCATTTTGAAATGATTTTATTATTATATTACTAGTGTGTGAAACGTATTTTTTTTTCAAATAGAAAGGGCTCGGTTACTCCTTCGGGGGGGGGGGGGGGGGGGGGGGGTCACTCTGAGACAAAAGTGCTATACCCAAAACTAAACGTATGCAGAATAGCATTAATTCATGTTCATCAAGCCAAAGTCTTGGGAATAATTTTACAATCAAACTTAAAGTGGGATAGTCATGTATCCGATCTAATAAAAAGGTGTACTTTAGGAAGTTGTTTATGCTCCGTTGTCTTAAGAAGTACAGTATAGACTGCCGGTAGAAGACCTTTTACTGATATAATATGGATACATTCGCCCGATCTTAGATTATGGGGTACCTGTTTACAATTGTAATTTAACAAAAACTCATGTATTTACTTTAGAACGTATCCAGAAACGAGCTTGCAAAATCATTTTAGGATTGCAGTATGAAAGTTATGCAGCGGCATTGGAAACGTGCAATTTACGTTCATTAGGAGCAAGACGTGAGCAATTATGCATAGACTTTACCAATTCTCTAAAACACCCACAATTTAAAGAATATTTACCTCTTAGACAGTAAAATAATTATTCTCTAAGATCTCAGTCAAAGTTTAAACAATACCACTGCAAAACAAAACGCTTCCAGTGCAGCTCACTTCCATACTTTATAAACCTTCTCAATAAAATGAAACACTAATATATTTGAATTGTATTATTCATAATTTCACAGCTCATTAATGACATTTGACAGTTTTTAACTCAATTCTCTGCATTTCTGAATGTTTCTTGCCATCACTCCTCACTTAAGATGATAGGGATACCCCTTTGTCTTTTTCTTTCTCCCCTCCCCTCTCTTTCTCTCTTTCTCTTTCGTCCCTTCTCTCTCTCTCTCTGTCTCTCTTTTCCTCTCTCTTCCCCATCACTCTCCCTCTCCCTCTCTTACACATTTCCTCTTCTCTTTCTTTTTAAATTTGAAATTGACTAATGAATTTTTATGAAATGTTTATTATGTTTGATTTTTCTTTTTTTTATATAAATTATGTCATATATTGTGTTATTTGAACTTTGATTGTAATTGTATAGCATCTTGTGAAATGGATCGCAATTCGGCCGTTGGCTGCGATGATCTTTTAATAAACCATTTATATCTATCTATATATCTATCTATCCCAGATTTGATCCGTTTGTATAATAAAAGTCTTATATGATTGTTTTATACTTTGAAACACATTGAATTGTCAAATTTCCATTACATGTTATTTTCCTTAGTATTATTACTTCGTAAATCTGAGGTTTGTTATACTAAACAATAATTCAATGTATATATTTGTTTAATTGTACCATAAATTAGTTTTATTTTATGACATGAGATACGATGCATATTTATATATTTCTAGTGTTACCTTTTAACATTCATTTTTTTGTAATATACCATTGTATTTTATCAGTAGTATGTACACAATCGTTGTCAAGAGCCCACTTTCCCTCTTTCTGTCCCCTTTCACTTTCTCTTTCTCTCTCTCTCTCACCGATCCCCTTCCCCTTCTGTTTTCCAATCTCTCTCTCCCCCTTTATCTCCCCTCCCCACTTCCTCTCTATATTTCTCTTACTTTTTGCATCTTTTGCCCCCCCCCCCTCTCCATCTAAATCTCTCTCCTTTCTTTCTTTCTTTATCATCTATTTCTTGGCATGATTATGATTTTTGAATTGTAATATTGTATAAGATTAATGGTATACAGTATACATGTACATGCTTATCATAATTATGTAGATTGTTTTGTGATATCTTTTGAAATGTATATACTTGCCTTTTCCATAAATGTTTTATTCACATGCAATTCAGTTGTAACAATAGGGTTGGGTATGAATAAATAAACACAATTTATCTAACTTTCTATCCATCTGTAATAAACAAATGAAGATCGAATTTATAAAAGGATGAGTTTTATTTTGGCCGAGCCATGTAGATAAACAAAGCCGATTCACGATCACAATTATCCATCACAGACCAAGGAGTTATCACATAGAGGTACTGCGCATGCAAACTTACCTAGCCAGGGTCCAGGCTAGGCCAGCTGTCATTTTGAAAATGATTTCATTATTATATATTAGTGTGTGAAATATAATCACAGAAAGTGTGTAAATTGTAGAAATGGCAAACTATGTTAGCTATTATCAAATGTCAAAATCTTTGTTTCATAATAGGTACAGTTTGCGTAAGGTCTATATGGGAAATCTTTTAAATTCTATTTCTACATAGGCCTGTATCCCAAAATAAAAGTGACCTAGAATCATCCGTGTATTCCTTCTTTTCATCAGGGGCCGGGTGGGGGGGGGGGGGTGGGGGTGGCTTTGTTCTCCATAAATGGGGCCCCAGTGCAGTTGAAAAGAAATTTATGCATATTTACTCCAGTGCCTAGAATATACCTACATCACAAAATAGGCCTATGTACACTCAATCCGAAAAAGAAAATCACAAATGAGGCCCCCCCCCCCCCCAAAAAAAAAAAGATTTGGTGCATCATATGGTCATAACACGCCTGGATCCCACAAAGATTTTCTAGGGATGCTAACCCCGGCCCCGGGTATGGACAGCATTTCTTCAATTTTCTTTAAAAAATTTCCATGAATTTTGAAATCAAGGTCATAATGAAAATCCCAGTTCTGGGGCTATATGGGCCCATCGATGGCCCATTTAAGACAATTCTTTTTTAATCATTTGGTTTATGCCTTAAAGAGGCATAAATGGCATAAATATACAAAATGGCTGCCGAGGTTTTAAAATGGTTATGCCTATTAATAGTGAGTATAATATATTTGAGTTTAGGAATTATAGCTGGATAATTCTGCTTGTGTGCCGGTGATTATTCGCATTTTAAAGTTTTGTTGTGTCTGGAAGCTTATAACTTGGTATAAAAAGTTAGAACTATTATGCTGGACAGACTATAATAGTCACCGGTGCACAGGCAGAATTATCCAGCTTTAATGACTAAACTCAGATATAATTTATATGCATATATTATAGGCATACTTATTGTAGCATGCATGAAAATGCACCCTCTATTGTAAATATTATTTAGATTATTCATAAACTTTTAGCAGGGGCCTGGGAGCCGGGGGTGCGGGGGTGCTGCAGCACCCCCTGGAAATTTTTTTTTTTTTTTTTTTTTGAGGCGGTGTACAGCACCCCCTATAGAAGGCTGAGGATGATGTAGCTAAAAAGTAGTTTAAAAAACGCTGAGGACCTTTTTTTTTTTTTTTTTGCTTGTCAGAGATTTTTGGACTTAAAAAGAGACACTAAAATGCTGAGGACCTTTTTTTTTTTTTTTGCTCACAGCATTCCCAGTAGCAAAATCGTTCCCAGGTGCCTGGCTTTTAGCCTCTATCCTGTCCTGTTATTTTGATCTTTTTTAATTGCACACAGAATTATAACATGTGTTGGCTGTTTGTATACAAGTTTATTCCGTGAGATTTAAGCCCTATTCTCTTTGATTCCATTTCGTTAGCTTAATCCTTCTTTTATGTCACTGTATCCTACGCCTTAATAGCCACCCCTCTATTCATGTTTGAAGTACACCAATGTGTTAAGCGTGTTAAGTGGGATATTATGGCAGCTTTGATGTGCTTTGATCATGCCTCCTTGAAAAGGCTGCTTTGATGATTGAATAAGTTTAGTGTTTCATTGTTTAAACATGTTTGCTCGGAAACTGCCGTTGCCATCTAGGAGTGGTCATCTAATAAACTCTTGGCCAATTAGATGTATAACTTTGATTAAAGCCCAACCCCTGAAAAGTGTAGTGACCAATGAGATGATACCATATAGTAATGTTCAATTAGGTATAAAAGAAGATCCCATGTATGTTTTAGTCACTTGGCTCCCCCAACTTATCCCCTACTACCCCTCCCTACTAACTGACCCCTAACCAATATCGAAGTATTGTTTATAGGTTCTAAACATGCATGGGCTTTTAGAGTAAAATAGATTGAGAGTTTTATTAATAATATCTGTAAAATGATTCTCGTTATTTGTTAATGGACATGCAAATAAAATATTTTATGGCACTTTAATGTACATTGTGTCCCAGCGCTTTTGTTTATTAATTTTCCTTATCTTTTATTTGGAATTTGTTTATTTTATTGGTCTTGTGACTAGCCCCCACCCAAGTTGGAACCTTCGCTATAGAGGACCAAAAATCTGGTTCCTTCTCGGTTCCCGAATTCACTGCTTTTGCAGTGAAGGACAGGAGTAGGCGGGTTAGATTATGTTAGAGTTCTAACTCATACTCATACTAGAGCTAAACATGAACAAAATGAAGCATAAATCTGATCTTTTGCAAATAAACTTTATTATGCCAAAGTACACTATATGATCAGGTGCAAAACAACTTAATATTTAAAACGACACTTTTCTTTTTTTTTCATCTGCGGGGCTATATTTAAAAAGAAAGATTTGTCCTTAAGATACAAAGGCATGGTAGAATCTTAAAAGATAAATATATTCTTACCCATCGGCATCAAATTTTATAAGATGAGACCGTGAATTTATTTTGCATTTTGATGATAATATATGCCAAAATGCAAATTTTTGACATGCAATTTTTTCACATGCAAATTATGTTTTAACACCTATGCAGTATTTTTCAATTTGAAAGCAATCTTGGAAATGACATACCCACCATCCCAAGTTATTCAGCGTTAAAGATCTTTGTTTTATTGTGTTTAAAGAAAAATACACCCCTGTAGCAAACTTGCCTGTTTTAGGCAAAAAGTTAATTGCAATAACCAGGAATTTCTAAGTTTCGAGACAAAGTCGCAAAGCCACTTCCTGAAACAGACCAGTGGCCATTTAGAATATATCGACCATCTTTAAGTAGCTTGAAGCGATAGCAGCCCAGAGAAAGTAGTAACGTGCGCGTGACACAGAAAGGGATGTCACAAAGAGAAACAACGTGTTCTACTGAATATTTTTTTTTAGGTGAAATGCGAGTGCGTGCACGTGTGTGAGTGAAAGTGCAGGAATTATGAATATTTAGATAGGAGATATTTTTGAGCGAAGTTTTAAAAGAACAAAGAGATGAGGAATGTTTAATATCGTAAATGTATATATCGTAAAAGGTAAATCATTCCATACATCTGGGCCGTGGTGTCTTATCGTTTTATGTGCTAGGAGTATATAGATTTTTAAGTGGAGATCGGATGAATGGCGTGTATAGGATAAGTATGTATGTATTTATTGTACATAAACATATTTCGAAAAGACTGTCAAGCACTGGCGTCGGACAGGGGGGCACAAGGGGGCCATGCCCCCCCCCCCATTCAGCCACTAAAAAAAAAAAAAAAAAAGCGAGGGCGAAAAAGCGGGGGAAGTGAGAGAAAAAGGCCTAAAAAGCGCTATACACAAGCCGTTATCTTTCTCTAAAAATTTGCTAAAACGTCAAAGCTTTGGCGCTTCGCGCGGGAAGGGGGAAATAACTCTCCTCTCCCTGCACCCACTGTTACATACAGTGAAATGTTGAGTCCACATAATTAAGCAGTCCAGGCGTCGAACTATAACTTTCCGCCTAAAAAAGTGTTTTGCTACTAGCCGTTTTCTTTCTCTCAAATTTGCTAAAACGTCAGAGCTTTCGCTCCCCTTCCCTGCACCCATCCCTGTTACAGTGCAGTATTACGTCCAAAATAACTGAAGAGCAACCAGGGCGTCGAACTAACTTTCCGCCTAAAAAAAAAAGTATATCTTTCTCTCAAATTTGCGGTAAAACGTACAGCTTTCGCGCTTCGCGTGGGAGGGGGAAAAGTCCCCATCCCTGCACCCACCCCTGTTACATACAATGTAGTATTGCATCCAAATAACTGAAAAGCAGCCAGGGCGTCGAACTAACTTTACGCCTAAAAAAGTGTTACGAGCCGTTTTCTTTTTCTCAATTTTGCTGTAAAACGTAGAGCTTTCGCTCTTCGCGCGGGAGGGGGGGGGGGGGGGGGGGGAACTCCCCACTTCCTGCACCCACCCCTGTTACATACAGTGCAATATTGCGTCCAAGTAATTGAAAAACAGTCGGGGCGCCGAACTATAACTTTCCGCCTAAAAGTTTGTTTGCTACAATCCGTTGTCTTTCTGTCAAAGTTGCTAAAACGTCAGAACTTTCGCGCTTCGCGCGGGAAGGGGGAAACTCCTACCTCCCTGCACCCATCCCTGTTACATACAGTGCAATATTACGTCCAAGTAATTGAAAAACAGTCGGGGCGTCGAACTATAACTTTAATAATAATAATAATAATCCTTATTTATATAGCGCCAATATCTAGTTGCCTAATCAAAGGCGCAATGGATATTATTACCCTGGCTTACCCCCTCCCACACCCTCCCCCGCTCGGTCGCTTCGCTCAGTGGCGTATCTAGGGAAGGGGGCAGAAAGAAAAATCATAATATTTATACGGATTACGTGATATCATGGTGATATGAAGTGACCCTACACTCAGGGTATTCTGCCCATGTACCCGCCTTGGCAATAGAAAGCCCAATGTAAAAATGATATGCAGTTTTTATTTGGCCATCCTCTTGTGAGGAAATTGCTGTCTATTATATAAAAAATTGAAACCAAAAACTTAAAAAAAAACCCCGAAAAATCCCCATTTGCAGATAGATTAATATAGGCCTTTCTTATGCCTTTTTGGTCATAATGGACAATTCAAAGACACAATGTCTGACTTATTACAATGAGAGGCATATTCAACAAGTGACTTTATAACGACAACGTTTTGATATGTGGGATGGCCCTTTACTTGAAAAATGGCCACCTAAAGCACTTGTCTAAATGTAGAGGGCGTGAAATCCTACATAATTAATACTACACATTCACAAGGACCGCTAGCGCTATTCATAGAAAACGGCTATTCATTTAACGCGCGTTATGAATAGCGGTCCTTATGAATAGTAGTCCTTATATGAATGGAGGTCCTTAAGAATAGCAAGGTAATTTGTATATGGTTTGCTTGCTATTTAGAAGGACCGTTATTCATATAAAACCGCTATTCATTTAGTCAGAGGCGGCTGAACGTCGGGCTTAATTGGACAAAGGAAGTGGAGGGGCACCTTTTGTCCTCCAAACAAAAGGTGCCCATCCTCTTCCATTGTCCGAGCCGGCGCGAGCCATGCATTTAGTCACGCGTTATGGATGAATAAGTCCTAATGACTAGGGAGCTTACCCCGATGCCATGAAATAATACTCCGAGAGCCTCGTTTGAAAAAATGGGTACAACGGGACCCCGTGCAGGGCCCAAATTTTAGATGACCCCATATCCAGATCTATTATTCAGCCTTCGGCAAAAACTCTACTCATACACCAAATTTCATGCTTTTATGAAAGAGTGCATAACTAGATCCTTCGATTTTCAGCACGAGTCCGCTTGACTATAATGAGAATTAAAGGTTACACAGTATGTTTTCTCATTTACGAGAGCCCAGGGGCGGCGGAGCGTCTATCAAAGTACGGGGGGGGGGGGTACTAACAAAAAGGGCACTTTGGGGAAAAAGGGGCACCTACAAGGGGTGAACATCAAATTTTGTGACATTTGTATATTACTAGTACCCTGCAGTCTAATTAATCAAACTCAAGCATCATCATCTTCATTTTATGGTGGTTCTGCTTCAGCTTTCCCAATTAGCATTTGTGTGTAATGGTCTTACACCGTAACATTTTCAAGACCTTTTCTAAAGCTGAAGTCCTTTGGTTGTGCATTATTTACAGCAATACAATGAAAAATGACAACAAATTCATTTGGGGAAATGTCGAATGATCTTTTAATTCGTACATTAACCCCGTCGTTTTTCTTTGGGATTACTAAAGTACATCGATATCATGCTTTCTGCTTGATTTCATTAGAGCGAGCGAGCGAGCGTAGAAAGCGACTTTTGGAGAAAATTTAGAAAATATTGCCCTCATAATTACTTGGTGTAAATTATGGGCACATTCGAGCTAGTGGAATGAGAAATGTTTTTGCTGGGGGGGGGGGGGGCACTGTGCCTCTCATGCCTCCATCTTAAATTGTACTTCTGGTAATTATAGGTACATGTTACTATATAAAGCCGCACTGATTCTTTGAAGCTAGATGTGGCTCTTTTTGTAAGAAACAGCGGGGAATATAGTTAAAGGGGTCACTTCTTAGAAGAGGATAGGGCGCTTATCAGACTGGGTGGAAAGGTAGCACTTATATATTTTATAAGAAGTGAAAATGGGCACTTCCATGTATGTATGCCTCTTCTTTCAAATTATCATATTTGTATTCGGGTTTCAGTGCAATAATAACTACAAATTTAATTTTGTGTAATATACAGATTGTATTGTTATTCCCCCTCTCTCCCCCCCTCTCTCTCACCATTCGTCTTTCTTTCTTACCCTGATTCTATTTTTTCTCTTAATACTTTACTCCTTGGGAATTACATTGAACAGGGTATGCTATATCTTTGCAATAAAATTATATTTATTTGCTTACTGAATGTGCTACTTAACTATACCCCTTTTTTCTCCTCCATCTCTTTCTCTCCCCTCTCCTTTTTTCTTACTCTCCGTATTTCCTTCTTGTTTTACTATTTCTTCCCTTATCATAATCTTTCAACCTCTTGGGGTAGCTTAATGTAAAGTACAAGTATAGTATGAAATGAACTCAGTACATACTATAATGTGCTATAATGTACTTTTCTTTGCAATATATATCGTAAATACAGGTATTTTGATTATCTGCAATATTTTGAGTACTTGAATGTTCCCACCCTTGTGGATGGATGAATGTAAGATGCCACTTCTCTCATGTTATCCTAATCATAATTTCATTTGGGTTTCACTGCAATATTATTTACAAATTCAATTTTGTGTAATTTCATTTTTTACAGATTGTATTGTTATTCCCCCTCTCTCCTTCTCTCTCTCCATTCCTCTTTCTTTCTTACTCTAATTCTATCTTTTCTTCTAATGCTTTACTCATATGAGAATTACATACATTGAACCTGGTATGTTATATCTTTGCAATATATTAATTTGCTGCTGAATGTGCTACTTAACTACCCCCTTTTCTCTCTCTCCCTCCTCTTTCTCTCCACTCTCCTCCTCCCTCTCCCTATTCCCTTCTTGTTTTGCTATTTCTCCCCTTCTGAT
The DNA here is from genome assembly GCA_025617745.1 of Heliocidaris erythrogramma. Taxonomy (NCBI): domain Eukaryota; kingdom Metazoa; phylum Echinodermata; class Echinoidea; order Camarodonta; family Echinometridae; genus Heliocidaris; species Heliocidaris erythrogramma. The sequence goes on from CM046868.1 coordinate 35,611,994, forward strand.
AATTCTTTGACCTCTTGGGGTAGCTTAATGTAAAGTACATGTATAGTATGATATTAATGCAGTACATATACTATAATGTACTACAATCTCCTTGCAATATGTTATGGTAAATATGCTATTTCGGCATCTCAGTAGGCCTATGCGCTTGGTTCCAACGATTCCTTTATATATAAACACTTTACACTTTGTACTTGTATTTACCCTTCCTTTTTTTATTTGATAGTTACTTCCCTTCTTCCTAGCTTGTGTTCTCTTCTCTCTTTTTTTCTCTATACTTCGGAGTAACTCAATGTACTGTCACATGTTATAGCTATTTCATTTACTGTAATTCATTATTTTTATTGTATTTATACCATGATATGATCTTCATTTGCACATGTATGCAATTTTAATTTGTACACAAAACAAATATAGGCCTTTGGACCGTTTGTCCTTGTTTTTGATAGTTTTTAGCTCAATAAAATCCGATATATAGGAATAGGGCGAATTAGATAGTAAAAGAGGGCACTCAATTAGTTATAAGATTAAAAAGAGGCACTTATCAGAAGGGCAAAATGGGCAGTTATTGAGGGGAAAGGGGCACCTATATCAACAGGGACTTATCAAATGAGAAAAGGGCACATAATTAGAGAGAAAAGGAATAATCTGTATTTTTTTAAAAAAGCAAATATACATGTACTTTATTGTTCAAACTGAGCGAATAGGCTTTCGCTCAGTTTGAACAATAAAATCACTGACAAAACGCTTGTTGAAACGCTCCCCAGAAGGAGAAAAGGGCACAATAATTGGAGAGCTAAGAATGTAATTATTAGATTTGAAAATGGGCACTTATCAGAAGGAGAAAAATAGGCACTTATCAGAAGGGGAAACGGCACTTATCAAAAAATAAAAAGGGCACCTATGAGAGAGAAACGGGGGCATTTTTCAGATATGAAAGGGCTTTTAAAAGTGATTGAAACGGGCCTGACGTGCCCCCTTGCCCTCCCCCGGGTGCGTCGCCGGGAAGAGTTCCTTTTGCGACAGCCACCCAAAATGAAAACAAAAATATATAAAGGTGCAAAATGTCTATAGATTTAGGGTTAGGGTTAGGGTATATTTATGTTTTGAACACCTTCGACGTCAACTCGTTCTCGCAGGTACATCGTTAAGTCGGAGGACTGGCAATATATATCGAGGACCCAGGTTCGATACCCAGCTTTGTCATTTGTCGTTTGCTTCATTTGTTATGCCTAGTTTACATTTACATTTGCTACGGTCATCGTACGATGGATTAGTCTACGATTTTCCTTGCGATTTGGGGGACATCGTAGGTGGCTACGGGCTACGATTTTTATGTTTACATTATTTACGGTCATCGTGCGATTTCATGTACTGGGCATCGTAGAAGGGGCCAAAGACAAAGCCGTACAGAGATTGTACGGAGATCGTGCGATTTCTGCGCAGTTACAGTAACATTTTCACGGAAATCGTACAGAGATCGTGCGATTTCTGTACAGAGGCTGTGCGATGATCGTGCGGATACCTTACGATCTTACGATTTCTTTACGATGCTTTTTTGCTGCCCTGTTAAAAAAAAAATCGTACGCTCTCTGCATGATCAGCGCAAGGCCTCCGTACAATGACCCTGTGCTGATCGTACGATGCCACCTACGATGTTTTTTTACGATTTTGAAAAATTTGTATAACTCCGCGCTAAACAAAATCGTAGAGGCTACGGAGACCGTACGAAAATCGTAGATCGTCGTATGCCACCCCAGGGAGATCGTGCGATTGTCGTATGCTTCCCAAGGAAGATCGTGCGATTAGAGGGATACGATCAGTTTACGGTCACCCTACGATGATCGTAGACCAAATGTAAATGGGGCATTACCCGGGCATTACTAACCGATGTTTTCTCTCTACAGAAGTACAGATAACTATACTATGGAAAAGGCTGAGGAGACAGAGAAACAGAGACAGAGAGATTTTTACTCAACCCCCATCAAAAATTTTAGGTGGCTGTCGCAAAAGGAACAAAAGGAACTATAATCATCCCCCGTGCATGCGGTATAGAAGACGACACAAAACAAAACAATGTACCGTACGTACGATAATTATAACGGTACAAGTGAAAAATGTACAATACAGCCTTGATTGTAAACTAGGCACGCACACGTGAAATTCAGACCTATTCTCAGAGTGTGTGTGTGGGGTTTGTGTTTGCACTACAATCGATATTTTTATATTTCCACCCATTTTGTACTGCACGTTTATGATTTAAGAAAATATTTCAGTAAATCTATATACATGACACGGGAAGAGGGGTGACAAATTTCACGATTAGGTCTTGTTTGCACGATCGTCCAGATATCCAGCTAGCTCAGAATCTATAGCTGAGCTCCGTTACGCTCTCTGTTGATGCTGTTCACATCTACCCGAGCCAATACTAGTACTTTACGTAGCTGGCAACACCGCTGGCGCGTGGGAGGAGGCCCATCGGCCGGGGAGACCCCATCTTGCTCGCCTCAGTACGATCTTCGGCCTGGCTCATCCCAGCGCTGCACACCGTACCTGCATCCAGAATTACGCTGTACGCTAAATTAAAGTTAGAATGATAAGCCATGAATTGTATTGCAATTGGACTTCCGGTCACGGCACTAGATGTTCAAGAAAACTTCATTCTAGCAGGTATAGTCTGATCAGCTGGTCAGTTTAATTAGATCTAGGCCCTAGAGGAGAAGGAGAAGGAGAAGGAGAAGAGAAAAAAAAAAGAAAGAAAGAAAGAAAAGGAGGAGAAGGAAAAGGAGAACTCTAGTAGGCCTATATTTAGCCCGTAATTTTTCTCAATCATTTGATTTTGAGTTGGCTCTAGTCTGATTGATTGTATTTCAGTAGTAAAAGATAGAGCTGGTAAAGCCTAAAGGTGCACTTCTTTCAAACTATTATTATGCTTAGTTTGGGCCCCATCTTATGAAGAGTTGTGATTGATTGCAAACTTTTTGCAGTTGATATCAATTGCAACTCCGTACTTAAGAGACTGCAAATCTGTGATCGATTGGAGGACTTAATATTGATTTGGATCAATCACAACTCTTGACGGGGCAGGACTGGGAAAGGATTTATTTGAACATATCATCTCATTTTAATTTGATCACAGGTGAAGGTCCTTATCTTCATTTGTATGACCAGTCTGCTGTACAGTCTTCACGGATTACCAGTAAAGTTCTCCATCACCAAGTAATTCACGGTATTCGAAAAGGTGAGAAAGTCTCTGAGCCAAAATTATGCCCTTCAGTCAAAAATGGTAAAGTATAAAGGATGTAAAAATGCAAAAAAAAAATGGCAATGTTTTTATTCATCATAACTTTGAAAGAAGAGAGTCACAGATACATGTATAAATCCAACACAGAAACAAATTATGTACTTCTACATGTATAGTCTGTAAGGGATATAAAAGAAAGATAAGAAAATGGTACAGTTTCATAACTTTAAAAGAAGAACAAAGACACAGTTATCATGCAGTCAAACATAGAAGCAAATTATGTACTGGACTTATATAAGGGAGTTCATAAAACAAATGGACAAAAGTACAAGCAAAAAAAAATTGATTTGAGATTTTTATTTAATATCATAACTTTGAAAGAATATGAAAGACATGTATATAATTCAAACAAAGGCGAATGGACAGTACACTAGTAGCTTACTTTTGGCAGGGTCCACTGACTTAGTTTTGTAGAAAATAGTTATTTGTTGTTTCCTACTCACCAATGATGTTCCTTATGAAGTTTTAAAGATATTTATCTTTGAAAGATATCAACTTATAATTATGTCATTTGATGCTCTAAGAGAGCAGCTAGAATCGGTACGCAGTATTGAACTAATGATCATATATTTTTGTTAGTTGCATAGTTCAGTTCCATCGTGTCTTTCTCATCATTTTAACCCTTTCAGGACGGAATTATTTAAGGGCTAAATTGATCACATTTTGTTCTTCAGTTTGGCAACAATATTTTCTTTTAGTGCTAATAAGATGTAATGTCTTGAAAACAATATATGGTTAGGAACTTTGTCGAAAGGTTGAAAAGATTGCTGATTTCGATAAACGATTTTGAACCACTTAATGTGTTGCAAGTATAAAGATTTTAAAGCTTATTCCCCTTAAGGCCAGCGCACACTTTACGATCGGTCTGCGATCCGATTTCAGAAGAAAATGTAATTTCATTTTACAAATCATTTAAAAGCGAAAAATATTTTTGATTGAGGGTCTGAATAGTCTCATAGAAATAGTAAAATCGACAATACGGCCTTTGCCGAGTTTTCTAGTCGGTGGAATGGCCAAATCGTCTCCAAATCGTAGTGACGTCAAAAAGATCGTATGACTGCCTACGATTTGAAACTAAATTTGCCCTTATTTCCTGTAGAAAGCTGACAGCTCACCCAAACCCTATGTTTAGTATTCATATTACTTTTCAGAACTTGAATAGGGTAGATTTCATTTGTTAAAATGCCAATATTTAATGCCATAGTGATTTACTTCACAAATTGGATCGCAGACCGATCGTAAGGTGTGCGGTGGTCTTTAATTCCTGGCGTCAAACGCAATATGGTCATGCAACAAAAATTGACATAGTTTGTGCAGAAAGTTTTGCTCTTTGTACTCATGCAATCTAGTATATAGTATATTTTTAGAGCTCTGAATTAAAAGTTATTGAGCCAAACCACAAAATGTGGTAAGTTGTCTTGAAAGGGTTAATGTAGAAACTAGGCTATTTTACATGACACAGTGGTTCTCTGTAATAGGCTATTTTCGCAATGCATTCAAGTTTAATGCTTACATTTACCTCTCTGTCAAACTCTTAGTAACAAACTATTACATCCATCTATTACAAGTCATTGTATTTCAATAGTCAGATTGCAGATTGCATACATCAAGTGTTGCAATGTTTGTCCAACCTAACAACGCCTAATACATGCAGTTCACACTTTATTGAAAAAGAATAGGTTTTTACAGGTGAATGTATTAGTTTGTCACTGGGCAAACGTGTATAAATTTGAATACATTACGAAAATGGCCTATTGAAATTCAATGATGAATGTATTAACACCCCCCCCCCCAATACTATTGCTGTTGTAGGCCATGGATCCACATTTGCTGTGTTTGGGCAGAAGGCGCTTAACTTCATTAGGATAAATCCAAGGAACAAAAGGTACAGCTTCTCTTGATTTTTAGATATTTAAAATGAAAATGAATAGGAGTTTTCATCTGTAATGCTTCTTTTTTATAAAAAGAAAAAAAAGAAATATAAAGAGAGGCAATTGCTGATGGCATTATTAAAAAGTAGACTCTGCAAAGGTGGAAAAGGAAGAAAAGAAAGAAGAAGAACTTTAGAAACGGTGAAGACAGGTGAGGAGATTATAGTAAAGGAGAGAACAGTAGAGAAAAGAGGAGAGAGAGAGAGAATGGGGGGGGGGGGGGGGTGAGGAAGAGAGATATGGAAAGGTATATTATGTATGCAAACTTTGGAGAGATGCGAGTGTGCACAGTATAATCATGTTTCTAAGTCATAACAGAAGATATCCGGTAGATTCCAGTACATTAATCTACAGGATTTGATGTGAGCATTTTATGTTACGCAGGTACAATAGGTTGTTTAAAAATCACTGTAAGCCAGAACGGTTCATGCCATTTTCACAGGAAGAACCTTTCGCTTTTGCGATTCGCAAAAATTAAGCGTTTCGTCAGTTATGATTCAATAATTTCGCGGCATGAAACTTTCACAAAACCGAAACAGTCACGAAATTCACAAACATTAAATGCCCGCAAAGGTTTTGGTTTTATAGTAATGACTTTTTGTGTTGGGTGAACTTTGTCAATGCTGTTGTAATGTTCTTTAGGCAGATGTTGTGCAAATGATATCGGCTCATTGCTTTTTATCCTCTCTCTCACAGCATATCTGTACTAAGTAATGCGCATGAAGTCACAGACTGGATATGGGATATGTGCTGGCTTCAATCAAGCACAGTTGCAGATGACCCAAATGACCCTGCATTCAGTGACCTCTCACCCCACGATGGCCACCAGGGACAGAGGAAGGAACGTCCATCAAACAGTACTCTATGCAACACTTCAGTGGCCATTGCAACAGGGCACAATGCTGTTCTCTTGTGGGATGTGACTGAGATGTGTGTTGTGACCACTGTTCACTGTCAGGAAAACTGCATTTTGTATCCTTTTCACAAATGTCTTGCGGATTAAACCGATTGCCTACTGGAGTCGAGTTCTTCCTGTATTCAGCCTCTAGGGAATGGAAGAAGTCCGTAATCAACAGGTTATAAAAGTTAAAACAGGTTATAAATATCAAGTATGCATCCACAATTCATTAGAGAGAGAGAGAGAGAGAGAGAGAGATCTTCCTGAGCTAGGCTGAGAAGAATATTTCTAAATCTTTGCTGTACATACTCAGAATTCCAAGAAACACACCTTATTTGTTCTGTTACCTGAAGAGGCTAGTATGTCATATGATATGGAAGTTTTTCCTCTGCAGATAGCATGGAAGTTTTTCCTCTGCAGATAGCAATAAGAATCAACACAAGAATTAGTTTATAATTAGAATTGGCATGAACTGTATATGAAGATCTGGATGAAGTTCACTTTCGATATAAAAATCAGGATCTCAACGTAACTGGAAGAAATTAAAAATTCTATCTAACTAGCACTTCTGATGATACCTTAACTGCACGTCTTTAGGTACTGCGCAAAGTTCATTGGTCATACATGGAGTGACCTGGTGTTAGCGGCCGGTACCGTCTTCAATCAGGTAGTGTTCTGGCGCCCTCATGGGTCTAGAGATGCATCAGGGCGTGTTGTTGTAGATCACCGTTTCCAAGGACACCAGGTTAGTTTGCCAAGACACTGTTTATAGGTAGAGATATTTATAATGTATTGTCTGTAACACTTAAAAAATGGAAGTCTTAGATTATTACGGTAATTATTCTTTATATGTTTTTTTTTTGTTAACAATTGATATATGGAGGGAGAACCTTTTTTTCGGGGGGGGGGGGGGGGAGGGGGGTTAATGCAGTCAGGATGCAGACTGTAGTCGAGTGGTTTAATCACTTGACTGGGAATGCAAAGGTCGTGGGTTTGAACCCCAGTTTGGCACTTATGCCCTTGAGCAAGGCATTTAATCTACATTGCTCTCCTCCACCCAGGTGTTAAATGGGTACCCGTTCCGGTTGGATCCGAAATTCATTGTAGTTGGAAAAGCAGTGTGCGCGCTTGCAAACAGGCGACTGGCTGGAGGAGTGGAAAACGTGCACTGTACTGAGCAGAATCGCAATTGAATCCAGCAACCGTGGTAATAATGCTGTCAGCACTTTGGTCGGTTACATTGTAACTGGTAAGGCGCTATATAAGGAACAACTATTATTATTATTATTATTACTATTATTATTACGTTGGCCATTTGATGTTATAGGCCACCTGTACTCTGGTATGCAGGTAATGGTAACTTTGTAGCCAGAGCTGGTATTGAATATGGACCATTTGATCCAGAGTTTTGCGACATATCCAGCAGACTTCAACACCCCTTTCCTTTGTTTAGCCTATTTTTTGTGTTTACAGGGTGTTATCTTCAACATCACTTACAATGCTGAGTTAGGACTGCTAGCCACGGTCTCTGATGATCGCAGCATCCGCTTGTGGCGCTACCACCACCCTTATAGTGAAGCGGGAGAGAGACCCAGCGAGGCAGAACGTGTGCTCTATGGACACTTTGCTAGGGTCTGGTGTGCTGAAGTTCTACGTGATAAGATTGTTAGTGTTGGAGAGGTAAGTAATATCTTGTTTCAAACAAAATTCATGTGATTATTGGAAGAATAGTAGTGACCAGTTATTAACTCTTACAGTGCTGATGTCACGTATATGTGACAAACATACTAGTTATGTTTAGTCACATAGTGCTCTATCAATAATTATCTATGCAGTGTTTAATTTGTATCAAAGTTTAGAGCATGAATCAAGCATTTCAAATGTCTAAGAAAACAAATGACGAGTAGAATGTAAAGGATTGAAAGTAAACCCTATTTCAATTTGCAATAGTTCCTTTACATGAAATGAGTAAAATATACATGCTTGGTATAATTCAAAGAATAATGAATTTCTTATTTTTCTTAGATATACAATAGGCAATTTATGCAAGTGAGGTGACTTCATTCTGTACTTGGAAAGAGTTTTTATTCTTTTTTTTTTCATTTATCTCTCCAACATTTATGCTGTGTTTCGCTCTTGGTAGAAAGTATTCATTTGCATATAAAGTGTTATGAATGTGAGCCAGGATTTACATCCTTTAATATCGATTAAGATGTTAGAAATCAATGTTATGATCAGATGAATTGTACCAACATAATAGTTGATCATATTCAACTTTGTGTTAATCAGCTGCTTCAGTTGATTAATATGTAGGAGTTGTCTCAAATTTCCATTTTGTTATGAATAATTAATTTTTTTCACACTAGGATGCCACATGCTGTATATGGAATATGGATGGAGAAATTGTAAAGAAATTCAAGAGTCACAAGGTTTGTTGATCTATAAACAAAGATGAGGTTACAGCCCAAGGTCGTAGAGCCTTTCCAATTCACATTTTAAGGAATTCCTGGGTAATATGAGAAGTAACTGCCTAGTCCTTAACTATACAAGAAACTTACAATATCAAAATCAGTCAAATTCACCATTCTGGATTGTTTTCTTTTTGTTTGGGGCGGGGGGGGGGGGGGGGGGGGGGGGGGGGGGTGGGTAAGAGAGAGGGTATGTTTTTGCAGGCTCCTTCCAACTGTTGTGGGGCATGTATATGTTGAATAACTGGAGGTGGAAGTATTCCAGTGAAAGAAGATATGCTTGTATATGATTCAGCGATATACTCTTCTGTATGGGCGGCCCAAAGGGCCAAAATTAAAACTTTCAGAAATATAGACAACCACAGAAATTAAAGACAACAGATTCGGAAATATAGACAACCACAGAAATTAAAGACAACAGATTCGGAAATATAGACAACCACAGAAATGAAGACAACTCCAGAAATAAAGACAACCACAGAAATAAAGACAAATTCAGAAATAAGGACAACCACAGAAATAAAGATAACTTCAAAAATAAAGACAACCACAGAAATAAAGACAACCACAGAAATAAAGACAAATTCAGAAATAAGGACAACCACAGAAATAAAGATAACTTCAAAAATAAAGACAACCACAGAAATAAAGACAACTCCAGAAATAAAGACAACCACAGAAATAAAGACAAATTCAGAAATAAAGACAACCACAGAAATAAAGATAACTTCAGAAATAAAGACAACCACAGAAATAAAGATAACTTCAGAAATAAAGAATACAGCACGCAAAAAGTAGAGTCGAACAGAAATATTGCCGAGCTTCAGAAAAGAAAAACTTTTGAGAAATATACTAAATATAAAAGGACAAGAGAGGGCGAAATATATTAAATCCGATCCTCGGCCAGAGTTAGTCCGAAAGGTTGCGTTGATTTTTTTTTCTCATAAATACAGTGTATTATTATTATTATTATTATTATTATTATTATTATTATTACTATTATTATTATTATTACTATTATTATTATTATTATTATTATTATTATTATTATTATTATCAGCGGTTCCAGGATTTTGTAAAGGGAGGGGGGAGGGCAGAAATGCAGGGCTGTCATCAGGGGCGGATCAAGGATTTTGTAAAAGGGGGGAGGGCACAGAAATGCAGGTCTGTCAGGGGCGGATCCAGGATTTTGTGAAAGGGGGGGGGGGGTACGCAACTGGTTTGTCATCAGGGGCGGATCCAGGTCCAAAGTCCAAACGCACACTTTCGGCAAAATTGTGAGGGGATCCTGGATCCGCCCCTGATGACCTACCTGCATTTCCATGCCCCTCCCCCTTTCTACAAAAATCATGGATCCGCCCTTGACAGACCTGCATTTCCATGCCCCCCTCCTTTCTACAAAATCCTGGATCCACCACTGATGACAAAACCTGCATTTCCATGCCCCCCTTTCTACAAAATCTTGGATCCGCCCCTGATGACAAAACCTGCATTTCCATGCCCCCCCCCCTTTCTACAAAATCATGGATCCACCCCTGATGACAAAACTTGCATTTCCATGCCCCCCTTTCTGCAAAATCCTGGATCCGCCCCTAATGACAAAACCTGCATTTCCATGCCCCCCTCCTTTCTACAAAATCCTGGATCCACCCCTGATGATACACTGTATTTAGAAGGGGAAAAAAGTCAACGCACCCTTTCGGACTAAGCCTGGCCGAGGATAGGATTTCGCCCTCTCTTGTCCTTTCATATTTAGTATATTTCTCAAAAGTTTTTCTTTTCTGAAGCTCGACAATATTTCTGTTCGACTCTACTTTTTGCGTGCTGTATTCATATTCGCGATAGACTATAATTCAGCCGTTTCCTTTGATTCTGGAGTTGTCTTTATTTCTGAAGTTGTCTTCATTCACGGTCGTTGTCTATATTTCTGAAGTTATCTTTATTTCTGTGGTTGTCTATATTTCTGAATTTGTCTTTATTTCTGTGGTTGTCTTTATTTCTGGAGTCATCTTTATTTCTGTGGTTGTCTTTATTTCTGTGGTTGTCTTTATTTCTGGAGTTGTCTTTATTTCTGTGGTTGTCTTTATTTCTGAAGTTATCTTTATTTCTGTGGTTGTCTATATTTCTGAATTTGTCTTTATTTCTGTGGTTGTCTTTATTTCTGGAGTTGTCTTCATTTCTGTGGTTGTCTATATTTCCGAATTTGTCTTTATTTCTGTGGTTGTCTATATTTCCGAATTTGTCTTTAATTTCTGTGGTTGTCTATATTTCTGAAAATTTTAATTTTGGCCCTTTTAGCCGCCCATACTTCTGTGCATATGAGTATGAATATGAATTACCTTCACTCAGTTTTAACTGATGCAAACAAAATATGACTGACTTTTAAAAAATGACAATCTTTTTGAAACAGGGTAAGAGCATTTGGAGTTTAGGAGTGCAGAGAGATGGATCATTTGTGGTAAGTTTTTTCTTTAATGCAAACAATTCTGGTATTGTAAATTATTTGAATAAATAATGATTTTAATTCAACATAACACAAAGTCGGTGAATCATGATGCCAAATTCTAATGGGATTATCGGTAGTAAAAGCTACATTATTTTTATTAGATGAAAAGTAATTTGTACATGACTACTTTCAGTCACGTAGGATCTAACATATATCTTAAACGTATATAGACTCTTCATTTATGTATATAGAACATTTGCTCTTTATGTGATCAAATTTTCATATGGCTAATAATGATAATAGTGAGTTTTTGTACAGCACTCATGTCTAGCACATTACCACTCCAGGCACTGCAGTATTATTACACCAGCTTTAGCTCGGCTTCCTTTACAGCACTCAAGCATTTTAATTAAGGAATTAATTCCTGGTAGGTACCCATTTACCTCACCTGGGCCGAGTGTCGAGTGGCAAATGTAGATCAATATCTTGCCAAAGGACACTAGTGCTGCGCCAGGGATTCAAAGCCCATACCTTGTGGTTCACAGTCCGGAGATTTATCCACAAGACCGCAACACCTCTAAGGCAATATGTCATCCAATATGTTTGTGTTTCTGAACTTGCTCTATGTGATAATTCATCATTTCCCCCTTCTCTCTGTGATTTATCCAATTTCAGGTAACAGGAGGTGGAGATAGTAGTATAAGAAGATGGTCTCTACAGGACAAGCAACATGAGGCATCAGGTTTGAAACACACTTTCTTGTTTACACTCTGATACAAACATTGGCTGATTCAACAGCCGTATATGCCGCTGGTATACCGCCAATCCAAACTTTTGTGAAAATAATTCTATATTTTATCTTCTTTACACCAATTCTATTAAGATGGTAATGTTAATGATTGGTCTCTGTAGTTGCACTATAAAGTTTTGAAGCTACAGAATATATTTCTTTATGTAATTATGAAAATAGATAAACCTGTTGACGCTTCTCAATTTAGTGCTGTTAAGTTAAACTGCATGTAAAATTAAAAAAAAGTAAGATACTCTTTTTCTTCCAGTCTGATAAAAGCCACTCCTGGCATATTATCGTAGTTTATCTTTGTGCTTAATTATAACTCCTAAATGAATATGGTTGTGTTTCTTTACTCTGCAAAAAGCTGATGCTACTACCTCTATTTGGGATGTCCAGAGAGACTTGAAGGCACTTCTAGAGGGTCCTGGTGGGGTCAGGAATGTGGTGGATACAGACTTGGTACCCAGGACACTGACCATATCATCTAACGGTCAACTCTTAGTCATGACACAGGGCGGGTGAGTCACATATTTCTGATTTAAGCTTAACTTGAATTTGTATAGATTTGAATAGATTTATTCAAAATTATTTATTGTACAGTGAAAGGATTGTATGGACCATCAAAATATGAAGAATCTTGTAAAAACTTGCTGGAAATCAGATGAAGTGAAGTGAATTAAATTAAGTCTGTGTGGTATGCACTTGGGTCATAATTACTAGCTTCATTTCTCAACTATTGTATATTTTCTGCCAAAATCATTTGCCAAATATCATATATTTGCAGTCATGAACAGTCTGTGTAAATTGTCATTTCATTCCTGAGAATTTATTTTCTGGTATTACAAGAATTCAACTTACATGCTTTTGGTATTTTTTAGTTTTGCTATTTGCGTCTTCACTAGTGTTGATACTTGAAGGAATTAGAACCATGATGGACGGTCTCCCAATATCGTGTGACAGAATTTAGTCTGTTTTATGCAGTTTGATTTCAGGTATAACGCACATTTTCCAAAGACTGCACCTCAAGATACCTCGGGCACCATTTGTAAATGGGTCAAGGGTGGTATACCTGTTCATTAACCCGTTGACTACTGAATTCTCTCATTCCCATAGGCCTAATACAGGAGTCACCCTGTTCCTGTTCATTAACCTGTTGACTACTGAATTCTCTCATTCCCAACGGCCTAATACAGCAGTCCCCCTTTTCCTGTTCATTAACCCGTTGACTACTGAATTCTCTCATTCCAATAGGCCTGATACAGGAGTCACCCTTTTCCTGTTCATTAACCCGTTGACTACTGAATTCTCTCATTCCCACCGGCCTAATACAGGAGTCACCCTGTTCCTGTTCATTAACCCGTTGACTACTGAATTCTCTCATTCCCCTGTAGACATTGGGTTAGGTAGCCTGTTATAATATAGAATACCATGTATTTGGATTTGGGTCTTACATTTATAAGAGATTATAGATCAACACACGCCAAGAAACTTATCAACAATTTTTCGTGTTTCAGGTAGCTTGAACAGAAAACCTGAGCCTTATCGTGCATTCAGTCTGCAGCAGTTGCATAGATTCAAATTTAAATTCAAATTCAAATTTTATCGATATAAAATCCTGACATTATAGGATTAATAGGAATATATAGGAGCAGAGTACAACAAAGTAAAGCCACATGTTAAAACAAAGTTTTACATAGTTATTAGATTAGACAGAAATCGAATGTACATGTAGCTATCCTTAAAAACGAAATGAAAATAATGTTAGCATAATGAATAGAAACACAACCTTGACAACACATAGGAAAATTATATCAGAACCGATTCGCATGTGGGATTATACTCTACAAAAAGAAAGGTTGCTATCCTTAGAAAACATGAAGGAGGGGGAAGGAATGTAAAAAGAAAAGACGATGTGACCCCTCCCACACCCTCCCAATAATGGCCTTATCGTAGAGCTGGTCCATTTGCATTTCATCCATTTAGTAAGATAGGTGACAGAAAGAATTGCATGTATGTGAAGTTGAATTGAATACAGATATAAAGCCTTGTTCACATGTGCTGCCTGAACCACAGTGGTAAACCACAGTGGTAAACTGCCGATGCAAAGTGTAATGACATAAGTGTAATGCACTTCATATTGCTGTATCTTATAACCTGCCTATAAAGTGAGTATGCGTAGAACCTTGAAAAATATAATGCTGCAGTTTGTAAACAAACCTTAAAGATAAAATTGAGTTCTTGGTCATGCGATTACATTGTGAAAGAACTGTCTGGAAGCAATTGGGAAAGGTTGATCATGTCTACATTGAGGTTTTGGAAGTATCAAAATGATAAGAAATCAACCGAAACTCGCTCAAAAGCACATGCACCGCACAAAAAAATGGGTATATGGGACTACACACAGATGTTCCACAAATATTCTGCCCGAACACTTGAGCTACTTTTCGTCATATTTCGAATATGAGGGCATTTGAAGAGAAATCCCTTTCATGGGACATTTCTACTATAATGGGACATTTCTACTATAATGTTCTTCCAAACTGACATAAAAGGAATGAGAAAGCTCACAAATTATTTTTCACCTTTCACTGAACTCAACCTTCCCTTTAAGAAAGATGTATCTTGGTCTTCTTTTTGCAGGTATCTGTTCAGTTGGTCCAATATATCATCATCCTACCATCTGGTGATGCATGATGAGAAGTACCGATCCTACAGCGTCATTGCTTCGGCACCATCAACACCACTGGTTGCTATGGGCAACATCCATGGCTCACTCAAAGTCATCGCAGTGGGTAAGGGATATTCTGTCACATGTGTCGGTTTATGGAAAGATATGCAATGATGTTTGTATGTTATATCTTTAAATCAATGTGCTTCATGGAATAATTGACAGTATATACTGTACATTTTGTAAATTCTCATGAGTATAGATGAATACAAATTGTGTCATAACAGTGGTTGTTCGAGTTTATCATGTGTGTGTGTAGTGAGCTTTTGAAGAAATCTTTTGTCACAAAAATGTAGAGACCAAAAAAATGACAGTCTGCCTAGTACATGATTGATTTGGTCCAAGAAGGAGAGGAATGCAAAGAATTTTTTTTTAACAGATAGCTCAGATAGTTCAGAAATAACATTTAAATGATAATAACCTTTTTTTACTTCTAAAACTGTATGTATGAATACAAATCACAATACACTATGTTCAACCAATAATGAGTAAATGTATAAGGTTACTGGGACCCATGGAAGTAAAAGATAGCTGGAGGAGTGAAATAGTCAATTGTGTTTTGGGTAAGTCCAAGCTATTTCGTTTCCGCTGGGGAGCGTTTCATCAAGTGTTTTGTCAGTGATTTTTACTGACAACTGTTATAAGCTACTGAAATCCTTGCATCTGATTGGCTGAGAGCAAATTTGTCATAGAAATATGGCAGTTGTTACTGATAACAAGTTTTATGAAACGGGCCCAGGGGAGCGTTTTATCAAGTGGTTTGTCAGTGATTTGTACCGAAAACTGTTATAAGCTACTGAAATCCTTGTATCTGATTGGCTGAAAGCAAATTTTTCGGTAAAAATCACTGACAAAACACTTGATGAAACGCTCCCCAGATGTTGCCGACCACATCCGATTTTAGTATTTCTGATGACTGCGTCAATCTGATAGCCCTACTAGAGCTTGGATTAGACATAATATCAAATAAATCAATACTCTTATGTAAATTTGTGTTCATCCTTTCATGATACAAATCAATAATACTTGGTATTGTGTAATGACGTACCTTGGACTTGGCCTTTTTCATTCCCAAAAATGTATAAATGTTGAAGTTTATAATTATATAACCTAATCTTTAATTTGCTTGTGTGTATTTTTATATCTTCCTAGACCAACATTCATCTAATGAGAGTGAAATCAAGGCATATGATGGTAATGTCCTAAACGTCACTTGGGCTACAAACGAGGACTTGTTCTCAACTGGAATGGAAGGACAACTGGTAAGATAAATTACATGTATACTTGTAATTCAGTGATAAACTGGGGCCTGTTTCATGAAACTTGTTATCAATGACAAGTTGCGATAACTGTTATAAGCTACTGAAATCCTTGCATCTGATTGGCTGAGAGCAAATTCGTCAGTAAAAATCACAGACAAGACACTTGATGAAACCCCCCCCCCCCGATGTAGGGAAAAACAGATTTTGTGATTATGATAATGTATTTTGCAGTTCCTGTATGAATTTATTCACATGTGCACAAACAGTAACAAGCTTATCATTGGCCATAAAAGGCTCTTTAAGTATTCAGTGGATTTCTTCATACTAGATGCCTTTACACTTGGGTATAGAGTGGGAAATGTAGATGAAATGCCCTGTCATATGACAAAGATGCTGCACTGGGATTGGTCCATTGTCTGATGATACATATCCACTAGTTCATGACTCCATGTGAAGAGTTATTCCACCATTGGACATATGGTTATTGGATTATAAGTTATCAGGGTTTTAAGCATTAATAAAAAATGTCAGAAGTGAGGAGCGCTACGAGAGGAGCATGTACCCTGTACATTCATATATATATATATATTTTTTTTTGGGGGGGGGGGGAGGATATAGTATTTGTAGGAAATTTTGTCAATTGGTGATGATAATAAAAATACCTTGGTTTATTTACCACCTTTTCCAAAGGATACAAAGAGGAATGGAGAAACTACAATTTGTATTTCATTTCACCAGAAATTATATGTATTTCTTCCTCTGCAGACATGGTGGAAAGTCAGAAAGAGCCCTTCACTAGCCATACTTGCCTATGCTTACTTTACACTGCCCCCATGCAAGCAGCGTTGGGCTACCTCGGTAACTCTCCTTGGGGAGGATCAGTTTGTGTGTGGAGATAGAAGGGGATCGGTTCATCTCTTTGAGCGCAGCCATATTCAGGTTAGTGTTGTTTGTGGTGTTAGGTCATGGTGTTGGCTACCTCTGTAACTCTCCTTGGGGAGGATCAGTTTGTGTGTGGAGATAGAAGAGGATCCGTTCATCTCTTTGAGCACAGCCATATTCAGGTTAGTGTTGTTTGTGGTGTTAGGTCATGATGTTGGCTACCTCGGTAACTCTCCTTGGGAAGGATCAATTTGTGTGTGGAGATAGAAGAGGATCGGTTCATCTCTTTGAGCACAGCCATATTCAGGTTAGTGTTGTTTGTGGTGTTAGGTCATGGTGTTGGTGCTTATTTAAGAGGTACCAGTCATATGTAGGTTCAGTATTTAGTGTTCTTAGGTGCTGAGTCATTTCACAGTGTTAGTGTTTTGATATACAGATGATGTGAATACACATGTACATTGCAGTTGTCTTTTTTGTTCAGTAATGTTTTTTTAAATTCTTTATTTTTATTTCACATCAAGAGTTTTGGTGTAAAATCATGATGCTAGATCCAAGTCTAGAAGTAATGCAAAAATTCAGTTAATGATACATGTATTTTGCAGTATTGAAGAGTTAAACTTTTGATCTTGATACAAAAATATTTACCTCAGAAATTTTCAGCTGTTTAGCTATTGCCTTCGTCAGCGATGTGACCCGATTTGACCTGACATAATGGTTGATAAAACCAGGTCATCAAGGACAAACAACAAAAGGATTGTGCCAGAAATCATATATGTACATAGGAAAAACTGAGTGCTCCTTGAGAACTAGATTTCTTGAACATTGATGCCCTAGCTCCACTTCTTCTGAGGTGTCCCAACACATTCCCATTGAGTCCCCTGACCATCACATGGACATTAGTAAATTACGGGTGTTGGATAGGGAACCTCTACTTCGAAAGGGGAGTGAAGGAAACTATCAGGGCCTTCAAACCTCTCGACAGAGAGGGGGCGCTACAAACTTCCAAATGTCTATGATCCGGTTAATCGACCATTACGTCAGAAAGGTCAAATCGGGTCACATCGCTGACGAAGGCTTTAGCTGAACAGCTGAAAATTTCGGAGGTAAATATTTTTGTATTGAGATCAAAAGGTTATCTCTTCAACATCTTATGACCAATGCGGATGAACTTTCATGATCATATTTTGTATATTACATGTGGTATCATATCACAAAGTTATTGCTTATCCCTTGTACATGTACCTTGTTATCCTGGAGCTTCTTCTGTTTTTACATAATCTCTTTCATTTCCTAGAATGATAGGCCTGGGCCAAAGAGTTCAGTACCTGGAATACATGGCAAGGCAGGGACCTCCTTTGTCTGTCAGCATGATGGATTAGTGTACAGTACAGGAAGAGATGGTACATATCGTCAGTATTATATTACAGATGGAGGAGAGATCAGATTGGAAAATACACACAAGGTAATACATGTAGAAGTGATGATAAATAATATTCTGTCCATGTAAAGCATATATCACATACTTAGCAATATCTGTGCATTTCAAACAATCTTGGGATTAAAGTGATTTGGTAACTTTGTAGAGGCTTGTTAAAATCTGAGCTGCCTGGCCTTACATGCTATCAGTGTATGTAATATGGTGAAAAAATGAAGCCCAGGGGAAAAAAAAAGCCCTTCAAAATCATCATATCCTTCACAAAAGTAAACATATGCAAGTGACCGGAAATGCCAGACTCATTTTCCCCCATATACTCAGTGTTAGACTAAAGCGTATGGCCATACGCTTTTGTAAATGGAGTATTCAGTCATAGATATCTTAATAATAGCATTATATATATTTGAAAACCTTTCTATGCCTGGCTATTTATTTATCCTTCTGAACGTCATTATACAAGACAGATATAAAAATTCAACAATATATTAAATCAAGCCGC
Organism: Heliocidaris erythrogramma; assembly: GCA_025617745.1. Lineage (NCBI taxonomy): Eukaryota > Metazoa > Echinodermata > Echinoidea > Camarodonta > Echinometridae > Heliocidaris > Heliocidaris erythrogramma. The sequence continues at coordinate 35,630,637 of CM046868.1, forward strand.
CACAAAGTTACCGAATCCCTTTAATACTAGTGCTGTCATCAAATTCAGTTTTCTTTATCCACATGGTAGGTCATATTTATGACTGATGTCAACAGTTGTCGACAAGACATTATTAGTAAATTTCATGTGCAAGAACAACTTACTGTGGCTGAAGGGAGCCTACCAATGCAACTATCAACAATGAAATGGAGCATAACAAATATCTAGAAACACTAAAACCGCTAAAAGAAGTATTACAACACAACAAATAATTTTATGTGGAATTGAGACGGATGTCAAGTTTATTCCATTGGATATTTAATGTGGAATTCACAGTTCACAGATCATGTCACCAGTATCAGAATCTTTTTTGACATGCTGTCTTCCCGCTAAAATGGCCTTTTGTTATTATTGACAAAAGGCTTGTTGATGACAGCACTATTTATTACTCTGGCTTTCGCCATAATGAGGTGCTGATGCACTCAGGGAATTTCTTCTACCGGTACCCATTTACTTCACCTCGATGGAGTGCGGAGAATGTAGATTGATGTCTTGCCAAAAGACGTTATTGCTGTTTTAGGTGTGGGCTTGATCTGCTTTTTTCTGTACGTTTTTATACTGTTAATTATTTTTTATAAAGTAAGTACAGTCAAACCTGTCTATTAAGGCCACCCAAGGGAAACAGAAAAAGTGGCCACTGTAGACAGGTGACCTTTATAGACAGTTTTAAGGCACATATGTATTGCTATAGGGAGGCAATATAAGTGACCACTATAGACAGGTGACCGCTATAGACAGGTGGCCACTAAGACAGGTTTGACTGTAATAGATAAAGGCTTTCCATCAGAAAGGAAGGGAATGGTAGTTCTAACAAAGAAGAAATATGGAGAAAATATCAATATCGGACATCTTGTCATGAGTAACACAAATATGTACACTGTATGTGTGAGGCAGAAATGTGAGGAGGAAAAAAAAGAGAGAAATTCTTCAGCCTCCCATATATGTGATACAAGCATAGTCAGGGTACCAATTATATTCATCATTTCAGTGAGGATTATTTGATTGTTTCCTAACAGGCATACAAAGGATTTGAGTGGCTGGAAAAGCTTGTTTTCACAGAGGACGGAGATCTTCATGTACTTGGATTCCATTCAGTAAGTAGAGTTACCTGTAGTCCAGAATAGTTTTATGAACTGTCTTTATAAACCCCAGCCACACCACTAAACAGACTCCAAACCATCTAATTATCAACCCTTTCAAGACAATTGCCAGTTTTTGTGGTTTGGCTTAGTAACTTGATTCAGAGCTCTAAAAAATAATCCGGATGCATGAGTAGAAAGAGCAAAAATTCTGAACTCAACTGGTCCAGTTTTGTTGCATGACCCATTGGCGGATCCAGGCCGGCTGTGCCCACCCTTTTGGAAGAGAAGTATGAATTTTTACCACGATCCGCCATTTTCTCGATTGTGCCCCCCCTTTTAGAGTGAAGACCTTTTTTTTTTTTTTTTTTTTTTTTTTGCTTGTCAGGGAATTGTGGAGGGAAACTGGACCCCATAACCCCTTACTAAGCGATTTTTGAAGGTTTGGCGAAATTTTTTTTTTTTGTTCCTACCATCCCCCCCCGCCACTGAGCGACTTTTCGAGAAGCTGGCGAGACCCAAAAAATATGGGTCTATCTTTTCACAAACTTTCATTTTTGTGCCCCCTCTTTTACTAAATCCTGGATCTGCCCCTGGCATGACCATATTGCGTTTGATGCCAGAAATTTTAAAAAGGAGAATAAGCTTTAAAATCCTTAGATTGGCAACACATTGAGATGTTCAAAATCATTGCTCTTTATCAAAATTGGCAATTTTATCAACTTTTCATTGTTCTAACCATGTGTCCTGTTTTCAAAGACATTACACCTTATCAGAACCATGTAGCACTATTAAAAAGAAAAATACTATTGTTGCCAATTTGAAGAACAAAATGTTATCAATTTAACCCTTAAATAATTTTTGTCATGAAAGGGTCAACACAATCTTGGCCATCTGGGATAATCCAAGTTTAAAGTTTGGTCTCTTGTTGATTTGGGGTCAGTCTTGTTGGTGTGACAGGTAGTACAAAGACATTGCCCAACCTGTTAATTAATACACAAGTTTATGTTTAGACATTATCAAGATCTGCCCGTCCTTATGGGCAGGTATGCTTGGTGGCATACTGTGCAATACTCCCATTATATCAATACCATGTCATGCTAAGCGTAATTCATTATAGTTTCTGTGTACGTATATTAATCACTTTAGTATTTCCATTATCACTGTTCTCGTTGTTCTATATGACTATATTTTAAAACCAGAAACTTTCGCGGGCATTTAATGTTCGCGAATTCATAATTGACATTACACTAAATTTTTGCAAAAAATTGTGAAAAATTTCTTGCTGTAAAAATAGCTGTCGGCTACGGTTCGCGATCGTTTCTGGTTTATATTATCGTGATGTTTGGATCGTAGTGTAAGTGGGCCTTTATATGTAACTGATGGTGTTATCTTCCAGCCCATATTGTGAAAAACTGCCAAACCTGCCACTTATCACTGTTGAATGTTTCTTCAGTAGCAGCATCCAGGCTTTTTCAATTTTCTTATTACATCTGTTACAGCAGTTTGAAATGTCAATAAAGATCATTCTGTGATACATTTAGATGTATATTTTTATGCCTCCGCCCACCGAAGGTGGGTGCCGGAGGCATTATGTTTTCGGGTTGTCCGTCCGTCCGTGCGTCCGTCCGTCCGTCTGTCCCACTTCTCGTTACCTGAAGAATCATTTGAGGTAGGAACCTCAAACTTGGTACTAGTATGTTTCCCTATACGAAGATGAACTGATTAGATTTTGGGGTAAGGAGGTCAAAGGTCAGAGGTCACAGGTCAATTTACATGAAATTACATGAAATTCTTGGTTTTTAGCACCGTTACCGCGATATCTCTAGAACTGTTTGAGGTGAGAACTTCAAACTTGGTACCAGTATGTATCCCCATAGAAAGAGGAACTGATTAGATTTTGGGGTAGGTAGGTCAAAGTTCAGAGGTCACAGAGGTCAATTTACATGAAATTACATGTAATTACTGGTTTTTAGCACCGTTACCGCGATATCTCAAGAACTATCTGAGGTGAGAACTTCAAACTTGGTACCAGTATGTATCCCCATAGAAAGAGGAACTGATTAGATTTTGGGGTAGGTAGGTCAAAGTTCAGAGGTCACAGAGGTCAATTTATATGAAATTACATGAAATTCTTGGTTTTTAGCACCGTTACCGCAATTTCTGAAGAACTATTTGAGGTAAGAACTTCAAACTTGGTACCAGTATGTATCCCCATAGAAAGAGGAAGTGATTAGATTTTGAGGTAAGTAGGTCAAAGGTCAGAGGTCACAGAGGTCAATTTACATGAAATTACAGGAAATTACTGGTTTTTAGCTCGTTATCAAATATTTCTAGAACAGTTTGAGCCATCAACTGAATTTAGGCGGAGGCATATAGGAGACGCAGTCGCATTCATCTTGTTTCAACCTAATTCATTATTATGTATCAGTTTGACTTTTGTTTTGATTATGTATGTGCATTTCCTTTAGTAATGCATGTATGGACAATGAAACATCGAATGGAATTGAACTGAATTCTATTTTTTTTTGGTCTCTTTCCTACCATGAAGGTGAATTTTATAGTATGGAGTACTCTGAGCAATGAAGCCTTGATTACAGTGCCTTGTGGTGGAGGTCACAGAGCGTGGGATCTGTCTCCATTAGATAATGGATCTACGAACTTTGTATGCATCAAGATGAAACAGCTCCTAGTACACAGTGTATCATCTGTTGCCTGGCAACGGCAGACCATCCTCAAGGTATCCGCTATGGCCTGAATTCACAAAGGAGGTTTAAATGTAAATTTCATGGTCTACACCTTAAACATAGACTAAATGAATTGTTTATCAGCCAGTTCATTGGGTACGAGTCCTAAAATGTGCTACACTTATGGAAGCTTAAACCTCCTCTTTGAATTCCAGCCTACATATATGTGTATGTGTCAAGACATTTTGATGTGAATAAAATTGATGGATATCCCATATGTTGAGAGCAGAAGTTTAGTGGAAGTCTAGTACCATCTAGAATAGTCAAACTGTAGGTGTTGATGAGAAATGTGTATTCACTTTTGTGTAAATGTTTATTTTTTCAGGAAAATGTATTGTTTGTGAATTTACCGAAATATATTAGAAACATGTATAATAATTGAAACTTAACCCCTTCCACGCCACCAGATTTTTGAGCAATTGTCAAAAATGAACTTTCATGAGTTGAATATTAACGTTCAATGAGTTTTTTCTTAAGCAAACTGGGCAAAGATTTATTGCATAGGAATAAACATATTGGAGGCACAAGTTTCTGTATGAGGAAGAATTTTCAAGCCATTCTGAGCCTAAACAAAATGTTCAACACTCACATTTTTCCCTCCTCTGCCCTCCCTCCTCTGTTTGTATCTCTGTCTCTCCTCCCTGCCTCCTCTCTCTCCCTGTCCCTCTCTCTCTCTCTGTCCCTCTCTCCCTCCCCTCCCCTCTGTTTGTCTGTGTCTCTCCCTCCCTCCCTCCTCTCTCTCCCTCTGTCTCTCTCACTCATCTCTCACTCATCTCTTTCTCCCTCTCTGTCTCTCCCTCCTCTCTCTCTGTCTCTCTGTCCCTCTCTCTCTCCCCTCCCTCCTCTCGCTGTCTGTCTCTCTGCCCCTCCTCTCTCTGTCCGTCTCTCTGTCCCTCATCGCTGTCTCTCTCCTCCCCTCTCTCTCTCTCCCCTCCATCCTCTCTCCCCTCCATCCTCTCTCTGTCTGTCTCTCTGTCCGTCTCTCTGTCCCTCATCGCTGTCTCTCTCACTCATCTCTCTCTCTCTCTCCCCTCACCCCCTCTCTCTCTCTCTGTTTATCTGTCTATGCTCCGTTTATTCAGGAAGACATCCATGGAAGGGAAATAACATGCGTCAAGTTCTTAAGAACTGTACAGATCTCAGGTAATTCAAATATTGTTCTGATTGTGAAGAAGAAAATACTACATTTGGATATATAACTTCAGACAGTAGCAGATGGAAATATAAAAGAAAGATTCAACTGATTGTTACTTCTGTATTGTGAATTTGCATTTTGCTGTTTCTGAATGAGGTATTCATGTGCCCTTGGGATTGTAAATTACTCACTCTCCTTCTCTTTCAGGCCAAGACCATCATATCTGTGTCACAGGGAGTGAAGACACAAAGGTCAACATTGTGTCCTTGTCTTGTATCCTTTTTAATGGACAAATATATCATTTCAGGGTCATAACATTACTTCGCTATAGGGCTGCGTGCAGTTTTGAAATTTAGGCACTGCAGAAAATATTACATCCGTACCGGCACTGTAGTGTTCTGATGTTACCTAAATAAGAATAAACAACTTTTGTCATATGAGTGAAGGAATATATATATACTTCAGTAAGTTTTACAGAAGATATTTACTTTCCAGTTAGCACCAGCTCTGGATGATCAAAGATGATATAAGATGTTGGTTTGAGTTATGAACATTCAGAAGTGTTCATTATGGAGTGAATAATTTTGTATTTTTGACCAGTAAGATGTAAACAAAATCACAAAACCACCTGAAAATTGTATACACTTATATCCACCATTCTGTACATAGTACATGTATTTTACATACCAGAAGACCTTATTGGCTAGATTTCTTTGTCTTCTGTGCTTATTTCCAGGCTAGCTGTACAATACATTCTATCAGATTATGTGTCTTAAACATTCAGTGTAAATGCTATAACGACTAAATATTTTAAAAACTTCTCTTCAAAAAGTTGAATTTGTTTTGTTTCTTTAATAAACAGCGTTGATAGGCATTGTGTTTTCTATGTCAAACTTATGGTACCTTAACCTTTGACCTCAGCGCCACCATCAGGCATAGATCCTAACACTAGTTTGGTACCGTTTGGAGATATCAAGGTTTTGCATCGTCTCCATGCGCATGTTTCCAGTGTGAGGGCACTAGCATCTTGTCAGTCATACAGCTCAGTAGACGAGACTTTGTTGTTCTCAGTTGGAGGTCGATACTCCATCAATTGCTGGAAGGTCAAGTTCAGTCAGGAGGTAATTTTGAGGGTTGAAAGGTTATACAGCCAGGCCCGTAGCCAGGGGGGGGGGTCGGAGGGATCGGACGACTCCCCCCCCCCTTCTTGGGCCGAGGTCCGCTTTTTCATGAAAAAAAATCACCCCTAAATTTCCCCTCTTCTTATGATACCAAACATTATTCCTTTAACAACTTCATGCATAAGCATTATTGAAAATTACATTTTGAGTTTTTTTTTTGTCCATTATTTTTTTTTTTCTCATTTGTTTACTATTGTTTAATGTTAAAAATCTGCAATTTTTCTCTGAAAATTTCTATGTTGGCATGTAATCATGATCATATTTAGAATACTTGATTTATGCTAAAAATGTTGATATATATTCACCACCATATACGTTTCCTGTGGTTGAGCAATGAAAATGACAAGTCTGTCTGTCACATATACGTGACATTGGCACTGAAAGTGTTCAGTAAAGGAAGAAAAACAGAAAAAAATATAGAATGGTATATCTTCATTTACAGTCCCACCCGCGGGCAACGTCACGCGTCCGTCTAAATATACGCGTCCTCATTGCGGGCAGCACTTCGTCTAAACGCGTTCGGGCGTACTAGGGTAAACGGACTAGTCTAAATGCCCTAGTACGGCCGGACGAGGGTTTGTGTGCAAGCGTGATGTTTGAGATGAGCCGCGAGAACGGCACGGGTCCGACATCTTTTTGATTTATGTTTCATATTTGTTTTCTCTTGTTTATATTCCATTTTATAATTCTGCAATGTCCCTTCTCTTTCAAGACGTTAAAGACAAGGTGTTGCCGATGTTACCAAAACATCCTTATGATTTGTGTTTCATCTTTATTTTCTCATTTGTCTCATTGCTCCGATGTCTTTGACACACAAAAAAACAACTTTCGAGCTTCTAATTTTGTAGTGAAAATTTACAGAAAATTCCGCTGCCCACATATTGTATTTTCCGTCTTATAGATCTAATTCATTTGGTAAGTAGATTCGCTGTAATTTATGCGCCGAACCAATTTTCTATTCGATAAAACATTTTGCGTTGTATAGGCCTACTTCATCCCTTTCATGTTTTATTTGGGTTGAATATTATCCATTATAGTTACGCGCCAAATCAATTTCCGATTCGATAAATATATGTTGCGTCTTAGTTCTAATTTATTTGTTGTTCATTTGGTCAGTAGATTCTCTGTAATTTATGCGCCGAACCAATTTTCTATCCGATATAAACATTTTGCTTGTATACTTCATTCATTTCATGTTTTATTTGGGTTGAATATTATCCATTAGTTACGGGCCAAATCAATTTTCGATTCGATAAAATACATTTTGCGTCTTTGTTCTAATTTATTTGTTGTTTCATTTGGTCAGTAGATTCTTTGTAATTTATGCGCCGAACCAATTTTTTAATCGATATAAACATTTTGCGTTGTATACTTTATCCATTTGATGTTTTATTTGGGTTGAATATTATCCATTAGTTACGTGCCAAACGCAATTTTCGATTCGATAAATATATTTTGTGTCTTAGTTTTAATTTATTTGTTGTTTCATTTGGTCAGTAGATTCTCTGTAATTTATGCGCCGAACCAATTTTCTATCCGATATAAACATTTTGCGTTGTATACTTTATTCATTTCATGTTTTATTTTGGTTGAATATTATTCATTAGTTACGCGCCAAATCAATTTCCGATTCGATAAATATATTTTGCGTCTTATAGTTCTGATTTATTTGTTGTTTCATTTGGTCAGTAGATTCTCTGTAATTTATGCGCCGAACCAATTTTCTAATGGATATAAACATTTTACGTTGTATACTTTATCCATTTGATGTTTTATTTGGGTTGAATATTATCCATTAGTTACGCGCCAAATCAATTTCCGATTCGATAAATATATTTTGCGTCTTATAGTTCTGATTTATTTGTTGTTTCATTTGGTCAGTAGATTCTTTGTAATTTATGCGCCGAACCAATTTTCTAATGGATATAAACATTTTACGTTGTATACTTTATCCATTTGATGTTTTATTTGGGTTGAATATTATCCATTAGTTACGCCCCAAATCAATTTTCGATTCGATAAATATATTTTGCGTCTTAGTTCTAATTTATTTGTTGTTTCATTTCGTCAGTAGATTCTCTGTAATTTATGCGCCGAACCAATTTTCTATCCGATATAAACATTTTGCGTTGTATACTTCATTCATTTCATGTTTTATTTTGGTTGAATATTATTCATTAGTTACGCGCCAAATCAATTTCCGATTCGATAAATGTACTTTGCGTCTTATAGTTCTAATTTATTTGTTGTTTCATTTGGTCAGTAGATTCTCCGTAATTTATGCACCGAACCAATTTTCTATCCGATGTAAACATTTTGCGTTGTATACTTCATTCATTTCATGTTTTATTTGGGTTGAATATTATTCATTAGTTACGCGCCAAATCAATTTCCGATTCGATAAATGTATTTTCCGTCTTAGTTCTAATTTATTTGTTGTTTCATTTGGTCAGTAGATTCTCTGTAATTTATGCGCCGAACCAATTTTCTATCCGATATAAACATTTTGCGTTGTATACTTCATTCATTTCAGGTTTATTTGGGTTGAATATTATCCATTAGTTACACGCCAAATCAATTTTCGATTCGAAAATATATTTTGCGTCTTAGTTCTATTTTATTTTTTAGTTTTATTTCTTGTTTTATTTGTTGTTTCATTTGGTCAGTAGATTCTTTGTAATTTATGCGCCGAACCCATTTTCAAGTCGATAAATGTACTTTGCGTCTTATAGTTCTAATTTATTTGTTGTTTCATTATATTTTGGTCAGTAGATTCTTTGTAATTTATGCGCCAAACCAATTCTCTAGATTTGGGTTCATAATTCCGAAAATGAAGTGGGGTTCATAATTCCGGGAATGAGAAAAATGTTTATATTTCTGAAGGTTCTTAACCCCGTTGACTACTGAATTATTTAACTCTCATAGGCTTTATACAGGAGACACCCGGTTCTAGGGCTATATTATATTTTTCGTAATTACGAATCCTACATGGAGCCTACATCGTTTTCTAAATATACGTAAAGAACCTTCTGAATAACGAATCTTCACAAAAATATGTCACTTATTTGGAATTGTGAACCCCCTCGCTATGGAAAATTTGTATTTCGGAATTACACGCCTGATGAGTTATGAAACGAATTTTCTGAAATACTATTAGACCTACTATAAAATTCATGCCGTCATTTCAAGCCGCGACTATGCGCTATTTTGCTTAAGAAACATTGGAGATAAAAGTAAGAGAAAACTTCTTGTCATTTCAATTTTATTATGGAACTAATACTATGATAAAGACGAGCGACATCTCTGTTGTTTTAGATCATCAGCATGCAGGCGCGCAGCCAGTGGGTGCGATGGGGGTGGTCGCCAAGGCCAAAAAAAAAAAGTTTTCGCGGGGGGGGGGGGGGGGGGGTGGTGGTGTTGGAGGAAAGAAACCACCCCCCCCCCCACCTCCACGCAACCACCCCTGTTACACACAATACAGTATTGCCCCGGAGTACTTTTTCTGATAAAACGTCGAAGTTTTCGCGCTTCGCAGTGCATGCATCATATAGCGTCTAAACACAAGTCAGTTGAAAATCAGTCCCGGCGTCGAACCGTATTTATCTCGAATTTGCTATTAAACGTCAGAGCTTTTGCGCTTCTCGCAGGAGGGGTGGCGGGTGGGACCCCCCCCCCCCACGCCACCCCTGTAACATACAATGCAGTATTGCCCGATAGTAATTTGCGCTTAAATAAGTTAAAAGCAGTCATGACGTCGAACTATACAGTGCAGTATTTTTTTTTTTTTTTTTTTTTTATTGATCAAAGGAGAATATATACATGTATAGTTGTGTAACGTATATTGTACAATCAGGTTTAAAGAACTATAAATTGTGACATTGAAACTTACAGGTACATTGTAGAAATACACATAACAGTGAACGACAAAGAAGCTATTTATCGGGGATGAAAAAAAATTCCTTTGGCGTTGGTGTACTAATAACAGACAAACGTTGACGACCGTCATGAAGTAAGTTATTTCATACACATAGGCATACGGGCACTATTTTTCTCGGGGTGCTGACGTCGCTTACCCGAATATTAACTTTTCCATTTTCTAAATTTTGCGAGCGAGTGATGCGAGTAAGCGAAAATTTGACACTTAATACAGTATATACAGTGCAGTATTGCACCCCGCCCCTGTTTTTCACAAGGGAACACGGTACACTTGATCTTAGACTCTATTCTAGGTTCTTATGAGTTGTTAAATTCAGGGTCAATAATCATAAAACTGTATAAAGCAGTGTCAAAGTCCCCCACCCCTCACAAAAAATAAATTAAAAAAAAAACCTTCATAGGGAATGCATTTTAGTGAAAGGCGCTAGAAATTACAAATTATTACTATGTACGACCTCCCCCGCGCCTCAAAAAGACAGAAGGTTCTTAGAAAGCGGGAGGTCAATTGATGGATTATTGATCATTATTTACAACAAAAACGATCTTTTCTTTTCAGTATCGACACTCCCCTCCTTGTGTCAAACTCCTGCCTTCCAATTTATGACAGGAAGTTCTTAGAAATCGGAACCCATTGATAGATTAATGACCATGCCATGAAAAGGTGACACACGTCTATTGTGTAAAGGGGAGCTGGAGTTCTGGGAAAGGGTTAAAAAAATAATTTCTGAACTTTCTTACTCTTACTACGTTCGTTTGGAAGATTGTCATACTAGATATATGTCCCCTGAAAAGGATTGCTCTTCAAATGCCCTCACAAAAAGTAAATGTAAGCTTTCTAAACAGAATTATGAAGAGCGTTCGAAATTATGATATAGGTGTGTGATTTTGGAGAGAGGGAATTGTTTTTTAAAGCTCCAGTTAAATAGATCAGAGAGAAACGATGGCTTGCGAGCTGGGACGCAGTTTATCTTCATCCCGCTGTTTAGCATGATGATGATAAGAGTCCAATTCTGTAACTCTTTTAACAACCGAAAAGAAAAGGAAGTCAACATTTTGACCAGAAAGAAAATGATCTTTTTTGAGATTATGAAACAAGTGCATGATTTTTTTATTTTAACCTCGTGTAAACTAGAGCGGAGTGAAGCGTTGACATTCGAGCTATATATAAACGCAGTTTATCTTCGTCCCGCTGTTTTAACATTAGGATGATACATTTCAATTATGTAACGATTATTACAGCCGAAAAGAAAAGAAAGTTAGCTTTATTTATAACGAGATTATAAAACAAACGCTTGATTTAGAAGGACATAGGGGGAGAGAGAGAGAGAAGAAAAAATCAATAATCGTCTCGTGCAGGGGCCTGAGGAGGTGCTCCATTAATTCTTGTTCTTTGAAAGGGGCGGATTCTATACCTCCGTAACATGCAGACATGGGGAAAAGAAAAGAAATTTAGCTTTTAGAAACCCGTAGATACACATTTTAAAAATAATTAGAGCAGGGTAAAATAATATCCACGTTAGCCTTTTTTGTTCCCATCGCTTTTAATCCAGTAAAAAGAAAAGAGTATATACAAATTTCAAAACAGAATTAAGAACTTTCGGCATTATGATACATGTACGTGATTTAGAAGGAAAGAAAGAATTGTCAGGGCGTTAATTTTACAAGAGGCAGTTACGATTAAAAAAAAAACTGCAGTAAATAGAGCGGAAACACAGACTGTTTTTCTTTAGCAGAGAGAAAGTGAACTCAGCCGAGATTATCATACAAGTGCATGATTTAGGAGAGAGAGAAACTCGATAATCGTGTGTTCGAAGTAATGAGACATTACACTTTTTATTCGTGCGCTGTAGATGTGGAAGGAAAAAGGCATGCTGACGAAAAGAGGTCACATACCATTCACACGACCAGAATGATTGACATGTTTACAATAGCGCGCAAAATGTCAGTTTCACCACCAAAGGGCGGTGGCTTTGCGAAGCGAAAAGCAAGTACAAGTAATTTATGCATTTTGTTTCTCGTCACCTCTGAATAGTGTACATTACGAGACGGATGAACATACATACAAAATCTTTATTTTCAAAACCACTTTCGAGAGGGTGGGGGGGGGGGGTTTGATTTGGAAATGTTTATATGGCAAGTTTTGTTCAAGCACGAAACAAAACAAAAAAATACAAATAATAAGCCTATCAGATACAAAGTCATGTACATCATTACAGCTCTTTAATTGTTTCTTTGGTTAATCCAAATGCCGCTTAGCCAATTTCATGGCGGGAGGGGCTCTGACGCTTTTAATAGCAAATTTTGATTAAAAGGTAGCGGCTCGTAGACATGTTTTTTTTCACCCCCCCCCTCCCCCCATATATCACTTTTCTCCCTTCCCTCCCCCACTCTCCCAATCTTCTCTTTCTTTCTCACTGCTTCTGTCTCGGTTTTTGGCTCCTTCTCCCTCCCCTCTCTCTGTCGCTCTCTTCTTCCTTCTCCCTTCTCCCCCTTTTTTTTTTTGGGGGGGGGGGGTGGTGTTTTTTGTCAAGATGAGTATATATAAAAGGCACGCTGAAGAAATCAGAACACAATACCAGCACTCAACCAGAATGATTGACAAATGTGCGCAAAATTAGTTTCACTATCAAGCGGCGGTGTCTTTGAGGAGCGCAAGTTATTTTCTCTCTCTCTCGGTCGCTGGTCACTCTCTCTCTGTTCTGTTTTTTCCCTATCGCTCCCCACCCTCCCAATCTTCTCTCTTCCTCACTGCTTCTTATATACTCGTAATCTGTTCTGTCTCGGTCTTAATTTGCTCCCTCGTCCTCCCTGAATCCCCTCTTCTTCGTTTTTAAAAATCTCATCCACTTTCCTCCTCTCCCCGCTTCTCACTACTCTCACTCTCTGCTCACCCTTCTCTTTCTACTCCCTCTCCCTTACTCCATTTTTTTTCAGCCACCCCTCCCCCACTCTAGAAATTCGAGTTCCATTCTGCTACTTCATATTGATTTTTAAAATGTCCCTTTGCTTCCCGGTGACTACATGCAAGCTATATTATCGGCCATTTATCACTGGCGAAATATGATTTTCACCAGTGACAAATCAAAATGACTCAATGTTTTTATTTTATATTCTGTTTGAGTCAGGATAATTAGGAGTAATAAGACATGACAATTTTATTCGGTATTTGTGCGGTAGATGTGGAAAGAATAAGGCGCGTTGGCGAAAAGAGGACACGACACCATTCACTTGACCAGAATGATTTACATGTTTACAATAACGCGCAAAATGTCGGTTTCACCATAAAAGGGCGGTGGCTTCGCGGAGCGAGAAGAACATGGCAAGTAATTTATGCATTTTGTTTCTCGTCACCTCTGAATGTGATCTAATGTACATTACGAGACGAATGGACAAGTTTGTATGGCAAGTTTTGTTCCAAGCACGAAACAAAACAGAAAATAAAAATAATATCAAGCCTATCAGATCATGTACATTATTAAGCTCAGACAGGAAAAATGCAACCGCTTAGTCTGGATTTAATTTTATGGGAGGAGCGGTTGTAAGCGCACGAACCGTGCCGGGAGGGGCTCCCGCGCGAAGCTCTGACCTTTTATAGCAAATTGGAGATAAATATAACGGCTCGTAGCACCCTTTTAGACGGAAAATAGTTAGTTCGTCGCCGGGACTGCTTTCCACCGTATGTAAAAGTGGTGGATGCGGGGAGGGGAGTTCCAAGGAGTTCTCACTTTTTTTAAGTTGACGTTTAAGGGGGAGGCTGCCCCCACCGCCCCTCCCTGGCCACCCGCCTGAAAAAACGGGGTTTCGTATATTAAAATATTGATAATCAGAGCCCTCGTTGCTTCCTGTAAGAAGTCCAGTACGGCAGTGAATGGCAGTAGCAGCCCCCTTGCCGGAAGGCGACGCCCTAATAGTACCATGACTACGGCATAATTCAACAACAAAAAAAAAAGAAAGGCATAGTCTTTTTAAAAAATAGGGTTAGTAATTCCGAAAATTTAGGTAGTCTATTGAATTTTCGGAATTACGAACCGTAGGAGTAACGAACCCTATGCATTATGACATATGAAGGACAGTCAGGACACCACCCAAATAAAATTTAGTAATGGGCTTGAGTGAGATATGCCCCCTGTATAACAGAAAAAAATGTACGACGATCGTAACGATTAAACATGAAGCACTGTGGTGATCAAAGTTTACGTTCTTCAATATTTTATGACAGCATTAAAACATTCATTCTTGTATTTTCTTTCTTGTACAAGTTTGTTTCTTTAAAAAGTAAATACATCACTGTAATATATCACCACACACTTAAAAATATATCATGATTTAGTAAATTCATTTTAAAAAAAAAAGACGTATTTACAATAATCTTGCTGATTCGGATAAACTTTTATCTGGTGTTCATCCTAGAAAAAAGAAACCACTGACAATTATTTTTGTCAAACTAAATCATTTCACTATTTTAGAAATGTTATATTTTATTCATGATTCCTCATAATCTAGATAATTTCAAGTAAACCAAACTCCAAGCAAAATGTTAAGACTTCAAACGGGCGCAACTAGTTATATTTTAAAGAAAATAAAGGATATCCCGATCTCAAATTGCGATGTCGTTTTGCTAGGCAACATATAAAAAAAGGTACTAAAACAATAACAGCGTACGTCAGTTTATTATCTATTAAATATGAAGAATAGGGCGCAGACAGGACGCAGAATGTAAAATAAGTAGATCCGCGTTTATTCAGCAACCTATCCTCATAATCTCGAAAGATTCTATTCACTGTCTTCTAAACATTTCCCGGCGTTTCCGCACTTTCGGAGAGGGCAAAATTTCCGCGTCCATATTTTTGGTCGGGACCAAAATTTGGATGCGGAAATGAACTTCCCGACACCTTCGCCAACTTAAATTATTTCCTAATATTGTCCTCATATATATATCTAAATGGTTGTCGGGAAATTAAATAAAACCCTTTTTATTACAAAGAGAAATACTCTGTATTTTTTCGGACGAAGCCACGCAATCTTTCTTCCTGAGGTAGCGTTATTTTTTAGTCCAAGTACCCTCAAATGTACGAGTATTTCCGCATTCACGCACGACTGACTTTGAGGGTACCGGACGCGTCCGATTTTCGTCTAAGCGCGGGCAGGTCTCGTCCATTCTTTGTTTCGGGCGTGACGTTGCCCGCGGGTGGAACTGTACCATGTATTTTTAATGATACCAGGGAATGTATAGGATCATGTGATTGATCTACATGTAATCTCTAGACTTAAATGACCATTATGCCGAGTTATTTCTAAATCCCTAAAATCTTTCACCATGGCCCTATTATAAGTTTTATGAAACTGGACCTAGGAATGGAAAGTACTGCTTTTCCTCATGCCTTTAAAAAAAAAATCATTCACCACATTCAAAAGACTCTGGCCTGTCTCATGTATACAGTTTTACTCTCTCGTACACAGGCATCCAACATGGCCTCAGTCAAGCAGATCTGTTCAGTCCGCCATCTTGTCTCTCACTCCTCCCTCACCACAACGAGATCCAGGCAGAAGCTGAGACAGCGGGAGAAGCTGCTTGACCCCGAGACCCGGTTCCTGGGCGTGTCAGTCTGGAGGAGGGATGGGGTGGAGGGCGCGTCTTCCTTTAGTAGAAGGGCAGGTCGTGTCATGATGTGTGTTGCAAGCTCTGATGCTATCATAAGGTATTAGATAAGGATATCAGGTTCAGTACTTTGCTTTCATTTATGCATTCCACTTCCTTTCATGGAAGTGCTGGTGTCAGTGTAAACTATTGCCATACCAATATTACAAAGATACATGGATGAACATATGAAATTCTGATTATATGCCAGTACATGATAAATGGAATGTGCTATCCCCTCAATATTAAAAACCCCTAGAATTCTCATTGAAGATGCTGCTATTCTTTATATCACAATGCATGCACGTATTATACCAGTATCAACGTTGCGATAGATGTCTGCCTGACGATGTATTTCCTCTGCACACAATAGTATGTATTTCTTATTGCCAAGCCTTCAGTATTTTTCATTGCCATTTCTTCTCATTGGTATAGGTTTTTTTGCTTTGATGAGGACACATGCAAGATAACTCCATTGGGCAGTAGTAACTTGCATGATTGCTGTCTCCTTTGTGTGACCTCTGTATGTTTGACTTTTGACCCCAAGGTCAAGGCAAGGGTCAAATCCAGAACGATTGTGATGACAGGTGGAACTGATGGACGCATTGTTGTGTGGGATGTGAAGGAAGCTGAGAGTGTAGCAGATAAACTTGCCATAGATGCTTCCAAATGCGATGATGAAAAAGAGGAAGATGAGATTGGTGATGATGATAAGAAGGATATGAACATCAATGTTACTGAAAAATATCAACATAACACCAGCATTGAGAATGAGTTTGGCACATTTTCAACAGCAGTAAGAGGGATGGAGATTGAGGAACCAAAGGAGACAGATATGTGGGAAAGGAGTACAGTAACTGTGGAAGCAGATCTACCTCAAACTTATCATGGTAACAACAGACAAAGCAAAACTGCTGGCATTGAAACAATGGCTTCTAGTGTAAGCACATCTGGAGCCTGTCAAAGTGCAATAGATATGGATCCAACTCAATCAGATAAGCATGACATTTCTATGACACAAAGAGGAGAAAGAGGAGGTGGAGGAGGAGGAGTAGGAGGAGGAGGTGTAGGAGGAGGAGGTGAGGTCCAGTACTCCTTTCAGGGTATATCACCAACTGAGTCTAGTAGTGCAATAAGACCTAGCAGATTTCCTATGGATCAGGGTCATTCCACTTCTACAGCCATCAGTGTTTCCATGGCAACCTCAGCTACATCATCATCTGTAGAGGCTTCAACATCTCTCTTCCAATCCAGTTCTGATGATGTTCAGATGATACACATGAGACACAAAGAACATCTCTTGAAATTGGAGGAGACACCCATGCCATCTAGGCAGACAACAGAAGGGCAGATGACTCCTGACCTCATCGAAGGTCGTGACACAAGGTCAATAGGTCAACTGGTGTCATCATGGTCTGCTCATCAATCAGGGATCAATGCAATAGCAGTACACCATGTTAAGGGTGAGTGGTAATTTGTTTGCTTTAAGAATTTGAAGAAAAGCTATCTTTAGCAACACTGTTTGAATTTATATATTTCATCTTCATCTTCTGGAGTGTCATTTATTACATTATTTCATCTATATTCATCTGAGTTTGATAATATCAAGCTTAACCCAAGCCAAACATCAAAGAATGATTTATATGAAAAATGAAAGATATGTGGAGGGATGCAATGTGTACATGTGGGCAAGTCCAAGGTTTGTTATGGTATTGAAGTTTGGAATCGTAAACATGAATTGACTTGAAAATATTTTTTTACTACATATTTTGTCTGATTCAAGCGCTTGTAGGGCTATCAGCTTGATACTGTAATCAGATAGTACGGTTTTATATTTGGTTGGTAACGTATGGGACACAAAATATCTTGGACTTGCTCATGCATTTTGATCCCTTTTTTAAACATGTAATTTGATAATGATAGACGTATTCCCATTTGTCCAAAAAATGAATGCTTTGTAGAGGACATTGAAATCCACATACCATTAACAATTATTCATATTCATTTTTAGCGGTTTTACTCCCAATGTTAAAGATCGTATGCTCGATCTTTAACACTGAGAGTAAAATGCCTAAAGATTTGTTTACAAATTAAAAATTCCTCCCCAGTCAAGCTTCTTCGTTTACTAACCATTGTCTACGGCGCACCGTTAAAAATGAATATTAATGAGTCAGAAAGAAGAGGATCTTGGGTATTTGATTCTAGTTCATCGTGACTTGACCCTTTCATGACAAAAATTATTTAAGGGTTAAATTGATAACATTTTGTTCTTCAAATTGGCAACAATAGTATTTTTGTAAACAAATTTTTAGGCATTTTACTCCCAGTGTTAAAGATCGCATGCTCGATCTGTAATGAAAAACACAAGTCAACCGCTGGTTCCAATTTTTTCTGACTTGTGTTTTTCATTACAGATCGAGCATGCGATCTTTAACACTGGGAGTAAAATGCCTAAAAATTTGTTTACAAATTAAAATTCCTCCCATCAAGCTTCTTCGTTTACTAACCATTGTCTACGGCGCACCGTTAAAAATGAATATTAATGAGTCAGAAAGAAGAGGATCTTGGGTATTTGATTCTAGTTCATCGTGACTTGGCCGTGAACCAGAATAGCCTGGTGGTTAAGTCGCTGCCTGGCAAGCAGTAGATGACAGGTTCGAATCCCGCTGGTTCCAATTTTTTCTGACTTGTGTTTTTCATTACAGATTGAGCATACGATCTTTAACACTGGGAGTAAAATGCCTAAAGATTTGTTTACAAATTAAAAATTCCTCCCCAGTCAAGCTTCTTCGTTTACTAACCACTGTCTACGGCGGACCGTTAAAAATGAATATTAATAAGTCAGAAAGAAGAGGATCTTGGGTATTTGATTCTAGTTCATCGTGACTTGGTCGTGAACCAGAATAGCCTGGTGGTTAAGTCGCTGCCCGGCAAGCAGTAGATGACAGGTTCGAATCCCGCTGGTTCCAATTTTTTCTGACTTGTGTTTTTCATTACAGATCGAGCATACGATCTTTAACACTGGGAGTAAAATGCCTAAAGATTTGTTTACATATTTAAGTCATTCGTAAAGTCATAAATTATGTAACTTTACGAACAGCTTCATGAAACACCCCCCATGTATGTGGTCTCAAATATCAATTTATTGACTCTTTCAATCTTGTTCCTTTCCTTCTAGATAAAAAGTGGGTGGTTGCTAGTGGTGGTGATGATGATGCCATTACAGTCGCCCTCTTGAATCTCGGCTCCTTGATCTGTAACCGGGATGAGGTGACGACGGGTGTAGTCCTTGACCTGTACAAGATACCCACAGCTCATGCTACTCAAGTCACTGGTAGGTCTGCGGCATGAAGCACGTTAACAAATTCAATACAATATGAGATTATGATAATGCACCCCTCTAGTTAGTTGTTGTGCATGCACTGTCGCAAATCCATTTTGAAATTCGGGGGGGTCACCACATGATTTAACTTTTGTACCCTATCCGAAATGTCTAAAATTTTTCTGACAAACCCCCCCCCCCCAAAAAAAAAGGTTATCACATTCTAGTTTTCCTCCAAAATTCTCTGACAAGCATAGAAAAAAAGGTTATTCAAAAAGGTGTGTGGGACATTGGCCTATCTTGAAAAAAGGGGGGGGGGGGTACATGTCCCCCCTGGATTTGCACCCATGTCTGCATGCCATGATATAGAGTATTAACCCTTTCTGTGCTGTGCCCCCAATCTTCCAACCATTTTCATGCCTCCGCCCACCGTAGGTGGTGCTGGAGGCATTATGTTTTCGGGTCGTCCGTCCGTCCGTACGTCCGTCCGTCCGTCCGTACGTCCGTCCGTCCCCTTTTCGTTCTCGCGATAACTTGAAAACCGTTTGGCGGATCAGCTTGTAACTTGGCCCATGTATGCATATGGGAGGGACAATGAACTGATTAGATTTTGGGGTCTCAAGGTCATAGGTCAAAGGTCATAGAGGTCATTATATACATAAAAATGGTTCGTGATGTATGGAGTCTAGGCCTACCTATTTTAGAAATTTCTAGGGGACATTGGTCTATTTGCTATAAAATATCTATTTCCTTGGTGTATTTGATGATTGTAAGTCATCAATGGTAAGTTTTTTATTTGAAAATGAAATGAAATAAATTTTCTGGCTCCTGTGCATTTTAAGTGAAAAGATTTGTCATTTTGTTGGACCAATCCTTTTTAGAGTGTACATGTATGCCATACATTTCCAATCTGGTGATGACGGAGGCATAAATTCCGACCACGCGCGGTCGAAGATTCATCTAGTTTGAATACAAAATTGTGTTTTTTCCATCAGGTATCCAGTTCATTGCACCAGAACATACTCTCCTATCAGTATCTGTAGACCAGAGATTGAATCGATGGAGTCTGAAGCTGTCTGCAGATTTCCTGAAGATAGAAGAGGTAATTTTAGTAATAACTATTTACAGTAATGTCGTTGATTTAATATCAGCCCATTTTGTATGGTGTGGAGTAGGGGCGTATATTGAAGTTAACCAATTTCCTCTGCTGTGTGCTTGGCGTAAGGTAACGAAAATGATACGTGGCCAGTGGATTACCGGTACATTTATAGAAATATGCATTAAAAATTTGTTCCTTTCTTTTTCTACCTCAATACAACTCATTTAAATCTGTACTTTGTTATACCCCCGCCAAACGAAGTTTGAAGGGGGTATATAGGAATCAGTCAACGGTTGGGCGGTCGGTCTGGCGGTCGGTCGGTCTGTCTGTTGCAAATCTTGCGGATCGAACTACTTTCTCAGTTTTCGACCAAAGCTCATGAAATTTGGTACACACATTGGTCTTGGTGGGAAGATGTGCAAGACATATTTTTCGGATGAGCCGGAACTGCGTTGCCATGGTAACGGCATATTTATGGCAGAAAATCAAGGAAACACCTTGCGGATCGAACTACTTCCTCAGTTTTTGACCAATAGTCATGAAATTTGGTACACACATTGGTCTTGGTGGGAAGATGTGCAAGACATATTTTTTGGATGTGTCGGAAGCTGCATTGCCATGGAAACAGCATATCTATGGCAGTAAATCAGGGAAAAATCTTGCGGATCGAACTACTTCCTCAGTTTTCGACCAAAAGTCAAAGGCTGTTGTTACGGGGCGGGGGTATTAATCATCATCTTCAGTGATATTTCTAGTTTAAATTGTCAACAGTGATAAGTTGTAATTCTGCAGCCGATTTGCAGAAGATATCACAAATAAGATTGACATCAAGTGGATTACCTTAAAAAATTATTGTAAGATCGACTCTACTCCTACTCCAACATGGCTTAGAAGAGTAATACATGTATGTCCATTTCTTGGGTCATGTCTATAGGTGGCAATGGTGTCATCAAGCTTTGTCCATGTCCCTGATGTTGCTGGACTGGATATATGGAATGACAGGTAGGTACATGTAGATTTAAAGTCATATCGGGTGGCGGCAGTGGCATAATCCGCCTCTCCACTGGCTCAGAGACTGCCAAAATAATGCATCCTCTTTAGGGTTAAGCATAAAGACTTGTTCCCATGATACATTCCCTTACATGAACCTCCGCGATACAGTATGTACAGATCAGTGACTATGTGTAGAGGCCTGCTCTGGCAGCTATTTTTTAAAACCCACATGAGTTTGTCATTCAAGTGCATATGAAGTGGCCTGATTTCAGTTCTAAGGTTTCCTGCCTTTCTTGGGCAGGTGGTTTTGAGATTAATTATAGTGTGCATACTTTCTTCTGTTGACTTATAGTCAAAGGGGTTTAGGTCTGAGGTAGGTTTTAAATTTTTTTTGGTGAAAAATTTAGCACTACTCAGTTATTCTTAATAATGTGGCATTGGTTAGTGTTCATATCTAAAAAGTCTTGCATTAATTTGCACTTATCTTAGTAATCCAACTCTATTTGTGAAGGTCAGCTCTTGAATTTATCTGATGGCTTTATACATGATCACTTATTGATAATTGCAATCTTTGAAAGTAAACTTGGCTTGCATGTATATCATGGAATGAGACATTTAAGAACAATTGTCGAAGTGTTTGATTTGATCCCCTCTGGTTTGTTTTTGTCAGATCAACAAGTGGGCAGTATGCAGTCATCTGCGGCCAGGGCCTCCAACTTAGCTCTTTCTCAACTGATGAAGATGTCGTCAGATGAAACAGGACATTGCTGTGCTGTGACCATAGTTCAGATGCCTCAGAATGATCTAGGAAATTCCTCTGATGGACAAAATTAACATAGCAATGAAGAAATGCCTCAACATGTCCCGTAGTGTTATTGATTAGATCTTCCAAGAGAGACTTAATTTGTTATGGGCATATTTAGCGAAATGTGGACAAGGTGCCTTCATAAATTTGTGTTAGAAGGGAGAACCAAGGGTGACAGATCCAGGGGAAGGCCTCCAAAGAGATATTGCCTAAACATAAGAATATAAACTTGAACTATCTGATTGATAGCGGCCACCCCAAGCACATCTAGGATGTCATCGACTGAAATGGCATGAAATCATGAAGCATATGCCAGCACTTAATCCTGTGTTGGAGAAAAAGGCAAGGATCAGGTAGGTCTATTCCTAACTCACACTGCTTCGATTCTGCTCTGGCTGTACTTTGGATCTACATGTACTTGAGGTCTACTCTTGGCTCTACTGGTTCCATGCTAGCTCTACAGTGTTCTCTACAGAAATTTGTTTAGGCTTAGTTCAAATTATGTCCAATAGCCTTGCAGCATCCCAATGGGGACTGGTATGGGAAGGGCCAAAGTACTTTTGTATGTTGAAGGTATGCTTTGACATTTTCATTACCCTTCTCAACACCCTTGTCTGGGAAAACTTTTCCTTTGTCCCCACACTTGGCATTACCACCTAGTGTGTTTATGTAATGGTTAAAGAACTGTTTCTTTCCCACTTGAAGTTCTGTTGCAGTTTTATCTACGCTCTACTTCAGTTCTACCAAGACTATAGTCCAGTAGTAATTTGGCTCTGATAAAGAGTCATCACTGCCCTGTTCACTGCATCAAATTCTTTGATAACTACACATCGAGGTGAATCTGAACCTTCATGTAGTGATGAAAAGCAAGCTTCCTTTTTCATATTGGCCATGGAATTGAATTGAATTGAATTGAAAGCAGAGAGTGTGATTGTAAATGAACTTGTTTTTAATAATAATAATAATAATACATGTGACTTGTATAGCGCACTTTCCATCCTGATTAGATGCTCAAGGCGCTCCAGAGCAAATTAATACACAAAGAATGAGAAGTAAAAATTATTAACACTGGAAGAATAATGAATGTCTGTCAAAAGGCACTCTTATACAGATACGTTTTTAGGTTGCGCTTGAAGGAAGCCACTGATGTCAAAGTTTTCAGGTTCTGTGGAAGGGAATTCCACAGAGTTGGCCCCGAATGAGCAAATGCACGATCCCCCCACGATTTCTTTGAAATTGGAACTTGCAAAAGATGAGAAGTTGAAGATCTCAAGGCTCATAGAGGTTGGTATTTATGTATTAAAGCCTTATTATAACTAGGGGACGTTCCATTGACGATGTGGAAAACCAAAAGAAGAATTTTGAAAGCAATGCGTTCCTTCAGGGGCAACCAATGAAGCTCTTTCAGGATAGGTGATGTGGCTGCGCTTGCTGGAACAGGTTACAATGCGTGCAGCTGCGTTTTGAAGTTTCTGCAGTTTACCAGTTAGAGAATCTGGTAAGTTGTACAGAAGAGCATTACCAAAATCAAATCGTGCAGAAATAAGTGAGTGCACTAGTTTCTGGGTTGCTGAGCGAGTGAGATATTTTCTAATAAAACCAATGTTCACTGAGGATAAGATATTGATCAAAGGAAAATAAACATACAGTATATGAATGTTAACTCTGCATTCATGATCAAAATCACAATAATGCACAATAAGTATGCAAACAGAATAGATCGTAATATGATTGACATCATTTTGCCACAGGCTGCCTAAATTACAGCGTACTATATGAAACGTTCCAAGAGGATGAGGCTTCATCCTATTTCCTCCTTTTCTTCAGTTTATTGTTGCATTGTTTGTCAGTGGTTATAACCTCCCTAAAGTCTACACATGTTGTATACTCTAACCCCCTTCCTCCTCCCACGTAGTGTGTTGAATTTGATATGAATCCTTGAAGTCCCTGGTTGAACAAGGTTAATGATTTTAAACAAAATTCTTCTTTTTTGGAAGGGGCAGAACCATGGTAAATTTACTGGAGAAGTTTAACGTTTTATTAACAGCATAGGTACATGATATTTACAAATATACATGTTAATGCATACACGTATTATACTACTAAACATGAATGAGATTACAAGGACGAAGAAGGTGTGTCCACACAGTTGAATGAGATCACAGATAGAGTTACAGCTAAGCACTTGTCTTTTAAAGTATTCCGCTTTTATATAGCGCCTAATTTATCTGTGATGTCTCTAAGCTCTTTACAGAATGTTATTACCCTGGTGATTGAATTCTGGCTTGCCCGCACACAATGTATGCACATTCTCCACTCCCTGGGGAGTATTCCAGCAATGGGCCGTGGCGCTCACATTGCTAAGCAAACAATATTCACTTTCGCAACCTACAGGGTACCCATTTAACACCTAGGTGGAGAGTGGCAAATGTAGATTAACGTCTTTGAAGTAGGTTTGGATTTCCCACAACATATATGTGCTTTCCAAACTCTAAAAGCATTGATTTCTTGCATGTAGGAAAAGAATCAGACAGCTCTGGGCCCTGTTTCATAAAGCTTGTCATCAATGACAAGTTGCAATAAGTGTTATAAGCTACTGAAATCCTTGCATCTGATTGGCTTAGAGCAAATTTGTCGGTCAAACTCACTGACAAGACACTTGATGAAACGCCCCCCTTTATTGCATAATGTTGAGACATTATTACAGTGAAAGATATTCGATTATGATGGTAGTTATTTTTTGCCGAACCTGATGTATACAAAGAATGTGCACGTATTTGATTTAACCTGATACAACAGAGCATACGTGTATTAAATTCCCAAATTACAAGAATTAAAATAGAATATTTTGACTGGGCACTTGTGGTCATTAATGGTGATTGTTTCATTGCATAGAATAATCTATCATGATAGCAGTAGATGAAATACAATAATCGGGAATAATTGTGATTGTTTCATTGCATAGAATAATCTATGATGATAGCAGTAGATGAAATACAATAATCGGGACTAATCGGAAAGGGGTTAAAACTACTATATGTGATACTTTCTAGGCTGTATCTCGAAAAGATCTACATGTTAAGGCATGGGATTGTTCTCAATCACTTCTGTTTATATTGACAGCTAGGAACATCAAAGAATCAAGGCATTTCAATCATTCAGTTGTACATCCTTTCATTTCTTATACATGTATTCATAATGAAGAAAAGCATGAAAAGCATCTACATCACACTGGGAAATAGAATTTATTCAAACTGTTTGAATACAGTATCGTAAAGCAGAGTGAATAGGAACATGAGGGTGATTAAGAACAAACAATTTTTAAAAGGGTGTTTTACTGTACATGTAAGTCTATTTCCCAGTCATGATGTAGAAACTATTGATTGTTTTATTCATGATGAATAAAATTATGTTTTGCTTTTGATAACTTATATATAAACAAAACACAACATGTAGCAGCAATGAATGTGATATGTCCTTTAATTGTAGTAAATAGTGTATGTATAATATGCGCTGTGATTAGTTAGATTCGCATTACGTGACGTGCAAAAACTTTGTTATAGTGCATGATTGTGCACTATAACTTTGATTTTTGCACAGGCCTAATACACAATAACAGTTATAGATCTAGGGGTCTATTTACTATAACAATTAGTGCATGTTCTATTTATGCACCATTACTGGACTATATGAACTCCAAATACTAAATTATCCCTCATGCAGATCTATTTCACTTTGGCCTGCGACCTCGGTGAACCAAAACTGCACTCGGGATAATTTAGTATTTGTCATGCACATAATCCAGTATAGTGCATGATAGACCATGCACTATTTAAATATTATTTGATTTCTATTATTTTTCCACAAGATTTTATAACGATTTTTATAGATAACTTCAGTTTAGAAAGAATATAGTGATTGAAAATCAATTTCGTCATCAACTATACATTGAATTTCCAATCCATGAAAGTATTGGTAAGTGCAAAAGCAATACAGTTATACAGTGTAATCATTATAAACATGATATGGATGTAGACAACTTCAGAAGGATCTGGACAAGCCTGGTCCCAGGGCAGGGCTGAATTAGCATTGGGGGGGGGGGGGGGGGTTTCATTAATTGCAAATCAGTGGCGGATCCATGCAGGGGCGCCAAGGGCACATGCCCCCCTTTAATTTTTCTGTTTTGTGATGTTTACCGTGGGAGGAGGGATACTCCCCTCCCCTCTGCTCCCTCGCCGCTGGTGCCCCCCCCCCCCATTTCAAATTCCTGGATTCGCCACTGCAAATGCAGAGTTTTTTATTTAGTGTGGGGTTTTAGACACTTCTTTTTTCTGATTGCTTTGATATGAATATGTAAAGGAGTTACTAAATTGGTAATATATAAAAATTTTAAGATGTAAAATTCTCTTTATTAAAACATAACGTACACTGTATATAGCTATTTAGAATTTGGTGTGATGCCAGCACTTATCTTGAAACTTAATAACTGTGTGATGCCGACTTCGTAATAATTTTGGGCCAGAGTTAGTTTAATGCTTTCTGAAAAGCCATAGTACTTTTTCCACTGCCTAAAAAGAAATGGAGACCAAAAATGGTGGGCGTAATTATGACTATATCATGATCTAAATCATTTTTTACCTTTTGTCGGCTTATTTCTCCCCTTTTGAAGTGTGAAAAAGAATTGATGGCTGTTTATAATAATGATTTATCTTGCTATTTCATAACCAAAATCAGAGATATGTAATAAATTAAAGGGCTATAAAAATGTTTGAATTTTGAACAAAGATATGAAGTACACCTCTGCAGTAACATATATATATTGTAAGGAAATAACATATAGAACAGCTTTGGCAACTCTTGTGGAAATAAATACAATGCGAAAGGAAATGAGAGAATAATGGTTGCGTAACTTAAATCATATACATACATGTATGTGTGTGTACAGTACTGAATAGGTACACATATATGCTAATAAGTGTGATTTATTTGTGTGTTATGCCCGGGGGGATGTCTCATTGAGGCCTGTACGGCATCCGCGTCCATGAAAACAAGTAAAAAGGGTTGTTTTTTCACCACCAGACGGGTAAACCAGGAATCTTGTTTAGGGTATCAAATACAGGAAAATTCTGAAAAAGGGTATCAAATTCACTAGTATTGATGAGAAAAGATCGTCGAAAAGGGTAGGAAATTTTACAGTACCATTCGGGAGCCGGTCAGGAGCAGGGCATCTGTAAATCTTCCCGTGGATTTTTTTTCATGAATCCAAATTGACGGTTCTTTCCTATTTCAATTAAAATATCATACTGTAAATATGCGTTCCAAAGTAAATATTTGTCTTTAACTCTTCCTTTTTTGGCCAAAAAAGGGCCAAGAAGAACCAATCCTTAAATAGGGTGTACAATACTATGAAAAATCTTTAAAATCCTGTTAAGGATCTAAATTCAGAAATTTTTTGTGGGTTTCCCTGAATAGGGTATCAAAAAGCTCTCGACTTAAATCCTCGTTTAGGGTGCTTTTAAGAAAGTCATGGACGCGGATGCCGTACAGGCCTCAATGAGACATACCCCCAGGGTGTTGTGTGATATTTATCATTATTTTGAGTTAAAGCAATATCGGGAACTGAAAAGTAATGATATACATGTACTATAGAGGCAGTGAGACACAGAGAAGAGAGAGGTGTGAGCATATTTACATGTGTGAGAGGAGGGGTGTGGGTGTGAAGGGGAAGAACATTGTGATCCTCTTAAATCAAAGGGCAAACTAATATTAAAGAAGAATTGCATGAAAGTAGAAAAATATGTAGGCATTTAGAGATGGAGAGATGAGAGAAATGTCTGAGTGTATGTATGTATGTGTGTGTGGGGGAGGGGGAGGAAAGGGTGTGTTTGTTTGAGGGAAGGGGCGTGTGTGTTAGTGTATGTGAAGGGTAAGAAAAACATTGTGTTCATCTATAATTAAAGGGCAATCAAAACTTTGTAATAAGTAGAATTGCTTGATATAGGGAAAGGGATATTTAACATAAAGTGCACGTACAGCCAATTAAAGATGGAGAGAGGATAGAGATGTGTAAGTGTATATATGTGGGGGGGGGGGGGGGGAGGGTATGTGTATGTAATGGTTGGAGGAATGTGTGTGTGTATGTGATTATTTCTGTCTTTTCATCCCCCTTCTCCATTCTATTTTCCTCTTTTCTTCTTCGAAAATCAATGTGGAAGGAGACTTTTTGCACCGGTAGATAATTCCATTTTTTTGTGGTCTTTACATCATGTTATATTACATTAATTTGAAATGATGATTTTAAAGTGGGAGACTAGTTTTATAGTGCTTTTCTTGTTTTGAGTAACTGCTCAAAGCTCGTTACAGTGTATCGTTTCTCCTGTTATAGCCGACTTGCCCAATATATACATTGTAGTACTCAAGGACTCAATCAGGTACCCATTTGCACCCAGGAGGGGAGTTTCAAATGTAGATTAATGATTGCTAAAGATGTCATTGTGCCAGGCACGGATTTGAACCATCAAACTTTTGATTGAAAATCAAGGGAATGAATCATCATGATACCAAAACACTTCCACATTCAGGGTCCTCACTGTTTCCATGTGCCTTTTTACTTCATAAATCTCTGACAAGGGAAAAAGAATAATAAAGAATAACACACTTTTCAGTTTTTCAAAGGGGGGGTGGGGCACAAGCTTCCCCCCACCCCTCCCTCAAATGTCCGCCTGTCCACATTTATCCACTTTTATACCTTTTTTATTTTTTAGTCCTTGGTGGAAGGTGGTCACGAGAGGTATTCTGTCATTGGTGTCCTGGCTGTCAGTTTTCTGTTTGAGAACTTCAGATCTGGGGAGGGAAAGAACTTTGTTGATGGCTTGTTGGGCTGTCCTGGCGCTATGGCCCCTGGCTACGAGATGTCTCTTCAAGTTCCTGGCATGGAAGGAAAAGTCGGAATCCTCAGAGCAGATACGGCGAAGTCTGAGGGCTTGACTGTAGGGGATGCCGGTTTTGCAGTGACGGGGTGGCAGCTGGATGAGTGGAGGTACTGGTGGGTATCAGTGGGTTTGGTGTAGAGAGTGGTGGTGAGACAGTTAGACTCCTTCTTGACTGTGACATCAAGGAAGTTGGTTTTCTGTAGGGAGAAATCAGAAGTGAATTTGATGGTCCTGTGGAAGGAATTGATGTGGGCAATGAATGTTTGGAGGCTGTCTTCCTCCCTGGTCCAGATGAAGAAGATGTCGTCGATGTAGCGCCACCAGATCCATGGGCGACAGGGGGCTGAATCTAGCAGCTGTTGTTCCAGCTTGGTCATGAAGAGACAGGCGTAGGAAGGGGCCATCCGTGTGCCCATCGCTGTGCCGAATGCCTGTAGGTAGTGTTTGTCCATGAAAGTGAAGTTGTTTTTTGTTAGTACATGTGACATGAGAGATTTGATGTCGGATACTGGGGGACTCGAGTGACCGCTGTTAGCCAATGCTTCACATGAGGCTGAAATACCTTCGTCATGGGGGATGTTAGTGTAGAGGGATGAAACGTCAAAAGTGCCGATGATTGCAGTCTCGAGAATCTGGACCTTGATGTTATTGAGTGTCCTGAGAAAGTCTGGTGTGTCATGGATGTAGGAGGGTGCAGTTGAGACAAGGGGTTTAATGTGGTGATCAACAAAGAGGGAGATGTTCTCTGTAGGGGAACCATTTCCCGAGACGATGGGTCGACCAGGGTTGCCAGGTTTGTGGATCTTGGGGAGGAGATAAAAACGAGCAGGTTTTGCATTAGTGGGGGAGAGAAATTTGTGATTAGATTTTTGTGTACATAGGTCAAAGTTCTAGGTCAATATGCATGAAATTAAAGATTCTTTTTTATCACCATATCTAAATTATTTTGTATCCATGACTAGGAGGAGATAAAGCGATGGCCTTTTGGTTTGTTAGTTTAAAGGGCAAAGGTCAGAGAGGTCAGTTAACATGTAATTGTAGGCTTCTTATTCTGGTTATCACAATATTTCAGGAACAGTTTGAGTCATGAACTTAACTGAATTAGCTGGAGGCATATAGGTGATGCAGTTACATTCATCTTGTTTTATTCTGTTATTTCCCCTCGGTTGCATGGTTGTTCAAAGATTGCTATACATATATTTTGAAATATAATCATATCAAGTATTTGTCAAATTTTCAATAAGTGTCAAATTTACTACCACTTTTCAACTGAAATTAACTAGCATTATCCTGGTAGACATATGGATTGAAAATTTGTGCCTGTGCAAAACCTAATTCCATTATAATTACCTGAAAATGAAAAAAAAAATCCCACCACCATATACTTGTATGTTCCCTCCCCAAGTATCTCTTTCTTTTTCTCTCTGCTTTATACTTGCATGATTTTTTTCTTCTTCTAAGAAATGGCACTTTACTTGTGGCTACTTCAGAAAGACAAAGCTCTACCATTCTGTTTAAAGAGACAGCACCTGGTATCATGTGGAAAAGGAACAGTACTGTATTTCTTATGCCTCCGTCCACCGAAGGTGGTGCTTGAGGCATTGTGTTTTCGTGTTGTCCGTCCGTCCTGCTTTCTCGTTGACACGATATCTCAAGAACCATTTTAGGTGTGAACTTCAAACTTGGTGCTACCAGTTGTGCCTTCTAAATGTGCCAGTACCCTCTTTATATCCCCGTGAGCAATGCTCATGAAATTTAGCACACACATTTGTCTTGGGATGTAGATGATGTAGATGTGCAAGACATATTTTTGGAATGTTTCGGAAACTGCGTTGTCATGGCAACGATATATGACAATAAATCAGGGGAAAATATTGCGGATCGAACTAATTTTTTGAGCAATGCTCATGAAATTTAGCACACACATTTGTCTTGGGATGTAGATGTGCAAGATATATTTTTTAAATGTGTTGGAATCTGCGTTGCCATGGTAACAGCATATTATGGCATATTATGGCAATAAATCAGGTTGAAATCTTGCGGATCGAACATCTTCCTCATTTTTCGAGCAATGCTCCTGAAATTTACATATAGCACACACATTTGTCTTGGGATGTGGCTGTGCAAGACATATTTTTGGAATGTGTCGGAAACTGCGTTGTCAGGGGCATTGCTCGAAAAATGAGGAAGATGTTCGATCCGCAAGATTTCAACCTGATTTATTGCCATAATATGCCATAATATGCTGTTACCATGGCAACGCAGATTCCAACACATTTAAAAAATATATCTTGCACATCTACATCCCAAGACAAATGTGTGTGCTAAATTTCATGAGCATTGCTCAAAAAATTAGTTCGATCCGCAATATTTTCCCCTGATTTATTGTCATTTATCGTTGCCATGACAACGCAGTTTCCGAAACATTCCAAAAATATGTCTTGCACATCTACATCATCTACATCCCAAGACAAATGGTAATAAATCAGCGGAAAATATTGCGGATCAAACTTCTTCCTCATTTTTCAAGCATTGCTCATGAAATTCGGCAGACACATCGTTCTTGTGGTAAAGATGTGCAAGACATATTGTTTCAATGTGTGGCAAATGCCATGGTAACGACATATAGCAATAAAACGGGAAAACATTGCAGATCAAACCACTTCCTCATTTTTGGAGCAATTAATGCTCAGGAAATTTGACACTACTCACCTTCAGTGATATTCTATTGTCTGTTCCCTGACCTGGCCCCTCCCCATTTATATTAGCATACTTTTGTTTTAAAAATAAAAGGTACTCTCTTCATAGCTCTTTTTAAAACCCCAAAGCAAGAACATTAATTATTTCTGTGGAGCTTCAACATGTAAGCCTTTTAGATAATTTAGTAAAGGTGCCTTCCACTCCCCACAAAGCGTGATAGCCAACTTTTCACAGTTTTACCTTGTGAAATTACACAAAACATAATATACAAAAAGACATTCCAAATCTGTCTTTCCTGTAGCAAAAGGCGAACTGGTTTAAATGAGAAGAGAATGTAGAATTATATATCAGCTGTATGAATTTGTAAAATGATCTTTCTGTATTTGAAGTTATGGCTTTGTATGAGATTGCCACTGAAGGATTTGGCCTATATTTAGTGTTAAATGTCATAAGGTGTGGTTATTGATATTTTCTATTAAAAGTTCATCATCGGAATAGTTCAAAACAATTCTAATACCCTATCTGCTATATTTACAGCATAAATAATAATGTATCAAAGTGCATACACATGTCAGCCCTCCCTTGCCTGTGTAGATTACATAAAGCTGTTAAATTCATACTTTCATAAATACAAAAAGAGGCAAAAAACCAAACTTACTCTGCTTTTCCCCAGATTGATATGACAGAGATCCTGTAGCTTTTTTTGTTGTTGATTTTGTGGATTGTTTACATAGCGTGCATGCAAAATTTATAAAAATTGTCTTTTTGTTTGGTTGTTTTAAGACAATCATTGCATGTCGAGTTTGAATTATGGCAATTTTAAGTGCCTGTGAAAAGTTTTGATGAGTATTTAATTTACTACCAAGTTAACTGAAAACAAATAGCACTACCCTGGTATACAATTGAGAGGAGATGTTGTGTTTATGCAAACCCAGTTCCATCCCATGATAGTTATCAGAATATTGAGGGGCAGTATCTCTGCCAATAGGTTTTCCTCACTGTATCTCTCTCTGTCTCTCTCTCTGTCTCTCTCTCTGTCTCTCTCTCTCTTCATTTCAGAGCAGTGTTGATAAACACATTTTTAGCTCATCCGGCCCAATGAGCTTATGCCGTATTGTGGCGTTCGTCATTTCTCGTCCAATTTTGACTCTGTTTGCTTTATATGATGGTGCTAGATTGGGGATTTGAAACTTCTACACAGAGTTATGAAATTCATTAATTGTGCTAATGTATGAAAATTTATTCAAAATTTACAACTTCTCCTTCACTTTGATTCTGGTTGTTTTATCCCATTGAGCTACATGTAAGTGAGATACACAGAATTTCTACACAGAATTTTGAAATTGATTATAATTTATGCAAATTTAATCAAAATTTACAACTAATGAATCATTGTCTAATATCAGTACCCTGTTTTATTTCAAGGGATGTCATATCTACCTTTTTGTCATTAATGAAGATCAAAGCAAAAAAATTTTGTTTCATAAAATTTTTTCATATTTTTCATGTACTGTGTATACATGTATTTCCTATATGGGCACTCCGTCTAGACACTGATTACGTGCACACTTAAGCCTTCCTCTGTAACTTTCTCCGTAAATTCTCTTTTTTTCTTCCTCTTTTTCTATGTTACCCCTTCCCTCATACATGATTCCTTGTTTATTTTTCTTAGTTTATTATCTTCGTCACCATCTTCATTATCATCTTCTCCTTCTTCCTCAGTTCGTCGTCTTCTTCAGGCGTTATCATCTTCATCATCATCACCTTCATCAACATCATGATCATCCCCTTGCTCTCTGTCTCTGCCTCTGTCTCTTTCTATTCTGCATTCTCTTTCTCCTTTTTATCTCTCCCTATTTTCCATCTGACTCGCTATCTATCTATCTCTATCTCTCTCTCCCCTATCTCCCCTATCTCCCCTCTACTTTGCTGCAGCCGTGCAAGTCAGGTAAAGGCCAGTTAATTCTTGTTCAACGTAATCACTATCACGATCATCATCACGATCATCGTCATCATTATCTATCTCTCTCTTCTCTCTCTCTTCTTGCTCTCCCTCTTATCCATCTATCTCCTCCCCCTCTCTCTCCCTCTACCATCCTCTCTACCATCCTCTCTACCATCCTCCTGTTTATCTCTTCCCTCTTGTAAAAGTGAAATGTAGAGCAATAAAATGATCCAAGCGCTGCGAATTCTTGTCACGGCCGGGTGATGTGACGAGCCTTTACTCATTATTTGCTATAAATATTTATTGATCTTCTCTTTTTACCTTTCCAAATACTATTTTTTGATTTTCTCAATCTGTCATTTTCTCTTTCTAATATTTCCTTATGCTATTCTTTATTTTAATAACTCTAGCGCCACCAACAAGGCAGCACAGTCTTTTGCTGCTTGGTAATTTTCTCACTTAAATTACTCTTTTTCGATAGAAACATTTCACCATACTTCTAACGGTTGATTTGAATCTAGCTAAGGATTACTATGGACCTATCTGATCATCGGATTCTACATGGTTTTCTCCAAGAAATCAAGTTTTTTATCTTGTAAAACTGACGTCTGGCGTGTCTGTGTGAGTGTCTAGCTTCTACAGGATCCATCATCTGGGCTGCCCAGAGCTCCCCCACTAATCGCTCTCTGGTTTACAAGCACTTTCTGGCTGGATTCACTCATGCTTGTCAAAGGCTACTTACCTTGGCCTTCCTTTGTCCTGGCTCTTTTGTTTGGATCCATCTCAATGACTATCATTGACAATGGACCTCACACCAAGGCCCTGCGCTACACAAAGAGGGAGTTTTTCTCCATCAAAAAGTCAATGAAGAACAGCCAACTGAACAGACTGGATGATACATTTTGGAACGAGCTCATTGTCTTGAACATAGCTAGACTTCGTACAAGTCGCGGTGGAGTTAACAAGAACTTTTTTGGTCGAGTAAAAACACTCCGCAGCTAGTATCTCATACACAGCCAGAGACCGCCACTACCAGCATGCCACGCGAAGAATAGATCATCGGAACTTGATAACGCCGGAAAGGTTACCACATCAGCCTCGAATACTGCCTACCCGCTTTGCACTATGGAACGCCAGGTCCCTCAAGGCACGCGGAAAGGCATCATCCCTCTGCGACTTCATTATCTCAACAAGGTCGATGTTGTTGCACTAACTGAGACATGGTTTACTGACTCGGAGAGAGACGATCATGCCATTGCCACCATTCGGAGGACATTGCCTCACTTCGACATCCACCATGTTCCTCGTACAGACTCCACGGGTGGTGGAGTCGGAATCCTCCTCCACAGAGGACTCCATGTACATTGGAATGAGTGTACCAATTTTGTATCGTTTGAATACATTGACATGACAGTCTCGTCTTCGTCAACTTGCCACTTACGTCTGATTGCTTTCTACAGGCCGCCATGTAGCAAGAAGAACTCTCAGACGCCTACTACTTTCTTCCGAGAATTCTCATCTCTTTTGGAAATGATCCAATCCACCAACGTCAAAGTGCTCCTAGCGGGTGATTTCAATTTCCATGTGGATTGCATTGATAATCAACATGCATCCACTTTCCTTGGTATGTTAGGTGAGACTGGATTCATCAACCATGTGAATTGCATCACTAACAAAAGTAAGCATACGTTAGATCTCATCATCTCGAGAATTGATGATAACCTTGTCTCGAACGTATCCATAAGTTCTCTACCATCAGATCACCATGCAGTTACTTGCCTGGTCCAGACTACATGTCTTCCTGAGCTCATTCCCGCCATCACAGCGATAGTGAACTTAAGCCTCCAGACAGGTGTCGTCCCAGTAGAGATGAAGAAATCCATCATTACTCCACGGCTGAAGAAACGGGACTTGCCACGCCAGGTACCCTCCAGCTACCGACCAATCTCAAATATTCCATACCTATGCAAAGTAGTCGAACGGGCAGTCGTCTCCCAGGTTCACGACCATCTCATGGAACATGACCTGTATGCTGAGACACAGTCTGCTTATCAACGGCATCATAGCGTTGAAACAGCCCTTGTCCGATTACAGAATGACATTCTCCTGTCGCTCGATCAACGGAAAGAAGCTATACGTGTTCTTCTGGATTTCTCATCTGCCTTCGATACCATCGACCACTCCATCATCATCGAGCGATTATCTGAACAGTTTGGATTCGCTGGCAATCTTATTATTATTATTATTATTATTATCTTATCAACTCCTCTTTCTACTTTTCAATATGTTATTCTGTTTTCCTCCTGCTATCATCTCTTTTTGCCTTTCCTTATGTTATTCTTCGTTTTCATCATTCTGTCATCTTCTATTTTCACACTATGCATTTTTTCTCCCATCGTATTGATCTATCTCTGTTTATGTTATTATTTGTTCTCTCCTTGTCTCATCTTATCCCATGTTTTACCATTGTGTGTGCTCTAACTGCCACATTCCTTGACGGATTTCAACTAGAGTACAACTAACTACTATCCTCTGGGACAAGTAATTCTGAGGGCACCCCCCCCCCCCTCTCAGGAAAACAACCCCAGCTACTACATGTACTCCTAGGACAACTTAACCACCAGGGGCCTGTTTCTGAAAACCAACGACAAGACAAGTCATAACTTGTCACAAGTCACAACTACAGATATGTCTCTGATCTTTGTAAACCATTTCACACAGAGCTTACTAGCTAGACATCTCGTAATATTGATACTATCGGCTAGAATAAAATCCAGCACATATCCTTGGTTGTATATTTTTAAAAGCTCAAATTACATGTAACTAAAACTGAAAATATCTGAATGAATTTGGAAATACGAAAATTGAAAATAGGAAAAGGTATAATAGATGCCAAACACTATTCAAATGTTGAAATTAAACCATGGGATCGCTTGTTAATTAAAAAATATGTGTTAATGGATGTTAGAGAGGTACCACCCCCCCCCCCCCCTGATGCAGTCATTTGATAGTTTATCAAAATACATCCTTGTATTTTTTTAATAGTAAAAATAAGATGCTTTGAATGTTTTATACCATGTTAGGGTTAATTACGATATTGAGATTACCAAAATTATGCATATTAAAGATAAAATTGAGTTCTGGTCATGCGATAACATTGTGAAAGAAACTGTGTTGAAGCAGTTGGTAAGGGTGATCATGTCTACATTTGAATTAGTGTATATTGTGAAGTTATGGAATCATCAAAATGATAAGAAATTGACCCAGTCTTGCTGAAAAGCACATGCATACTCGATTTCCTTTTGGGATTAAGTAACCTTCCGAAATATGAACCCTTTTTCATTTTCGGAATTATGAATCCTATTTCATTTTCTTAATTATGAACCGTCAGAGTAAGACCCTTCAAAAGTACAAACTTTCAGAAAAACAAACTTTTGGAATTACATGTATGAACCTTCAGAAAAACGGCATGTAACCGACTGCACACACATGTGGCATGAATGCTCGGTCCGAACACTTCAATTATGAGGGTATTTGCTTCCAAACTGACCTAAATTAACAAAAAAGGTCACAAATTATTTTTCACCTTTTCCAGAACTCAACCTTTGCTTTAAACATGTATACTTCAAACTATTCATTTGTTAATTCGTTGATATAATATATATCTACATCAATAAACTACCTACCTGTCTTATTTATAATATGCTATTCTAGCGTTAGCGCTGCTCCTAACCGAGCCAGAATAAAACAGAAACTAACATGCACTTACCGCAAGAGGGCTCACCTCCACACGCCGTGCCAGGCAGACCGGGAAACCTGTCCTCCTTTTGCTCGCGCTCTTTCCGAGCTCTTTGTGTATTTTTTGCTTACGGATTTCATCCCTTTTGATTGTGGATCTTTCTCAAGATAAGGTTAGTTTATTCCTTTTATTGTCTCGCCCACCGGAGGTGAAGGCAAGACTAAGGGATCCAAATGTCGTCCGTCGTCCGTCCGTCCGTCACAAACGTTATGACAGATAACTTTGCAACCGTCACTCACTTTTCAACCAAACTTGGGTTGTAGATGCACTGAGGGGACCTGCATGCTATGGTGCCGTTGGAGGTCACATGATAGGGTCAAAGGTCATTTGATATCATACGTTTAAGTTTACCTGCAAGACTCTCTTATGACAGATAACTTTGCAACCGTCACTCACTTTTCAACCAAACTTGGGTTGTAGATGCACTGAGGGGACCTGCATGTTGTGGTGCCGTTGGAGGTCACATGATATGGTCAAAGGTCATTTCAGGTCAAACATTATAGTTTACCTGCAAGACTCTCTTATGACATAACTTTGTAAACGTCACTTTCCAAACAGTAATGTAGATATATGCAAGCATAACTCATGCAGATTTATGCTCTTGGGGGACCTGTTGCATGGCAACAGAGATCACGATATTTCTAGTTATCGCTTGTGGCGAGACACATTATCGCTAATGCCTTTGTCTTGTTCTCCGTACCTTTCTCGTAATTTTGGTGTGCTTTTTTGGTGACTTTTTTCCCGCCGGGGTGAATTTTGAGGCATTTTCTTCCTAGCTGTTGTCACGTTTTGAGCGTCCCTTTCCTCGCGTGACTCCACCAGCTGCTGTGCTGGTCCGGCACTAGCGGTTGCTGTGTGGCATGTTTGGAGGACAGGTTTCCAGGTCTGCCTGGCACGGCGTGTGGAGGTGAACCCTCTTGCGGGAAGTGCATGTTAGTTTTTGTTTTATTCTGGCTCGGTTAGGAGCAGCACTAGCGCTGGAATAGCATATTATAAATAAGACAGGTAGGTAGTTTATCTTGTAGATAAGATTGATGTGGGTCTGAAAACTACAGAATATGTTTTTGCCTATGGCTTGCCTGTCATGTTAGATTAATATGCTTCCCTCAGTGGACTTTATTGTCATCAAAGAAATATTTATAGAAACCTTTTACAAAGACCACGTTTACACAGAGTGAACTCGAGTTCAAATTCGACAGCGAATTCAATTGCGACCTTGGATTAGCATAAATTATTTTTCGGTGGGCTGTTTACACCAAGCGTTGGACGAACTCGAATTCAGAAGGAAAGTGAATTCGACTTGATTACGCCCTCGCTTGGTGGGAATATCGTGATTATCAACTTCCGGGTTAAATTTGTGAAAACCCCGTGAGTGAGTTCAAAATGGCGCGCGGTAGCGAGTATTGTACGCGCAGTCATTTTGATCTGGTTCCGTATGATTTTACGTCGGAATAGGAATATCCTGATCAATAATTATATGCGACAGCAACGTGTCAGATCTGCTCGTCGAGCAGACCGTTTAAGAAGATGGCGGGAAGATTTTTTTCTTCAAAACAGCCGCTTCTTTTTTTTGGGGGGGGAGGGGGGCGAAAGACGCAAAAGGTAGAATTTACAAGATACTTCAGTGATTTACTGGTTAAATATTGTTTAACATATGATAGTTTGAGCTATGCAACGCAATGCTTCATTCATAGTGTAATTTTCCAATATCTTTGCCTGAATAAACCTATAAACTTGACAACTCTGTTAAGCCTCCATGTCAGTTTTTCACACTTTCACCTTTTGTACATGGGTCAGAATCGATATGTGACCCGCTCCCACAAACCTGCCGTAATGGATAAAATTTTATTTTAAAGATTTGCTTGTAGCTAAATTGCTCAAATAGCCAGCTTTTTCTATTGATTTGGATGTATTTTCTGAATTGTCCTGGTGACTTTGGCGGGTTTTGTAGGATCGTTCGTGCGTTGTGGTTCACTTGTTGGATGACGCTTATTTACTGACGCATTGCTTAGCAATACCGGAAGTGACGTATGACGGGGTCACTGGCTGGATATTTGCTAGTCGACTTTCAATTACGTGTCCGTTCACACAGCAAATAGCGAATTTAAATTCGATAAAAGTCGAGTTTGAATTCGATAAATGTTGCTCTGGGTCGTCATTCGAATTCGAGTTTTGAACTCGAGTTCTAATTGCAACTACCCTGTTTACACACAAATGAACTCGAGTTCAAATTCGACTAAAGTCGACTTCAGTCTCTGTGTAAACGGGGTCAAAGACTTGGTCATATTTTGTTTTCTCACAACCTGCATGCTTATCATTGTAATACAAAAAATAAAATCTGATTTTCAAGTCCATCATGGTAGCACATCATTTTCATGCTAATGGTTAAGATATAAAGGACCGTATTATAGAATAGCTTCACCATCAGAAGTTAGAGACATACTAAATACATTTTAATATAAAACATACCTAGCAACAGTTATGAATCTATCATTTTTCTAGATTATAATACTTTGCATGGTCTATCAGTAGGCTTGTATTTTGTTTTCTTGCCTAGTTTTCATCTCGCTATTGTTTCCAGTTGGATTGATTGTTACAAGTTTTTGTTTAACCTTCTTTTATATACCGTACTGTCCCCAGTGGTAGAGGGTGCAACAGTTTTGGATTAATAACTTTCAGAAAATACCATATTTGTTGATGAATCATCCACCATTCGATGCCGAAAATGCTTGTGAATAAAATCCACCCAAAACATTGCATCTTGCTTCTATACGGAGCGACCGCTACTGCAGCGCTTCTGCTGGGCTTCTGCTGTTCCAGTTTCACCGCACTTTGCACTAGTGGTGATGCACTCTTCGCAAATCATATTGCGAAGGAAGAATTATTCTATGATATATCACGCTGTTGTAAAAATATTCACTTATAATAGTCCATGGCACTACAAAACAAACGCAGTTAACTACCTGGCTATTGCATTTTCCTTGTATCCGAAAATGGGGTTTCTGTTCGATAACGTTGGTAATGTTAGACAGATTTTAATGAAATTTGGTAAGAAGGTACATGGTATGAAGATATAGCAAGTGCCATCTTTGAGTATGTAGGTCAAAGGTCAAAGTTCACATTTCATTAAATTTAAAATTTAAAATTGTTAATATGCAAAAATGTGGTTTCCATTCGATAGTGTAAGTAATGTTGTGGAGTATGTAAGTCAAAGGTCAAAGGTCACAGCTCATTAAATATGTAAAAATTGCTAATTATGTACATGAAAAAGTTTATTTTCAGATCTTCTCATGGGTCATTCCATAAAGTAGTAAACTTTCTGTACATCCAATCCCGAGTTATTAGTAATGTCCTTGCCTAGAAATATAGTAGTAAAGTCTAATGGAGATAACTTGTTCTGACTGTATATCGGCCATTTGTACCTGGCGAGGAGATCCTACGTACGCTTTGCGTTGCCCTTGTTTATTTTGTTTCAGTCTGCTAAAGAGGAAGTTCTAGTTCTACAAAAAAAATGATCAAAAATAAAAAAACCTGTGGATATTTCTCTTTGGAAACGAATTTGCCTGCCGTCATTCTTTACCCACTCCGCAGCAAGCAAAACTCAACATAGAGTGTAGCTGTTCCTGATTTATTTTGGTACAATATCTGCTAGCCAATCGCATCCATTCTTTACAGATAGGAAAGACTGGGGCAGTTGACAGTTGCAGCAGTGAAGCTGCATTACATGGGTGCGCCACAACTGGTGACATTCCGGTAGGCCTATCTGTTGTTGTTTTGTTTTAATTTTTGTCTCGCCCACCGAAGGTGAAGGCGAGACTAAGGGATCCAAATGTCGTCCGTCCGTCGGTCGTCCGTCCGTCGTCCGTCCGTCCGTCACTCACAAAAGTTATGACAGATAACTTTGCAACCGTCACTCACTCTTCAACCAAACTTGGGTTGTAGATGCACTGAGGGGACCTGCATGTTATGGTGCTGTTGGAGGTCACATGATAGGGTCAAAGGTCATTTGAGGTCATACGTTAAAGTGTACCTGCATGACTATCTTATGACAGATAACTCTGCAACCATCAATCACTTTTCAACCAAACTTGGGTTGTAGATGCACTAAGGGGACCTGCATGTTATGGTGCCGTTGGAGGTCACATGATAAGGTCAAAGGTCATACGTTAAAGTTTACCTGCAAGACTCTCTTATGACATAACTTTGCAACCATCACTCACTTTTCAACCAAACTTGGGTTTTAGAAGCACTTGGGGGACCTGCATGTTATGCTGCCATCAGAGGTCACATGGTAAGGTAAAAGGTCATTTCAGGTCAAACATTATAGTTTACCCGCAAGACTCTCTTATGACATAACTTTGTAAACGTCACTTTCCAAACAGTAATGTAGATATGATGACATAAATGGTACCCCGGTGTACCAAATAAAAATTGGCCATTTTGTTGAATTATTTAATTTTTTTTTAGGGCTGTACCCTGGGTTACCAAAAAGTGGGAAATTATTTTGGTGTGATTTTTTCAACATTCAATTGTGTCCAATATTCTTGTAAAAGTCCTATAAGTCAATTATCAAATTAATTGTTGTGGTGAGTAATTATTCTATTATTGGTTTCTATTTCTTTGATTTGAAAGAGGGCTTGGGCCAGCAGGGTCATAATATTAAACACCATCATCCTGCTCTTTGTCTCCCCCATCACTCGCCTTCCTATAAACCGCTACCATGTACACAGATCAACGGCCTGCTCGTCCCAAAACGTCTGTATTGCAACTAAAAATGCAAGATATCGTGCTCTTTCAAATTTCTCGGTCCTTGAAATCTTCTGTCTTTTACGTCCTTTCCCTTACAGTAAATTTCTGTATCCACCATCACCTTCCACCATTGTCTAAATTTGAAAGTTTGAAAGTTTGACAGCTAAAATACAGTAATGATGGTGTGATGTTTTTTAGGAAGAAGTGAAATAAAATCAAGTTCTAAAGCCGTAGGAGCTAGCTATAGCCACTGCACTAGTGAGGGCTAGCTTGCTACCATGAGCAGCAGTACAGTGCATGCACACCATGCATAATAACACTGCACTGTTAACATGAATTGAGAATGACTACATACACGCACTGCGTCTCTGGGGTTGTAC
Source organism: Heliocidaris erythrogramma (assembly GCA_025617745.1). Taxonomy (NCBI): domain Eukaryota; kingdom Metazoa; phylum Echinodermata; class Echinoidea; order Camarodonta; family Echinometridae; genus Heliocidaris; species Heliocidaris erythrogramma. The sequence continues at coordinate 35,673,116 of CM046868.1, forward strand.
TCTTGTGGACGAGAGATGGCGCTACACAACGTGGTACCCCGGGGTACAACGCTACCCTGGGGTACCGCATGGTGCATCATATATGCAAGCATAACTTATGCAGATTTATGCACTTGGGGGACCTGTTGCATGGCAACAGAGATCACGATATTTCTAGTTATCGCATGTGGGCGAGACACATTATCGCTAATGCCTTGTTAAAAAAAATCTTTGGTTTTCTTTATTTTAATAATTTTCTTGTACTCTAAATGTTCCCTGTACATTGTAATGACCTAAATCAAAATGTTTGTTTTTATGCCTCCGCCCACCGCATAAATTCCGACCGCGTGCGCGGTCGAAGATTCATCGACTAGTAGTTTAAATTAAAATGTGGCAATATGTGCATTGGATCAATAGTTCAGTGGAGACAAACCTTGAAAAGAAGCAATGCTGATTTTCATATAATTTTTATTAATACACATGGCTAAATTCCAGATTAAGTGAATGCGTAGAAAGATAGTTTTGAAGGACTTGTAAAAGTGTGTAGCATCCTAGCTTTTTGCCAACCATAATCTACCCAATAAATGACATGTGATGACGTTGCATGCCGACTAAAAGAGATATAATGGGGTTCGAGACATCATAAGTCCTTGTCTCGCTAGTTGTCCGAGACAGCTTCGTAAAACACATAACGGACAACTAGTGAACTAGTGCTGATTTAGTCACGAAGTTAGATTTATTATGGTTTCGAGAAACGGGTCCCAGTTTACCATCTAAAAGATTTATCTGCTAAAACAATCACCATCTTAATCACTATCCCCTAGACAAATACATGTACCCTAGGACAATGACTCTATTCACTGTAAAAAAAAAAAAGAAGTAAAAAATTCCCAAAACAATCATATGGTTTTTATGTGTTTGAGATGTAGACTTCTGTCCTGATAATGAAATCTCATCCGTTTGGTAATTAATCAGTGATTGGGCTAATTACATGTATGTATAACTAGGCATGATATGTGCACCATTTTTTTTACTCTTGTAAATTCAAAGATTATTATTTTGTGTGTTTAAAATTGATCACTAGTATTGCATATAGATGCGAATTCTGACAATATAAAATGATTGTCAATAGGTTTCATTAGTGTTTAATTTACAACCATTTATCAGCTGAAATCAAATAGCATTCACGTGGTATACAGACTGGAGGAAAAGTTGCGCCTGCGCAAATAATATTCTATCCCATCATAATAAGCTAAAAACTTGATGCCATCCCATTATTATTGTCTGAAATTCGCTGAAGTTCTCAAACATTGTTTCAGCCAGCAAAGAAGACGCTTGTAACAAACTTCTGACAATTAGGTTACAACTTGAGCTGCTGCATCTTGTGAACAATCATTTTCAACAATGCATTTTACTGTAATTAAAATGTCTCTCATCATATGTCTTCTGATGATGTTGTTGATTGGACCTACTCAGCTGCAGTCAACACCTGCAAGTGGTAAGACTCTGTTGTGTAGAACATCATCTATGTTCTGTGATCAAGACTTTTGCAAAATATTACAAAGTAGATGTAGATAGAAAAATGATTTACTGATTTGAAAAGGAAAAAAAAAATAATTTTGGCCATTTTCATGTGGTTATACATGTAGTTCAGAAGTTTTCAAGTGGGACAATGTGATAGAAAATTAATGTTTGAAAGTGAAGGAGATATAAGGAAGGGGAGTGAGACATAGTGATCTACATCAATAAACTACCAACATGTCTTATTTATAATATGCTATTCCAGCGCTAGTGCTGCTCCTAACCGAGCCAAAATAAAACAGAAACTAACGTGCACTTACCGCAAGAGGACTAGCCTCTACATGCCTTGCCAGGCTGACCGGGAAACCTGTCCTCCTTTTGCTTGCGCTCTTTCCGAGCTCTTTGTGTATTTTTTGCATAAGGATTTCATCCATTTTGATCGTGGATGTTTCTCAAGATAAGGTCAGTTCGTTCCTTTTATTGTCTCGCCCACCAGAGGTGAAGGGGAGACTAAGGGATCCAAATGTCGTCCGTCCGTCTGTCCGTCCGTCACAAACGTTATGACAGATAACTTTGCAACCATCACTCACTTTTCAACCAAACTTGGGTTGTAGATGCACTGAGGGGACATGCATGTTATGGTGCCGTTGGAGGTCACATGATAAGGTCAAAGGTCATACGTTAAAGTTTACCTGCAAGACTCTCTTATGACAGATAACTTTGAAACCATCACTCACTTTTCAACCAAACTTGGGTTTTAGAAGCACTTGGGGGACCTGCATGTTATGCTGCCATCAGAGGTCACATGGTAAGGTAAAAGGTCATTTTAGGTCAAACATTATAGTTTACCCGCAAGACTCTCTTATGACATAACTTTGTAAACGTCACTTTCCAAAAAGTAATGTAGATATATGCAAGCATAACTTATGCAGATTCATGCACTTGTGGGACCTGTTGCATGGCAACAGAGATCACGATATTTCTAGTTATCGCATGTGGGCGAGACACATTATCGCTAATGCCTTGTTTTCTTCTCCGTACGTTTCTCATTATTTTGGTGCGCTTTTTGGGTGACCTTTTTCCCGCTTGGGTAAATTTTGAGGCCTTTTCTTCTTAGCTGGTGTCATGTTTTGAGCGTCCCTTTTCCTCGCGCAGCTGGCGGCGTGGCTTCCCCACCTCTGCGCTCAGTCCTCTTTGGTTGTGCAGTGTTTGCTTGCCTCTTATTTTTCCTTGTGGGAATTTGGTCACTATCTGACTCATTTTCTTTGTGACACTTCTTGTCTGTGTTTCCGTGTCTTCTTCCTTTCTAGCGCTTATTTTCTGTTGGTTGATTCCCAAGCGCCTAGAGCATTTAATCAAATGGATTATGGCGCTATAGAAATCTTATGAATAATTATGATTATTATTATGTTTGTGCTTCTTTTATGACAGACTGTCGTCATGGCCACTTCACGCCCCAATTGGGACCGTCACCCGCTTTGCCAATTAGGGCGCCCAGTCTGGTCGCCCCGGCTAGGCCGGCGGACGAAGGGCGGGTGGTTTCGGCTGCCTCCGCCCCGGACTAAGCGGCGCATCGGAGCCGTTGGACGAGGGGCCAGACTCTGGAGATATTTGTGTCGGGGGAAAGCTCCTCCGAAGGGGAGGCGGAGGGTATCCAGCGCCCATGGCGTCTGGCCTCCGCTTCTCCCCATTGTAAGGCAGGGGGTGCACCTAGGCGGGGGTGCACCTAGTGTTCCGCCTCCGCCGATTCGGGAGCCTTCTCTATTCCCCCTCCTGCCGGTTCGACGGCAGAGTCAGGCTGCACTTGGAGCGGGCCACTCTGGCGCCGCCATGCGGGCTCTGTTGCCACTTCTGTTGGGACGGCTCGTGACTTCTAGTAGTAGCCAGACGTCGCATCAGTCAGCTGCTCTACTGTCGGGAGCAGCCGTTTGCCCCCCCCCCCCACGTGATTCGCCGGCCTGCCCGCCCGGGATGTGTCGACAGCCAAGGGCGGCGTGCTTGCCGGCTGTTTGGTTTCTGCCACGGCGGGGTTTGTTTCACCGTCCCCCGTGGAGCCCATGGTCCCTCCCGTGGGGGTGCCTCCGCCTCACACCGGCAAGCAGCTGGCGGGGGCCCCGTTGATTTCTACTTCCAGTAAGAAGGCTAAGAAAGGGAAGAGGAAGAAGGTTAAGAAAGGGAAGAGGAAGAAGGTTAAGGAATCCTCCCATTCTAGTTCCTGTCCGAGCACCGTGACGGCGCGGAGGATGAGCCCCTAGCCCTCTTCCAGCGAGCGGCGGCTCTTCTCGGCTTTTCCGTAGCTGCGGATCCTGTAAACGCTGGGTGCGCCGCCGCCGCCACCGACAAGAGCGGCGGGGCTGTCAGATGCGCAAGGTATGGTGCCACTGGCGCTAGGTGTGTTGAGTGCGCCGCCGCCGGCACAAGGTGTGCCGCCTCCAGGAAGACCATATTTCTCCCTTCCCCACCACTGGAGGGGACTTCTCGGCTCCCTCAGAGTCCGGGGAATCCCTTCAGGCGGACGCCGAGTAATCCCTTCAGGCGGACGCCGAGTCCGTCCTGTCTGTTGGCTCCACGGCAGCTTCTACTTCGGCTGCGTGGGGGGAGGAAGGGCCCGCTAGCCTTTGTCACTTGAGTGAGGAGGCAGAAGCTCTTTTCAGGCGGTATCTCCCGCAGTTCTACACCTCTGCGGAACAGGAGGTAGAGAAGGCCTTGGCCTCCCTCCTCTTTCGCTCTCAGCTAGAGCATGCTCTGGGTATTCCCCTAACTGCCGATTACAGGCGAGAGTACCAGCGGGTGGCAGGGGAAGACGCCGCCAGGCTGGGGCTGCCTGGCCTCGCCAGGGCTTTCTGCTTTAAAGCGGAAAAATTTCAGGTGTACTTCTCCACCGAGACTCCGTCCCCGGAGCTGCTAGACATAGGGGCCAGAATGGGACCCACTAATCCTCTCAAACGTAAGTCCTTCTTGGAGGAGGACCACAGATGGGCCCGTGTTGCCACCATGTGTTGGACATCAATGCGCCTCACGGCCTACACCGGGGCGCTTGCCAACCTAGCGGCTCAAGCGGAATATTTAAAGGGAAATTAACCTCAGCGTATGAATTAGCTTATTTTGAATGGTGTAGTATATGCCTCTTATTTGATACATGCAATTTCATGTAAAAACACAGGATATAGATATAAATCACTATTTTCCAGCCAAGTTATCGTCTGCTAGCAATAATAAGGGGGCTGCCATTTATGTGTACACGAACATATTTTTCATCCCAAGTAAAATTTCCTTCATCATTAACTTGTAATTGATTTTTAGAGGACAAATATATATTAGATAAAGTCACATATTCTGAAATGTAAGTTTAGTTTTATATATTTTTTAAAAGGTCTTAATTTGTTCATAAAAAATATACTTCATAAAAAATATACGTCAAGGACGGAGAATTGACGTCAAGGACGGAGACAATCGTAACAATACCAAAACAAAGCGAGGAATCTGCTTTACAGGATGGCTATTAGAACTCATGGGTCGTCAATTATCTAGGCCCATGGCCAATAACAATCGTAATACAATCAGAACAAAGCGACGTATCTGTTGTAAAGGTAGGCTATTATCAATGCATATGGTACCTAATGATCCGTGTCATGCACAAAATGGCAGCCTCCATGGAAAGACGTAGCAGACAATAGGTGCATCTAGAATATCACGTGGGGTTAATTGTCCTTTAAAGGTGGTTCCTGAGGACCTGGCCCTTCTGGGCTCCCTCTTGCTGAGCCTCACATAGCTCTTATGGTCGCAGTCCACGCGCTTGAAGCAGACCGGTAAGGGCATTCCATTCAAGGGCCCTTTCCTGTTCGCTGGTCAATTGACAGACCTTTTAGATAGGGAGGATGCCAACAGGAAGCGGGCCGACGAAGCTGCAAGGGGAGGAAAGTTCCCCTTTCCGGGCACCCGCACGTGGCTCCAGTAGGGGGTTTTGCCCTGCTCTCCAGGACAGTGATTGCGGCCCCTCAGGCCTCGTCCTATGTCATGCTTCCTCCCCGAGCCCGCGCTCCTGCCGGCGGGCACTTCCAGGGTGGGCCTCAGGTTTATGCACTGGTAGATGATTCTAATTTTTTGTGGTGGTCAAAGCTGATTCTACATCGTGGTGTATAAAATTAATTTGAAATGAAGTCTTTAAATGGATGATTAATTTTACAGTGCTGTTCTTGTTTCAAGTAACTGCTTAAAGCTTCTTACAGTGTCTTATTTCTCCTGTTATAGCCGAGTTGCCCAATATATAGTACACAAGCCAGTCAGATACCTATTTACATCCAGATGGGGGAGTGGCAAATGTAGATTAAGGATTGTAAAAAATGTCATTGTACCAGGCAGGGATTTCAACCCTTAAACTTTTGATTGAAAATTAAGTGAATTAATCATTACATGTATAATACCAAATAAACTTCCCCAGTCAGGGATCCTCACATTTTGCAGGCGCCTTTTTAGTTTAAAAATCTAGGACAACGGAAATGTGGCATCAAAAAATAAAAGCTAACACATTTTTCAGTTTTTCAAAGGGGATGGGGGCACAGGCTAATTGTAATCCCCCACCCACCCTTAAAGTTGCACCTGTCCACATTTATCCACTATTATACCTTTATTTTAATTTCCAATCCTTTGGCAAATAAGCAATCATACCTAGATTAAAAAGATTGCAGTAATTTTTAATCAAGATAACAAGTTTGTGTTTGATTCGTCATGAAGTTCCACTCAGTTTGTTAAATATGGAAGCAATTCCTTTTAAAAAGGTTCAGTATCCATAGGCAGTAAACATGAATGCCTTAAAAAAAAAAATTTACACAGAGAGTCGTAATGAAATATGATCAAGGAGCCTTTCATCTCAATATGATTAATGAGGAAGGAATGAGCTGCATAGTGTAGCTTAGGAAGGGGTATTTTTGATTTATAATGCCTGCAAAAATAAGAGAGCATTAAGGTTTGTAAATGCGTCATCAAACCCTCAATGATGCCTATAAGGCTGGTTGTTCAGTGGCTACCCCTGATGAAATACTATCCTCAAGTTTATGCAAGGATATATCGTTGCTGAAAAAGTTCATTTTCCTGACATCTCACCATGTATGTAGTTAAAGCATTGTTTCTTTTTCATTTTGATTTCCATCAAAGCTCTTTCTTTCTTCATATTCCTCTGTGTTTTAATTAGCAATCAACCAATTATTTGGCAATCAGTGTTAAATACTTGTGGGATATTAGTGTGTTGTGCTACTTAAGATGTACAAACAAATTCAAGTAATATGTGTAGATCACTCATTTAAAAGAAATGTGTATTTATATACATCTACAGATTTCATATAGCTTTTTAGTGCGCACATTTATCCAATGACTACATTTATATATTTAATTCAAGATGTGTTTTGATGTTCTATAAAAAGATGGGCCAGAAGTTTAGAAGTGTTACAGAAATTAATTAATATTAATTAATGTTACTAAATTATACCATATATGAAGAGCATACAGTTGTAATAATTGAAAACATTAATTATAAGTTAATTCGATTTGTGTAATGAATATACAAATACACTATGTTTGCTTTAAAGTACAGGTATGCCTATATAAGAATTTTAGTGTATGTTCTCTATCCCCTATTAAATGTTACAAAGGCATTTTATAGTTTATCCTGAAGAATGTATGATGCTTAAAAATTATGAACTTTCACTGTTTGTTATGCTGATGGAAACCATGCATGTCAATTTTCATGGCTTTTTCATGGCCTTGTCACGATGCAAAGCTTGCATAAACAATTCTTTTTATTATTTCAGTTTTTTCCTTGGTGGCATGGTTTGTTCAAAGATGGTCGATTACATATAGTTTGAAATATGATAATATCAAATGTTTGTCAAATTTTACTAACACTTTTTAACTGAAATTAAATAGTATTATCTTGGTAGATAAATGTGGAAAATTTGTGCCTGTGCAAAACTTAATTCCATCCCATTATAATTACCTAAATATGATCTTGGTAGATAAATGTGGAAAATTTGTGCCTGTGCAAAACTTAATTCCATCCCATTATAATTACCTAAATATGAAGAAATAAATAAGAGCCCATATGTTCCCTCCCCCAGTATGATTTTTTTTTTCTCTCTGTTTTATGCTTGTAAAAAATTTTTTTCGAAGAAATAGCATTTCACTTTTGCCTAGTTCAGAAAAACACAGCTCAACCATTCTGTTATAGACTATAAAGAGACAACTCCTGGTATCATGTAGAAAAGGGAGAATACTCCACTTATCATGCCTCCGCCCACTGAAGGTGGTGCCGGATGCATTATGTTTTCAGGTTGTCCGTCCTTTCTGCTTTCTCATGAATGTGATATCTTTTTGAATTATGACTATTTAAAATGCCTGTGACTCGTTTCAGTGAGGTTTAATTTACAACCAAGTCAACTGAAATCAAATAGCACTATCCTGGTATACAATTCTCACTACCTCAAATATGCAATTTTCGACGTAGAGGGCAATATTATGCATGGAAATGGTCCACATCTTCGTCAACTTCACTTACGGCCCGTATTGAAATGCTACGGCTTATGAATAAAATGAGTGCTAAAATGCTTAATTTTTGGATCGCATGACATAAACCACTCAAATTTTGAAAATGCAACCAATCGTCTCAATAAATCATGGTATCTTTTCAAACATGTCGGTTAATTTATACTCGAACTCAAGGATTTTTGTAACACCTGTGTACATTTTCAATGCAAAAAGACAAACACTTGTCGACCCAATCGGGATATTGTCAGCACTGCACATGCGTGGTTTTGCATGACAAACACCATCTGTTGGCGAAATTGCGTATTTGGGGTATCGAGAATTGAGAGGAGATGTTGTGTTTATGCAAGCCCAGTTCCATCCCATGATAGTTCTCGGAATATTCAGGGGCAGTATTTCTGGCAATAGGTTTTCCTCACGCTGTCTCTCTCTCTCTCCCTCTTTCTCTCTCTTTCTCTCTCTCTTTCTCTCTCTCTTTCTCTCTCTTTCTCTCTTCAACTTAATGGCTTTCAAAGCAGTCTTGATACCGTGATATTGTATTGCTCCTAAAATGTCCTGTCTAAACCAAGTTTTTTCATTAGATCCTTTTCCTTCTGATATTTCTCTTTAATCCTTCCTCCTCTAATCATATGATTTGATAGCTGATTTTGTGTTAAGGAAAAGGTATCAACCTTGACAATACTTGACAGTGGAAATGAATTTTTTCTTTGAAAATAACTCTGAAAATATGTTATCAGGGGCATTCACATACAGAGCAATTAGTGAGATTTAAATATTGATTTTTGATCAAGATTTTCATGCATGTGAATGCAAAAATCTCACTAAGATTCTGATCTCGATCAAAATATCACTATTAGGGCCGAGTGACTAATAGTGAGATTTGAATATTGATATTTGATACATAACAAAATTTAGAAATAAAAAAAAAGAAAGAGGAAAAGAAACACATACACAAAGATAAATTGCAGGAGAAAATAAAGAAATACACAAGGAAAGAGCACATGATAGATGAAAGGAAAAACAACTACCCTCCAGACAACTACCCTCAAGGAAAAGTAATACATAGGACACCCCCTTCCTCAGGGACACTACCCCAAGGAATTACATGTACATGCACCTGAGGACAACTAAACCACCATCAAACCCCCCCATCAAACCCCCCAAGGAGAATTACCTCCTAAATAATCCTCATCATGAAATGTACCCCCTAGAAAAATGTACATGTACATGTGTCCTAGGGCAGCGACCCCCTTCACTGAAAAAAAAAGGAAAAATTTGCCCAACATGATGGTTATTTGAGATGTAGACTTTTGTCCTTAAGGTGAAATTTTATTTATTTATTTATTTATTATTCTTTTGGCAACATACATCATGAGGAAACAAGAGTATTTGTACATAAAAAGAAACTTAACCATGACCCACAGGTCTTCTTCCCCGACCAAGCTGGCACAACCAGGGAACAAATATTAAAGAATATCACAAATACATGCATAGATAGATGAAACATAATTTATGAATCTTGTATCTCAACCTTAAACGGATTATGATGTGATATCAATGATATTAAAACAAGCATGACGAAAGTACAGTTTTGTGAATATCGGAAAATTAAGTTAAACATCTTTCTTCAGTATTGGTATGGGCAAAGTTAAGCATGAAAAGTGTACATTGAGTATACTAATTGATTATATACTGCAAGATTTGATATTAACCGTCTGATCTCATCTCATCAGTTTGGTAATTAATCAGTGATTGGGAATGGATGTATGAATAGGCATAATATATGCACCCTTTATTATACTTGTAAATTATATCAAAGTGATTGCATTTAAAAAACAAATGATCTTTGTTCTGAGCATGCTTAGCTTTTAAAAAGACAGTCAATTATTATATTTTTGTTTGTTGGAAATTAATTATTGCATGCAGAGTTTGAATTATGACTATTTTAAAATCTTGTAAAAAATTCAATGAGTGTAATGTTGAATTTACTATCATTTTGACTGAAATCAAATAGCACTATCCTGGTACTCAAGTGAGAGGAGAAGTTGTGTTTATGCGAACACAGTTCCATTCCATTCCATTCCATTATAGTTCTCTGAATATTGACGGGCAATATGTCTGGCAATAGGTTTTTCCTCACGCTATCTTGCTTTTTTCTTCTCCTCTCATCAAATTAATTGATTTACAAAGCAGTCATAATGAACATATTTTATACATTGTATTGCTCCGAACAGGTCTGTTTCCTTATACATGTATTTCTCTTTAATCCTTTCTCATCTATGCATATGATTTGAAAGTTGATTTTTTTGTCTCGCCTGCTTAATTAGCGGAGCGAGACTATAGGCATCACTGTTTCCATTGTTGGCATTGGCATTGTCGTCAACAATCATGCTGTATCACAATAACTTCTAAGAAATTGAGATAGAATCACCAAATTCATACCACAGGTACATCTCTAAAAGGCGCAAGTCAAGTTCTGAAATTAGTAAAATCTGACCAAGGTCAAAAGGTCAATGAACTTTCTGCAAAAAGCACTGTAATCAGTTTTAATCACAATAACTAGATTTGAGGTAGAATTACAACATTCATACCACTTAGAGGCACAGCTCAAGTTTGAAAATGAGTTGAATCTGACCAAGGTCAAATGTCAAGATGTCAATGAACTTTTTGCAAAAAAGCACTGCAATCACGCACTGCAATCACAGTAACTTTCTATGGATTTGAGGTAGAATCACAACATTCATACCACAGTTATATCTCTAAAGGGGCTTTCACACCGGGATTTGCGTAGAGTTGCGTAGAGTTACGTAGCTATACGCTGTGCCTACGCAAGTCTACGCAAGTCTACGCCGAGGAACGCAAAAAATTAAACATGTTTAATTTTTTGGCGTACTGTCTGCGTAGAGCCAGAGAACGCAGTTTATACGCAAGCCTACGCAACACTACGCCACTGTACGCCATTCCTACGCAACACTACGCCACTGTACGCCATTCCTACGCAACACTACGCCAAAATGCCCCGGTTTCTCAAAACACATTTTGAGACTTGCGCATGAAATGGCGTAGTGTTGCGTACTGTGGCGTATAGACCGACGTAGACTTGCGTAGACCTGGCGTACATTTGCGTATAGTTGCTTATAGTTACTTAAATTTGACGTGCTCATGCTGGATCCTACTGATTTTCATCACTTGACTGCTAGTTTGAACAGATTCGTCCCATTTGACATTAAATCGTTCGTGCTCTGCCATTAGTGTTTCTAGGGCTTCCAAATGCCGAAGGATAACAGCTTTTTGGAATGGACTTAAACAACTCATTATCTTTTGATTCTACTTCACAGCAGTACAGTGTTCCGGACAGCAGGCAAGAGCAGCCGCGTAGCCAGGATTTCATTTTAGGGGGTGCGGTTGAGCTGATGAGCACGCAAAGCATGCTCCCCAGGGGGTTGGGTGCAGGGAGGGGGGAGTTTCCCCCTTCCCGGGCGAAGCGCGAAAGCTTTGACATTTGAGCAAATTCGAGAGAAAGATAACGACTCGTAGTACCTTTTTTTTAGGCGGAAAGTTAGTTCGACGCTTTGACTGCTTTTCAATTATTTGGGTGAAATACTGCACTATATTTAACAACGGGGGGTGCAGGGAGGGGGGAGTTTGCCCTTTCCCGCGCGAAAGCTTTGACGTTTTTTTTAGGCGGAAAGTTAGTTCGACGCTCTGACTGCTTTTCAATTATTTGGGTGCAATACTGCATTATAATAATAACGGGGGGGGCACAGGGATCGAGGGGGAGTTTCTTCCTTCCAGCGCGATCAGCGCGAAAGCTTTGACGTTCTGACAAATATGAAAGAAAGATGACGGCTCGTGTTGCACCCTTTTCAGTTATTTTCAATGCTTTTCAATTATTTGGCTACGCGCCTGGGCAAGAGTTGCTTGAGAAGTTCATAAGGCGGGAAATGCTATAGGCCTAATGCTTTTTTCTTTCTTTTTTTTCATCTTCGCTTGCGCACAGAATCCGTACGCAACCGTAAGCAACACTACGCAGACTTAACGCCTGACCTACGTAAGTGTACGTGGACAAGTTACGCAACCTACGCTACCCTACGCAGGGACTAGGCCGATCCATCATTTGTTTTTTCATGAGTACGCAGCGAATTTTGGTGTACTCCCTACGCAACTCTACGCAAATCCCAGTGTGAAAGCCCCTTTAGAGGCACAGGTCAAGTTCACTTTCAGTGAAAATCACCTCACAAGTAATAACTTATTGTACCTTTGAGGTAGGATCACCAAATTCGAATCACAAGTATATCTCTTGAAGGTGCATGCAGACCTGCCAACCATTACGATTTTGTTGTATTTCGTACAATTTTTAAATGAAAATACCACACTTACTATGATTTATCTCTATAAAATATGATTTGAATAAATCTGATTATGCACTATTCGTCCTGTATGTTGCGCATATGTATTTGTTATCACTCAAACTTTCACACTCATATTGTATCATTTTTACTTTGAGGTATACCTTTGAGGTATCACCAGATTCATAACACAGTTAAATCCTTTGAAGGCACAGATCAAGTTCAAAAAAATAGGTCAAAAGTCTGCAATGAACGCATAACTTTTTGTTCCTTTGAGGTAGTATAATCAAATTTACTGCAATAAATCATATATACCTACCTATTATGCTAGACACTTGTCTACGCGAACCCGTTCGAGAACCTAACACAAATGCGTCACAATATTGTGCGCACCCCCCGTAATCCTATTGTTCTCCCCTTCGCCACTCATCCGCAGCAATACGCAACGGCCATCTTCCTCTTTCTTGCTCGCCCCCGTCGAGTTAGGATGTCGAGTCACGGCGCTCCTGAAATCAGGTCTTTTTGTATCTTTTCAGCGCGCTTTCTCGCTCTTTAGAGCACTTTTCTGTACTTATTTTCGTCTAAGATTATAGTACTCTTGTGTTTTTATGTCACTCTTGCCGATTGCAAGGGATATTTTTGATTCCTTTCCAGGTAAGTTATTTTCATTTTCACTGCCAGCCCCACGTAGTTATTTCTGTGTGTCTTGCTGGTGTTTCCGTTTGACCCGATCTGTTTTTGGTTCGGTGTTTGTTTTATACGGTTTTTGTCTGAAATTTGTGCGTATCCCCAAATTTATTATTACCTGCACTCTTTTAAAGTATTTCATATTTTGGTATACTTTATTGTCTGTTTCATTGCAGCATTATGAGTTCGGAAGAAGAAGCTACTAGGTCGCGGAGACCTGCTTCTTCCGAAGAGTCGTCTAGCAAGACGACTCGGCCTTCCAGAACTCTCTCGAGTACTCATGTACGTGGGGGAGGGAGGAGGGCTGCAGGTAAGTTGCCCACTGGTGTTTTCCTCCAGGGTTTGCCAGCCTCGGAGCATGTGGTTTCTGGGCAGGTGGCGTTAGTTGAGCTCGGGACGTCAACTCCGAAGCCTGTGGCTTAGGGGTGGGTGCCGTCAAGCTCTAGTGGTTTGGATATCACAAATCCAATCCCCCGGTCGCTCAGACCAGAAGGGGGGACGTCTGTTTCCCGCACGGTAGCGATGACTCGCATAAATCCGCTAGGGGAGACGCGTGCCACTACTGCAGGGCAGCTCACGGGCACCGCCCATGTTGGTCTGGGTTCTCAAACCCTAGCCCCCGGCCGATGCCAAGTGGGGGAGCGAGTACTACCCGGGCTGTCTATACTGCCAGCTGATGGGAAGACTCGAGCCAACAATTATGGGCGCTCTACGGAGCAACAGGTGCGGTCACCTGAGTGCGCGACTACTAGTGCTCTCCTATTGCCGCCCACGGGCGGAACAATAGTGAGTTCACATACTATTAGTAGTCGGTGGGCGAATACTGGGACCTCGTCCCAGTCTGCCCTCGCACCTGGCTATTGAATAGTCCCTGGCCGATGCCGTATGGGGGAGCGAGTGCTACCCGGGCTGTTGCTTTGCCAGCTGATGGGAAGACTCGAGCCAACAATTATGGGCGCTCTACGGAGCAACAGGTGCAGTCACCTGAGTGCGCGACTACTAGTGCTCTCCTATTTTCGCCCACAGGCGGGACAATAGTGAGTTCACATACTATTAGTAGTCGGTGGGCGAATACTGGGACCTCGTCCCAGTCTGCCCTCGCACTGGGCACCTCAGGCGCCCGGCCCGTGGCTGTAGCATCTTCTTGCTCAGCCAGTATGGATAGTCTGTGCGCGACTTTGGGTACATACCCTCAGCGCACTTCTCCCCTGGAGGGAGGCGGGCATCCCTTTGTTGAGGGTTCGTATGGGTCATGGAAAACCTGGAAAGTCATGGAATTTTACTTTATTGCTTTTAAGGCCTTGAAAGTCATGGAAAATTGTTTTTTTCATTGAAAAGTCATGGGAAGTCATGGAATATCAAAATTATGGACATTCAACTACAGTATTTTGTCACTACAGGGAGCGAGAGTCGAGTAATCGATTTTACTCGACTCCCGTTCCGAGAACCGAGGAATCGACTCGTGATGTCCAGAGTCGTGCCCGGCGGTTCCGCGGTTCCGAGAGTCGATTCTGTTGTGTGATAATATATACGAGCCTTGGAATCGGCCCCAGAATGAGTGAAAGTTTGAACTTATCAGCGACGCTACTTGGCTCCGCAAAAACTATCACTACAGTGTGTGTATACATGTGGGGGTATGTGCATCATGTCAGACTGCCTGTATGTGTGTGTCGGTGTGTGTACAATGCCGTTAATAGCGCACACCTCATTGTGATGCATTAGCAAGACAGGGAAACTATCAGCATGCATGCAGGAGAGCTTGGAAGAGAGAGAGAGAGAGAGAGAGAAAGAAAGAGAGCGCGCGAGCGAGGGAGCAAGATGAATATTTAGGGGGCAGGGACAGAACATAATATATATTTGCATATCTAAAACCGGTGAAATGATATAAAAATTAATGAAACAAATCAACAAAATTTACTCCGGAATGGAAACTCGGCTTTCGAAGAACCAACAAAAAAGCAACAAAAAAAAAATCACAGAAAAAGAAATAAAGTCTGAGAAGAAAATAAAAAAATGAAAAGAAAGCTTTCAGGTCTTAAAAAAAAACCAAATATATTTTTAGAGTACTTCAGGATTAAGAAATATTAAGAGAAGGAATAATAAATTTTTTTTAAGTAGGCCTACCGTAAGAGAGTAGGACGAAGAAAAAAACGTAGGTCAAATATCAAAAGCAATGGTCAACAAGCCCTTCACTTAAAAAATATAAGACATGGAAGAACTATGAAGGAAAACCCCCTCCAAAATTTGAGGAAATAAATATTATTCATGCCACAGTGACGCCACAACATAATAATTCAAACTAAGCTAAGAATAATTATCGTTCGTTAGAATCACAGAAAAAATGGCGCCTGTAGGTCACATGTAAAATAGAAAAAGGAACATGCCAGAGCGGGTTGATAGAGAGAGTTGTGACACGAGCATAATAAGCCTACGCGTACACGGTCTGTGTTTAAAACATGGCGGATCAGTGTTACGACTCTCTGTATGTATAGCTCTGGAACATGCCCTATAGCGCCACCTCTTGGTCATACCACGCATAGTCATCTACAGCCACCTGGCGAACAAATGAAAAAGACGATCTATTTTCATCATTATAGCTGCGAATTCAGTGTGGTTTTCGTCATTACAGTTATGAAAGTGAAGCTTAGACTAGGATTATACTGGTCATGTATGTAGAATTTCGATAATTGTTTTATAAAGCGGAGCTTTTTATATGAAAATCGGACAATTGTCGTTAAACTGCACACTACCCCTATGCAGTGACATAGTGAAGCCACCGGTGCTGCGGTGCAACGTACAGTGAATCGGGCCAGGGCCGGGCCTGTTCGGAGTCTATTCTGAATGGAATCCAAATCGAGCATCTAGCAGTCTAGTTGGCATGCACTAGTGTAGGAAACGTATGGCTTTGCGTCCTGCGGCCTCTAAATAACTAGATAACAAAAGCTGCTTTTCTGTTGGGAGACTTGAAACATGCCCTTTGCTTCGCTTTGATCTGAGATCAAATTTTCAGTCTACCGACCGTGTAAAAAAATGTATAAAAGTCATGGAAAGTTCATGGAATTCTGGCTAGAAAGGTCATGGAAAGTCATGGAATTTAATTCATGAGAAAGAGTACGAACCCTGGAGAGTTTGGTTCGTGTTTCCGAAGTTGTTTCTATAATTCCCTTCTTCTCTTAAAACATGCCACCCGGTTTTTGAATGGGTGCTAGTCTAGACTAATAGGTAGATATATATGATTTATTGCAGTAAATTTGTAAAATCAGCATTGATTTTCTTATTTACTATATAAATCTATATACCTACCTATGACCCTCCCTCCTTCCCCTCGCCTTGCAAGCAACATTTTTTTCTACTTGTGGTTGCTCGCAAAAGAGGAAGATGGCCGTTGCGTATTGCTGCGGATGAGTGGTGAAGGGGAGAACAATAGGATTACGGGGGGTGCGCACAATATTGTGACACATTTGTGTTAAGTTCTCGAACGGGTTTGTGTAGTCAAGAGACTAGCATAATAGGTAGGTATATATATTTATATAGTAAATAAGAAAATCAATGCTGATTTTACAAATTTATATCATCTCTGTCTCACTCTCTCTCTCCCTCTAATTTTTCTTTCTCTCTCCGTCTCTCTTTCTTTCTTTCTTTCTTTCTCTTACCCCTTCCACTTATCTCTCTCCATCTTCTTTTTCTTTCAATAATTACCGTAGCATGTTAAACATATTAATCTGCTGTAGATTACTCAGAAATGTTAACGGCGGAGAGTACCACTATTGTGTACCTTTCCTTTTTTTCTTTTCTTTTAAATTTTAATTGCAGTTACACATATGTATATGTTTACTTTATCTCATTTTGTTTTATGCGTGCACCAGCCAATGTGGAGAGCCTCTGGACAGAATTGTTTCAATTCTTTTAGCTAATCCCCAGGCATTGGGTGGTGCTTAATCATGTAAATCATTCTGTTATCTTTTGTAAAATTCTCTATGTACATATATTTGTTATTATCTTGCCAGGAAATTAAATAAATAAATATTAAAAGATATATCATGAATATAGTACATAAAAAACTAGACTGGGCAACCATGCATAAAATGCCCAATAAAAGGGAAAAGGAAGAAGACAGATACATGGCCATGGAAGCAAACAAATCATAGGCATAACACACTTTCCATCGAAGAGAAAGCATTGAAAAATAATGTGAACACAAAAAGCTGGGAATAGTAACGATGGAAAAGAGTAAACTTTACAAAAGACAGAACAAGAAAGAGGGACAAAGAAGGACTTTCAGTATTTGTATATTATCTATGAGAATCGGATGAGGTAGTTCGTTAAAAGTATTACTAAATAACATGTAATTTGTTTTTTCTAGATTTAGTGATAACTTGTTAGCCTTAATCCTTTTTGCAACTGAATCCAGTTCAGAATTAATCACATTACATAGTTTCTAGGCTTTTATGCGAAAAAAATAGATTAGTGTCATCTGCATACATAATAAAAGTCCATAAATTTGATGATCTATGAAAGTCATTTATATACAAGATAAAAATTAAAGGACTTAAAGCTGTTGGTCCTATGGTTGTTTACATACAACCAATATGTTTTACAGTACATAAAGAAATGGAATAAATTTGATAGAATTGAATTAAGTTCAAAACAAACATAGAAAATCCATGATGCACAGGCCCTTGTTATGGGGTGGGGGGGGGGGGGGGGGGGCTGGCGAGCAGGTCCGCTTGAACAAAACAAAATGAAAACAAAACAAAAAAGGGTTCAATTATTGTCTTATTTTCTCTTCCTTTTCCTCTGCTCCATCTTTTTCTCTTTTCTCCTCTTTCATAATTTACTGCAATAAATCATATATACCTACCTATTATGCCAGTAGTCTTGACTACGGGACCCCTTCGAGAATTTAACACAAATGAGCCACAATATTGTGCGCACCCCCCGTAATCCTATTGTTCCCCTTCGCCACTCATGCGCGTCAACACGCAACGGCCATCTTCCTCTTTCTTGCTCGCCCCCGACGAGTTAGGATGTCGAGTTACGGCGCTCCTGAAATCAGGTCTTTTTGTATCTTTTCAGTGCGCTTTTTCGCATCGTAAAAGCACTTTTCGGTACTTATTTTCGTCTAGATTTTAGTACTCTTGTGTTTTGTTAGTCACTTTTGCAGATTGAAAGGGATTTTGATTCCTTTTTCTTGGCAATTATTTTTCACTTTTATGGTTAGCCCCACGTCGTTATATCTGTGTGTTTACGGGTGTTTCCGTTTGGCACCGAACCTTTGGGTTCGGTGTTTGTTGTCACGGTTTTGCTGTGAAATTTGTTGTGCGTATCTCCAAATTTATTATTATTATTACCTGCACTCAGTCAAAGTATTTTGGTATATTTGTCTGTTTTATTGCAGTGTTATGAGTTCGGAAGAAGAAGCAGCTAGGTCGCGGAGACCTGCTTCTTCCGAAGAGTCATCTAGCAAGACGACTCGGCCTTCCAGAACTCTCCCGAGTACTTCTGTACGTGGGGGAGGGAGGAGGGCTGCAGGTAAGTTGCCCACTGGTGTTTTCCTCCAGGGTTTGCCAGCCTCGGAGCATGTGGTTTCTGGGCAGGTGGCGTTAGTTGAGCTCGGGACGTCAACTCCGAAGCCTGTGGCTTAGGGGTGGGTGCCGTCAAGCTCTAGTGGTTTGGATATCACAAATCCAATCCCCCGGTCGCTCAGACCAGAAGGGGGGACGTCTGCTTCCCGCACGGTAGCGATGACTCGCATAAATCCGTTAGGGGAGACGCGTGCCACTACTGCAGGGCAGCTCACGGGCACCGCCCATGTTGGTCTGGGTTCTCATACCCTAGCCCCCGGCCGATGCCAAGTGGGGGAACGAGTACTTCCCGGGCTGTCTATATTGCCAGCTGATGGGAATGCTCGAGCTAACAATTATGGGCGCTTTACGGAGCGCCCATAAGTGCGGTCAACGGAGCGAGCGATTACTTCCGGTCTGACCTGAGGTCACCTGAGTGCGCGATTACTAGTGCTCTCCTATTGTCGCCCACGGGCGGAACAATAAAGAGTTCACATGCCATTAGTAGTCGGTGGGCTAATACTGGGACCTTGTCCCAGTCTGCCCTCGCACCTGGTTATTGAATAGCCCCCGGCCGACGCCGTATGGGGGAACGAGTGCTACCCGGGCTGTTGCTTTGCCAGCTGATGGGAAGACTGAAGCCCATGTTTATGGGCGCTCTACGGAGCAACAGGTGTGGTCACCTGAGAGCGCGACTACTAGTGCTCTCCTATTGCCACTCTCTAGTGGTACAATAGCGAGTTCACAGGCCTTTAGTAGTCGGTGGGCAAATACCGGGTCATCCCGTTCCACCTTCGCATTGGGCGCCTTGAGCACCCGGCCCATGGCTGTTGCATCTTCTTGCTCAGCCGATTTGGGTAATTTGTGCACGTTTTCGGGTTCATACCCTTAGCGCACTTCTCCCTTAGAGGGAGGTGAGTGTCCCTCAGCGGAGGGTTCGGTTCGTGTTTCCGAAGCGGCTTCGGGGATCCAAACGAAACCGAATGAACGCTCTAAAAGCCGGTGTTTGGCTTAGGCTCTTGTTGAACCAGTCAAAAAGAAGCCTAAGAAAGGGGCTAATAGAGGCAAGGCTTTGCCTGCCTCTTGCCCGTCGGGTTTGGCTAACCCACCGGCCTTTCAAGCTGAGATGTTCGGCATGATGCGGGCTTTTGCCCAGACTTGTACCGGGCACCACATCCCCTGCTTTTGTCCCTTTTGTAGGGTCGGACATTGAGACTAATCGGCCTTTTATGGTTGATTCTTCTGTGTCTGTGACGGGATCACATGCGCCTCCTATTCTCGCAGCCCTCGGGGCTCCGCCGGGTGAGGAGACTTATGGTGGTCCATGGGAGGATCCGACTGTTTCGGCCTTTGTTCGTGATCCTTTGTCACGATCAATTCAGGCGGAACCAGATTTAGAGGCGGCCTCTCAAGCTTCGGTTTCCCGAATCGCTGGGGCAGACAGAGCCTCAGTCGCTCTCCCTTTGTGGGGTAGAAGCGATTGCTTTGTTGTCCTAATTTCTCCCTGACTTTCAGTCAGCCCGCGCGCAGGGTTCGACTTCGCGTTGGTTCAGGCAGCAGGATTCCTTCTAGGGTATTCTCTTGCGGAGGATTTCAAGCTGGAGTATGACCGCATTGAAGCGGCGCTTCTTATTAAGTGTCCTGTTTAGTTTGCAGTGGTCACAGTTTTCCACTGTAACTGCCTCGGTCATGTACCGTCGCAGAGTCTTGGTTCTTACGGCCCTTTGGGTTAAGGAGTCGGACATCGCACTGCTTCTCCAGGATGTTCCGTCTCGGGGTCCTTCGCTTTTTGGCTGTCAATTTGCTATGGTTTTTCAAAGAGAAATTGATGCGCGAAAACTGTCTTGTTTACGCAGTTTCGCGCTCACCCTAAGTCGACGCGGGCCTCTGTCCGCGTCTTGGTAGGTGGCTGTCTTCGTTCCTTTCTCCCCGCTTGGGAGGCCATCCGGGGATGCTTTTGTTCTCTTTGATGGGCGAGACGGATTCTTCATAGATCTGTCCGCCCCGCTCCCTGGAGGGGCTATAGGAACTCGGTCACCTCACTTGTCTGCCCTCGCTCGTTCTCATGCCTCATGGGAGATCGAATCTCTGTTGAAAAAGATGGCTATAGAAAGGGTAAGAGACTGGCTGTCTTTTTTTCCCTTTCTCCGACTTTTGTTATTCCCAAGCGCTTGGGAAAACTTCGTTTGATACTGAACTTGAAAAGAATAAACAAATTCATTCCTTTAGTACATTTTCGGATGGAGACTCTCGCCTCCATTCTCCCGTTGATCAAGAGGAAGGACTACGCGGTCTCGATAGTTTTCAAAGATGCGTATTTCCATATTCCCATTCATCGTGCTTTGCGCGATCTTCTGGGGTTTTCCTTCCTCTCAGAGACTTTTCGTTTTCGCGCTCTTCCCTTCGGGCTGCGCCCAGCCCCTCGGGTTTTAACTCGGGTGGTAGCCGTGCTGGCAGGCTCACTGAGGCGATGCGGCTTTCGGCTATTTTGTTACCTGGACGATTGGCTTCTCCTAGCGGAGTCGCGCGGTCGTTTGTTAGACGAGACTCGTTTGCTCGTCAATCTTACTCAAGACTTGGGTTTTTCCTAATAAATTGGGAAAAGTCAGAGTTAGTTCCTACTCGCAGCCCAGTTTTTTTCTGGGGGCTGTGTTAGACATTCGGAATCAGTTGGCTCGGCCCAGTCGAGACAGGATTCTCACCATTGTCTCGGCGGCTCGCAAGCTCATGCTGGCCAGAAAGGTCAAGGCCTGACAGTGGCCTCAGTTCTTGGGATATCTAGCCAGTCTAGTCGATGTTCTGGAGGATTGCCGGCTCCTTATGAGACCGTTTCAGAGACATCTCCTCAGGCTTTCGAGCCGGGCTAGGATTCTCTGTTGGTCTGGATTCCAGTACCAATAAGAATCAAGTCTCTTCTCTCTCGTTGGACGAACGAGGAGTTTCTCGCGCGAAGCAAGTCCTTCCGTACCCCTCTTCCGTCGATCTCGTTTTCGACGGACGCCTCTCGGTTGGGGTGGGGAGGACATTGCAAAGGCAGCACGGTTGCGGGGGATTGGTCTCATTTTGGGACTCTTCCCCATATCAATGTCCTGGAGTTTATGGCAGTTCTATTAGTCCTGCTTCATTTCAGAAGTCGACTTCTCAGTCGTTCAGTTCTGATCCTCACGGACAATGTCACTGTGGTGGCTTATATCAATCGGCAGGGAGGCACTCGTTCTGCCGGTTACATGTCGTTTTTCCGAAGGTTTGTATTTCCGAAGGTTTGTATTTCCGAAGGTTCGTTTTTCCGAATGTTCATAATTCCGAAGGTTCGTTATTCCGAAGGTTCGTTACTCCGAAGGTTCGTTACTCCGAAGGTTCGTTTTTCCGAAGGTTCGTTTTTTCGAAGGTTCGTTTTTCCAAAAATGAAATAGGGTTCATAATTCCGAAGGTTCGTATTTCCGAAAATGAAAAAAGGTTCATAATTCCGAAGGTTCGTATTTCCGAAAATGAAAAAAGGTTCGTATTTCCGAAAATGAAAAAGGGTTCGTATTTCCGAAAATGAAATAGGGTTCGTATTTCCGAAAATGAAAGAGGGTTTGTATTTCCGAAAATGAAAAAGGGTTCGTATTTCCGAAAATGAAAAAGGGTTGTAAATACAGAGAATACGGCGTCAATCCGTATTTCAGATAGGGAGGAGGGGAAAGACGGCCAAGTGTAATGATATTAATTTCGTACTCAATAATCACAACAATGATGATAACAATTATAATAAAATCCAGAGAAATAGCCATTATTATCATAATTCCTATCAGTATTATTATTATTATTATGATTATTATTATTATAATTATTATTATTATTATCATTATTATTATTATTATTATTATCATTATTATCATTTTTCCTATTATAATAACCAATATTTGTGAGCGAGCGTAGAGAGCGAGCGCCTCAGGAATACATGTTTTATTTCTCATAAAATGATATTGCTTTGGTGATTACAAATACATACTGATGTATTGAAGAAAGTGAATGATCGGATTCCGGATTAAATTTGCTGCAACGAAATTGGCTTAAAGTTATTTATATAATGTATATACCGCTTTGGAAATTGAGACACACCAAAGTTCCAAGTAGATCTTTACAAGCAGAACATGGCCACGTAATGTTTTTGAAAGGGGTAGCTGATGCCTCTTGGCAGAATATCATACGTTTCTACAATTTGCAAGCGAGCGAAGCGAGTTAGAAAAAAATAAAACCCTTTTTTAAAAATTGTAATGGAAATGCAATTTCGCCATCAAAAGACAAATAAAGAACATGTAATAATGAGCCATGAATAATATTACTTAACCCTACTGCCGAATATGGAATATTTGGGCACTTCACTCGCCCTAATGAAGGGCGTTCCCTGTCCCAAACTATTCCGTTTCTAAATCTTACGCGCTAGTGAGCAAGTAAAAAAGGAGATATTGTCTATAGAATAATGATTTTGTTACCAGATAATCCAAACAATTACAACATTTTGAGTACCTTCCCGCCCACGGTTACAACCGCTGACCTGAAGTTTGGCCATAGGTGCCGTACCAGGGATCAAACCCCCAACCTTTGCGATTCCAGTCAAGCGCTGTAAACCGTTTGACTACGACACCTCCACACACGCACACGCACACACACACACACACACACACACACATAAACACTTATTCGATTCTTCTAATCTTGTCCTCTTATTTTCATCTCTTTTCTCTTTTCCTCTCCTCTTTATAAACCTTCCCAGTTTTGTGTCTCCATTTCATTTTTTTATTCATTGCGGGGGTGGGGGAGGTTCTTTTCGTCGAAAGTGATCTGCTTTTTGAAGATGGCAATTAAAACCATAATATCCTATCGTGACCCTGAATTTTCCCTTTAACAGTGGCGTAGCTAGAGTCTAGCCATTGTTGGAGCACTGGCACCATTGGAGGCACAAGTCTTTTGGAATAATCTTAAAGCTAATCTAAGACGCCGCTGGTGGAAGAGGGTTGGGGGATGCCGGAAGGGGTACAACCGTCTTCTTTCCTATTCCATTTTCTTTCTTTTTTTTCTTATTTTTCGCCATCCGATGAGGGAGGGGTGTGGGCGTGCATCCCCCCCCTACCCCCGTTGCTACACCTCTGATCCTGATGAATTCGCCTTTTTTTACCAGGAATTATGAACCCTATTTCATTTTTCGGAAATACGAACCCTATTTCATTTTTGGAAAACATTGACTGGAAAAATGTGTTTTTAAGAAATTTAGTTAAAATTAAAGAAAATAGATTACAAGAATTTAATTTCAAAATGCTTTATAACTTGTTGCCTCTTCAAAAAAATTTAAATAGATGGGGAATAGCTAGTGATAGTAATTGTAAACACTGTCACACGGAGGAAGATGTCTTACATGCGTTTTTGTTTTGTGACTTAAATTATCCGTTTTTAAAATATGTCAAAGATCTCCTCTTTCAAACCTTTTCTGTACAAATTGACATAAGTATTACAGACTTGTTAAAATTAAATAATGTAAAGTATGATTTAATTTTGACGTTAGCCTTTTGGGGTATACATAAAATGATTATTGAACGAAATAGATATTTCAATTTAAGACATGTACTCAAAAGAGAAATTGAAAAGAAAATGTATATAAGTGAGACTCGACAAAAGAAATATGGATTACCCGAAGATATTGTGAAATTCCTGTAACATGTTTCAAGTTGCTGGGGAAAATGTAAACATGATGTCATATTTGAAATGTTGAATGATAATAAATCCTCCTTTGGAAGCAAAAAGAGAGAAAATTTTTTTTCGGAAATACAAACCTTATTTCATTTTCGGAAATACGAACCCTATTTCATTTTCGGAAATACGAACCCTTTTTCATTTTCGGAAATACGAACCTTCGGAAATACGAACCCTTTTTCATTTTCGGAAATACGAACCTTATTTCATTTTCGGAATTATGAACCTTCGGAATTATGAACCCTTTTTCATTTTCGGAAATACGAACCTTCGGAAATATGAACCCTATTTCATTTTCGGAATTATGAACCTTCGGATAAACGAACCTTCGGAATAACGAACCTTCGGAATAATGCAACAAATGTTCGGAAATACGAACCCTTTTTCACTTTCGGAATTATGAACCCCCAGGCATGGGAAATTAGTGTTTCGGAAATACGAACCTTCGGAAATACGAACCTTCGGAAATACGAACCTTCGGAAAAACGAACCTTCGGATAAATGAGATGTCCCTGTTCTGCTACCCTGAATGCCCTAGCAGCACAGCTGTGGAGGTGGTGTCGTCGGATGGCGATCACACCCGTGGCCTCTTTCAGCCCCGGTCAGGAAAACCTCATTGCGGATTTTCTGTCTCGGGGCAGGTGTCTTCCATCAGAATGGATGCTCCATCCAGAGGTCTTTTGCCGCATTCGCAGTTCTAAACCACCAACTTTGCTGCCGTGCGCGCGATCGGGGAGCTTGGGTTTGCCTTTCCTCCCTTCCAGCTGATTCCGCGAGTCTTGCAGAAGATCAGGGAAGATCGGGCTCGGGTGCTTGTGATAGCTCCCTTTTGGCCCAGGAGGAGTTGGTTTCCGGAGCTAATGAGCCTTCTGGTGGCTCAACCGTTCCTTCTTCTGTTAAGAGCGGATCTGGTGTTGCAGCCCCTCTCGGGGATTCTTCACCACAATCCAGAGTCCCTTCATTTGACTGCTTGGCCCCTGTCGGGGAATCTGCAAGACAGTCGGGTCTCTCTGATAGAGTCGCGGATTTCTTAATGTCCAGTCGTAGAGTTTCTACTAGGGAAATTTATAATTCCCGTCTCTCGGTCTTTTTCCTTTGGTGTAAAGAGCGAAATCAAACCCCGTCTAAGGCTCCTATTGGTTCAATTGCGGATTTTCTAATCTCGCTATTTGACAAAGGGAGATCCATCTCTACTATCCGAGGCTACCGTTCGGCGATCGGGGCCATTCATTCGGGTTTCTCAGATGGTTCGGGGATTTCTAATTCCCCGCTATTTGAGTGGTTTGATTCGGTCGTTCTTTCTGAAACGTCCTCCTCGTTCTAAGTTAGTCCCGTCTTGGAGTCTGCCTAAGGTCTTGAAGCCCTGGCGAAGCCTCCTTTTAAAGCCGTTAGGTGAAGCTTTGCTTCACCATCTTACGGTTAAGACGCTCTTTTTGGTAGCCATTGCCTCTGGGCAGAGGCGCAGTACTCTTCATGCCCTCTGTCTTACTCCTGGTCATGTTCGCTGGGAGAGAAAAGGTCTTAGATTGATTCCTAAGGCTTCTTTTATTGCCAAGAATCAAACGGCTTCCTCTGGCCCTGTTGAGATTTTTCTTTGTCCGCTTTCTGCATTTTCGTCAGTGCGCGAGGACAAAGTTTGGTGTCCTGTTAGAGCTCTCAAATGGTATATTGATAAGACTAAGTCCTATCGTAAGGATGATCTGTTGTTTCTGATCACTCGAGAGCCTTTTCTCCTGCTTCTCTTTATTCCATTTCTAGATGGATTGTCGAGGCTATTAGGGCTGCTGGCACAGAGGCTCTTTTATCTGACAGTAAGCCTAATGCTCATGACACTCGTAGTGTCGGCACTTCCTGGGCTCTGTTTCAAGGTGTGGCGCTTGATGATTTTTTGAAGGCTGCTTATTGGCGTTCGTCCAATTCCTTTATTTCTTGCTACCTTAGGGATGTCCCTGCAGGTGAGGCTATCTTTGCGTCAGCCACCTTGAAGGCCGCTGTGTCTTCTTTGTAATCCTATTCCCTTCTGCTTGAAACATGCCTCCCGGTCTTTGAGTTGGCGCTGGTCTGGCATAATAGGTAGGTATATATGATTTATTGCAGTAAATTTGTAAAATCAGCACTGATTTTCTTATTTACTATATAAATCTATATACCTACCTATGACCCTCCCTCCTTCCCCTCACCTTGCAAGCAACATGTTTCTACTTGGGTGCTCGCAAAAGAGGAAGATGGCCGTTGCGTGTTGACGCGCGTGAGTGGCGAAGGGGAACAATAGGATTACGGGGGGTGCGCACAATATTGTGGCTCATTTGTGTTAAATTCTCGAAGGGGTCCCGTAGTCAAGACTACTGGCATAATAGGTAGGTATATAGATTTATATAGTAAATAAGAAAATCAGTGCTGATTTTACAACTTAGTACTAGTTACGCCCCTGTTTTTGTTCTGTTTTTCAATATTTTGCCCCATTATAATTATGTTAAAGTATATAAAATCGCATTTTCAAATGTTCTGGATACATTATTTTGTAAGAAATATCAACTTTCGGTGGCCTTCCTAAATTCCTTGATTATTTCTCACTTGTTTCGTCAGTGTTGTGCCCCCATATGAGAAAGAAGTGAGAAAAGGGACTTTTATCAATGTTCAATATTTGGATCTTGGCCTAGATCGCACTGGTCTTTTTCGAATTTTCCTTGGTACATCGAATAAGAAATGACGTTTTTGCAGCTTAAAAAAAAAAAAAAAAAAAATTGCTTTGCTCCCTCACTAGTAAAATACCGTAGATAACTTGAAAGGGATATAGGCGTACCTTGAGGCAGCCCCTTGAGGATTTTGAGAAGGGCAATAATGGCTCGACTATCACCTCATGACGGGCAGCGAGGTGCTCCAATATCCTCATATTTAGTTTAATACTGGAATACATGTAATTTTTGTGCATTTTCACTACAAAATTAAGACAGTGTCGAATTTTTCCTCTCCTGCAGCTTCGCTCGCTTATACATAGAAAAGGGAAACTTAAAATTTGGGCCAAAAACTTCAGCCCCTCCCAAAATTATGCATTTATGCCCAGGGGGAGGGGGGGGGGGGGTTAGGGGCAACATCGTTGTTACACATGTTAAACCAAACTATTAAAGGTGAAAATTGTGTTTTTTCTTTGTTTAAAAATATACCCCTTTCAGGCCCTAGCCTCCTTCGTCGCTTCACTCACTAAGAAAGGTCCACTACTGGCCCGATACATTGTATACAGGTTCACACACGAATGATAAATGTTAAATTAGGCTAGGCCGACTTTAAATATCCGAACCAAATTTTAAAAACTACAATGAAGTGAAAGGCAAAAAAGAGGAGTAAGCCCGACGTGAATTTTCGTGAATCAATATAGATATTACAGAAGAAATACATCATTACATAATGAATTGCCCCCTCCGAGCTCCCTCCGAGCTCGACTCCCTCGCCTACTAATATTGAGTAACGACTCTGGCATTAACATGTCAGACATTTATATTTATTTATTTTCTGTTTCTAGATCTAGATAATTATATTATTCCCATTGATAATTATTGGGGTGTCATAGAGAGTAATTTTAGGACATTTTTAGATCTAACTTATACAATTTTGGTGGCAGTTGCAGTTTAAAAATTTGGTATTTGGGAACTTGCAAAAAATTACGGATTTTATCGCCAAAATACGATTTTTCAGGTTGGCGTGTAGGGAAAAGCTTGGCCAGAGGTTGGCAGCTCTGCATCAAAATCATAAGGAGTCTTGGGGCGTGCCGTGACTGTTTTTTGTGCGTTTACACCGACTTACGCAAAGCTACCCGAGACAGGTTTCGAATGAGACTTTCTGTTTGCGGACATTGTGGGCATCCTAGATGTAAACAAAGCTTTTAAGATATATATACAGTCAAACCTGCTTTTAATAACGAACACATGTATAGAAAGACCACCTGTCTATAAAGACCACAAGTTTTGTTTCCCCTGAAAAGTGCTTCTCATTGAAATATGTATTAAACGAACCTGTAAAAAAAGACCACCTGCTCATAAAGACTGCTTTTTTTTGGTCTTCCTCGAGTGGTCTTTATAGACAGGTTTCACTGTATAATACGATAAATATATAATCGAACGTTTTTTTTGCTGAGCACTAGCTTGTCGAACAATTAACTTCTGTCAGTCCCAACAAAACTCACACCATACTACTGTATTTAGCGCGCTGTGTTGGCGATGACGCAATCATTCCACACGTGCTAGCAGTGCACAAACCAGTCTTGGTTAGGTTTGCATTTACATGTACACCGAATCCTAAGTAGTCTCGGAGCACCTCCGAACCAGTCTCGGACCACATTGCGAGGTGGTCAGAGACTGGTTTGCTCAGATGTGGTCTTGGGTAGGTTTCGTGTGTTTACACCAGATTTGAAACCTACCCGAGACCAGTCTCGGGCACCCCGAGACTCCTTAGGATTTCGTTTTAACAGGGGTCTTAGTAGCAGTATCAAAAGGGAATTGTTGAATGTGTCAACGTGAACGACATCCTAGATCTTCCCAGCTACAATGGACTGCTTTGTGTTAACTGCATACCCCGCTTTGTGTGCAAGAATGGCTCACCCGTCCACTGGCTTCTCACTCGTCCACTGGCTTCTCCCTCGTCCACTAGTCAGATTGAGAACGCGTCCAACATGGTATTGCCATCTTCTCTAAAATGTGAGCCTCGCTTCACCTACTTTGTATGCAGAACAAACAAAACAGTCCATTGTAGCTGGGAGGATCGAGGACGGCGTTCACGTTGACACATTCGGAAAATCCCTATTCTCATCCGGAAGCCAGTGGAGTTCTTGAAGTAGGTTAAGATGTTACTGCATCATCTGGGAGTTCTTGTGGTTAGTGTAGTAGGTATCAGATATAGACCAAACAGCAATCCAGACGACTAGTAATGATAGATTGGACTTACATTTTGTGATACTTGATCTGGTCAGGATTATCAGAATCTTGGCAATAGCCTGGATGTGTGCTACGGTTGTTTTACTGAATATGATTTCTTTCTTTTCTATCTGTTCATCCAATGTTATATTCCCATTGTTCCTCTCTCCCTCACACAAATAGTTTCCTAAGTCTTGTTTCTCTGAAGTTTAAAATGGTCTGTTTGACAAAATGATTTAAAAATTTGGCATGTCTTTGTTACAAATGCATAATTTATTTAGACCCAAATGATGAATCGATACTCATATCATAAATGGACAAATCAAGTCTTGAATAACAATGATGTAATAAAAATGACATTTTCTATGGTAATTTGGGTATTTGTCTAGGTACTACACAAGAGTCGCCACTTACACCCTTCAATTCATCCAGCACAAATGAGACAATATACATGGAAAGAGCCTGCCAAGCTGCACTATGTAATGACTTTCCCGCAAGTGAAACTTCTAATGGTAAGATTTCTTTGGAATAACATATAATCTGGACCCTTACCGGTAATCATGAAAGGGCCTGGGCAGAATTCCATATTAAAAAAAATATAAATATTGAAAATGTTTTAATTGGCCTGAGATGCGAGCAAAATTACTTTGAGACGATGAGTTGGAGCATTTTTATGCCTCCGCCCACCGTAGGTGGTGCCGGAGGCATTATGTTTTCGGATAGTCCATCCGTCCGTCCCCTTTTCGTTCTCGCGATAACTTCAAAACCGTTTTTTTTAAATCAGTTTGTAACTTGGCCCATGTATGCATATGGGAAGGACGATGAACTGATTAGATTTTGGGGTCTCAAGGTCAAAGGTCACAGAAGTCATTATGTACATAAAAATGGTTCGTTCTCGCAATAACTTCAGAACTGTTTGACAGATTAACCTCTAACTTGGTCCATGTATGCATGTGTGAGGAACAATAAACGGATTAGATTTTAGGGTCTCAAGGTCAAAGTTCAAAGGTCATAGAGGTCATTATATACATAAAAATGGTTTGTGTTGTATGAAGTCTAGGCCTACATATTTTAGAAATTTCAAGGAAATTTCAAGGGGACAGTGGTCTATTTGCTATAAAATATTCATTTCCTTGGTATATTTGATGATTGTAAGTCATCAATTGTAAGTTTTTTATTTGTACGGGATGAAAATGAAATTAAGTAAATTTTCTGTCTCCTGTGCTTTTTAAGTGAAAAGATTTGTAATTTTGTTGGACCAATCCATGTATGCCATACATTTCCAATCTGGTGATGGCGGATGCATAAATTCCGACCGCGTGTGGTCGAAGAGTCATCTATAGTTCAATTTTGTGCTTGTTCTGATGCTAAGACTTGAATATAAGCAGTATTGGCATGACATTAATAACATTAGATTAACATCTTCTTGCAAGGCCTGATAACTCCGCCAAATTTGAAGCAAACTGACTGTTTGATTTGAGTAAATGCTGACACAAAAATGTTGGGGGAATGGGGAAATAAATATAAATGAAAATAGATAAATAGAAATAAGAGGTGATCTGTTGTTGACGACATAATGATAACGCCTTTAAATATCACATTTAGAATCAGTATGTAACCAGCAATCAATAACTCCTATTCAGAGAAAATGGCCATTTAAGTTTGGAACAAAAGAGTGCTAAACCTTTGCTCTGTGTGCGCACAAGTAAAACTGGGTATTCAAATGGCTATAGCAACCGGTATGAAGGGATTATCAGATTAGGCTGAATTTTGGCAGGCTGCTCCAGGAGGACCTATTCATTACTCACTCCAAAAATCAATTTAATACCTTTAGAGGTAAGTAGTAATTTGGCATTGAATGAAAGTATTACAAAAGCTCTCCAAACATTCATTAGTTCGACGTGTGAAAAAAAGGAGTCATTTTAAAATGCCCCAAAATTATATTTCTAAGTCGAATTATGACTCACAAACTTGAGACATGATAGAATGATAATGAAACTACCCATTTCTATCAAAAACAGAAAATCGACTTATCCAAGCAAATTTACTATTTTGGGCTGTTTGCTACGTTGTGGTCCGTGCGACTTATTGTAGGTTTTGAGGCGGCGGGTCACATATAGAAAGATTTTGTGAATAATGAATTAACTTCGAACGTAGAAAAGTGTTGTTTTTTTTGTCATGTACCTGAATGTGATTTAATTCATGTAGGTCAGTATGTATTTTGGGGTTGACTGACTGAAGAGAAGGAAAATATAGTGGAAGATGTGCTTTGGCAAAATATTTGTCACTGCTTTTTTAATTTTGTTCAAGTTGTGATGATTTCTTTATTTATTTGATTATTTCCAGAACCAATGTGCAGACTAATTCCGCAGGAATGCAGAATGTCAAATCATCCTATCTATGGTGGTAAGGAAACATTACTTTGGTCAATAACGTAGTTGAGTAATGAGTGTATATAGTGCCTCCCAGAAAAAATCTTAATAGTTGGAATCTCCCAAAATTAATATTTCAAACTATTTGTAAGAAATGTTCATACCTGATGAAAGCTAACGGTCTCTTCTTTCAAGCTCGAGTTAGCAAATGCGACTTTACGAAAAGGTTTCAAAATCCAGACTTGACAAGAATTTGTTCTGGCTGCTATTAACGAATTTAAGAACCATTAAACATCTCCCCAAATGAACATTTCAGAATATGTTCATTAATTTTCATACTTCTGGATAGCTTAGTGTTACAGAGTTCCATGGATTATTCTAAAAAGAGACAAAATGAGAGTGAAGTCAGCAGCTAAAACAATGTCATCTTTATAACAAATACATGTAGTTCAACATTGAACTGATATACAGTTTACAATGTATGACAGTTTCAAACAGGCATCTTTGGTTTTGGTATATAAACTTTGGCTTTGGCATCTGACTTCAAATCCTTGTAAAATCTGATTTTCAACGGTTAATATCAACAAGGAATAGATTTATAAATCTTGTTCCTGATAATATCAAGCTCAATATCACTGTATTTGGAAATATATATGAAAATCCAACTATACTGAAATCTAGTTTGGCTTATTAACAATAATTATAATCATCTGAATAATAACTGATATCAATCTATCATGTGACAACTGGAATCATGGTAGGGATAATAACAAATTTAATTGCTCTGTTTGTATTATTATCCCCTTTCTTATCAGCAAACTAAATCCATTATTTAAAAGAAATGACTTATCTTTACTCAGTCAACTCTTTGTACAAAAGTAATCATTATGGTTTCAGAATTACCAATATTACATGTATCAAAATCTAAACTAGATGTAAATTGTAAGCTGTATAGAACTAATTTCTCAAACCATATCAACACTATTTCACTGAGGTCTACACATCATCTATACAGTCTCATATTCTATAATTATATTCTACATGCATTCTAACACTTAAAGGGATACTCAATCGCAGATTGTGGACGTTTTATGCCGCGAGAGGGCACCGTGATCATTACCTGATCATGCGTTGCCCCGTGGGGCACAGGCTTCGGACAGACTAGTCGCTGCGCAACATGAGCTCGAGCTTTTGTGCGAGATTCGGTCAGATTCGTGCAGTCCGAACTATAATCCCAGCAGTCTGTTGGACATGTTCGACGCACAAACTTTGTGTACGAGTGAATGGGGCTTACGCAACCCAGACTCTCCCCCCGGCCGCCTGGTGGCGTATCCCTTTAATGGAATAATACATTATGCCTTCTTTATATACACTATTGTACTATCCCAGAGGATGTTTTCCGAAATCTGCTGCTCCTATTTTGCAGAAATAACCACACTTGAGCAAACAAGTGCAAGGGTAAATCCTTTCTTCCAAACCATGGGCACTTCCTCCCTACACACTCAGAGTACAGAGTCTTTACTGTTAATAACAACCCCTACTGGGAGCACTTAGACCCCTGTTACACATACCACTGAAAGTGGACTGAGGCCGCCTCCGGAAGCGGCTTGACGTATGTGTAACTTTTTTTAAGAGACTGAAGCCGCCTCAAAGCCGCCTCCATCCCCCTCCATCCCAGTCCACCTCTGTAGTATCAGTATGTGTAACACCAAAGTGGACTCGGCGCCGGCTATTAAGAGGATGTTATGTAACCCGTAAGAGCTGTGCATGCGCGGACCGTTCACGATGTCGAAGAGATAGTACAGCATCTGCAGTGCGAGTGTGCGAACTGCGCGGAAATTTTTACATGGTGTGCGCCCCAACGTCAGCTCATGAAAAGGCGACGTGAAGCCGGCATATGTGTAGACACTAAATTGCGGGCCTGAGGTATGTGTAATGCTAGGAGTCCACTGGCCCGGCGCCATATATATGAAAATCTTGCAAGTTGTGTGAGAAAGTCCTGCGATGCCGCCCTGCTTTGATAGGCGGCAAGTGGCGCTGAATGGCGGGCAACCAGGTGGCATTTGGCACGAAGTAGTCACCAATCGGGTGCGGTTTGGCTCGCTCCACTGCACATTTGTAGCGCTTTGGTGCTGGCTATCCGCCTATGTTGGAATTATTTGGCGCGTAGTGGTGCAAACAAGGTGCCACTTGGCGCCATGTGGCGCGAAATCTCATTGGCGCAACTTGGCGCGCACCATTACATTCCAGTGGATTCCATTAGGCGGATTGTTTGCACCAAAGGACAATATGTTCGCGCCATTTGGTGCCACTCTGCGGACACTTGGCGCTGATTGCTCGATGCAAGTGGCGCGACAAAGATTTCAAACATTTTGAAATTTTCTTGCCGCCAAATTCAAATTTGGTGCCACCACGAGCCAGTTGGGAGGCAGATTGAGCCACTACACCACTAGGCACCTTATTGGCGACACTAAGTGCCACAGCAAATTGCATTGGCGCAAACTGGCACCAACCGGCGCCGGCCCAGTGGACTCCTAGCATAACAGGGGTTTTGATGGTCTTGAGGCGGCTTCAAATTGCAGGTGTGAAGCCGGCTCCGGTGCCGCCTTCGAAAGCTGACGCATGCGTAACAGGGGTCTTAGTCTACACACACACACCATCGCACACACAGTCTTGTATTGCTTTACTTCCGAGGACAAGTATTGTTCCTCTATTGTTCCTCCGTCGAGGACTATTGTCCGGCTTCTGAGGACCATTGTTCTCATGATTTTTTTTTTTGTTCTCTGTCCGAAAATGTCCTCGGACATACGGCTAAACACGCCCACACATTCACATACATGCACTTGTGGGGAACTCTATTCATTTCTCCTATTGTGTTTTGTACCCCACAAGCATGATGGAATAAAGGGCATCATTGTGCTCTTTTGTTCTCTGTACCTCACAAGACTATCTAGATGTAAAATCCAAATGTTTACACACAGGTACTCCATGTACCCCTAACACACACTGCTCTATGCTCCTAGTGTGTTCAATTGCAAGTTTCAGTACATGTGTTATAATAAGAAAGTTTGTGAACTATTTCCAATTATATTATTCACTTTCAAAGACTATATAATAAATGAGATGTCTATTAAACAATTAAAAGACTATTATAAATATATATCTGTATCTGCATGAGAAGTATGATATAAAAGTTATAACTATAGTAGTACCCTGACTACAAATTCTAAAGTTAACATGCACTATCAGGCAAAACCCTTTGTCTTAGGGCTTGAACCACATGAACAAAGAAATCACAACATCATTTTAGAAACAACTTCCTAATATATCCTCAAACAAACAATCACACAATAAGAATCATTATAATCAGTATCTCAATACGAGTAAAAGAACTTGTTACTATGCAAGAAAATGAATATATATGATAAGATTTTTTTCCACATGAGGTATGATGAACTTCAAACTTGGTGCCAGTATGTATCACCGTAGGAAGGCGTTCTGATTAGATTTTAGGATATGTAGGTCAAAAGTCAAAGTTCGCAGGTCAATTTCTGAAATTTCAGGTGTAGCTACGTTCTTGCGATAACTCAAGAACCATTTGAGGTATTAACTTCAAACGTGGTGTCATGTGTCACCACGTTTAGATTAGATTTTGGGGTACGTAGGTCAAAGGTCAAAGGTCAAGGAGTTCATTTACCATGAAATTTCAGCTTTTTGCTTTGTTAACACTCTCTTGAGCTCACCCTGCCTGACATAACATAGCCTTAAGATTTGGGGAAATATATTTTTTTCACTATTTTTCATTTCAAAAACAGAGGAAAAAAATAGAATAGTGTAAAAATAAAGTCATAAAATAGTAAAGAAATATAGTTTTTTCATCATGTTCATACAGTATATTAAAAAAAAATGTTTTTAATATATATTTTAAAAATAGCCCAAAAATATATTTTTAAATTGAAGATTTTGATCATCTGTTTTGCCAATAACTAATATTTTTTTTCTTTGAAATATATTTAATAAACACTAAGGAAAAAAAAAAGAAGAAACAAAAATACTTTTCCAAAAACATAAATTGCTTTCAATAGGACTTGAATGTTATTTTAAAAGAATGATGGGAGCTTGGATATATGTGGTCCAGAATACGTACCACACACAAGAGCTAGTACATGGGACTGCAATACCATATGCTCTCAATTTACATTAAAGGAGAATTATCCCCAGGCTTTTAAATGTAAATAGGGTCATAGTGAATAAAATAACATTTAATTTGATATAAAAATCACCGTTTTAGACCAACTGATGCCGTTGTAAGAGCAGAAAATAGAGACCACTTTTTACGATGATTACAACGTCGTCTACTCCTACTGGCGGCGTCCATTTTCTCTAAATTTCCCATAAAACCTTGCGCGTGATGACGTAGGGGATGGAGAACTCACTAGCTGGTAGCTAGCTTGCATGAAGCGCGCGCTGCATATACACACGGTAAACATGGTGTATTGTCAAGCGTTCGGCTGTTGTAACTGTTCCAAGAAAACGATAGGGAAATCATTCCATCGGTTCCCAGACCCGCAGAAATGTCAGCAATTGTTCAAGCGTTGGGTGACCATATTGAACGTGGAAAAATTCCAAGGAAAAGACTTCAAACTTGATCGGAAAAATGATGTGATCTGCAGTGATCATTTCACGGAGGCCGATTATCACGTAGATCTGCGGGCTAAGCTTATGCCCGGGCGAATCGTATAATCAAGCTAGTGTGTCCTGGAACACGTTTTACTTACGATGATTATTTTACTCTAATAAATGTTTTTCAAATGTGATAGTTATGTAGATAATATAAATTGATTTATTTAATTTAATTATGAAACTCTTGCGTAATTTATGTTATTATTAATAATAATAAACTCTTTTTAAAATAATGTTGGTGAACTATTGCGAGCCAATTACAATGCGCTACGGCCAACTCTATGCCCTACGTCACACAGCCCGATCGCACCGGGAACATGGCGACGCTGCTTTACTCTCGAGAACAATAAAAATCGGAGGATTCAATCGACAATTCCCATCCTCTCGATTCTCGAATATACGATGTTTTTACTTTACCAGAAACTGTTTAGAATTCTGTTTTAGGTCAATGATAAAAGTCTCGTGGGGATAATTCTCCTTTAAGAAATGCTTCATTTTTAACGCATTCTTTTCACTTTCATGCACATTCACACGAAGGAAGATTTATAGAGAACATCCGAAAAAATGATGTTTGCACACTTACATTAACTTGTAAGAAATTTGGGGTAAAATATCCATTCCTGTCAACAGCAGCTATCTCGATTTGATGCAGCATCAAAATGAATTTGAAATATTCAACCCTACAACCTGTTTGGCTCATGTGTGAATTAGTCTAGCTTCAGACTTGCTATCCCATTCATGTTTTTCACATATTGCTATATTCTAGTGTATGAGGTTCACTCTAAAAAGTTAAATGTTAAATCTACATTTAAAAGGTTGGAGGAGTGACCAAACTTTCAAAATGGTACATGAACACTTTAAAAATGCTGTATCCAACCTTTAAACTATTAGATCCAGCATGTTAAAAGTGTTAATTTACCATTTTAAAAATGTTATCACTCCTCCAACCTTTTAAATGTAGATTTAACATTTGAGTTTTTAGGCTGTTATAGACATGTTGATTCAATAAGAAATGAACAAGTAGGTCATTAAAATTACTTAATTTACTGCAATAAATCATATATACCTACCTATTATGCTAGTCACTTGACTACGCGAACCCGTTCGAGAACTTAACACAAATGAGTCACAATATTGTGCGCACCCCCCGTAATCCTATTGTTCTCCCCTTCGCCACGCACGCGCGGCAACACGCAACGGCCATCTTCCTCTTTCTTGCTCGCCCCCGTCGAGTTAGGATGTCGAGTCACTGCGCTCCTGAAATCAGGTCTTTTTGTATCTTTTCAGCGCGCTTTTTCGCATCTTAAAAGCACTTGTCTGTACTTATATTCGTCTAAGATTATAATACTCTTGTGTTTATATGTCACTCATGCCGATTGCATGGGATTTTTGATTCCTTTCTTGGCAATTATTTTTCTCTTTCACGGTCAGCCCCACGTAGTTATCTGTGTGTTTGCGGGTGTTTCCGTTTGCCACCGAGCCTTTAAGGTTCGGTGTTTGTTTTTACGGTTCTTTGCAGTGAAAATTTATTGTGCGTATCTCCAAATTTTAGGTTTTATTATACCCCCGCCAAACAAAGTTTGAAGGGGGTATACTGGAATCAGTCGATGGTTGGGCGGTTGGTCGGGCGGTCGGGCGGGCGGTGGGGCGGTCGGTCGGGCGGTCGGTCGGTCGGTCGGTCGGTCCGTGGCAAATCTTGCGGATCGAACTACTTCCTCAGTTTTTGACCGAAAGTCATGAAATTTGGTACACACATTGGTCTTGGTGGGAAGATGTGCAAGACATATTTTTCGGATGAGTCGGAATCTGCGTTGCCATGGTAACGGCATATTTATGGGAGAAAATCAAGGAAACACCTTGCGGATCGAACTACTTCCTCAGTTTTTGACTGAAAGTCATGAAATTTGGTACACACATTGGTCTTTTTCGGATGAGTCGGAATCTGCGTTGCCATGGTAACGGCATATTTATGGCAGAAAATCAAGGAAACACATTGCGGATCGAACTACTTCCTCAGTTTTTGACTGAAAGTCATGAAATTTGGTACACACATTGGTCTTGGTGGGAAGATGTGCAAGACATATTTTTCGGATGAGTCGGAATCTGCGTTGCCATGGTAACGGCATATTTATGGCAGAAAATCTGAAAAATCTTGCGGATCGAACTACTTCCTCAGTTTTTGACCGAAAGTCATGAAATTTGGTACACACATTGGTCTTGGTGGGAAGATGTGCAAGACATATTTTTCGGATGAGTCGGAATCTGCGTTGCCATGGAAACGGCATATCTATGGCAGTAAATCAGGGAAAAATCTTGCGGATCGAACTACTTCCTCAGTTTTCGACCAAAAGTCAAGAAAGGCTGTTGTCACGGGGCGGGGGTATTAATCATCATCTTCAGTGATATTTGTAGTTATTACCTGCACTCCTTTAAAGTATTTCATATTTTGGTATACTTTATTGTCTGTTTTATTGCAGTGTTATGAGTTCGGAAGAAGAAGCGGAGACCTGCTTCTTCCGAAGAGTCGTCTAGCAAGACGACTCGGCCTTCCAGAACTCTCCAGAGTACTTTCGTACATGGGGAGGGAGGAGGGCTGCAGGTAAGTTGCCCAGTGGTGTTTCCCTGCAGGGTTTGCCAGCCTCGGAGCATGCGGCTTCGGGGCGGGTGGCGTCAGGTTCTAGTGGTTTGGATATCACGAATCCAATCCCCTGGTCGCTCAGACCAGAAGGGGGGACGTCGGTTTCCCGCACGGTAGCTATGACTCGCTTTAATCCGTTCGGGGAGACGCGTGCCACTACTGCAGGGCAGCTCACGGGCACCGCCCATGTTAGTCTGGGTTCTCAAACCCTAGCCCCCGGCCGATGCCAAATGGGGGAACGAGTACTGCCCAGGCTGTCTACATTTCCAGCTGATGGGAAGACTGAAGCCCATGTTTATGGGCGCTCTACGGAGCAACAGGTGTGGTCACCTGAGAGCGCGACTACTAGTGCTCTCCTATTGCCACTCTCTAGTGGTACAATAGCGAGTTCACAGGCCTTTAGTAGTCGGTGGGCAAATACCGGGTCATCCCGTTCCACCTTCGCATTGGGCGCCTTGAGCGCCCGGCCCATGGCTGTTGCATCTCCTTGCTCAGCCAGTATGGGTAATTTGTGCGCGACTTTGGGTACATAACCTCAGCGCACTTCTCCCGTAGAGGGAGGTGAGCGTCCCTCGGTTCGTGTTTCTGAAGCGGCTTCGGGGATCCGAACGAAACCGAATAGACGCTCTAAAAAGCGGGTCTCGGCTTCGGCTCCTGTTGAGCCAGCCAAAAAGAAGCCTGAGAAAGGGGCTAAAAGAGGCAAGGCTTTGCCTGCCTCTTGCCCATCTGGCCCGGCTAACCCGCCTGAGTCCTCTCAAGCTGAGATGCTCAGCATGATGCGGGCTTTTGCCCAGAGTCAGGGTTGGTCCCTTTTACCGGGTACCACAACCCCTGCTTCTGTCCCTATTCTAGGGTCTGACATTGAGACTAATCAGCCTTTTGTGGTTGATTCTTCATTGTCTGAGACGGGATCGCTTGCGCCTCCTATTCCCGCAGCCCTCGGGGCTCCGCCGGGCGAGGAGACTTATAGTCCATGGGAGGGTCCGCCTGTTTCGTCTTTTGTTTGCGGTCCTTTGTCCCAATCAATTCAGGCGGAACCAGATTTGGAGGCGGCTTCTCAAGCTTCGGTTTCCGAATCGTTTGGGCAGGCAGAGCCTCAGTCGCTCTCCCTTTGTGGGGTAGAAGCGATTGCTTTGTTGTCTAAATATCTCCCTGAATTTCAGTCAGCCCGCGTGCAGGGTTCGACTTCGCGTTGGTTCAGGCAGCGGGATTCCTC
Source organism: Heliocidaris erythrogramma (assembly GCA_025617745.1). Taxonomy (NCBI): domain Eukaryota; kingdom Metazoa; phylum Echinodermata; class Echinoidea; order Camarodonta; family Echinometridae; genus Heliocidaris; species Heliocidaris erythrogramma. The sequence goes on from CM046868.1 coordinate 35,713,302, forward strand.
CGAGGGTATTTCTCTTGCGGAGGATTTCAAGCTGGAGTATGACCGCATTGAATCAGCGCTTCTTGTTAAGCGCCCTGTTGCGGTTAAGGATAAGGCCTTTGCCTTTGATTCCCAAGATCAAGACAGCTTTTTTTCTCCGGAGATTCTAGCGGTGGGTCGTTGCTTGCGGGCGATCAATCCGCTTACCTCTGTCGCTTTTAGGTCCGAGGATAGGCGTTGGAGCAGTGTTGAAAGCCAGGTCAGAGCAGGTATGCGTTTGGCTGCTTTTCAAGGTTTTCTCTCCGAGCTGAGGTCCAGGGAGGAGTTGAATGGTGACAAGCTGGTTATTGATGACCTGCTGCACACTCTTTTTAGTTTGCAGTGGTCACAGCTTTCCAGTGCTGCTGCCTCGGTCACGTACCGTCGCAGGGTCTTGGCTCTTTCGGCCCTTGGGGTTAAGGAGTCGGACATCGCGCCGCTTCTCCGGGATGTTCCGTCTCGGGGTCCTTCGCTTTTTGGTGGTCAATTCGCTACGGTTCTCGTGGCAAGGCGACGGCTTCGCACAAGGCTAAGCCTAGGCTTTGATGGTCTTCCCCGAGCGCTTGTTCATTTCGACATGGTAGGTGGCCGACTTCGTTCCTTTCTCCCCGCTTGGGAGGCCATCTCCGGGGACGCATTTGTGCTCTCCGTCTTGCGAGACGGATTCTTCATAGATCTATCCGCCTCGCTTCCCGGAGGGGCTATAAGAACTCGTTCACCTCCCATGTCTGCCCTGGCTCGTTCTCATGCCTCAGCGGAGATCAAATCTCTGTTGAAAAAGAGGGCTATAGAAAGGGTAAGAGACCGGCCGTCTCCTTCCCTTTCTCCGATCTTTGTTATTCCCAAGCGCTCGGAAAACTTCGTTTGATACTGAACTTGAAAAGAATTAACAAATTCATTCCTTCAGTACATTTTCGAATGGAGACTCGCGCCTCCATTCTCCCGTTGATCAAGAGGAAGGACTACGCGATCTCGATAGATCTCAAGGATGCGTATTTCCATATTCCCATTCATCGCGATCTTCTGGGGTTTTCCTTCCTCTCAGAGACTTTTCGCTTTCGCGCTCTTCCCTTCGGGCTGCGCCCAGCCCCTCGGGTTTTTACTCGGGTTGTAGCCGTTCTGGCAGCCTCGCTGAGGCGCCGCGGCCTTCGGCTATTTTGCTACCTGGACGACTGCGTCGCACGATCGTTTGTTGGACGAGACTCGTTTGCTCATCAATCTTACTCAAGACTTGGGTTTCCTAATAAATTGGGAAAAGACAGAGTTTTTCTGGGGGCTGTGTTAGACATTCGGAATCAGTTGGCTCGGCCCAGTCGAGACAGGATTCTCACTATTGTCTCGGCGGCTCGCAAGTTCATTCTGGCCATTCTGTTGGTCTGGATGCCAGTACCAATAGCAATCAAGTCTCTTCTCTCCCGTTGGACAAACGAGGAGTTTCTCGCGTGAGGCAAGTCCTTCCGTACCCCCCTTCCGTCGATCTCGGTTTCGACGGACGCCTCTCGGTTGGGGTGGGGCGGACATTGCAATGGCAGCACGGTCGCGGGGGATTGGTCTCATCTTGGGACTCTTCCCCATATCAATGTCCTGGAGTTTATGGCAGTTCTTTTAACCCTGCTCCACTTCAGAAGTCGACTTCTCAGTCGTTCAGTTCTGATCCTCACGGACAATGTCACTGTGGCGGCTTATATCAATCGGCAGGGAGGCACTCGTTCTGCCACCCTGAATGCCTTAGCAGCACAGCTGTGGAGGTGGTGTCGTCGCATGGCGATCACGCCCGCTGCCTCTTTCATCCCTGGTCAGGAAAACCTCATTGCGGATTTTCTATCCCGGGGCAGGTGTCTTCCATCAGAATGGAAGCTCCATCCAGAGGTCTTTTGCCGCATTCGCAGTTGCCTGGGCCCACTGGAAGTGGATCTATTTGCGTCAGTCCTGAACCACCAACTTCCGAAATATTGCTCCCGTGTTCGCGATCAGGGAGCTTGCGCTCTGGATGCTTTCTCTCTCAGTTGGGAGAATCTTCGAGGGTTCGCCTTCCCTCCCTTCCAGCTGATTCCGCGAGTCTTGCGGAAGATCAGGGAAGATCGGGCTCGGGTGCTTGTGATAGCTCCTTTTTGGCCCAGGAGGAGTTGGTTTCCGGAGCTAACGTGCCTTCTGGTGGCTCAACCGTTCCTTCTTCCGTTAAGAGCGGATCTAGTGTTGCAACCCCTCTCGCGGATTCTTCACCACAATCCGGAGTCCCTTCATTTGACTGCTTGGCCCCTGTCGGGGAATCTGCAAGACAGTCGGGTCTCTCTGATAGAGCCGCGGACTTTTTAATATCCAGTTGTAGAGTTTCTACTAGGGAAATTTATAATTCCCGTCTTTTGGTATTTTTCCTTTGGTGTAAAGAGCGGAATCAAACCCCGTCTAAGGCTCCTATTGGTTGAATTGCGGATTTTCTAATCTCGCTATTTGACAAAGGGAGATCCATCTCTACTATCCGAGGCTACTGATCGGCGATTGGGGCCATTCATTCAGGGTTTTCGGATGGTTCGGGGATTTCTAATTCCCTGCTGTTGAGTGGTTTGATTCGGTCTTTCTTTCTGAAACGTCCTCCTCGTTCTAAGTTAGTCCCGTCTTGGAGTCTGCCTAAGGTCTTAGAAGCCCTGGCAAAGCCTCCTTTTGAGCCGTTAGGTGAAGCTTTGCTTCACCATCTTACGGTTAAGACGCTCTTCATGGTAGCTATTGCCTCTGGGCAGAGGCGCAGTACCCTTCATGCTCTCTGTCTTACTCTTGGTCATGTTCGCTGGGAGAGAAAAGATTGATTCCTAAGGCTTCTTTCATTGCCAAGAATCAAACGGCTTCCTCTGGCCCTGTTGAGATTTTTCTTTGTCCGCTTTCTGAATTTTCGTCAGTGTGCGAGGACAAGGTTTGGTGTCCTGTTAGAGCTCACAAATGGTATATTGATAAGACCAAGTCTTATCGTAAGGATGATCAGTTGTTCCTGATCACTCGAGAGCCTTTTTCTCCTGCTTCACTTGATTTCTAGATGGATTGTCGAGGCTATTAGGGCTACTGGCACAGAGGATCTTTTATCAGACAGTAAGCCTCATGCTCATGACACTCGTAGTGTCAGCACTTCTTGGGCTCTGTTTCAAGGTGTGGCGCTTAATGATATTTTGAAGGCTGCTTATTGGCGTTCGTCCAATTCCTTCATTTCTTGCTACCTAAGGGATGTCCCTGCAGGTGAGGCTATTTTTGCGTCAGCTACCTTGAAGGCCGCTGTGTCTTCTTTGTAATCCTGTTCCCTTCTTCTCTTGAAACATGCCTCCCAGTCTTTGAATGGGCGCTGGTCTAGCATAATAGGTAGGTACATATGATTTATTGCCGTAAATTTGTAAAATCAGCTCTGATTTTCTTATTTACTGTATAAATCTATATACCTACCTATGACCCTCCCTCCTTCCCCTCACCTTGCAAGCAACCGTGCGTGAGTGGCGAAGGGGAGAACAGTAGGATTACGGGGGGTGCGTACAATATTGTGACTCATTTGTGTTAAGTTCTTGAACGGGTTCGCGTAGTCAAGTGACTAGCATAATAGGTAGGTATATAGATTTATATAGTAAATAAGAAAATCAGTGCTGATTTTACAATTCTATTATCACACAAGGGTAATTGATTTTAAAACTCCCCAAGGTAAATTTGGTTAGTTTCTGAGACTACACAATTTGATGTGCAGTCTCACGATGTTTTTTCTTCCAACTTTTCTCAATTTTGTTATATATCTGCTTCATCTTCATCTAACGCCCTGCTACCCCTCCTTCACTGTATAGGCAGTGGAGTAGGGGATCCGAGAAGGAACCAGGGATTGGTCTGTTAGCGGGTGGTTCCAACTCGGTGAGGGGTTAGTCAAAAGACCACCGATTTAAAAATATTAAAAGTATCAAAATAGAGGTGTATGTCCAGAGGACAAAAGGACAAAAGAAAAGAAGCGCTAGGACACAAGTAATTAAGGTGTCATGACGTATTTATTTATAATTAAATCTACTGGTCGCTGACCTCGTTCAAACCACTTAACCAGAAGTACAATAAAACAACTTTACCAATTATATCTCAACAACCCCAGGAACAAAGGATATGTTATTAATTGGCAGACAAAATTAAACCATTTATAAATCAGCTTATTCACTATTCACTTAATAAGGGGGCAAAGGAGGGGGGGGGGGTAAGTTAGTGGGGCAAATGAAAATTATTAGGATGCGTGGCCACTTACATGCAATGCGGTTGTTTAATTGCGCGATATCGCGACTTATACTGACGAACTGTACTTGCGGCAGTTGCTGACGGCGGGGACGATGATGCGGGGTCGGGAAGGATGATGATGTTGTTACACACAAGATGATGTCGATGACGATTGGAAGTAATAGTAGCGTCAGTGGACAGGAGAACGAAGAACGTAAAAAGGAACGACCGGAACATTGTCATGATTTTATATCACTAGGAACGGGATGAAACAGGAACAATCAGGAACAAATTAACAGGATCAATCAGGAACAGTTAACAGGAATTAATAAGCAGGAACAAATAAACAGGAACAATCATGAATGAAATAATTAGCAGGAACAATCTGGAACAATCAGGCGACTTGCTTTTTGCAATGAATAAGTTGTTTCGTTGCAGAATAAAATAGTTCCCAATAGATGTTCTATTTGACTTGGCTCGGGTTTTGAAGTTGTACTCTGATGGCAATACTGTATATAATCTGGACACAGTTGAAGTCGCGAAATTAATGTTAGTTGAAGATGTACAGGATGGGGGAGATGGGAGTTGGGAAGGATGGGGAGCCAAGTGAGTGAAAACAGGGTTGGGTCTGGTTTTATACCTAATTACACATTCATAACAGTCTGCAGCTGATTGGTACATTTACAGAAAGTGAGATGAGAAAAGAAACTACAATTATCATTGGTCAATAGTTAGTAGGAGGGGTCAGAATAAATCTGCCACGCCACCACATTTTTCAACTGGTTGGACCTTCTGACCATCTGTTCTATTAATTAAGCCCTTCTTGGGTCTTGTTTACACAGGTTGGAAGACAATCGTCTTCCACTGGCCTGGACATAATAAATTCTGGACTTTTGAGAAAAACAAGATTATATACCTCACATGTAGTATGTGCTACAAATCATAGAGATAGAAAGGGAGAGAGAGAGAGAGAGAGAGTGAGAGAGAGAGAGGGAGGGAAAAGAGAGAATCAAAGGGATTAACTCATAGAGATAGAGAGGGAGAGAGGTTGGATAAAATAGAGAGGGAGAGAAGAGAGAATAATTTGAAGGGGCTAACTTCCCTATCGTTACACCCAAATATGGCGAAAAAAAAAAAAGAGCGGGTCAGTTGAAAAAAAATACAAGGAAAATAGTAATTTTTCCAAGTTTGAAAAATAGTTCTAAAATAGGTTACATGTCGTGGCAAATGTTTAAAAAATAGTGTGAAAATATTTTAGTGTGTGTGCAGAAAACAAAAATTAGGTTTAAAATACTTTATCAGGTTTTAACGTTTCAAAAATACCATAAAAATAGTTCAGTCAAAATGGTATTTTCAAAAAAATAGATTAAAAAGAGTTGAATATGAATAGCTTGCCAGGAAATAGTGAAAAAATAGTCTATTTATTTTCTAATTTTTCAAAAAATAGTCTACAGATAGACTGTTTTATTTTCTGGCAAAATATAAAAAAATAGCACTGGTTTTTGAAAAGGAAAAATATATTTTTGTTATATTGAAAACGAGCAGGGCAGTTTGAGCCATGCATTTACTTCAAACTTGGAACTAGTATGCAATACCATAGTGAGACGAACTGGTTAGATATTCGTGTCTAGGTCAAAGGTGAAATGTCATAGAGGTTATTATATGTGAAATTACTGTTATTTAGCTATGTAATCACCATATCTCAACTATTTTATGTTCATGACTAGGAGATAAAGTGATCATGCTTTTTTGTTATAAGGTGTAAGATAAAATGTCAAAGACGTCAATTAACATGCAGTTGCAGGCTTTTTATTCTGGTTATCACATTATTTCAGGAACAGTTTGAGCTATCAACTGAATTTAAGCGGAGGCATATAGGAGACGTCGCCATCGTCTAGTATGCGCACGTGCACAACAATACGCACATGAGCGCACAAGTGTTATAATGCCTGAAATGCTTTAGGATTGACTTTCATTTGTTGCAGAACATTGTTCATCATTTTCAGTGTCCGACTAGACGTGAAAACATACATTTGCACCCATGCTTGCGAAAATGTAACAAAACTCATACATATTGGAATTTTAAGACCCTGCACTGTGTAGGTGTCAGTGCATTTATGTAGGAACATGCCCGCTTCATACTTTACTTCATTATTACTATTCTGTTGCATTTCATGACTTTTCCACAGCCCACCAGAATAGTTGTACTCGTTCAACTCTATTTTGTTGTTGTTGTTTTGATAATCCTTGTGATCCTGTTTCGTCTTGTACTATGTTGGATTTTTCCTTGTGTTTGCGCATTTGTGTTGTTACTTGATTGTTTCGTTTGACGTCTAAAATCAACAAACCTTTGAATATAATACCATTTTCTACTTTCTAATCGCCTAAATGTATTGCTATTAGGACCAAATAAGGTATGTACATGTACATCACCTTACACTAATCTTGCCTAGTATTTATCTTTTTAACATTTATTTTGTTTTGATAATCACTTTGATCTCATTTTGACTTGCATATGTAAGTAATTTTGAGTGGGGGTGCTGCCGTCAACTGGAAGTTGAGTATGAAGTCTTACTTTCCATTTCTCAGCACTTCTGTGGCATTATCCATAACCATGAAAATTAGAATAATAACTCCATTTCACATATGTTTGATTTCAAAATTTTTAAAGGTCTGGAATTATCGTTACAAAAATCTGCAGTCTCAAAATTCGAACAGGGGTGGCATATTGACCACACGAGTACGGTCGGCCACTGCAGCAATGGTCACGCTTCGCTTGACTACAAAATCCATGTGCTTATATGGTACTACAATAGATTTTGAAATTAAGTATTTTAAATATTTGACCTATTCGAAGACCTGTTTGCTTGAATAGTAATAATGGTATTCATCCCAGGCCTACCTGCAAGACTCTTGTGATGCATAAATTGGCAACCATTTGTCCTATTGTGCTTTATCTTGGGTTAGAGATGCACTTGGGGGATCTTCATGTTATGGTGCCATCAAGTTTTTACCCACAAGACTCGCTTATTATGACAAGTAACTTTGCATATATTGTTCCAAGTGCAACCAAAATTGGGTCAGGGATGCTCTTTGGCGAGAGATGATCTAGATCTTTGGCGAAATTTGTGTGATTTGGTCATGGATGGGCGAGACACATTCTGGCTATTGCCTTGTTATGAAAATGAAATGAATAAAGAAATGAATGAATGAGTGAAGTAATGTCAATACATCATAGAGTAAATTATACTTACTTACAGTTGTTTTCCATCTTGTTAGATCTTCCGCTAAAGTCTTTGCCTCCTCTTATCTTAATCCCATTTCCTGTAGGTCTCTTTTCACTGTTCAAGCCCAAGTAGTAATAAAGTTCTTCCCCTTTTTCTTTTGCCCCCTGCCGGTTTCCACTCTAGGGTGGTTTTGGAGTGTCTTTCTACTGGCATTGTAAAGGTGTGACCCAGGACTTGGGGGATCTTCATGTTATGGTGCCATCAAGTTTTTACCCACAAGACTCGCTTATTATGACTAGTAACTTTGCATATATTGTTCCAAGTGCAACCAAAATTGGGTCAGGGATGCTCTTTGGTGAGAGATGATCTAGATCTTTGGCGAAATTTGTGTGATTTGGTCATGGATGGGCGAGACACATTCTGGCTATTGCCTTGTTATGAAAATGAAATGAATAAAGAAATGAATGAATGAGTGAAGTAATGTCAATACATCATAGAGTAAATTATACTTACTTACAGTTGTTTTCCATCTTGTTAGATCTTCCGCTAAAGTCTTTGCCTCCTCTTATCTTAATCCCATTTCCTGTAGGTCTCTTTTCACTGTTCAAGCCCAAGTAGTAATAAAGTTCTTCCCCTTTTTCTTTTGCCCCCTGCCGGTTTCCACTCTAGGGTGGTTTTGGAGTGTCTTTCTACTGGCATTGTAAAGGTGTGACCCAGGACCTTTAAGTGTTGTTCTTTCACTATTTACTGCAATAAATCATATATACCTACCTATTATGCCTGTAGTCTTGACTACGGGACCCCTTCGAGAATTTAACACAAATGAGTCACAATATTGTGCGCACCCCCCGTAATCCTATTGTCCCCTTCGCCACTCACGCGCGTCAACACGCTACGGCCATCTTCCTCTTTCTTGCTCGCCCCCGACGAGATAGGACGTATAGTCACAGCGCTCCTGAATTCAGGTCGTATAGTATCTTTTAGGTGCGCTTTTTCGCACATTTAAAGCACTTTTAGGTACCTATATTCGCTTAGATTATAGTACTGTGTGTTTTAGTAGTCACTTTTGCCGATTGCAAGGGATTTTTGATATCCTTTTCTTGGCATTTATTTTTCCCTTTCACGGTCAGCCCCACGTAGATATTTTTGTGTGTTTGCGGGTGTTTCCGTTTGTCACCGAGCCTTTGGGTTCGGTGTTTGTTCTTACGGTTTTTTGGCTGTGAAAATTCTTTTGTGCGTATCTCCCAAATAAAATTTACCCTTATTTTACTGCATTCAGTTGAAGTATTTCTTATTTTGAAAAGTATACTTTATTGTCTGTTTTATTGCAGTGGTATGGATTCGGAAGAAGAAGCAGCTAGGTCAAGGAGACCTGCTTCTTCCGAAGAGTCGTCTAGCAAGACGACTCGGCCTTCCAGAACTCTCCCGAGTACTTCGGTACATGGGGGAGGGAGGAGGGCTAAGGGTAAGTTGCCTAGTGGTGTTTCCTTGCAGAGTTTGCCAGTCTCGGAGCTTGCGGCTTCGGGACGGGTGGCGTTAACTGAGTCGGGATTGTCAACTCCGAAGCCCGTGGTTTCGGGGTGGGTGGCGTCAGATTCTAGTGGTTTGGATATCTAACGAATCGAATCCCCCGGTCGCTGAGACCAGAGGGGGGGGGGGGGGCGGTTGTTTCCCGTACGGTAGCGTTCACTCGCTCTGATCCGTTAGGGGAGACGCGCCCCACTACTGCAGGGCAACCCACGGGCTTAGTCCATGTTGGTCTGGGTTCTTAAACCCTAGCCCCCGGCAAACGCCATATGGGGGAACGAGTACTTCCTGGGCTGTCTACATTGCCAGCTAATGGGAATGCTCGAGCTAACAATTATGGACGCTCTTCGGAGCAACAGGTGTTTTCACCCGAGTGCGTGACTACTAGTGCTCCCCTATTGCCGCTTTCTAGCGGTCCAATAGCGGGTTCACACGCCTTTAGTAGTCATCGGGCACATACCGAGTCATCTCGGTCTGCCCCCGCACTGGGAGCTTTTAGCTCCCAACCCATGGCTACTGCATCTTCTTGCTTAGCCAATATGGGTGATTGCGGCGATTCTCTAGGCTTACGCCATGAGCGCTCCAATCCCTTTATGGGAAGTGAACGTCCCTCCGCGGAGGGATCGGTTCGTGTTTCCGAAGCGGCTTCGGAGATCCGAACGAATCCGATTAAGCGTTCTAAGAAAAGGGTTTCGGCTACGACTCTTGTCGAGCCAGCCAAGAAAAAGGCCAAGAAGAAGGCAAAAAGTGGCAAGGCTTTGCCGGCCTCTTGCCCGTCTGGCCTGGCTAACCCAGCTAGCTCCTCTCAAGCTGACATGTTCAGCATGATGCGGGCTTTTGCTCAGAATCAGGGTTGGTCCTTTGTACCGGCTACTTCAACCCTGACTTCTGTCCCTATTCAGGGGTCTCGCTTTGAGTCTAATCAGCCTTTTGTGTTTGATTCGTCTTTGTCTGAGTCGATTCGCATGTGCCTCCTATTCCCGCGGCCCTTGGGGCGCCGCCGGGCGAGGAGACTTTTGTTGAACCATGCGGGGCTCTGCCTGCTGAGGCCTTTGTTAGCGTTCCTTTGTCTCATTCCACTCGGGTGGAACCAGATTTGGAGGTGGCCTCTCAAGCTTCGGTTTCTGAATCGCTTGGGCAGGCGGAGTCTCAATCGCTCACCCTCTGTGGGGTGGAAGCGATTGCTTTGTTGTCCAGATATCTCCCTGAATTTCAGTCAACCCGCGCGCAGGGTTCGACTTCGCATTGGTTTAAGCAGCAGGATTCCTGCTGAGTCCTTTGTTGGCGTTCCTTTGCAGGGTCATCCCGGTCCGCCCTTGCACTGGGCGCCTTGGCGCCCGGCCCATGGCTGTTGCATCTTCTTGCTCAGCCGATATGGGTAATTGGTGCGCGTCTTTGGGTTCAATACCCTCAGCGCACTTCTCCCATGAAGGGAGGTGAGCGTCCATCAGCGGAGGGTTCGGTTCGTGTTCCCGAAGGGCTTCGGGGATCCGAATGAAACCGAATAAACGCTCTGAAAAGCGGGTTTCGACTTAGGCTCTTTTTGGGCCAATCAGAAGCCTAGGGAAGGGGCTAAAAGAGGCAAGGCTTTGCCTGCCTCTTGCCCATCGGGTTTAGCTAACCCTCTGGTCTCTCAAGCTGAGATGTTCGGTGTGAGATGGGCTTTGCCCAGACTCAGGGTTGGTCCCTTGTACCAGGCATCACATCCCCTGCTTTTGTTCCTTTTTTGAGTCGGACATCGAGACTAATTAGCCTTTTATGGTTTATTCTTCTTTGTGACGGGATCATATGCGCCTCCTATTCTCGCAGCCTCGGGGCTCCGTCGGGTGAGGAGGCTTATGGCGGTTCATGCGTGAATCCGACTGTTTCGGCCTTTGTTCGTGATCTTTTGTCACGATCATTTCAGGCGGAACCAAGTTTGGAAGCGGCCTCTCAAGCTTCGGTTTCCGAATCGCTGGGGCAGGCAGAGCCTTAGTCGCTCTCCCTTTGTGGGGTAGAAGCGATTGCTTTGTTCTAAACTTTCCCTGACTTTCAGTTCGCCCGCGCGCAGGGTTCGACTTTGCTTGGGTTCAGGCAGCGGGATTCCTCCGAGGGTATTTCTCTTGCGGAGGATTTCAAGCTGGATTATTGACGCATTGAAGCGGCGCTTCTTTTAAGCGTCATGTTTGGTTTGCAGTGGTCATAGTTTTCCACTGCAGCTGCCTTGGTCATGTACCGTCGCAGAGTCTTGTTTCTTACGGCCCTTTGGGTTAAGGAGTCGGACATCGCACTGCTTCTCTCGGATGTTCCGTCTCGGGTCCTTTGCTTTTTGGCGATGCGCGATAACAGGTCTCTGTCTTGTTTACATGCTCATCCTAAGTCGATGCGAGCCTCTGTCCGCGTCTTGGTTGGTGGCTGTCTTCGTTCCTTTCTCCCCGCTTGGGAGGCCATCTCCGGGGACGCTTTTGTTCTCTTTGGCGGACGAGACGGATTCTTCATAGATCTGTCCGCCCTGCTCCCCGGAGGGGCTATAGGAACTCGGTCACCTCACAGGCCCTAGCTCGTTCTCGTGCCTCATCAGAGATTGAATCTCTGTTGATAAAGTGGGCTATAGAAAGGGTAAGAGACTGGCTGTCTTTTTCCCTTTCTCCGACTTTTGTTATTCCCAAGCGCTCGGGAAAACTTCAGTACATTTTCGGATGGAGACTCTCGCCTCCATTCTCCTGTTGATCAAGAGGAAGGACTACGCGGTCTTGATAGTTTTCGAAGATGCGTATTTCCACTTTCCCATTCATCGCGCTTCGCGCGATCTTCTGGGGTTTTCCTTCCTCTCAGAGACTTATCGCTCTCGCACTCTTCCCTTCGGGCTGCGCCCAGTCCCTCGGGTTCTTACTCGGGTCGTAGCCGTGCTGGCAGCCTCTCTGAGGCGACGCGGCCTTCGGCTATTTTTGCTACCTGGACGATTGGCTTCTCCTGGCGGAGTCGCGCGATTGTTTGTTGAACGAGACTCGTTTGCTCGTTAATCTTACTCAAGACTTGGGTTTCCTAATATTTTGGGAAAAGTCAGAGTTAGTTCCTACTTGCAGCCCAGTTTTTCTGGGGGCTGTGTTGGACATTTGGAATCAGTTGGTTCGGCCCAGTCGAGACAGGTTTCTCACCATTGTCTCGGCAGCTCGCAAAGTCATGCTGGCCAGAAAGGTTCTTGCGCGAGGCAAGTCCTTTCGTACCCCCCCCTTCCTTTGATCTCGGTTTCGACGGACGCCTCTCGGTTGGGGTGGGGAGGACATTGCAATGGCAGCGCGGTCGCGGGGGATTGGTCTCATCTTGGGACTCTTCCCCATATTTAATGTCCTGGAGTTTATGGCAGTTCTTTTAACCCTGCTTCATTTCAGAAGTCGACTTTTCAGTCGTTCAGTTCTGATCCTCACGGACAATGTCACTGTGGCGGCTTAGGTCAATCTGCAGGGAAGCACTCGTTCTGCTATCCTGAATGCCCTAGCAGCACAGCTGTGGAGGTGGTGTTGTCGCATGGCGATCACACCCGTGGCCTCTTTCATCCCCGGTCTGGAAAACCTCATTGCGGATTTTCTGTCTCAGGGTAGGTGTCTTCCATCGGAATGGATGCTCCATCCAGAGGTCTTTCGCCGCATTTGCAGTTACCTGGATCCACGGGAAGTGGATCTTTTTGCGTCTGTTCTAAACCACCTACTTCCTTCTTCCGTTAAGAGTGGATCTGGTGTTGCAGCCCCTCTCGGGGATTCTTCACCACAATCCAGAGTCCCTTCATTTGACTGCTTGGCCCTTGTCGGGGAATCTGCAAGACAGTCGGGTCTCTGTGATAGAGCCGCAGAATTTTTATTGTCCAGTCGTAGAGTTTCTACTAGGGAGATTTATAATTCCCGTCTTTCGGTCTTTTTCCTTTGGTGTAAAGAGCGAAGTCAAACCCCTTATTGGCTCCTATTGGTTCAATTGCGGATTTTCTAATCTCGCTATTTGACAAAGGGAGATCCATCTCTGCTATCCGAGGCTACCGTTTGGAACGATCGGGGCCATTCATTCGGGTTTCTCAGATGGTTCGGGGATTTCCAATTCCCCGCTGTTAAGTGGTGTGATTCGGTCGTTCTTTTTGAAGCGACCTCCTTGTTCTAGGTTAGTGCCGTCTTGGAGTCTGCCTAAGGTCCTGGAGGCCTTGGCGAAACCTCTTTTCGAACCGTTAGGTGAAGCTCGCTTCATCATCTTACGGTTAAGACGCTCTTTGTGGTAGCTTTTGCCTCTGGGCAGAGGCACAGTACTCTTCATGCTCTCTGCCTTACTCCTGGTCATGTTCGCTGGGAGAGAAAAGGCGTTAGATTGATTCCTAAGGCTTCTTTTATTGCCGAGAATCAGACAGCTGCCTCTGGCCCTGTTGAGATTTTTCTTTGTCTGCTTGCTGGGTTTTCGTCAGTGCGCGAGGACAAAGTGGCTCTCAATTGGTATTTTAATAAGAGTAAGTCTTATTGTAAGGATGTTGTTCCTGATCACTAGAGAGCCTTTTTCTCCTGCTTCTCTTGATTCCATTTCTAGATGGATTGTCGAGGCTTTTAGGGCTGCTGGCACAGGGGCTCTTTTTTTTTTTTTTTTTTTTTTCCGACAGTAAGCCTCGTGCTCATGACACTCGTAGTGTCAGCACTTCTTGGGCTCTGTTTCAAGGTGTGGCGCTTGATGATATTTTGAAGGCTGCTTATTGGCGTTCGCCCAATTCCTTCATTTCTTGCTACCTTAGGGATGTTCCCGCAGGTGAGGCTATGTTTTGCGTCAGCCACCTTGAAGGCCGCTGTGTCTTTGTATTCTTTGCTGTAATCCTATTCCCTTCTGCTTGAAACATGCCTCCCGGTCTTTGAGTTGGCGCTGGTCTGGCATAATAGGTAGGTATATATGATTTATTGCAGTAAATTTGTAAAATCAGCACTGATTTTCTTATTTACTATATAAATCTATATACCTACCTATGACCCTCCCTCCTTCCCCTCACCTTAAAAGCAACATGTTTCTACTTGGGATTGCTCGCAAAAGAAGAAGATGGCCGTAGCGTGTTGACGCGCGTGAGTGGCGAAGGGGACAATAGGATTACAGGGGGTGCGCACAATATTGTGACTCATTTGTGTTAAATTCTCGAAGGGGTCCTGTAGTCAAGACTACAGGCATAATAGGTAGGTATATAGATTTATATAGTAAATAAGAAAATCAGTGCCGATTTTACAAATTGTACTTAGTTTTCTTATCTAAGATCATGACAGAACGTCCTCGTTTGTCACTCTGTCTTTCCAGCTGACTTACTATTTTTCGGAGACATCTTTGGTGGAAAACATCTAGCTTGTGTGCTGCCCCATCTGTCATATTTCACGTCTCACTGCCGTATATAGTGTAACGCTTCTCAAATGAACGCTGAATCACCCCACAATCAATCGTACAGAATCAAACTCAGTCAAAAATAATCAGCTAGCGAGAGCACTAAATCAATATCAGAAGATCCTAAAATAATGGTAGTAAAACAGAAGTACTCAAAATAAAGATGTCGACCAGAAGAAGTCCAGTAGTGCTCTGATTTATTGGCCTGCACAGCAGACCTCTCTCAAAACATGGTTTGACAAATTATTCAAATACATGTAAATACATAGTCAAGTAAACCAATAGAGAAACAGAGAATGGAAGAACCCATAAAATAGAAGAACCAAGAGTGAAAGGTGAACCAATGAGGATGATATGGCATGAGCACTATCAGGGGTGAATGTTCTGAATAATAATGAAGGATGAACAAAAGAGGCATGAGCTTGGTGGAGATGATGAAAATAAAATGGAAATGAGATCAAGAGTATGGAACAGGTGTACAGGAAACATTCGAAGACCTAAGAACAAAAGAAAGTTAACCTGTTACAATAGCAACGGGTGAAAAGAGCAGTATACAGCATGACTTTGCTCTTGAGGGCGCTCTCTCTTGACTTCCAGATTTTGTTAACTCTTTGCCCTGCGCATTATGAAACCCAAGGCTGCTGAATTATTTTCAAAGGTGATGTGACCAAACCAGTACTCAGATGCATGGGTGGAAAAAATCCAATGTAAACGACGACCGAAAACGCAATGCAACAAAAGCTACATGCATGCATATTTCATGCATCAGTGCACAGGATTAGAGCGTGCGTGTGATCATGCAGTTGAATAGGCGCTGTTTCTTTTGTTCGTGTGGAATGTCGACTGTAGTCGACAGAAGCGAGCCCGCGCTGGTTACGGGAGTCGACAGTAGAGGGAAAATGGTTAAATACAGAGTTTGCTTTGCCTAGTCTGCATGACATGTCTGCTACAGTGTCCCCCTGGTTAGAGATGTTACTCCCAAGAAGTAAATGTAGAGACTTCTTCCACAGTGTGTTGGTTGATCTGTATATTTGTTGGCTGTTCTGTCTTGACTGCCATAGCTTTAGTGTTTTTCGTAGTGAAATGTAATGGTAATGGTGATAATATGCTGCCTTGACGTATTCCTGATATAATGCTGAAGTAGTCTGTGTGATTGGTACCTGACCTGATACATCAGCATAAGTTCATATATAAACTTTTGAAAATGTTAATAAACTTTGGGGGGATACCATAGGTTTGTGCAATTTTCCATACTCAGAGATGCCAACTGTTCCATTTTGCCGTATTTGTTCCGCTTTTTTGCTATGAATACGGCAGTACGTTTTTTATATGTTTTGTTACGTTTTTGTGGATTTCCAATCATGTGTATTATGTACAATCTGCTTTCCATAGGCGCGCTGAGTCCGCGGGAGGCGCGGTTAGGGGCCTTAGTTGTGGATAATATGTCTTCAAGCGATGCTGTACGGTGATACGCTTAGATAGGTGGGGCCCCAAACTGCGCAAATTGCGAACAACCCGCGTGTTTGATTTGTACACAATTTGTATTGGCTGTGTGTGTGTGTGTATACTACATTGTATCGCGTGTGTGTGCACACACGTGTATACCTGTTACTATGCGATATATGCACGCCGTGACTTGCCCGTGCCGTGTATCGCATTCGCCCGTCCTAGAAGCTGCTTCATCATGATTTTATCTGGATTTTATCATTATATTGTCAGTTATCAACATAAACTGTGGATCATGGCGTCAAAATCCAGAAAACAAACTTTCCGACCAGAATATACCACCAGATGGCCATGTATTGTTTGTTCTAAAAAAGATGTTTTCACTGCACGATGCGAGCTGTGTAATTCTGACTTCAACATTTCACACGGAGGTGCCAATGATATCCAGGCACACTTGAATCGGAAAAAACATGTCAGCTTGGCTTCAAGTGCTGCAAGTTGTCAGGATCTTGGACAGTTGTTCAAAAAGACTGACTATTCAACAATCAGGGCAGAAACACTGATGGCGAATTTTTTGGTGGATATTTCATCTCTGTGCCCTTCCATGGAACTTTGAATATTGTACTTTGGCTTTATAGCCAGGATAGCCTCATCAGTAGTGACTTTTCTACTTTTCTACATGTATCTGAGGACTGTGCTATCATAGTTTTACATTTGTTTAGCATTGCAGCAGCTGTGCAATCAGTGCATTCAAGGAATAAACATTTTTAGGAACCCATTTACATGTACTCTGCTTGGGTTGAGTTGAGTGTAGCCAATGTACTGTAGGACATGTTTGGCCAAATAACTGATATGTAGTGGCAGGAAATGTGTACCTTGTGATAACAGTCCGGTGACTTTTTGATGTGTCATCCGACAGCTTCAGGATAGCGATACATTAAGGTGAGAGATTTTTTTCAAAAAATACTTTTTTTTGTCAAAAAATACTGTTTTTTCCTTCTAAGAATACTGTTTTTTGTTGATGAAGGTTGGCATCTCTGCATACTGACTCTCTGTGTACACTGTCAAAAGCTTTTTTAGAGTCTATGAAATTCATATATAGCTTGAAGTTGAATTCAATACTCTGTTAAATAATATTTCTGCCGGAAGCTTTAGCACTGACTGGCCTGGACTCACTGACCCCGGCACCACTGGAAGCTTTAGCCCTGGCCGGCCCGGTCCCGCCAACCCCTTCATGCTTGTCTCGTATTTTTCCCTTGCAGGAATTTGATCACTTTCTGACTTGTTTTCTTCGTGACATTTGAAACTTCTGTCTGTTTCTATGTCTTCCTCCTTCTAGTGCTTATTTCTGGCCGGATTATAAGCGCTATTTATTCTTTTAATTCTGTTGATTCTCAAGACATTTTGGGAATCTTACGAATTATTATCTTTATCATTTATGTCTGTTTTTCTTTCTGACAGTGTTGCTAAGAGGGTGCCATCGATTTACGGCCCAGTGGGACCATCACCCGCTGTGTCCACGGCACCGCGACTGCTCTAGGGGCGGGGTCTGTCAAGGGGAGACTATTGCCGGGGATTGGTCTCACCTCTCTCCTCTCCCTCACATCAACATTTTGGAGTTCAGGGCGGTGATGCTGGCTCTTGCCCACTTCCAATCACGTGTCCAGGGCCGGGCAGTCACTGTCCAGACGGACAATGTTACTGTCGCAGCCTACATCAACAAGCAAGGGGGACACATTCCAGGGATCTGAACAGTCCGGCCGCCCAGCTCTAGGGGTGGTGCCGCAACTACGGTGTGACCCCAGTGGCATCATATATCCCGGGGCAAGACAACCTGGTAGCGGACTTTTTGTCCAGGGGCAGTTCGCTGCCGTCGGAGTGGATGCTCGATCCCTTTGTCCTCAGATCTGTGTCCCATCTTTTCAGTCCGTTGGAAGTGGACCTGTTTGCCTCGTCTCTGAACCACCAACTTCCAAGGTAATGCTCCAGGGTGAAGGATCCGGACGCCTGGGGCGGGATCCAGGGTTATGCCTTTCCCTCCATCAATCTAGTCCCCAGGGTGTTAGAGAAGGTCCGGCAAAACCGAGCGACCCTTGTGTTAATAGCCCCTTGCTGGCCCAAGCGCCCATGGTTTCTGGAACTTGTGGAGCTCCTGGCAGGTCATCCGAGGTTGCTCCCCTGCCGACAGGACTTGCTGCACCAGCCACTCTCGGGGATTATGCATCCTGACCCATCCAGGCTCAACCTGACTGTCTGGCCATTATCTGGGAAACGGTCCGTGAGGCGGGCCTTTCTGAGAGGGCTGCAGACTTCATCTCTAGGAGCCACAGAAATTCCACCAGGGAAGCCTACAATTCCCGTTTGGCAGGATTCTTCCACTGGTGTGAGGAGCACTCAGTTGCTCCCCGTTCTGCCTCTTTGAGTGCGGTAGCGGATTTTCTTATTCACCATCCGGGGCTATCGGTCGGCGGTGGCGGTAGTCCACAAAAGTTTCCGGGACGGTTCCAGCATTTCTAATGCTCCGGATTTGTCCACACTCTTGCGTTCCTTTTTTCTGAAGAGACCTCCATCTCGGAAGTTGTTGCCCGCCTGGAGTCTTCCTATGGTACTGAAGGCAATTAGCCTGGCCCCTTTTGAGCCCATGGCTATGGCGTAGCTGAGGGACCTGTCTATCAAGACAGCATTTCTTTTGGCCATTGCTTCTGGTCAAAGGCGGAGTGCCCTGCAGGCATTGTCCATTGCCTCTGGGCATATCCGCTGGGAACGAGGCAGTGTACGCTTGATCCCTAAGGCTTCCTACATTGCCAAGAATCAATCGCCTTCTTCGGGGGCCGGTTGAAGTTGTGGTTCAACCCTTGTCCGATCTATCCGGTGCGGCGGAGGACAAGGTTTGGTGCCCGGTTAGGGCTCTTAAATGGTATCTAAGTAGTAAAACTAAGCACATCCGTCAATCCGACCAACTATTTACTGCAATAAATCATATATACCTACCTATTATGCCTGTAGTCTTGACTACGGGACCCCTTCGAGTATTTATCACACATGTGTCACAAAATTGTGCGCACCCCCCGTAATCCTATTGTCCCCTTCGCCACTCACGCGCGTCAATACGCTACGGCCATCTTCCTCTTTCTTGCTCGCCCCCGACGAGTTAGGACGTATTGTCACAGCGCTCCTGAAATCAGGTCGTATAGTATCTTTTTGGTGCGCTTTTTCGCATAGTTAAAGCACTTTTAGGTACCTATATTCGTTTAGATTATAGTACTTTGTGTTTTATTAGTCACTCTTGCCGATTGCAAGGGATTTTTGATTCCCTTTCTTGGCATTTATTTTTCTCTTTCACGGTCAGCCCCACGTAGATATTTCTGTGTTTGCGGGTGTTTCCGTTTGTCACCGAGCCTTCGGGTTCGGTGTTTGTTCTTACGGTTTAGGCTGTAAAAATTTCTTTAGTGCGTATCTCCCAAATAAACTTTAGTTTTAGTTTCTGCATTCAGTTGAAGTATTTCTTAATTTGAAAAGTATACTTTATTGTCTGTTTTATTGCAGTGGTATGAATTCGGAAGAAGAAGCAGCCGGGTCAAGGAGACCTGCTTCTTCCGAAGAGTTGTCTAGCAAGACGACTCGGCCTTCCAGAACTCCCCCGAGTACAGCGGTACGCGGGGGAGGGAGGAGGGCCAAAGGTAAGTTGCCTAGTGGTGTTCCCTTGCAGAGTTTGCCAGTTTCGGAGCTTGCGGCTCCGGGACGGGTGGCGTTAACTGAATCGGGATTGTCAACTCCGAAGCCTGTGGTTTCGGGGTGGGTGGCGTCAGATTCTAGTGGTTTGGATATCTCGAATCCAATCCCCCGGTCGCGGAGACCAGAGGGGGGGGCTGTTGTTTCCCGTACGGTAGCGTTCACTCGCTCTGATCCGTTAGGGGAGACGCGCCCCACTACTGCAGGGCAACCCACGGGCTTAGTCCATGTTGGTCTGGGTTCTCAAACCCTAGCTCCCGGCAAACGCCATATGGGGGAACGAGTACTTTCTGGGCTGTCTCAGTTGCCAGCTGATTGGAATGCTCGAGCTAACAATTATGGACGCTCTTCGGAGCAACAGGTGTTTTCACCTGAGTGCGTGACTACTAGTGCTCCCCTATTGCCGCTTTCGAGCGGTCCAATAGTGGGTTCGCATGCCTTTAGTAGTCATCGGGCACATACCGAGTTATCTCGGTCTGTCCACGCACTGGGAGCTTTTAGCTCTCAACCCATGGCTACGGCATCTTCTTGCCTAGCTAATATGGGTGTTTTGGACGATTCTCAAGGCTCACGCCATGAGCGCTCCAATCCCTTTATGGGAAGTGAACGTCCCTCCACGGAGGGGTCGGTTCGTGTTTCCGAAGAGGCTTCGGGGATCCGAACGGTTCCGATTAAGCGTTCTAAGAAAAGGGTTTCGGCTACGACTCTTGTCGAGCCAGCCAAGATAAAGGCCAAGAAAAAGGCGAAGAGCGGCAAGGCTTTGCCGGCCTCTTGCCCATCTGGCCTGGCTGACCCGGCTAGCTCCTCTCAAGCTGACATGTTCAGTATGATGCGGGCTTTTGCTCAGAATCTGGGTTGGTCCTTTGTACCGGCTTCTTCAACCCTGACTTCTGTCCCTATTCAGGGATCTCGCTTTGAGTCTAATCAGCCTTTTGTGATTGATTCCTCTTTGTCTGAGACTGATTCGCATGTGCCTCCTACTCCCGCGGCCCTCGGGGCTCCGCCGGGCGAGGAGACTTTTGGTGTACCATGCGGGGACCCGCCTGCGGAGGTTTTTGTTAGCGTTCCTTTGTCTCATTCCACTCGGGTGGAACCAGATTTGGATGCGTCCTCTCAAGCTTCGGTTCCCGAATCGCTTGGGCAGGCGGAGTCTCAATCGCTCAATCTCTGTGGAGTGGAAGCGATTGCTTTGTTGTCCAAATATCTCCCTGAAGTTCAGTCAACCCGCGCGGAGGGTTCGACTTCGCGTTGGAATTTCAAGCAGCAGGCCTCCTCTGAGGGTATTGCTCTTGAGGAGGTTTTCAAGCTGGAGTATGACCGCATTGAGGCCGCTCTGTTGGTTAAGCGATCTAATGCGGTCAGGGGTAAGGCCTTTGCCTTTTGTTCTCAGGACCAAGACAGCTTTTTCAAGGCTAAGATTCTTTCTCCTTAGATTTTAGAGGTTGGTCGTCGCTTGCAGGCGTCTAATCCGCTTACCTCCGCTGCGTTCAGGGCGGAGGATAGGATTTGGTCTAATATTGAAAACAAGGGCTTCTCTCGGACCTTAGGTCCAGGGCGGAGGAGTTGAATGTTACCGATGGTGACAAGCTGATTATTGACGACTTGCTGCATACTCTTTTTTGTCTGCAGTGGTCGCAGCTTTCCACAGCAGCTGCTTCGGCTACGTTCCGTCGCAGGACCTTGGCTCTCTCGGCACTGGGTGTTAGAGAGTCGGGCATTGCTCAACTTCTCCGAGATGTCCCGTCTCGGGGTCCTTCGCTTTTTGGTGGTAAATTCGCTACGGTGTTCCAAAGAGAGATCGATGCGCGAAAGCAGATCTCGGATATGACTAAGCAGTTTCACACTAGCTCTAAGTCAACGCGGGCCCCTGTTCGGCGTAGACCTGCTGGTCCCGCTTCGGGTCAGCGTAGCCGCGTGTCTAGGGTCCCGCCTCCTGAGCCTCAGCCAGCTCCGTCTCGTGGGAGAGGGAGTCGTGGCAGGGGCTTTTCGAGAGGTTCTCGTGGTAAGGCGATGGCTTCGCAGAAGGCCAAGCCTGGATTTTGATGTTTTTCCCCGAGCGCTTGTTCAACCGAATGTGGTAGGTGGCCGACTTCACGCGTTTCTCCCCGCTTGGGAGGCCATCTCCGGGGACGGGTTCGTTCTCTCCGTCGTGCGAGACGGATTCTTCATAGATCTTTGCGCCTCGCTCCCCGGAGGGGCTATAAGAATTCGGTCACCTCCCATGTCTGCCCTGTCTCGGTCTCATGCTTCGAAGGAGATCGAGTCTCTTTTGGAAAAGAGGGCTATAGAAAGGGTAAGAGACAGGCCGTCTCTTTCCCTCTCTCCAATTTTTGTTATTCCCAAGCGCTCGGGAAAACTTCGTTTGATACTGAACCTAAAGAGGATAAACAAATTTATTCCTCCGGTTCATTTTCGTATGGAGACTCTCGCCTCCATTCTTCCGTTGATCAAAAGGGAAGACTACGCGGTCTCGATAGATCTCAAGGACGCGTACTTTCACATTCCCATTCATCGCGCTTCTCGCGATCTTCTGGGGTTCTCCTTCCTATCGGAGACTTATCGTTTTCGGGCTCTTCCCTTCGGGCTGCGCCCGGCCCCTCGGGTTTTTACTCAGGTTGTAGCGGTGCTAGCGGCCTTTCTGAGGCGTCGCGGCCTGCGGTTGTTTTGTTACCTGGACGATTGGCTTCTCCTTGCGGAGTCGCGCGATCGTTTGTTGGACGAGACTCGTTTGCTCGTCTCTCTTACTCAAGACTTAGGTTTCCTAATAAATTGGGAAAAGTCAGAGTTAGTCCCCACTCGCAGCCCAGTTTTTCTGGGGGCGGTGTTAGACATAAGGAATCAGTTAGCTCGGCCCAGTCGAGACAGGATTCTCACCATTGTCTCTGCGGCTCGCAAGCTCTTGCTGGCCAGAAGAGTCTCGGCCAGACAGTGGCTTCAGTTTCTAGGTTATCTAGCCAGTCTAGTCGATGTTCTAGAGGACTGCCGGCTCCTCATGAGACCCTTTCAGAGACATCTCCTCAGGTTCTTCAGGCCGGGAAAAGACTCCCTTTTGGTCTGGATTCCAATACCAGTAAAGATCAAGTCTCTTCTTGCTTGTTGGACGAGCGAGGTGTTTCTCGCGCGAGGCAGGTCCTTTTCTGTCTCTCTTCCGTCGATATCGGTTTCGACGGACGCCTCTCGGTTGGGGTGGGGAGGACACTGCAACGGCAGCACGGTTGCGGGGGATTGGTCTCATCTTGGGACTCTTCCTCATATCAATGTCCTGGAGTTTATGGCAGTCTTGTTGACCTTGCTCCATTTCAGAAGTCGACTTCTCAGTCGTTCAGTTCTGATTATCACGGACAACGTTACTGTGGCGGCATATATCAATCGGCAGGGAGGCACTCGTTCGGTTGCCTTGAATGCCCTAGCAGCTCAGCTGTGGAGGTGGTGTCGTCGCATGGCAATCACACCTGTGGCCTCTTTCATCCCCGGTCGGGAAAACCTCATTGCGGATTTTCTGTCCCGGGGCAGGTATCTTCCATCGGAATGGATGCTCCATCCGGAGGTATTTTGCCGCATTCACAGTTGCCTAGGTCCACTGGAAGTGGATCTATTTGCGTCGGTGCTAAATCACCAGCTGCCGAAGTATTGCTCCCGTGTTCGCGATCAGGGAGCTTGGGCTCTCGATGCTTTCTCCCTCAGCTGGGAGAACCTTCAGGGATTCGCCTTTCCTCCTTTCCAACTGATTCCGCATGTCTTGCAGAAAATCAGGGAAGATCGGGCGAGGGTGCTTGTAATAGCTCCCTTTTGGCCCAGGAGGAATTGGTTTCCGGAACTTTTGAGCCTTCTAAGGACTCAACCGTTAATTCTCCCGTTAAGAGCGGATCTGGTGTTACAGCCCCTATCGGGGATTCTTCACCACAATCCGGAGTCTCTTCATTTGACTGCTTGGCCCCTGTCAGGGAATCCGCAAGACAGTCGGGTCTCTCTGATAGAGCCGCGGACTTTTTAATGTCCAGTCGTAGGGTTTCTACTAGGGAAATTTACAATTCCCGTCTCTCGGTCTTTTTCCTTTGGTGCAAAGAGAGAAATCAAACCCCTTCTAAGGCTCCTATTGGTTGAATTGCGGATTTCTTAATCTCGTTATTTGACAAAGGGAGATCTATTTCTACTATCCGAGGCTACCGTTCGGCGATCGGGGCCATTCACTCGGGTTTTTCGGATGGTTCGGGAATTTCCAATTCCCCGCTGCTAAGTGGTTTGATTCGTTCGTTCTTTTTGAAACGACCTTCGTTTTCTAAGTTAGTGCCGTCTTGGAGTTTGCCTAAGGTCCTGGAGGCCTTGGCGAAGCCCCCTTTTGAACCGTTAGGTGAAGCTTCGCTTCATCATCTTACGGTCAAGACGCTCTTTTTGGTAGCTATTGCCTCTGGGCAGAGGCGTAGTACTCTTCATGCTCTCTGTCTTACTCCTGGTCATGTTCGCTGGGAGAGAAGAGGTGTTAGGTTGATTCCTAGGGCTTCTTTCGTTGCCAAGAATCAGACAGCTTCCTCTGGTCCTGTTGAGATTTTTCTTTGTCCGCTTTCTGACTTTTCTTCGGTGCGCGAGGACAAAGTTTGGTGTCCTGTTAGGGCTCTCAAATGGTATATTGATAAGACTAAGCCTTATCGTAAGGATGATCAGTTGTTCCTGATCACTAGAGAGCCTTTTTCTCCTGCCTCTCTCGATTCCATTTCTAGATGGATCGTCGAAGCTATTAGGGCCGCTGGCACAGTGGCTCTTTTATCCGACAGCAAGCCTCGTGCTCATGATACTCGTAGTGTCAGCACTTCTTGGGCTCTGTTTCAAGGTGTGGCGCTGGTTGATATTTTGAAGGCTGCTTATTGGCGTTCGCCCAATTCCTTCATTTCTTGCTACCTTAGGGATGTTCCCGCAGGTGAAGCTCTGTTTGCGTCAACCACCTTGAAGGCCGCTGTGTCTTCTTTGTAGTCTTTGGTGTAATCCTATTTCCTTCCGCTCGAAACATGCCTCCCGGTCTTTGAGTTGGCGTTGGTCTGGCATAATAGGTAGGTATATATGATTTATTGCAGTAAATTTGTAAAATCAGCACTGATTTTCTTATTTACTATATAAATCTATATACCTACCTATGACCCTCCCTCCTTCCCCGCTCCTTGCAAGCAACATGTTTCTTCTTGGGGTTGCTCGCAAAAGAGGAAGATGGCCGTAGCGTATTGACGCGCGTGAGTGGCGAAGGGGACAATAGGATTACGGGGGGTGCGCACAATTTTGTGACACATGTGTGATAAATACTCGAAGGGGTCCCGTAGTCAAGACTACAGGCATAATAGGTAGGTATATAGATTTATATAGTAAATAAGAAAATCAGTGCTGATTTTACAAGTTTATCTCGTTCAAGGCTCCTTATGGACCGGTTTCCAGGGACACAGTCTCCCGCTGGTTGGTGGAGGCTATCAAGTCCGCGGGTCCAGAAGCCCTTGTGCCAGGGATGTCTCCCCGTGCTCACGATACCAGTTAGTACCTCTTGGGCCCTGTTCCAGGGTGTCACGGTAGAGGAAATTCAGAACGCAGCCTTCTGGAGTTCACCTACCCCTTTCATTTCCTTAAAGGATGTCCCCGCATCGGAATCGGCGTTTTCGCAAGCGGGTCTTGCTGTGGGGGCAGGTTCCCGATAGTGGTTCGCTTACCGCAATCGGGGGATAAACTACCTACCTGTCTTAGCTCGCTCCCTCCTTCCCCGCTCCGTGCTGCCCTTCCGGCACTAGCGGTTGCTGTGTGGCATGTTGGGAGGACGGGTTTCCGGGTCGCCCTGGCAAGGCGTTGTGGAGGTGAGCCCTCTTGCGGTAAGTGCACGTTAGTTTTTGTTTATTCTGGCTCGGTTAGGAGCAGCGCTAGCGCTGGAATAGCATATTATAAATAAGACAGGTAGGTAGTTTATCTCGTAGATAAGAGAATCACGCCTGATTCTCATGATCCACGATCCCAGGCTCGAGAGTTCAGCACTCCGCACTCCCGGATCAGGAAACATTGACATCTTTACTCAGGGCGAGCGTGGGATTACCGTCCCTTCCTACGTCTTTTGATTAAATTAAGGTTTTTAGTTCAAATTTTTTAGATAATTTGCCCAGACAAGTTTGACCGAAGAGGTCACTTCTCTGTTACACAAGATAACAATAGAGAGGATTCAGGATTCCCAGTGCTTTGTCTGTTCCCAATTTGTTTGTCTCCATGCAGAATTGAGGGGACTTGGGCATAATTTTGAATTTAAAAAGGATAAACTAGTTAATTCACAGTCCTACCTTTCAGGTGGAACATCTTTATATCATCCTTACCCATTTGAAGCCTGGATACTGGGCAGTTCCCTTGGACCTTCAGGACGTGTATCTATATGTTCCTATTCACTCAACATTCATGAATTTTCGCTGGGAAATCAGTTCCATTTTTTCCCCCCAGTGTCTTCAATATTTTAGGCGCTGTTCTAGTATTTTCAAGAGGTATATATAAAGCCCATCCTGCTTTGGATCGGGTCGCCAAACTTCAAGAATTTCTGGCCATCGCGATCGCTCATCCTCCCTCGAGCGCAAAGGTTTGGGCCGTCTTTCTTGGTCTTGCAAGCTTGGTAGAATTTGTTCCCAACTGTCGTCTTAACATGCGGCCTCTTTATCCTTACCTTCTAGCTCCCTGGGTCCTCTCTCCAAAGGAGTTCCCAGGTGCGAAAGTCCCCGTCCGTCTCTCATTCTTTGGAAGGTAGACTCCCCCTTATTCCGGGGGAAACCCTTCACTTTCTAGCCTCCATTGTTTACATTTAATACGGATGCTTTAGTGATGGTTTGGGGTGCTCATTGCGAGGGCCAACTCCTATCAGGCGGTTGTCCTTTGGAGATGCGATCTGGTCAGAACAACTTTCTGGAGCTGTGAGAAGTTTTTCTAGCCCTCCAGGGCTTTGCTCAACTTCTAACGCTTGAGTCTGTTATGATCAAATCGGACAATCAAACAGTAGTTTCCTACTTCAGACGGGAGATTCACTCCCTTTCTCTTTGTCACATTGTTTGTCAAATTTTGAATTAGTGCATTCATCGCAACATCCATAATATTGATGTCCCACATTCCAGGAGTCAGGAATGTCATTGCCGATCTTCTTTCTTGTGACCAATCCCTTCCTTCAAAGTGGTTTCTCCACCCTGGAATCATGAGGATGATCCTAAGATCTCCATATGTGTATCCTTTGGAATCCAACCTCAGTCACCAGCTGCCGATCTACTACTCCAGAGAAATAGATCGAGCAGCAGGAAAAACTGGCGCATTTTTCCTCCTATTGATAGATTTTGTGTGGTCAGCTTTTTCCGCACTTCATCTTATCGTGAAGGTTCTAACAAAGGTTTTTCAAGACCAGGCAGAAATTCTTATTGTTCTCTGGTGGGCTTTCGCTCTGTGGTTCACGGAACCGGAGTCACTTCTCAGGGGACCTCCCAGGTCACTCCCCCTTTGACCCGACCTCCTATCCCGTTGATAAGAGGTCAACGTCTCGCCTTCTTCCAGGTCAGTTGAATTCTGAGGTTGACACTGTAACGCATTATCGGGAGCTGCTGAGCTCACTGCCGAATGTCACAGACAATCTACTAGAGACACTTACAATTCCAGGTTCTCTGTCTACTTCAGGTGGTGTGGCACTAACAAAATTTGTCATTGCCCTGCCCCTGCAAAGAGGATTGTGGATTTCTTCATTGACCTGTTTGATAGAAACGCTGGCCCCTTTTTTATCTCTCGCCTTCCGTTTTGTGGATCTCCTGACGGTTCTTTAGGCTCTTCTCGAGCACTTGGCAACGACCTCTCTCATGAACTTAACTCGTAAGTCAGTCTTTTTAACTAGCAACTGTTTCTGGGCATCGTCGGAGCACTATTCACGCTCTCCCTGCAACACCGGGACAATTTCGTTTGGGAAAAAGTTGGAGTTCACTTGATTCCACACCTCATATTCCTTGCTAAGAATCACAGAGAAAATTCTACTCCGGTGGAGATTTTTCTCCCAGAACTTAAATCCTTCTCATCAGTAGAAGAGGATAAGCTCTTGTGCCCTGTCCGTGCCTTAAAGTAGTATTTGAATCAAACTTGTGATCTTCATAGAGGTTATCAACTTTTCATTACTACTAAGGACCCATGCCGAGCTGCTCCCATAGATTCAATTTTTCGTTGGTTGTTTCTCGCTGTTAAAGCTGCAGGCTCTTCTGCCCTTAATTCGGATCAGATTAGAGCTTTCCGATGTTCATAGCCTAAGTGCTTCTTAGGCTTTACTTAAGGGTGCCCTTCTTGAGGATATTCTCCAAGCTGCATACTAGGTCTCCTCCTATACCTTCATTGTTGCTACATGAAAGATGTAGTCTCCAGAGATGCCTCCTTTGCTGCTTCGGATCTTTCCGCAGCTAATAAGGTCTCTGAAAATTTTTGACTGAGGTTTTTTTTTGTGTCGGAAGTGCTGCCACCCCATTTTTCCTCTGTGGTGGTCTTTGTATCTGACAAAGAGGTAATTGTATCCCCCGGCAGTATAGTAGGGCAGATATGTAACAAAAAATGGTCGAGTTGCTCGGATCCGGCAGAAAGTATAAAATTTGGTATACTGGGGTATTTTGGGGTGCTGATTTCAAAAATTGCCGGCCCCCAGCGATCAGACCACCGGATCGGCCGCCATCTTGAATTTCAAAATGGCCGCCATGAAAAATCATAAAAAATCGTTTTCTCGAGTTTTACATGACCTGTGGCACAGAAATTTGGCATATAGGGGTTTCTTTGGGTGCTGATTTCAAAACTGCCGGCCCCCAGCGATCTGACCCCCGGATCGGCCGCCATTTTGAATTTCAAAATGGCCGCCATGAAAAATCATAAAAAATCGTTTTCTTGAGTTTTACATGACCTGTGGCACAGAAATTTGGCATATAGGGGTTTCTTTGGGTGCTGATTTCAAAACTGCCGACCCCCAGCGATCTGACCCCCGGGTCGGCCGCCATCTTGAATTTCAAAATGGCCGCCATGAAAAATCATGAAAAATTGTTTTCGCGAGTTTTACATGACCTGTGGCACAGGAATTTTGCATTTAGGGGTATTTTGGGGTGCTGATTTAAAAAATTGCCGGCCCCCAGCGATCTGACCACCGGGTTGGCCGCCACCTTGATTTTCAAAATGGCCGCCATGAAAAATCATGAAAAATCTTTTTCTCGAGTTCTACATGACCTGTAGCACTGGAATTTTGTCTATGGGGGTATTTTGAGGCACTGATTTCAAAAATTGCCGGTCCCAAGCGATTTGACGACTGGTTCGGCCGCCATCTTGAATTTCAAAATGGCCGCCATGCTAATTCATGAAAAATCATTGTCTTGAGTTTTACATAACCTATGGCACTGGAATTTGGCACACAAGAGTATTTTTGGGCGCGATTTCAAAAATTGCCAGCCCCAGTGATCTGAACACTGGGTCGGCCGCCATAAAAATCATTAAAAATTGTTTTCTCGACTTTTACATGACCTGTGGCACTAGCTGTAACTAGGTAGAAATGGGTATTTTCACATTCTAAATTCAAATATGGACTGATAGAAAATATCTAAAAATCATCATAGCCGCCATTCGATTGAACATACGGAAAATCATACCCATCACTTTAAATTATAATATGACTGCCACGGAAATTCGATCTGTTTTAAATGACAAGTGGTTATGAAAATTTGGTACCAAAAGGTATTTTCATGGTAAATGTGTAAGTGTGTACATGTCAAACATTTGACGAACAATATCAACACAATTTTTAATTAAAATATGGCCGACACGAGTAATATCAAGGAAACCCCTATTTATATGGAATATGAAATTTTGATATGGCTGCTAAACTGGAATGTTGAATAGCCCAAGGCTGAGCGTAACCCTTGAATTTTCATTTAAAACTTAAAGACAATGGGCAGTATTCCACTAATTTAAGCTGGGACTAAGTCCAGACTAAGCTGGAATTTTAGTTCATGCTTCTATGGAATGCCATGTTACAACTTCTACATCAATATTTATGACAGAATTATGTTACCAAAGGACCTCCTGAAAATTAAGTTCATACTTGTGCATGGTAACACGTTAACGTCACTGCAACATTAACTTGGTTTGGGCATTTCGTCGCTGAATTAATATGATTTATACGCAATTTGGATGGGGCAACAAATGGCACTCCATAAAAGTGTGGACTAAGTTAAGCCAGGCTTAACTTAGTCTGCGCTATCGGAATACCACCCAATGATATTGTTGAACTGATTGAAATGTAAGATGAACCATAAGAAGACAGCCATTTTGAATTCAAGTTTGGCCACCATTACCATTTGGCCACCAACATTTTTTAGCACTGAACAATATTATAAACCCATTTTCTTGACTCTAAATGACAAAAGCCTCTAGCATCTTAAAAAGCACAAAAATATTATAGTTCAAGTGTTCACAGGCTTAAACCTGGAAAAGAATATCTGAAAAAAGTCCCTTACTAGTTTTACCGTCATTCAGATTTAGCGATAAAAATGGTCCCAAAGTTCTCATCCAATGTACCTCTCCTACTCCTCATCTCGGAAGCATTGCCCAAAGCAGAAACATAGTCCTGTGCATGGCAGATTAGCTGCA
Organism: Heliocidaris erythrogramma; assembly: GCA_025617745.1. Taxonomy (NCBI): domain Eukaryota; kingdom Metazoa; phylum Echinodermata; class Echinoidea; order Camarodonta; family Echinometridae; genus Heliocidaris; species Heliocidaris erythrogramma. The sequence continues at coordinate 35,743,481 of CM046868.1, forward strand.
AAACATTTGCAATTTCCAGTGCACCGCTTTTTACACTTGCACTTGATCAGTTCTCGGCACCCTTTTGACGCCTCTGGCAGTAGTGTCCAAAATGGATGCCATCCATCATCACCATCCTTCGTCCATCCCCAATCTTCAGGCGAAGGCAGCTCTGGGTTTGCACTTTGTGATTGTCCCCAGATGTGACCTGCTTGAAAGATTGCCCTCTTCACATGTTGACGTAGTGCTTCCTTTGTTGGTGGAATGTTCTCCAATTGCCGATTCCCTTGAGCAAAAAGCTGCTTACGTGCTTCGTTCACTTTCTTCAGAGAGGAAGTTCTACTGTACAGGACAACGAAAAACCTTTCAATGATGTCCATGTCATCATTTGTTACTTCAACTGGTGCATTCGAGAGACGATTGAAGACCTCTCCCAAGTTTGGCATGGAAATCCATATGTCCCATACAGTCTTCTTGCCTATCCCTGCTAAGGCAGAAACGGTATCACACCCAGAAACAGCATGCAGGAACAGAAGTCCCCATGAGCGTTTGGGGCCTAGTTTTGTTGAAATGGTGTGAGCACCGATGTACCTAAGATTCTTTCCATGCCCAAAGGCCGACCACATCGCGATGCCATCCATTTTACTTGCCACTGCGATTGCCAGCACAACCACATCCGTGTCCGTTGCATGGATTATGATACTTTGGTACACTTGCTGATATGCCTGCCAAGCATGAAGCACCATACGTGTATCTGCTTCTTCATGTGTACATGGTTGAATGTTCTGCCACACATCTGAATGAGGGTTTGATTTTACCTCTTCTCCCTGGGTTGTAAGAAGTGTTTTCCCATCTGGAACATTCATCGTCTGAAGAGAAGCTGCAAGGAAACTGAACAATGTCTTCTTATTAGAATTTACACGAAGAAAACTGCTCCAGTTATGTGGTACCGACGTCTGTTCAGTTACATGGAGTGGTATGCCACTTCCACGACCAAGCCTGGTGCCTCCTTTTAGACTGTCCGATCTGTAGGTATCCCACACAACGTCAACACGTACTACTGTCTCCTCATTCAACTTTCGTGCAATGTATGGAAGAAACTGTTTCTGTGCATAATCACCAAATGTCCTGATCACACTACTGCATTTCTTAGGATCCAGCTGATGCACTAAGGCAGCCCCATCAAAAATGCAGACTTCTGCAACGGGTGTTTCATCAGGACGTTCAGGATATGGGACAAGGGCTTCCAAACAGGGCACAAGATCGGCTTTGCTGGTTGGTGGGCGCATTGTATTAATATCTTCAGCCAATGCCGGAGGCCAACCGTGACATTCGTGTTCGAAGAATGCATCAAGATCACCATCTCTTGCCTGACAAGAAATGTACATTCGAGAGAACAGTTCAACATTGCTTTTCATATTAGTCATCTTCATCAGAGACTTTGCAGGTGTTTTCTTGGGCTTGGATTTGAACAGTCCCAGATTGTTCTTGGAAATGTTGTCATAGAAACTGACAGAAGAATCATTCAGTCTCTTCTCTACAAATGCATTGAATTGTTTGTTGCCAGTTTCCTCCACAGATCGTAGTTGAGCTATCACTTCATTAGGCATGATGACCTTGGTGTCAAGCACATACAGATCTTTAGTGTCTTCGGCAAATGGGTTCCCCAGTTTCTCGAACGAACTGATTGAATTGTTGAGATCTGATGCAAAGGATTTCTGCACACTAGGTAACTGATCATGGTGACGGACATCAGGTTCCTTCTGGCTCTGGAACTGGTCTTCAAACTCACTCACGATTCTTGCTATTTCAGGACCAGCCACCATCCATCGGCGAAGAGCTGCTTCATTCTCAGTAATTCCTATGACTCCACCATCACCTTTAACTACGGCATTCTGCTGCTCATGTACCTGGTCATTTGCTATTGCAGAGAACCTGTGTGATGACTTCTGAGTGACAAATTTCCCATCGACAAATGCACGATGAGTATTCATGGAATTGTTTGGAAGCCCCTGGAGATCTGTGAGATGCACTGTCAACCATCTAGCATAATGGTAATGATCCATGGCAAACATCCATGGAATGATTGCCCTAAGGGTCTCCACGTACAGCATGTAGTTGGCTTCCCTCTGTGATCTTATGAATGCAAGGAGAAGGCATTCCAACTGCAGAACTTTATTCCAGTAACAAAACTGCGGGTAATCTGTGGCCATCTTGAGCTTCCAAGCATCGAATGATTTGATATCTTCACTTGCACAGGTTTTGAGGTAGTCTTCGTATGCTCTTTGCTGTAGAGAATAAAGTGCCGCAGCAGTGACCTGGTGTGCCCATTGGGCCCTGGAAGTTTGCGATCCTTTCTGAAGACTTTCTGCTCTCGCTTCTGTTGTTACACCTGCATTAGTCATCACACTCGTCCAACCACTCCCTTCTAAGAAGTCACCAATTACTTTCAACAATGCCATCTCTATGTGAAGTCCTCCCATCATCACCACAAACTTGTCTTCGCCATATACACTTGGCCATGTCCACTGGATCTTCTTTGCTATAGCATAGAGAGGTTGATCAACTGTGAGAACAGGAACCTGTCCCGGATTCACTAGATCTGTTGCCTGCTTGATTAAGTTCATCCCATGTTTCACCATTGCCAATGTATGAGCACTCTCTCGGAACATAGGTAACAGTCCTGTAATAGCAGGTGGTCGAGGAACTCCAACCTGTAGATTCGCCATGTAGGCTGCCCAGGATATGTTCTCTTCACTCTCTAGACTTCCGTTCTCGTGCAGTCTGTGTACAAAAGAAAGCCATTGACTTTCCTTGTCCTCTATTCTGGTCGACACATTTGGAGTTGACTGACCTTTAGATTTTCTTGGAATGGGCTGATTAGATGGAAATGCTGCAGGAGGGACATCACTGTAAGATGTAGGTAGGGCAGTTATGACTTTCCTACGCTTACTCTTCTCATTCGCAGTGAAGTTCTCATGATTTCTAATCGTACCACTATTATCCTGTGAAACATGTTGTGTAAGTGAAATTGCTGTACCGTGAAATGAACTTCGAGAGGATACGGAGGATGGGTTGTGATCTATGTTATCCAGGTTCCCTGTTGTGAATAACCCACTTCGCAGTTTGGTTGGACACACAACACGGTCTTTTTCGTAGACTTCAATAACCCTGTTCGCCTCATCTGTGGATACTTGCAGGACACGATCATAGGAAACAGACACACCATATTGAAAAAGAACATCAACAAGATCCCGTTTCCTTGTTTTGCTATGAATGAGCAGACCCAGGTAAAGCGGTAGAGATGTTTCACGCTCCACATTGTGACGTACTGCTGCAGTTTCCAACCTGCCTCGTTTGATGGTGTTGAATGTGACAAGTTGGCTTAAGGATTGTACATGGACACTTACACCTTTCTTGATCGCAGTCTGTTTTTTAATGTTTGTACCAGCAAGGATCATTTGCATCAACGCTGTCAATGACGGTGCTGTGTTGTTAGATGATTCATCAAGAAGGGATCCATTAAATTGATACTGCCTCTGGAAAATATCTTTGCGCACAATCTGGGCAGCTCTCATAAGAATGACAGCATCATCATCGGAGCTTTGTCCACAGGCATGCAGTAAAGCTTCGCCAGTGTCCTCTTTGAATGACAAAAGAACTTCATGATTGGTTGTATGTGCCTCAAGACTTGGAAGCTGTCTCAGAAGCTTGTCTTTAATGTGAGTCGAATTAATCCTCTTTGACGCATCGCCTCCCAGTTGCACCAAACGCTCTGTATAAAGCTTTACGAGATCTGCTAACTTGAACACAGTATAGCTACCATCTGTGCACTTCATTTCTTCCAAATAGGACACCAGTTCCGCCAATGCTACTGATTCTAGTTGCATAGTTTCATTTGAACTGGCTTGTACTTCATTCTTCCTTACAAATGATCTGTATCGGGTGTGAAGGGCAGTCAGACACTTCTTGTGATATACAGCACCTGATGCTGTCATATCACCTACTGATAATTTAGCTAGAAGTTCTGTTTCTCTCAGTTCTGTCGCCATCATTCGAACTTTTGAATCTAAATTTAGTGTTGCTGCCCTGTGAACTATTTGATCATTATTAATAACTGTATCGCAAAAGAAACATGTGCTAGCATCACTTTGTGTTACAGATGATGATGCAAAACTTGTTCTTAGTCTTTTCTTAACAGGCGAGAAAACTTCCTCATCAAGTTTATTTTCTGCAGCCCGTTTCCTTGCCCTTGATTCAGCTCGACCCACATTATAACTGCAACACTGCCTGTAACATCTCTTGTGCCATTTGGCAGCATGAGTACCTAGTGTTTCTGCAATACCGCAACCTTCATCCAGTCGGGAAATGTTTATCCCACAAGGCAAAGCACCTACATCATTCAGTGTTCTGAGGTTCTGGGCAAGAGTCTCGTAGACATCTCGACTTGACTGATTGCTGGCTCTACTGGCATCTCTGAGTAGTTCATTTTCTGAGTATTCCTGGCAAAGAGCGCATAGGCTCCAGTCTGTTGGCCTTGCCATTGTTGACGGTGCTTTCTCTGATGTTGACATTTGATCTGAAAGAGAAAGATAATGCAATAAATTATAATTGTTTCGATAATTGTTATTCATTATTATTGTTATCATTATTTTCTTTTATTATCATTATTATTGTTATGGACTTTAATAATATCATCACAGATAGTTATTATTCTAACAGTCCAAACAGCAGCAGTGGATCCAGGCTTGACCAGTAAGGGGAGGGGGCGGCATGAGGGGGCTCACTTTTTCTTCACACCCTCCCCCCCCCCCCTTGACGTCAGGGAGGGTCCCCCCCCCAAAAAAAAAAAAAAGAAGAAAAAAAAATTGTACACACTTTTCTATTGTCTTTTTAAAAAATGTCACATTATTTCCTGGGGGGGGGGGGTCCGGGCCCCTGGATCTGCCACTACCAAACAGGGCCCCTCCCGCCACCCCGCAAAAGTAAATTAAAAAAAAAAGGAAAATGTCAACTGTTTTTGGAGCTGGTAACCTTATTTTTCTTGCTTGCTTGTCAAATTTTGAGGAGGTAAAAGTTGACCCTTTTTAATTCCATCATGGCCATGGTCGACTGTTTTTGTTGACAAAAAAAAACTTTTTCACTTTTTGACCCCTCTCTCTCTCCAAAAAAAATGTACCGGCTTGCCAAAATAAATTATGGTCTTCAGGCTAGGAATTATAGTTCATACTTACATGCACTATGATTTCCAGGACAAAAGATATTGTTCTTCAAGATCTCCAAAACTTGTCTCTCTGACTGTATATGCCCATGCTCTCACTAGAAAAGCTTGACGTGTATCCAGTGACAAAATGGCTCACTTCTCAAGGCTCTACATTGTAGACAAGTGCAAACAGAACAAATTTGATTGTTTACAGAAAAAAAATGAACTTAAATTAGTTCAAACTTTTCATAAAGTTGCTAATAATATTGGAGTTATTGAAACACTTTTCTATTGTCTTTTAAAAAATGTCACATTATTTCCTGTGGGGGGGGGGGGGGTCCGGGCCCCTGGATCTGCCACTACCAAACAGGGCCCCTCCCGCCACCCCGCAAAAGTAAATTAAAAAAAAAGGAAAATGTCAACTGTTTTTGGAGCTGGTAACCTTATTTTTCTTGCTTGCTTGTCAAATTTTGAGGAGGTAAAAGTCGACCCTTTCTAATTCCATCATGGCCATGGTCGACCGTTTTTGTTGACAAAAACCAACTTTTTCACTTTTTGACCCCTCTCTCTCTCTCCAAAAAAAAATGTACCGGCTTGCCAAAATAAATTATGGTCTTCAGGCTAGGAATTATTAACAATTCAACATGTGTTGATGATAGTTCATACTTACATGCACTACGATTTCCAGGACAAAAGATATTGTTCTTCAAAATCTCCAAAACTTGTCTCTCTGACTGTATATGCCCATGCTCTCACTAGAAAAGCTTGATGTGTATCCAGTGACAAAATGGCTCACTTCTCAAGGCTCTACATTGTAGACAAGTGCAAACAGAACAAATTTGATTGTTTACAGAAAAAAATGAACTTAAATTAGTTCAAACTTTTCATAAAGTTGCTAATAATATTGGAGTTATTGAAACACAGTGAAACACAGTTTTCCTTTTTATCATTTTTTTTCCACAAAGTGCTAATTACATTGGAGTCATTGAAGCAATTTTTAAAAATCATTATATACCATGCTCAATTTATAAAATATCAAATAAACTGAATCAACTGCATTTTTGTTGCCTTGTCCAGCATATTGAAATTCAAAAGGGCAAGCATTATGTTTGTGAAGATATTTCAAATTTATCCATTAGTGAATTTAATATGTTGAAATACCTCATTGCAACAAATTCAAGCACAAAGCAGCATTTTGAACTCAAGAGATGGAATTAAAAAATTTCTCTGGGTGGCCATACTGAAATTACCAATTCTGTTCCAAATATTCATGACGTTACAATAAATGGTATATTCTTCAATTAAATCATCAACAAGAGAATCAATAAACAATTATGTTCAATGCCTGTGTAAATTAAGAATTCATCGATGTATAAACATAGGTAGAAAGTATGGAACATTTGAATATTATATTCATTCCATATTTCATTTTAATTTCCACTCACCTGCAATAATGAAGCTTCATTTTGTTTCACTGGAGACCAGCATGCAAAGCCCTTAATTGTCTTCTCCATGGGCTACACCAAATCTAAAAAAGATAAAACAATAAGACAAATCAAAGGGATGCATAGACTGCTACTTGGACAGTGAACATATATGAAATATTTTGTTCTTGTTTTTTTGTTTTTTGTTTTGTTTTTTTACTTGTGATTACTCATTCTGGTAAAACTTGGATATGATATGTGTACCCCGCAAAATAATCTATTGGCCTAATACAAAAATACAAAACTTGCCTGGGGCCATTCTAAAAAAAATGGACTTTCAATAAAAGCAAGGCAAGGAGAAGAAGAAGAGGAAGAAGAATAAGCAGAAGAAGAAGAATAAGCAGAAGAAGAAGTAGAAGAAGAAGAAGGAGAAGAAGAAAAAAGAAGAAAATAAAGGATAAGAATAACAGAAGATGTTAGTTCACTTTTTTGAATGATATCAACGTATGACCCAAATTCTAAAACTGGGTGTATCAGAAAAAAAATAATTTAATGTCTTTTCCGGATAAAAACATAAAATCAGTGACAAGAAAAATCAGATCTCTTGAAATACATCCTGCTTATATTCATATGGAACTTTGATGGTCTTTCTAGGACCACACATCACTGAACACCATTGTTTTTAGAACATACACAGCTGACACAATCGTGACAAAGAACAATAAAAAATCAACAAAATAAGAAAATTAAAAACCTCACCACTTCTTCACGTCATACAATCTGTGTTTTTCTTTACATTTAAGAACATTCAATTCAGACACATAATTTTTTTTTAAAAGTAATGTTGACAAAGCAAATGCACAATTCCATTGTTCTAGGGTACACACTCAAAATTTGCCTATCGATGTGCAGTGGAAATGAACCTTCTGCTACTTTGCACTACTTTTTTTTGGAATAGTATTCAGTAATGCTTGGTCATAATAACCTAATTAAGGTATTTTCGGAATGCTAATAGGTCATATTTTCAAGAATTAATAGTTTCATAATTATTTATTTGATAATTTTCTTACTAACAATCATGAAAGTTTGGTTTCCTTTTTGAGACACATCGTAAAATCATACTCATAGCTTCAGATGTTTAAAAAAAGGAAAACACATGAGTGCTTTTGCACACTTACAAATCAGATTTCGATTTTAAAAAAATAATAAAAAAAAAAACCATGATAATCTTAGTGATCACAACACAAGTGTATTCTTAAGATTTTTTTTCCAATTTGGATCGGCCATTTCAAAAGTAAGATTAAAAATATTTGTGCTTTCATAAAGAAAATTTTAAGGATTCCTGCCTTTTTCCCCCACAGATGTGCTTTTTTACCACCTTGTTATAAGTGTCCCTTCATTCACTTGGTCTGGTACCGTAGACTAATTATCTAAACTGTACAAAGCATGTAAAATTGTGATAACTGTTTTGATATTATTCTAAATACTTCACCCATGCATTATTTTCATCAAGTAATTAGATAAATGGAACAATTTATAATGGAATTATAAAAGAACAATGTTTTTGATTAGGAAAAAATAATGATAGACCTCCCCTCCCTTACAGTTACATATTATAACACCAAACTCAACATGTGGGACTAAATAGAAAATTCTATCAAAATAATTTCACAAAAATCATTTTATTTCATTGTTCTCTCAGCCAAACATCTTTGTTCACAGAGTCAATGTAATAAATTAAATAATTTTCTAAGTATATGAAATATAAAGGTAACTTACCATCATAAAATGGTGGACTTGAAGAACTTTATTGTCATACTCTGCAGGGTGAGTTGCTTAGAAATATGAAGGCTCCTTAACTTTTAGCCAATCACGCGCGAGTATTCAGAGGGGAATCCCCATTTATACTCTTTGCTAGTCTTTGTATTCAGACAGCTTATATTGGATTTTTTATTGGATTTTGCCCCCAAAGGATCTTTATATTCACAAAGCTTCTCATTTAGATTTGCTGTCCTAGCTCATCCACATTTCTTCGATTAACAATCAAAATGGCAGTACAAAGGTTTTGCCACCTCTTGTGGTACCTATATCTGACTAAGGCCAAGGACTAGACCTTGGCCTATAATGATGTTTAATTATTCATCATGGCGGCCGTATTGGAATTCAAGATTGCGGCCAACACAGTGGTCAAACCTATTGGAACTGGCATTTTTTAAATTCGTGATATCAAAATACCAGTGTGTACCGAATTTCAGTGCCACAGGTCATTTAGAACTGAAGATAGGGATTATTAATGAATTGGCATGGCGGCCATTTTGCAATTCAAGATGGCGGCCGACCCGGTGGTCAGCTCGCTGGGGGCCGGCAATTTTTTCGAAATCATCACCCCCAAATACCCTTATTTGCCACATTTTCGTGCCACAGGTCTTGTAGAACTCGAGAAAATGATTTTTCATGATTTTTCAATGGCGGCCATTTTGAAATTCAAGATGGTGGCCGACCCGGTGGTCAGCTCGCTGGGGGCCGGCAATTTTCGAAATCAGCACCCCAAAATACCTCTATATGCCAAATTTCTGTGCCACAGGTCTTGTAAAACTCGAGAAAACGGTTTTTAAAGATTTTCAATGGCGGCCATTTTGAAATTCAAGATGGCGGCCGACCGGGTGGTCAGATCGCTGGGGGCCGGCAATTTTTGAAATCAGCGCCCCAAAATACCCCTGTATGCCAAATTTCATGCTTTCTGCCGGATTTGAGCATAAATTTCACATATCTTACACACTAGTATGCCGGAGGATACTTTGGATTCAGCAGCGTTTCGCCGCCGCCGCCGCCGCCGCCGCGTCACATTCTTGTGTGCGCTCTAGCGGTCACATTTCTCGACGAATTTTTTTCAAACTTCCTGTGGACGTGTATCTTGGTAAAATCTGGGCCCCTATAGTTTCTGGTGATGCTGCCCCCAGTGTTCCGTCTTTTATAGGGTAAAAGGCCATATTTTTGGGGATAGTTTGTGTGCGCTCTAGCGGTCACATTTCTCAACGGATTTTGTTCAAATTTTGTATGAAGGTGTCTCTTGGTAAAATCTGGAACCCTATAGATTTTGGTGATGCTGCCCCCAGTGTTCCGTCTTTTATAGGGTCAAAGGTCATATTTTGATAGATGTCTTGTGTGTACTCTTGTGTGCGCTCTGGCGGTCACATTTCTCAACGGATTTCGTTCGAATTTTGCATGAAGGTGTCTCTTGGTGTAATTTAAAAACCTATAGTGTTTGGTGATGCTGCCACCAGTGTTCCGTCTTTTATAGGGTCAAAGGTCATACTTCAGGGCATGGCGTGAGTGCACTCTGCAGGCCACATTTCTCAACGGATTTTGTTCAAATTTTGTATGGAGATGTATCTTGGTATAATCTACACATGTTTAATTTTTGGTGATGCTGCCCTCATTGTTCCGTCCTTTATAGGGTCAAAGGTCATTTTTCCATTTCTTGCACTCTTACTTCTGCATTTCTCGACGGATTTCGTTCAAATTTTGCATGAAGGTGTCCCTTGGTGTAATCTAAAAATCTGTACTTTTTGGTGATGCTGCCACCAGTGTCCCGTCTTTTATAGGGTCAAAGGTCATACTTCAAGGGATGGCGTGAGTTCACTCTGCAGGCCACATTTCTTGATGGATTTCTTTCAAATTTTGTATGGAGATGTATCTTGGTATAATCTACACAGCTTTACTGTTTGGTGATGCTGCCCTCATTGTTCCGTCCTTTATAGGGTCAAAGCTCATTTGTCCCTTTTGTGCACTCTTACTTCTGCATTTCTTGACGGATTTCATTCAAATTTTGTATGGAGATGTATCTTGGTATAATCTACACATATTTAATTTTTGGTGATGCTGCCCTCATTGTTCCATCCTTTATAGGGTCAAAGGTCATTTTTCCATTTCTTGCACTCTTACTTCTGCATTTCTTGACGGATTTCGTTCAAATTTCGCATGAAGGTGTTTCTTGGTGTAATCTAAAAACCTATAGTTTTTGGTGATGCTGCCACCAGTGTTCCGTCTTTTATAGGGTCAAAGGTCATACTTCAGGGAATGGCGTGAGTGCACTCTGCAGGCCACATTTCTTGATGGATTTCTTTCGAATTCTGTATGGAGATGTATCTTGGTATAATCTACACATCTTTACTGTTTGGTGATGCTGCCCTCATTGTTCCGTCCTTTATAGGGTCAAAGCTCATTTGTCCCTTTTGTGCACTCTTACTTCTGCATTTCTTGACGGATTTTATTCAAATTTTGTATGGAGATGTATCTTGGTATAATCTACACATATTTAATTTTTGGTGATGCTGCCCTCATTGTTCCGTCCTTTATACGGTCAGAGGTCATTTTTCCATTTCTTGACGGATTTCGTTCAAATTTTGCATGAAGGTGTCTCTTGGTGTAATCTAAAAACCTATAGTTTTTGGTGATGCTGCCACCAGTGTTCCGTCTTTTATAGGGTCAAAGGTCATACTTCAGGGCATGGCGTGAGTGCATTCTGCAGGCCACATTTCTTGATGGATTTCTTTCAAATTTTGTATGGAGATGTATCTTGGTATATCTCTCAACACATTTCTTTCAAATTTTATATGAAGATGTGTCTTAGTGAAACCTACACATCTAATTTCTACACCATCCTTTTGTTTGAGGGAGGGGATGGGGGAGGGTCTTTGTCCCTCCTTCAAATCGCTGCCAGTGCCGGGGGATACATTTAGCATTGCGCGGCCCCAGCAATGCACATTTCTAGTTACATGTATGTATTTTGCTAGTAGGTTATTTGAATCCATAGGAATTCCCTATCTACTAGAAATACATACTTACCTCTTTGTCGCCCTCCTCTTCCCCTTTTCGCACTAATGTTCCTCCACGTGGTTGACTTGCCAAGGAAAGAAGGAAGTTGGTTTCAGGGGGAACTTAGAGGGCGACGGGGGCCCAGAATGGCTGTGGTCGAGAACAACATTAGGCGAATTAGCAATGCCGCCAGCGGAATTGCATCTGACAAAGAGGTACGTATGTATGTCTAGTAGATAGGGAATATGATCAATGAAGGGCTGGTCACATATATCCGATAACGATAATGAAATTTTTCATGAAAGGTACACCCTAGAGCTGCCCAACTATTAACAAACATGAGCATACTCACAGGTACTCACCATATATTATGATGTACCTTTAATTGTTTCCCCCGGCAGTATGCCGGAGGATACTTTGGATTCAGCAGCGTTTCGCCGCCGCCGCCGCCGCGTCGTCACATTCTTGTGTGCGCTCTAGCGGTCACATTTCTCGAGGAATTTCTTTCAGACTTCCTGTGGACGTGTATCTTGGTAAAATCTGGACCCCTATAGTTTCTGGTGATGCTGCCCCCAGTGTTTCGTCTTTTATAGGGTAAAAGGCCATATTTTGGGGGATAGTTTGTGTGCGCTCTACCGGTCACATTTCTCAACGGATTTTGTTCAAATTTTGTATGAAGGTGTCTCTTGGTAAAATCTGGAACCCTATAAATTTTGGTGATGCTGCCCCCAGTGTTTCGTCTTTTATAGCGTCAAAGGTCATATTTTGATAGATGTCTTGTGTGTACTCTTGTGTGCGCTCTGGCGGTCACATTTCTCAACGGATTTCGTTCAAATTTTGCATGAAGGTGTCTCTTGGTGTAATTTAAAAACCTATAGTGTTTGGTGATGCTGCCACCAGTGTTCCGTCTTTTATAGGGTCAAAGGTCATACTTCAGGGCATTGCGTGAGTGCACTCTGCAGGCCACATTTCTCAACGGATTTTGTTCAAATTTTGTATGGAGATGTATCTTGGTATAATCTACACATGTTTAATTTTTGGTGATGCTGCCCTCATTGTTCCGTCCTTTATAGGGTCAAAGGTCATTTTTCCATTTCTTGCACTCTTCTGCATTTCTCGACGGATTTCGTTCAAATTTTGCATGAAGGTGTCCCTTGGTGTAATCTAAAAACCTGTACTTTTTGGTGATGCTGCCACCAGTGTTCCGTCTTTTATAGGGTCAAAGGTCATACTTCAGGGAATGGCGTGAGTGCACTCTGCAGGCCACATTTCTTGATGGATTTCTTTCGAATTCTGTATGGAGATGTATCTTGGTATAATCTACACATCTTTACTGTTTGGTGATGCTGCCCTCATTGTTCCGTCCTTTATAGGGTCAAAGCTCATTTGTCCCTTTTGTGCACTCTTCTGCATTTCTTGACGGATTTTATTCAAATTTTGTATGGAGATGTATCTTGGTATAATCTACACATATTTAATTTTTGGTGATGCTGCCCTCATTGTTCCGTCCTTTATACGGTCAGAGGTCATTTTTCCATTTCTTGACGGATTTCGTTCAAATTTTGCATGAAGGTGTCTCTTGGTGTAATCTAAAAACCTATAGTTTTTGGTGATGCTGCCACCAGTGTTCCGTCTTTTATAGGGTCAAAGGTCATACTTCAGGGCATGGCGTGAGTGCATTCTGCAGGCCACATTTCTTGATGGATTTCTTTCAAATTTTGTATGGAGATGTATCTTGGTATATCTCTCAACACATTTCTTTCAAATTTTATATGAAGATGTGTCTTAGTGAAACCTACACATCTAATTTCTACACCATCCTTTTGTTTGAGGGAGGGGATGGGGGAGGGTCTTTGTCCCTCCTTCAAATCGCTGCCAGTGCCGGGGGATACATTTAGCATTGCGCGGCCCCAGCAATGCACATTTCTAGTTACATGTATGTATTTTGCTAGTAGGTTATTTGAATCCATAGGAATTCCCTATCTACTAGAAATACATACTTACCTCTTTGTCGCCCTCCTCTTCCCCTTTTCGCACTAATGTTCCTCCACGTGGTTGACTTGCCAAGGAAAGAAGGAAGTTGGTTTCAGGGGGAACTTAGAGGGCGACGGGGGCCCAGAATGGCTGTGGTCGAGAACAACATTAGGCGAATTAGCAATGCCGCCAGCGGAATTGCATCTGACAAAGAGGTACGTATGTATGTCTAGTAGATAGGGAATATGATCAATGAAGGGCTGGTCACATATATCCGATAACGATAATGAAATTTTTCATGAAAGGTACACCCTAGAGCTGCCCAACTATTAACAAACATGAGCATACTCACAGGTACTCACCATATATTATGATGTACCTTTAATTGTTTCCCCCGGCAGTATGCCGGAGGATACTTTGGATTCAGCAGCGTTTCGCCGCCGCCGCCGCCGCGTCGTCACGTCGTCACATTCTTGTGTGCGCTCTAGCGGTCACATTTCTCGAGGAATTTCTTTCAGACTTCCTGTGGACGTGTATCTTGGTAAAATCTGGACCCTTATAGTTTCTGGTGATGCTGCCCCCAGTGTTTCGTCTTTTATAGGGTAAAAGGCCATATTTTGGGGGATAGTTTGTGTGCGCTCTACCGGTCACATTTCTCAACGGATTTTGTTCAAATTTTGTATGAAGGTGTCTCTTGGTAAAATCAGGAACCCTATAAATTTTGGTGATGCTGCCCCCAGTGTTTGGCCTTTTATAGCGTCAAAGGTCATATTTTGATAGATGTCTTGTGTGTACTCTTGTGTGCGCTCTGGCGGTCACATTTCTCAACGGATTTCGTTCAAATTTTGCATGAAGGTGTCTCTTGGTGTAATTTAAAAACCTATAGTGTTTGGTGATGCTGCCACCAGTGTTCCGTCTTTTATAGGGTCAAAGGTCATACTTCAGGGCATTGCGTGAGTACACTCTGCAGGCCACATTTCTCAACGGATTTTGTTCAAATTTTGTATGGAGATGTATCTTGGTATAATCTACACATGTTTAATTTTTGGTGATGCTGCCCTCATTGTTCCGTCCTTTATAGGGTCAAAGGTCATTTTTCCATTTCTTGCACTCTTCTGCATTTCTCGACGGATTTCGTTCAAATTTTGCATGAAGGTGTCCCTTGGTGTAATCTAAAAACCTGTACTTTTTGGTGATGCTGCCACCAGTGTCCCGTCTTTTATAGGGTCAAAGGTCATACGTTAAGGGATGGCGTGAGTTCACTCTGCAGGCCACATTTCTTGATGGATTTCTTTCAAATTTTGTATGGACATGTATCTTGGTATAATCTACACATCTTTACTGTTTGGTGATGCTGCCCTCATTGTTCCGTCCTTTATAGGGTCAAAGCTCATTTGTCCCTTTTGTTCACTATTCAGCATTTCTTGACGGATTTCGTTCAAATTTTGCATGAAGGTGTCTCTTGGTGTAATTTAAAAACCTATAGTGTTTGGTGATGCTGCCACCAGTGTTCCGTCTTTTATAGGGTCAAAGGTCATACTTCAGGGCATTCCGTGAGTGCACTCTGCAGGCCACATTTCTCAACGGATTTTGTTCAAATTTTGTATGGAGATGTATCTTGGTATAATCTACACATCTTTACTGTTTGGTGATGCTGCCCTCATTGTTCCGTCCTTTATAGGGTCAAAGCTCATTTGTCCCTTTTGTTCACTCGTCTGCATTTCTCGACGGATTTCGTTCAAATTTTGCATGAAGGTGTCCCTTGGTGTAATCTAAAAACCTGTACTTTTTGGTGATGCTGCCACCAGTGTCCCGTCTTTTATAGGGTCAAAGGTCATACTTCAAGGGATGGCGTGAGTGCACTCTGCAGGCCACATTTCTTGATGGATTTCTTTCAAATTTTGTATGGAGATGTATCTTGGTATATCTCTCAACACATTTCTTTCAAATTTTATATGAAGATGTGTCTTAGTGAAACCTACACATCTAAATTGTTTGCTGATGCTACCCCCACTGTACCACTTTCTATACAGTCAAATGTCATATTCAGGTTGTTGTTAGGGTCAAATGTCATATTTTCGTTGCATACATTCTGGAGGACACATTTGTTAACTCATTTCTTTCAGATTTTGTATGTAGGTCCATTATAGATTACACCTCTACAGTTTTTGGTGATGCTGCCTCTAGTGTTCCGTCTTTCATAGGATCAAAGGTCATATTTTAGTGGATGGCTTATGTGCGCTCTGAGGTCATATTTCTTCTGAATTTTCTATAAAAATGCATTATACTCTAATCTTCACAAATCGTTTTGGTAATGCTGCTCCTAGTGTTGACAATATTCCGGGCCACTGGCGGCAATTTCTACACCATCCTTTTGTTTGAGGGAGGGGATGGGGGAGGGTCTTTGTCCCTCCTTCAAATCGCTGCCATTGCCGGGGGATACATTTCGCATTGCGCGGCACCAGCAATGCACATTTCTAGTTGAAAATCGTTATCAGACAAATGTGAACAGCCCGTTAGAATACCTACATTTTAGAACCAATTTTATAAATTTTATCATCATTTTTACCACTTGTATTGTCAATATTTGTTTTCAGTTGGGGCAAACTGTTCTTACCTTAGTTCCGATGATCAGAGGGAAACGGTTTTTCGTTGTCTGTAAGTGATTAAATTCATACTTCCTCTCACTTTTACTCCATCTTCTCATTCTTTTTGTTTTTATTGCGTTATTGCATCGCTTTTGTTATGTCTTTTCATATTCCATTTTCTTCTTATTCTTCATCTTCTTCTTTGCGTCATCAAAACCAGTGGTAACTCATTGTGTTTGTTCAGCCTTTTCTTCTGCTGTGTTCTTCCCTGTCCTTTCTTCCTCCATGTTTAGTTCTTCCCCCACTTCTTATTTTTCTACCTGATTTTTGTGTATCACTTTTCAACCCTAGTTTGCAAGCACAGACCCTAATTTGATACTTTATTAGGAAATATTGTGACTTGAGAAATAGTCCAAAACTCTGGGCCTTTCTTTATTTTTTTGTCTGTCCATCTTTATAAGAAGAAAGGAGAAGGAAAGAGAAACATGAAATGATGTCAATATTTTTCAACATCACTCTACTGATCAGACCTGCACTCAAAGGAGACTTATTTCACTGTTTATATAAACAGTGGAATTTAGGGGTTAAATATATGCAGAATTGGCTGCAAAGAGAGCAGAATTGGACAGGATTATTTACATCCATACATAAATCCATAAGAACCATAGTACCCATGGTATTTTGACAGTAATTTGACCAAATATTCAAATCATGCAGAGTACTAGATCAAATTACCATGATGATTTGATGGTAATTCGGTCAAATTACCATGGATACTATGGTACTTTCTTACAACGGAAGCCATTGGAGTACCAAAAAGGTCACAAATAGTGCATATCCCCCCTCCTCAGGATGCCACCTTCCTCCGTACACATTGCCAGAAGTGCAAGAACATTTGTTTTCTTTCATACTCGCAGCCTCTAGAGACTGGAGCTAAGTTACATGTACATTACGCCACAAATTTTCTCTGTTTTGCACGTTTTGGAGGCAATATCTGATCAAATTTTCCATTCAAAAGTGTTTTATTGTCATTTTGATTGGCTCCTATCAGTCAGGTTTGTTTATTTAGAAGGAAAATTAGGTTATTTTCTTCTAACTTTTTTTCCTCTTTCGTAACCAGCCCCACACACTCGCTAAGGTGTATTGCTTGGGCTGCTCTGCCCCGTCTTGCTTCATTTGCATAACTTAGGGCTTGGTTGCTTGTGCCGTGTTGAGTGCATATCCCTCTGTTTGAGTGTGATTCCTTTTTTTTTTTGTGTATCTCTTTGCGTGAGAATTTATCACACTCAGCTACACTCAGTCTTCTATTGCTGTGCATGGAGTGAGTGTGAATAGGGTGCCATTGCATAAAGACTTACTGTTATAGTAACTTTGCCATCAATGGTAACTACCATGGTAACGTTGCTCAAGAGCCAATCAAAATCCAGTATTCCATGAAAAGTTACTACAGTGTATAATAGCAAGTTTTATGCAACAGCACCTAGGTCTGCACCCCTCTCACGTGGGGTGTCCACGGGGCTTGCCTGATGCTCTGAATCAGCCCAAGCCCTCTTGTGCCAAGAAGCGGGGTTCAGATGCTGTGGTCATGATACCCAGCAAGAAACCCAAATGGAAAAGGAAGAAATCAAAGAGGTGTTGTGGTCTAGTGGATAAGTCACTGGACTGCAGATCATGAGGTACGGGGTTCGAATCCCCTCACGGCACTAACGTCCTTTGGCAAGACTCTAATCCACATTTTCCACTCTCCACCCAGGTGTAAATGGGTACCTTTTACTTTGGCGGCTCGGCTATAACCGGGGTAATAATGTCTAAGCGCCACGAGCGTCACTGCATGACGGATATGAGCGCTATATATATAAGTGGCCATTAGTATTATTATTATTATACCCCCGCCAAACGAAGTTTGAAGGGGGTATATAGGAATCAGTCAACGGTTGGGCGGTCGGGCGGTCGGTCGGTCCGTTGCAAATCTTGCGGATCAAACTACTTTCTCAGTTTTCGACCAAAGCTCATGAAATTTGGTACACACATTGGTCTTGGTGGGAAGATGTGCAAGACATATTTTTCGGATGAGTCGGAATCTGCGTTGCCATGGTAACGTAATATTTATGGCAGAAAATCAAGGAAACACCTTGCGGATCGAACTACTTCCTCAGTTGTTGACCGAAAGTCATGAAATTTGGTACACACATTGGTCTTACTGGGATGATGTGTACAACATATTTTTTGGATGTGTCAGAAGCTGCGTTGCCATGGAAACGGCATATCTACGGCAGTAAATCAGGGAAAAATCTTGCGGATGGAACTACTTCCTCAGTTTTCGACCGAAAGTCAAGAAATTTGGTTCACACATTGGTCTTGGTGGGAAGATGTGCAAGACATATTTTTTGGATGTGTCGGAAGCTGCGTTGCCATGGAAACGGCATATCTATGGCAGTAAATCAGGGAAAAAATCTTGCGGATCGAACTGGACGTATATGGCCCCAACGCCAGTAGCGCCGGGTGACTGTTACCATTACCCCTCTTTCTGCTCCCACCAGTGTTCCCTCAAGGGGCAGCCAAGGTGGTTGAGGTTTCCACAAAGGCAGGTTGGCCGCAAAGTCATCGCTAAGGCTCCCGCTCAGGCGAAGTTTAGCTTTTGAATTCTTGCCCGGACCTAGCAGGTCCCGTAGCGGTGGTCGGCGGACGGATTCAGAGCTTCCTCACAGCATGGGAAGCTATTATTGAAGACGCCTTCGTACTCTCTGTAGCGCGAGGCGGTTTCTGATCTGTTAGAGCCGATTCCAAACGGCGCCATCCACGTCCGTCCGCCGCCTATGTCCGCCCCATTTCGTCAACATATCACTGCAGAGATTACCAACTTTGGGGCAATATCCCCAAGCACTCGGGGGAAACTTGGCATGATTCTCAATATGAAGAGAATCAAGTTCATTCTGCCAGTTCATTTCAGAATGGAGACTCTAGCACCGATTCTGCCTTTGATCAGACAAGACGACCTGGCAGTCTCATTGGACCTCAAGGACGCTTACTTCCACATTCCTATCCACCCTGCTTCGAGAGATTTGCTAGGATTTGCCTTTCAGGTTTCGTGCCCTGTCCTTCGGCCTGCATCCAGCCCCTCATGTATTCACACAAGTGGTGGCAGTTTTGGCTGCATTCCTGACGGACTGCAGCCTCCGATTGTTTGTTTATCTAGACGACTGGCTTCTCATTACAAATTCGGAATCTCTCGTAGCCGATCAGATTCAACTCTTATATGCTTTTCACACTTACTTTTCTTAACCCCGGACTATGCTTAACCCCAGATTATCCTTAACCCCGGACTATCGTTTTTGCTTTTCACACTTGTTTTTTTAATCCCATACTGAGTGCTTAGCTGGGGTTGAGAAATTTTCTGCTTTTCACACTTGCGCTTGCTTAACCCCTGACTATCCCATAGCTCATGAATATTGATATCTTCTCTATCGAGCATTGATCAGAACAACAATGACAATTCAAATCAATTACAAGCTTTTCATCGAATTATATTGATCTAATTTTTAAATTCATCTATGTAAATATTATTAATGACTATGGATGCAAGAAACAATTACAGGCTGCATTTCATTCCCATTTTTTAAAAATTAAATGTCATTGTTTTAAGATTAAAAGAAAATCAGCCCTGCCTCGTAAAATACTAGTCGTCAAGATCGAGCATGTACTACATGTACATGTACATGTACTTGCAACGCATGAAGTCAGGTGAACTTTCGCACCCGAAAGAGTAATGCATATTTATGAGCACGTTGTCTGTGATGACTGGCATGTGTGGTCCTTAGCACCGCATTTTCTTTTTCGTTTTCGTTTTCACACTTGCATTCTTAGCACCGCAATTGTGGTGCTAGCACTGCAATTGCCCGGCTATCCCTGCTTTTTTGCAGGGCCAGATAATCCCTGCTTTTTTGCAGGGCCAGATAATCCCTGCTTTTTTGCAGGGCCAGATAATCCCGTACTAATTGCGGGGTTAGCCCACTTTGGTAAAAGTAAGTGTGAAAAGCAAGTGGGCTAAGCTTAACCCCGGGAAATTGGTGGGGCTAAGACCCCCCCCTTAGCCCCACCAATTTCCCAGGGTTAAGCGAAATTTTGCAAGTGTGAAAAGCATATTAGTGCATAAGACACAAGAAATCAGCATTGTCTACTACTCGCGTACCAATTTATCTGGCGGCGGAGATAGATATTCCGAATCAGCTGGCTCGTCTCAGTCGGGACAGAATCCAGACTATTCTTTCGTCCGCCACGCCCGGGCACTACGGGTAGCCCACAGAGTCAGAGCCAGACACTGGCTACAGTTTCAGGGTTACCTGGCCAGGCTGCAGGCTTCTAATAAGGCCCTTTTCAGAGGCACCTCCTCAGGCACTTTCGTCCAGGCAGAGACTCTCTCACGGCTTGGATTCCGCTTCCGAGGGACGTCAAACTCCTTCTCATCCGCTGGACAGACAGCGTGTTCCTTGCTCAGGGCTAGCCCCAGCGCACCCTGTTGCTGTCAATTTTGTTGATGACAGACACCTCCCTTTGTGTTTCCAGGGACTGGTCTCTTCTGAGAGCCATCCCCCCTATCAGTGACCTGGTGATCCTGGCAGTACTTCTGTCACTCCATCACTTCATATCTCTTCTCTTTGGGCGCACAGTGATCGATCTTACGGACAATGTCACTGTGGCTGCCTACATCAACCGTCAAGGCGGCACTCGGTCCTCCATGCTATACATCCTGACTACTCGACTATGGAGGTGGTGTCTGTCCATGACCATTGTACCAGTTGCATCCTACATTCTCGGTCAAGACAATCTGATAGCGGATTACTGCATCGGGGCAGGTGCCTGTTTCCTCAAATTCCTTGAGTCTTGAGGAAGATCAGGGAGGATTGGGCTTGGGTCCTTCTTATTATAGCTCCTCATTGGCCCAGGAGACATTGGTTCCCAGACCTGTTGGATCTCCTTGTCGGCCAAACGTTTCCCCTTCTGATGAGATCGAATTCGGTAACCCAACCCCTCTCAGGGATCCTCCATCAACGTCCAGCAATGTGCATTTAACTGCCTGGCTGTTATTGGGGAGGATACTAGAAACTCGGGGGCTCTCAGAGAGAGCCTTTGAATTTGTGATTCAGAGCCGCAGAGAATTTACTAGAAACCTCTAAAAATCTCTAAAAATCTTGTCTAGGAACCTTCTGTCAGTGGTGTGAGGATTTGGGCGCCTCACCATGGGAAGCCCTGGTAGGACTCATTGCGGACTTTCAATTTCCCTCCTTGACAAAGGCAGATCTTTTTCTACTATTTGTGGCTATCGCTCAGCTATTGCTGCTATCCACATTGGCTTTGCCGATGGTTCGGGAGTTTGTAACTCACCTCTCCTGGCTAGGTTGACTCTGTCCTTTTTCCTGAAGCATCCCTCAACTCCCAGGTTAGCCCTGGCTTGGAGCTTACCCAAGGTCTTGGATGGTATGGCTAAGCCCCCCTTTGAACCTATGGGTAAAACGTCGCTACATCATATGACAGTGAAGAAGCTTTTTCTGGTCGTTATAGCCTCTGGGCAGAGAAGGAGTGTTCTCCGTGGCCTTTGTCTCACTCCCGGCCACATCTGTTGGGAGAATCGAGGTATTTGACTCATACCTAGGCCCTCGTTTATTGCTAAGAACCAGACGGCTGCCTCTGGCAGAGATGCCAACTGTTCAGTTTTTGCCGTATTTGTTCCGCTTTTTTGCTATGAATACGGCAGTACGTTTTTTATATGTTTTGTTACGTTTTTGTGGATTTCCAATCATGGGTTTTGTGTATTATGTACAATCTGCTTTCCATAGGCGCGCTGAGTCCGCGGGAGGCGCGGTTAGGGGCCTTAGTTGTGGATAATATGTCTTCAAGCGATGCTGTACGGTGATACGCTTAGATAGGTGGGGTCCCAAACTGCGCAAATTGCGAACAACCCGCGTGTTTGATTTGTACACAATTTGTATTGGCTGTGTGTGTGTGTGTATACTACATTGTATCGCGTGTGTGTGCACACACGTGTATACCTGTTACTATGCGATATATGCACGCCGTGACTTGCCCGTGCCGTGTATCGCATTCGCCCGTCCTAGAAGCTGCTTCATCGGGATTTTATCTGGATTTTATCATTATATTGTCAGTTATCAACATAAACTGTGGATCATGGCGTCAAAATCCAGAAAACAAACTTTCCGACCAGAATATACCACCAGATGGCCATGTATTGTTTGTTTCTAAAAAAGATGTTTTCACTGCGCGATGCGAGCTGTGTAATTCTGACTTCAACATTTCACACAGAGGTGCCAATGATATCCAGGCACACTTGAATCAGAAAAAACATGTCAGCTTGGCTTCAAGTGCTGCAAGTTGTCAGGATCTTGGACAGTTGTTCAAAAAGACGACTATTCAACAATCAGGGCAGAAACACTGATGGCGAATTTTTTTACATTTGTTTAGCATTGCAGCAGCTGTGCAATCAGTGCATTCAAGGAATAAACATTTTTAGGAACCCATTTACATGTACTCTGCTTGGGTTGAGTTGAGTGTAGCCAATGTACTGTAGGACATGTTTGGCCAAATAATTGACATGTAGTGGCAGGAAATGTGTACCTTGATAACAGTCCGGTGACTTTTTGATGTGTCATCCGACAGCTTCAGGATAGCGTTACATTAAGGTGAGAGATTTTTTCAAAAAATGTTTTTTTTTGGTCAAAAAATACTGTTTTTTCCTTCTAAGAATACTTTTTTTGTTGATGAAGGTTGGCATCTCTGCTCTGGCCCTGTGGAGATCTTTCTTAGTCCCTTAGCAGACCTTTCCTTGATTTGTGAAGATAAGGTCTGGTGCCCTGTGAGGGTCCTGAAATGGATTTAGATAAGACTAAGACTTGCCATAGAGATGATCAACTCTTCATTGTCACCCGTGAGCCCTTCTCCCCTACTTCCCAAGAATATATCTCAAGATGGATTGTTGAAGCCATCTAGGCCGCTGGACCAAGGCTTTAATCTCTAGAGATAAACTCTGTGCTTGTGACACTAGGGGCATTAGCACTTTTTTGGGCAGAATGACGACACCGGTGCCCTTATCAGGTTTGCGTATATAAATATCAGGATTGGCTTTAAGTCCGCGTAGTGCTACCAAGCATTCGCGAGTCATGTGAAAATCAGACATATCATTGGGAATGCCACAATACGCATGCGCAAGATCTGATAAACGCGCTTTGAGTGACTCTCCGTCTTCCTTGGAAGTAGGAGTGTGTCTACACACTTGAGAGTACAAGAACTCAAATTCTGGGAATACCACCTCTCGATTGATTTTCGACTTGGGCATGCCAAAATTAAAGTCGATGCCAGGTACTTGGGCCGACTTCTCAGCAGTTGGCTGATCGCATTAAACAACACATCCTCTTGAATATTCAGAACCGTACAACCAATCAGCGCACACGGCACAGCCCATCCGTGCCTGCAAATCTGAAACGCATGCTAACAGACCAAAGACAGCGAAATGCTATTCAGCGATTGGTCTCCATTTGCTGAACAATCCAGCTTGCACACATAGCTATGCCGACGATCAATTCTCAATTATGTCCCGGGCCAGGAGCTCAGCGCACTTACGCTTTCTGGAAGCCGCCTACATTCAATCGCACGAACCCCTTCTGTGCAGACAAAAGGAGTTCGTCCAAGCTTTACGATTGTTCTGAAATTATGGCGTCTGGGTTGCGTCCGGGTTCATCGAGTATAGTATAGTTGACTTCGAGTAATTTATTACATACCTGCGTGATAACCTGATGAGTGCAGGTCGAAAAGCTTCGTTATCATGTCTCTTTTTCATGCCATATCAAAATGAATATATTAGTAAACTGGCTTGTTAGGACAATGTGGGAACATATATATTCAACCTGTCTTATTCCAATTTTGCTTTTCATGACCATTAATCCTCATTATCTTTAACAAATTCCAGCATTTCATTTTCCTCTTCTTAATGCGTCAATTAATTTCTTGCTGATAATATATCATCTTTCCTTTTTTTGTCTAGAAAAAAACAGGAGTTCCAAAGCTTCTCAATTGACCCACAAAGCATTCAGCGTTTTGATCTCCAATGGCTGTAAGTAATCTATTAATATAATACACTAAGGATTTGGGGCTCCTTTTTTGGTTCAAATAGGCTCCTCCCCTGGCCCTTTCGGTCCCCGCTTTTTGGTACCCATGGGTGGGGAATGGTTCTTAGAGTGGTGGGAGGCACTTCTTAAGGGTGACGTCCCGTCCATATTTCATAAATTCATTTTTGTCTCGCCCACCGGAGGTGAAGGCGAGACTAAGGGATCCAAATGTCGTCCGTCCATCGTCCGTCCATCCGTCCGTCCGTCCGTCCGTCACAAACGTTATGACAGATAACTTTGCAACCGTCACTCACTTTTCAACCAAACTTGGGTTGTAGATGCAATGAGGGGACCTGCATGTTATGGTGCCGTTGGAGGTCACATGATAAGGTCAAAGGTCATTTCAGGTCAAACGTTAAAGTTTACCTGCAAGACTTTCTTATGACAGATAACTTTGCAACCGTCAATCACTTTTCAACCAAACTTGGGTTGTAGATGCACTAAGGGGACATGCATGTTATGGTGCCGTTAGAGGTCACATGATAAGGTCAAAGGTCATTTGAGGTCATACGTTAAAGTTTACCTGCAAGACTCTCTTATGACATAACTTTGCAACCGTCACTCACTTTTCAACCAAACTTGGGTTGTAGATGCACTGAGGGGACCTGCATGTTATGGTGCCGTTGGAGGTCACATGATAAGGTCAAAGGTCATACGTTAAAGTTTACCTGCAAGACTCTCTTATGACATAACTTTGCAACCATCACTCACTTTTCAACCAGACTTGGGTTGTAGATGCACTGAGGGGACCTGCATGTTATGGTGCCGTTGGGGGTCACATGATAGGGTCAAAGGTCATTTGAGGTCATACGTAAAAGTTTACCTGCAAGACTCTCTTATGACAGATGACTTTGCAACCGTCACTCACTTTTCAACCAAACTTGGGTTGTAGATGCACTGAGGGGACCTGCATGTTATGGTGCCATTGGAGGTCACATGATAAGGTCAAAGGTCATACGTTAAAGTTTACCTGCAAGACTCTTATGACAGATAACTTTGCAACCGTCAATTTTCAACCAAACTTGGGTTGTAGATGCACTGAGGGGACCTGCATGTTGTGGTGCCGTTGGAGGTCACATGATAAGGTCAAAGGTCATTTCAGGTCAAACATTATAGTTTACCCGCAAGACTCTCTTATGACATAACTTTGTAAACGTCACTTTCCAAACAGTAATGTAGATATATGGAAGCATAACTTATGCAGATTTATGCACTTGGGGGACCTGTTGCATGGCAACAGAGATCACGATATTTCTAGTTATCGTGTGTGGGCGAGACACATTATCGCTAATGCCTTGTTAAACATTGAATTTCCGCAGGGAGTAGACCTAATCATTCTGCCAACCCATGAAGCAGGTTTGTAGCTTCATGCCCAGCCAATTAACCCATACCCTTTACCTGTGAAGGGGAGGTATGCCAAATTAGAACAGCGTGTATACTCCAAGCATAGACTCCAAGTCCATAGTCGCATGTATGGCTTCAATGTACACGGCGCTACAATACACGTACGTGTAATTCGTTCGCACAGCGCACTGTGTTCTACATGTAGCCTACTGCGTGTATTACATTTCACGCATATAGAGTTATATCATTATTTTGTGGCTTCACAAAGACAGTTTTATGTGTATGTAACTATGAGCTCACTGTAGTCGCTGGGGGGGGGCATGTCTCGCTGAAGCACATAACCCGGGGGACGCGTTTATGGTATCCAAAAAAGCAAAAATCAAGAAAAAGGATATCAAATTCAGAGATGATAAAGAGATCCGCGGAAAGGGGGGGGGGGGTAGGCTGTGGAGTGTAGGGTTAGGGTTAGGGTAGTGTTTAGGGTTTACCTAATCGCACATTTGGGTGGTTGTCGCATAACTTGTGAAATGACATGAATGGCATACCTTTGGAAAGATGTTATGGTATATCGCCTCAATTCATTCCCTTAGATATGACAGACTAAACTGATATGTAGACATCATTCGGGGGAGGGGATGTGTAGGAGATTACGTCACTTAGGAATATCGGTTGCAATGGTGTAAAGAAGGAGCCCCCCAAAAACAACAACAACAACAACAAACAAACAAAAACAAACAAAAACTAACAAAAAACCAACAACAAAAACTAACAAAAAACCAACAACAAAAACAAAAAATTCCTTCAAAATTATTTCCACTATGATATGAATACGTATAATGATATTAATCCCTTCTCCCCTCGCGCTGGGGGTGATGGGATGACATTGGAATGGGGAGGGGGAGTAGGAGGGAAAATTCAGTCCGTCGGTCCTCCCAAGACCCATATAAGGGGGCCATAATACCCCTGGAAATAAAATGACAAATTAATTTTTTTTTCTCATTTTTGCATCCTTTACAGGGGACGTACCGCTAATTATGGATGTTATGTTTTCATGGCCTTGATTTCTCTGAGTATTAAACCACAGAAAAATGGCAAGATCAAATCGCTCCCTCTAGGTCTATGCATGGATATTGTACTGGAACATTATTATATCCATATCATTAATCTTCATCAAGATGAAAATGTAATTTTTTTAAAACTCAAGCAAGCTTTGGATAAAAAAGACATAAATGTTCAGGGGCGGATCCAGAATTTAGTATAAGGCGGGGCACACAAGTGCAGGTTTGTCAACTTTTGGAAAAGGCAGACCTGTATTTTTTTGGTCTTGCCAGGTTCTTGGAAAGTCGCTCAGTGGTGGGGGAGGGGAGGGGGGGGGGAAGGTGGCGACAATTTTTCTTTTCGTCAGACCTCCAAAATTCGCTCAGGAGTGGTGGTTATGGGGGTCCCTGCATAATTCTTTGACAAGCAAAAAGGGTTTTCATTCTAAAAGGGGGGGGGGGGGGGGGGGGGGGGCACAATCGACAAAAGGGCGGATCGTACATGGTCAAAATGCATACTTTCCTTCCAAAAAGGGGGGTTGGGAGGGCACGGACCGGAAGTACCCCCACCCTGATCCGCCAATGCAGATGTTGTAAATACTTTTTGGTAAAAAATAACTTTATCTGACTTTTTTATTTATTCACTTGATTATTGTGACAAATTAACGGTACGGTGAGTAATCATAAACACAGCTAGCGCCCGTGGATGTCCACGGGCTGCTTGTGCTAGTACATGTATGATGTTGCAAATAGTGCTGGGAGTTAGAGAGGAAAACCTGGGCCTGAAAATTTGCAATATTTTTTCCAGTACAGTACCCGGACCCGGACCGTACCGGAAACCGAAAAATGGAAATATTTAGTGATATTTAACCTACAAGTGGCAATTTCTAAATATTTTGTGTCCCTTTCGGACCTATCATATTCAAGCGTCAACATTCTACAATTTGCGAAGACAGGAAAATACTTATGTTACGATTTCTAAATAATTTGCATCCATTAAGGACCTTTTTTTTCAGACCACGCTATTTGTTTACGACTGACTACGCTGTAATAACGAAGGTCCGAAAAGATACAGATATCCTTAAGCTAAAGTAATTATTCTGATGAAATAAATGTCGGCAGTAAAAGACATGCGTTTTTTAGCACAATTTACTACTCATTATGACAGCGCCTCTACAAAATTTAATCCGGGTATTTTTTTTCCGGTCTTCCAAATTAAATTCTACTTCCAACCTTAACCGGCCTGTAACTGGATTAGAAGCCCAATCCCGAAGTTTTCGGGACCCGGACTGGATTGATTCCCTGCATTAGTTGGAAAGAGATTTTGAACATTTTCCATTTGATATAGCATAATGGCAATGCTATGGCCAATACTCAATGTATGGTTTATTGCGTTATAATGTCATGTCATGAAGTTGCCTAATGCCTGTAGCAGTTTAGTATCTCCTTTTAGTAACATTTTATTTTTTATCCCCTCGCCGATGAAGTCGGAGGGGATACAGCAACGCTGCCGTCCGTCCTTCCGTAACAAATCAGTTTCCGTTCGATTACTTTAGTAATGTTTGACAGATTTTAATGAAATTTGAGAAGGTGTATGGTATCAAATGACAGCCTAAGTTCGATTTCGGAGTATGTATGTCAAAGGTCAAAGGTCATAGCTCATTAAATATGCGAAAATAGCTAATTACTGTATACATGTATATCCACAAATGGGGTTTCTGTTTAACTTCAGTAATTAATATGAGACTGATTTTAATGAAATTTGGTAAGAAGGTACATGGTATGAAGATATAGCTTACATGTAAGTTCCATCTTCGAGCATGTGGGTCAAAGGTCAAAGTTCACAGTTCATTAAATATGCGAAAATAGCTAATTATATATGCAAAAATGTGGTATATGTAAGTAATGTTGTTAAGTATGTAAGTCAAATGTCAAAGGGCACAACTCATTAAATTGGTAAAAATTTCTAATTATGTACAGTATGCAACATTTATTTTCAGATCTTCTCATGAGTCATTCCATTTTTTTTTAAATTGGGGATTAGCATAATAATGATCCTCATGTCATTACATTTACATTGATATCATATACCTACATGTACTTTTAATAAAAGAAACAAAAACATTTCATACTTCTGATTAGTATATAACCAACTAGAAATTGCACATGGTAAATTGAAAAGTGTACGTTTTTATTTTGATCAAGTTTCATGTCATTTCTTAAAATCATATTCAGGTATGAAGGTAAAACTGCTTTCTGGAAAAATGAATGTACAGTATCTGTATCATTACTAAATTTAGAACACATCAATGGCATTGTGCATTACAGCTGCCATTCACAATAGTCTATTCAGCCAACAGCATCGTTACTTATATAATGCCACTCGGAAGCAATATTGTAAAATTTTCTCAAAAATAGATCTGTCTAATTTTACAATGTTGAAACTCCAGTCTTAACTTTTGCATTATTATTGATCAGGATTCATTACCCTGTATCGTACATTATTATTTCAATATACAGTAATCTGTTGTTATGCCTCCGCCCAGAGGCATTATGTTTTCGGGTTGTCCGTCTGTCCCACTTTCTTGTTCTCGCGATATCTCAAGACCTAGGGTATATAATTCCGAAAATGAAAAAGGGTTCATATTTCTGAAGATTCGTAATTCCGTAATTGCGTTTTCGGAATTACTAACCTTCAGAATTATGAACCCTTTTTCATTTTCAGAATTACAAACCCCATTTCCGTCATTTTCGGAATTATTAAGCCCCTGCTATGGGAAAGTTGTGTTTTGGAATTATGAACCTTTGGAATTAAGACCCAGATCAATATGATGAAACTTTGTCTCTGAGTAAAACCGAAAAGCGATTTTTTTTTTTGTGTGTTTGTTTGAAATATTTGCCAATAGAGAGAGTTTGTATTATTTGATTTGATAGAACCAAGTATGTCAAGAAGTTTCATAATATTCTGTATGGAATATTTGTTTTTCGTAAGTATTGTACGGTGAATGACTTTGAAGTCTTCCACTGCAATTACATGACTTATCATATGTGATAGTAGGTGTTTAGTTACACATCTGATTCATTCAATGTAGCAAGGAAGCAGTCAATACCGGTATTTATTAATCTTGATTGTATATTGTGTCATATCCGAGAGTATGAGAGTATGAATTGAAATTTATATCTAAAATAAATCTATATTTATTTTTATATTTTTCTTTGAAGACTTAAAATATGAAATAAAATTAATTTCAACTTTGGTCTTTTCATGTCAAAAATCTAGATTTTAGGGCATGAATATTCATATAGGTTTGACTAACTGCAGAACGTTTTATAATAGATGGATCTTCCTGTATTGCTGTGATGTCCTTATCCAAGATCCCAGGTACTCTCCAAGAATCTGGATATTTCATGATTCTATATGTACATGTATCCATAGATAATCTTGAAGTAAGGTATGTACAAGTATTTTGTGGTACATGTACTATGAAATGAGATATAAAGACATGTCTTTCTGACACCCCTCCTGTTTTATGATATTGATTGAGGTTGAAACTCATTATTTTATTTTGATGTAGAACCCTACGTGACAACCAGATACAGTCTATCTCTCCTGGAATCTTCTCTGGTTTAAGAAGTCTGCAGAAGCTGTAAGTATGGCACTGATGATTTTGAAATATTCCTAACCAAAAAAATTACTTTGTGCCAAAAAGTGTAAATTTTCATTACATATTTGTTGTTTATATACATGTAGGATTACATATTTACTGCAATAAAACATATATACCTACCTATTATGCTAGTCGCTTGACTACGCTAACTGTTCGAGAATTTTAACACAAATGAGTCACAATATTGTGCGCACCCCCGTAATCCCATTGTTATCCCCTTCTCCACTCACCCGCAGTAATGCGCAACGGCCATCTTCCTCTTTCTTGCTCACTACCATCGAGTTAGGTTGTCGAGTCACAGAGCTCCTGAATTCAGATCATTTTGTATCTTTTTTTCGATCTAGATTATAGTACTCTTGTGTTTTTATGTCACTTTTGCCAATTGCAAGGGATATTTTTTGATCCTTTCCAGGCAGTTATTTCCCTTTTTATGATCAGCCCCACGTAGTTATTTCTGTGTGTCTTGCTGGAGTTTCCGTTTGACCCGATCCTGTTAGTTTCGGTGTTTATTTTAAACGGTGTTTGTTTGTAGAATTTTGTGCGTATCCCCAAAATTTTAGGTTTATTATTACCTGTTTTTAAAGTATTTTATATTTTTGTATACTTTTATTGTCTGTTTTATTGCAGCAATATGAGTTCGGAAGAAGAAGCAGTTAGGTCACAGAGACGTGCTTCTTCCGAAGAGTCGTCTAGTAAGACGACTCGGCCTTCCAGAACTCTCCCTAGTACTTTCGTACATGGGGGAGGGAGGAGGGCTGCAGGTAAGTTTAAGTTGCCCAGTGGTGTTACCTCGCAGAGTTTGCCAGCCTCGGAGCATGCGGCTTCGGGGCGGGTGGCGTTAGTTGAGCTTGGGACGTCAGCTCTGAAGCCCGGGGGGGCCACTCAGATATATGGGTGTACACATGCGTGTCCATGGGTTTTCAAAATCCCCCCTAAACAGGTTTTGTACTTGGATGAAAAAAGACCCCTAAACGAGGATTTTTTTTTGCGCGGTTTTTCATCATCCAACCCCCCTAAACAGGTTTGACTTAAATATTACCCCCTAAACAGCGCGTGCTATAAGCAACAACACATTTCAGAGGGGGAACCATTTCAGTGCACTATGGCTGCGTCGGTAGAACTTTCCGCTCCCGATTCTCCTCTCTTTTTTGCATCCATCTGCATGCACTGCCGCGCGCCACTCCCTGAACTGAAATCGGGCTGTAAATCCCCGTGAAAATCCCTGAAAATATCAGAAAATGTCCCATTTACATATTGGTACCAAAGTGAAAAATATACCCCCTAAACGTCAAAAGCACCCCTTTTTGTTGAAAATCAGCGTTTTTGGACCCCTTAACGCGTAACGCCATTACGCGTTAAAGGGTCCAAAAACGCTGATTCCACCTGAAAAAAAGACCCCTTTTTACGCGTTTTCTTGGACGCGCATGTGTACACCCATATATCTGAGTGGCCCCCACGGGCTCCGAAGCCCGTGGGTGGGTGGCGTCGAGTTCTATTGGTTTGGATATCATGAATCCAATCCCCCCGTCGTTCAGACCAGAAGGGGGACGTCTGTTTCCCTGACGGTTGCGACGACTTGCATAAATCCGCTTGGGGAAACTCGTGCCACTACTGCGGGGCAGCTCACGGGCACCGCCCATGTTGATCTGGGTTTTCATACCCTAGCCCCCGGCCGATGCCATATGGGGGAACGAGTACTACCCGGGCTGTTGCATTTGCCAGCTGATGGGAAGGCTCGATCCAACAATTATGGGCGCTCTACGGAGCATCAGGTGTTGTCACCTGAGTGCGCGACTACTAGTGCTCTCCTATTGCCGCCCACCGGCGGAACAATAGTGGTTCCACATACTATTAGTAGTTCATGGCCGAATACTGGGACTTTGTCCCAGTCTGTCCTTGCACTTGGCGCCTCGAGCGCCCGACCCGTGGCTGTAGCTTCTTGTTGCTCAGCCAGTACGGGTAGTGTGTGCGCGACTTTGGGTACATACCCTCAGCGCACTTCTCCCCCGAAGGGAGGCAGGCATCCCTCCGATGGGGGTTTGGTTCGTGTTTCCGAAGTTATTTCGGAGAACCGCCCGAAGTCTGTCAGACGCCCTAAGAAGCAGGTCACGCCTTCGGCTCCTGTTGAGCCAGTTAAAAAGAAGCCTAAGAAGGTTGCATCTAAGGGGACTAAGAGAAGCAAGGCTTTGCCCGCTGCTGCCCCGTCTGATCCTTCTCAATCTGAGATACTCAGCATGATGCAGGTTTTTGCTCAGCGGCAGGGCTGGTCCCTCTTACCGGATACCACAGCCCCTGCTTCTACTCCTCTTCCGGGGTCTGACACTGAGACTATTCGGCCTGACTTGCCTCGGCCGTGTGTGCTCGATACTTCATTGTCTGAGACAGGGTCTCCTATACAAGCAGCCCTCGGGGCTCCGCCGGGTGAGGAGACCTATAGTGGCCCATGAGAGTATCTGCCTGATTCGGCTAGTGTTCGTGGACCTTTGTCCCAAGCAAATCAAGCGGAGCCAGAATTGGAATCTGCTTCTCAAGTTTCGGTTTCTGAATCGACATTGTTTGAGCAGGCAGAGCCTCAATCGCTCTCCCTTTGTGGGGTGGAGGCGGTTGCTTTGTTGACCAAATATCACCCTGAATTTCAGTCAGCCCGCGCGCAGGGTTCGACTTCTCGTTGGTTCAGACAGCAGGTTTCCTCCGAGGGTATTTCCCTTACGGAGGATTTCATGGCGGAGTATGACGCATTGAATCCGGGCTTCTTGTTAAGCGCCCTGCTGTGATTAAGGGTAAGGCCTTTGCCTTTAATTCCCAAGATCAGGATAGCTTTTTTAAAGCTAAGTCTCTTTCTCCAGAGATTTTGGCGGTGGGTCGACGTTTCCGTTCGCCCAATCCGCTTACTTCCTCTTCCTTTAAGGCTGAGGATAGACGTTTGGGTAATGTCGGCGGCCAAATCAGAGCCGGTATGCACTTAGCCGCATTTCAAGGCTTTCTTTCCGACCTCAGGTCCAGGGCGGTGGAGTTGAATGTCACTGATGGTGATAAGCTGGTTATTGATGACCTGCTGCACACTCTTTTTTGTTTGCTTTTGTTTTGGCCCTCTCTGCCCTCGGGGTTAAGGAGTCTGACATTGCGTCGCTTCTCCGGGATGTCCCGTCTCGGGTCCTTCGCTTTTTGGCGGACAATTTGCTACAGTTTTTCAGAGGGAGATTGATGCGCGGAAGCAGATCACTGAGATGACTAAGCAGTTCCGCGCTCCCTTTAAGCCGACCCGGGCCCCTGCCCGTCGGAGGCCTGTTGCTCCCACTTCGGGACAACACAGTCGTGTTTCTGGGGGCCTGCCTGCTGAGTTTCAGCCAGTTCCTTCTCATGGGAGAAGGAACTGAGACGACTCAGCCTTCCAGAACTCTCCCGAATAC
Organism: Heliocidaris erythrogramma; assembly: GCA_025617745.1. Lineage (NCBI taxonomy): Eukaryota > Metazoa > Echinodermata > Echinoidea > Camarodonta > Echinometridae > Heliocidaris > Heliocidaris erythrogramma. The sequence goes on from CM046868.1 coordinate 35,777,103, forward strand.
TTCTGTACATGGGGGAGGGAGGAGGGCGGGGTGGGTGGCATCAGGTTCTAGTGGTTTGGATATCACGAATCCAATCCTCCCGTCGTTTACACCAGAAGGGGGGACTTCTGTTTCCCGAGCGGTAGCGATGACTCGCTTAAATCCGTTAGGGGAGACGCTGGCCACTACTGCAGGGCAGCTCACGGGCACAGCCCATGTTGGTCTGGGTTCTCAAACCCTAGCCCCCGGCCGATGCCAAGTGGGGGAACGAGTACTGCCTAGGCTGTCTATATTGCCAACTGATGGGGAGGCTCCAGCTAACAATTATGGGCGCTCTACGGAGCAACAGGTGTGGTCACCTGAGTGCGCGACTACAAGTGCTCTCCTATTGCCGCTCTCTAGTGGTACAATAGCGAGTTCACGTGCCTTTAGTAGTCGGTGGGCAAATACCGGGACTTCATGGTCCGCCCTCGCACTGGGTGCCTTGAGCGCCCAGCCCATGGCTGTTGCATTTTCTTGCTCAGCCAGTATGGGTAATTTGTGCGCGACTTTGGGTTCATACCCTCAGCGCACTTCTCCCGTAGAGGGAGGTGAGCGTCCCTCCTCGGAGGGTTCGGTTCGTGTTTCCAAAGCGGCTTCGGGGATCCGAACGAAACCGAATAAACGCTCTAAATAGCGGGTCTCGGCTTCGACTCTTGTTGAGCCAACCAAAAAGAAGCCTAAGAAAGGGGCTAAAAGAGGCAAGGCTTTGCCTGCCTCTTGCCCGTCTGGCTTGGCTAACCCGCCTGGGTCCTCTCAATCTGATGTGCTCGGCATGATGCGGGCTTTTGCCCAGAGTCAGGGTTGGTCCCTTGTACCGGGCACCACAACCCCTGCTTCTGTCCCTATTCTAGGGTCTGACATTGAGACTAATCAGCCTTTTATGGTTGATTCTTCATTGTCTGAGACGGGATCGCATGGGCCTCCTATTCCCGCAGCCCTCGGGGCTCCGCCGGGCGAGGAGACTTATGGTGGTCCATGGGAGGGTCCGCCTGTTTCGTCCTTTGTTTGCGGTCCTCTGTCCCAATCAATTCAGGCTGAACCAGATTTAGAGGCGGCCTCTCAAGATCCGGTTTCCGAATCGTTTGGGCAGGCAGAGCCTCAGTCGCTCTCCCTTTGTGGGGTAGAAGCGATTGCTTTGTTGTCTAAATATCTCCCTGAATTTCAGTCAGCCCGCGCGCAGGGTTCGACTTCGCGTTGGTTCAGGAGGATTTCAAGCTGGAGTATGACCGCATTGAAGCAGCGCTTCTAGTTAAGCGCCCTGTTACGGTTAAGGGTAGGGCCTTTGCCTTTGCTTCCCTTCCCAAGATCAAGACAGCTTTTTCAAAGCTAAGTCTCTCCGGAGATTTTAGCGGTGGGTCGTCGCTTGCGGACGATCAATCCGCTTACCTCTGTCGCTTTTAGGTCTGAGTATAAGCGTTGGAGCAGTGTTGAAAGCCAGTCAGAGCAGGTATGCGTTTGGCTGCTTTTCAAGGTTTTCTCTCCGACCTCAGGTCTAGGGCGGAGGAGTTGAATGTCACTGATGGTGACAAGCTGGTTATTGATGACCTGCTGCATACTCTTTTTAGTTTGCAGTGGTCACAGCTTTCCACTGCAGCTGCCTCGGTCACGTACCGTCGCAGAGTCTTGGCTCTTTCGGCCCTTGGGGTTAAGGAGTCGGACATCGCGCTGCTTCTCCGGGATGTTCCGTCTCGGGGTCCTTCGCTTTTTGGTGGTCAATTCGCTACGGTTTTTCAAAGAGAAATCGATGCCCTAAAGCAGGTCTCTGACATGACTACGCAGTTTCGCGCTCACTCTAAGTCGATGCGGGCCCCTGTCCGTCGGAGGCCTGCCGGTCCCGCTTCGGGTCAACACAGTCGGGTTTCTGGGGTCTCGCCTGCCAGCTCCTTCTCGTGGGAGAGGAGGACGTGGCAGAGGCTCTTCGAGAGGTTCTCGTGGCAAGGCGATGGCTTCGCATAAGGCTAAGCCTAGGCTTTGATGGTCTCCCCCGAGCGCTTGTTCATTTCGACATGGTAGGTGGCCGACTTCGTTCCTTTCTCCCCGCTTGGGAGGCCATCTCCGGGGACGCATTTGTGCTCTCTGTCGTGCGAGACGGATTCTTCATAGATCTATCCGCCTCGCTCCCAGGAGGGGCTATAAGAACTCGTTCACCTCCCATGTCTGCCCTGGTTCGTTCTCATGCCTCAAAGGAGATCGAATCTCTGTTGAAAAAGAGGGCTATAGAAAGGGTAAGAGACTGGCCGTCTCTTTCCCTTTCTCCGATCTTTGTTATTTCCAAGCGCTCGGGGAAAACTTCGTTTGATACTGAACTTGAAAAGAATAAACAAATTCATTCCTTCAGTACATTTTCGGATGGAGACTCTCGCCTCCATTCTCCCGTTGATCAAGAGGAAGGACTACGCGGTCTTGATAGGTCTCAAGGATGCGTATTTCCATATTCCCATTCATCGCGCTTTGCGCGATCTTCTGGGGTTTTCCTTCCTCTCAGAAACTTTTTTCCTCGGGATCGCGGTCTGAGACTTTTCACTTATCTGGACGACTGGCTCCTGGTGGCGAGCTCTGTGTCCGTCCTTCAGCCTCACATGGACCTACTTCTCCGTACACACAGAGAGTAGGGTTCATAGTCCACTGGGACAAGTCGGAGTTGACTCCTACCCGCAGGCCCATTCGCCTGGGTGAGGAATTAGTCATCGTGAACCAAGTTGCCCTCCCTAGTCGGGAGAAGGTTCAAGCGATTGTCTTACTAGCTCGATCTCTTCGTCTCTTACGTCGAGTTCGGGCAGGCCGATGGCGCCAATTCTTGGGCCACTTATCGAGCCTTGTGGATGTCCCCCAAGACTGTCGGCTTCATATGAGGCCATTCCAACTTCTTCTGAAGTTTTTCAAGCCCAGTGTAGACTCTCTCAAGGTGTGGATTCCTCTCACGAGGGAATCAAACGCCTGCTTATCCCCTGGCCATAAGAGTTGTTCCTTCTTCAAGGCAAGTCTCTTCGCACGCCCCTTCCGTCAGTCACCATCTAGACGGATGCCTCACTTCTGGGGTGGGGCGGCCCTTGTTCGGACCAGGTGGTCTCGGGGGACTGGTCACACCTGTACACCTTGCCCCACATCAATGGAGTTGATGGCAGTCTTCATGTCTCCCGTCTTTCGGGAACATGATTATAGGTCGCTCCGTCCTGTTTTTGACGGACAACACCTCTGTTGCTGCCTACATCAACCGACAAGGCGGGACTCGTTCCGTTACTCTGAACGATCTGACCGCTAAGCTTTGGAGGTGGTGTCGGTCTCACCGAGTAATTCCGATCGCCTCTTATGCTCCCGGGGCATGTGCCTTCCCTCCGAATGGACACTGAATCCAGAGGTCTTTGTTTACCTCCGTTCGGTCTGGGTCCCTCTAGGTCGCCTCCTGAGATACTGCTCTCGAGTGTGAGCTCCGGAAGCTTGGGCCCTCGATGCGTTCTCCCTTCTGTAGGGGAGCATCCGGGGTTACGCCCTCCGCCGGTCTCCTTAATTCCTCAGGTCCTGGGGAAAATTCAGGAGGATCGGGCGTGTTTTCTGCTCATAGCACCTTGCAGGCCGAGGAGACCTGGTTTTCCTCTTTCTTCTGTCTCTGCTGGACGGTCGGCCACTCTCCCTTCCCGGAGAGCAGACCTCTTAGCTCAGCCCCTATCGTGGATCCTCCACCTTCGTCCAGCGGCTCTGTTTTTGTCCGCCTGGCCTCTGTCGGGGAGGATACGAGGACTGCAGGACTCTCAGAGAGAGCCTCCAAGTTCATAGTCCAGAGTAGAAGAGAATCTACCCGAGCTGTTTACAACTCGAGGTTAGAAGCGTTCCATGCTTGGGGTGGTGAGACGGGAATTTTCTCCCCGTTCTGCCTCGGTCGGTGTTTTTGCGAATTCTTGATCCCCCTTTTTTCGATAAGGGTAGATCTCTCTCTACCATTCGTGGATACCTTTCAGCTTTTGCTGCGGTTCACCTTGGTTTCTCTGTTGGTTCGGGTTTTTCGAACCCTCCCTTCTTGACCTATTCGCTGAGGTCGTTCTTCTTAGATCGACCAGCGAATAGCCAGTTGACTCCTGCGTGGAGCCTTTCCTTTGGTTTTGGACGTTTTGGCTAAACTGCCCCTTGAGCCGTTGTGCAAAGCGTCGTTACACCATCTCTCGATTAAGACCGCCTTTCTTGTCGCTTTTGCTTCTGGGCAGAGGAGAAGCACTTTTCAGGCTCTCTACGGTGCCCGAGCATATCAGCTGGAAAGGCAGGGTGTTCGTCTTGTCCCTCGACCTTCGTTTTTGCCAAGAATCCGACGGATTCTTCTGGCTCGATCGGAGTGTTCTTGAGTCCTCTGTCAGAATTCTCTTCTGTCATAGGGGGTAAATCTTGGTGCCCTGTTAGGGCTCTCAAATGGCACTTGGATAGGACTAAGGTCTTTTGTAAGGATGATCAGCTCTTTCTTTTTCCCGTCACCCTTTTTCCCAGCGTCGCGGGAGTCTATCTCCCGTTGGATTGTCGAGGCTATCTAAGCTGCGGGTTCGGAGGCTCTTCTGTTTGAGAGTCCTCCAAGAGCGCACGATACCAGGAGTTTTCTACTTCCTGGGCGTTTTTTCAGGTTATTCCTTTGGAAGATATCTTGCGGGCTGCCTTTGGCGTTCCCCTTCCTCTTTCACATCCTTCTTTTTTAAGGGTGATCCTTCGGGTGAGGTTGCTTTTGCTACCTCTGGGTTGAGAGCTGTTTTTTGTCTTCTCTCCTGCCCCGCGTTCGTTCTTCCCGTCCTGGGACATGCCACCCGGGTTTTTATCCGTGCTATTCTAGCAAATAGGTAGATACATCGATTTATTGCTGTAAATCAAGAAAATTATAACTAATTTTGTTATTTACTAGATAAATCTATGTATCTACCTATGTCCCTCCCTCCAGCCCCTCTCCTTGTCTGACATGTCCTGGATTCTGTCTCTGACTGCTCGGAAGAGGAAGAGCATGGCGGCTGCGCGATCATATAGGTAGACGGGGAGAGCGCGCGCGCGGGCAGGGGCATGCGCGTTTCTGACTTAGTTTTTCTCGATTGACGGCATAGTTTGGGAAACTAGCAAATAGGTAGATACATAGATTTATCTAGTAAATAACAAAATTAGTTATAATTTTCTTGTTTTAGGGCATGAATATTCATATAGGTTTGAATATTAATTGCAGAACCTTTTATAATAGATCTTTCTGTATTAAGTGAGCTGTGATGTCCTTATCCAAGATCCCGGATACTCTCCAAGAATCTGGATATTTCATGATTCTATATGTACATGCATCCAGAGATAATCTTGAAGTAATGTATGTACAAGTATTTTTTGGTACATGTACTATGAAATGAGATAATACAGGTCTTTCTAACACTCCCTATATTTGTCCTCTAATGATATTGATTTTGGTTGAAACTGCTTATTTAATTTGATTTAGAGGCCTAAATGAGAATCAGATACAGTCTATCTCTCCTGGAATCTTCTCTGGTTTAAGAAGTCTGCAGCAGCTGTAAGTATGGCACTGATGATTTTGAAATATTCCTAAGCAAAAGAATAACTTTATACCAAGAAGTGCAAATTTTGAGTTCTAAAGCAAGTCATATTTCCTCCAGCGACAGAATTTCATAATGTTTTGAAATGATTACTGTTATCATGCTCAATCTGTGCTTTACTATAATCAGATAGTGAAGCCCAAGATGAATATAAAAAGAGGAAATAAAAAAATGCCATCATAATTTCAGGTCGGTCTCTTTAGGTTTATATTACCGAGAATGTATTGAGATCCAATCTACATCTTTCTGGGCCTCCTTTTAGGTTCATTAACGATGCAATGGGTTTCCTTTTTGCTCATTATGAATAAAGAATCACTGGTTTCCCTGTAAGATACAAAACAGTATTTCATTTGCAAAGGCAACATTAGTAGTTGGGGGCTGTGGATTAAGTGATATTAAAGTTCGGAGGGGGGGGGGGGGGGGTGATCCTGAGCATGGATATGAGGATGGTATTTGGTATTATACACACTGTATTGCTATAATGTTTCAAATGTTATGAGAGATTTCTGTAACTCCAGCATGAATATTTGATAATACATGTATGTATGATCTACATTCCTTGTGAATCAGAAGTATGATAATGTTGGGTGTACTCTGTACATGACACTGTCAGACAAGGGTTATTTAATTTCTCCACAAAGTAAATGTTATCAGAGTAAGGGCTATTCCCAAATCCTGTCATATAGTCTTCAGACATTTATGAGGAATGTGATTTATACAGTCCTGCAAGAAACCTTTGTAAATATCAAGAATTAATATTGTTGTTGGTTTCTTTTAATCTTTGAAAGGTTACTGTACAACTAAGCCCAAGATCAATATGATGAAACTTTGTCTCTGAGTAAAACAGAAAAGCAATTTATTTGTTTGAAATATTTGCCAATAGAGAGAGTTTGTAGTATTTGATTTGATGGCATTTGCCAATGCTTCATTACTGAACCAAGCATGTCAAGAAGTTTCATGACATTCTGTATGGAATATTTGTTTTTAGTGTCATATTTCAGCTGCCTAATTTCCAAGGATATACTCAATGTATGCTTGATGTCATTCGCCAGTGAGCATTTCTGTCACATTCTGTTCTTTCCATAACATTGAAAATCAAGTTGATTCATTCTATTTGTATTCAGATACTTATATAGCAACCAGATTCAATCGATTGAGGATGGGACCTTCTCTGATTTAACAAATCTCACATTGCTGTAAGTATTGTATGGTGAATGACTTTGAAATCTGCCACTTAGCATCAGTTATCGGAGGTGCTTAGTTACACATCTGATCCATGCAACGTAGCAAGGAAGCCATATAATTATTTATATAATAACAAATGACAAATATAATAAATTATATTTGTTTAAACATTATGTCATGGCATGATTATGCTATAAAATAAACACCTACATTTGACACCATTACCCAACCTTATAAATTATAAGAATTCAATATGGCACGAAAAAGAGACATGATAACGAAGCTTTTCCACCTGCACTCATCAGGTTATCACGCAGGTATATAACAAATTACTTGAAATCAACTATATTATACTCGATGAACCCGGACGCAACCCAGACGCCGTAATTTCAGAACAATCGCAAAGCTTGGACGAACTCCTTTTGTCTGCACAGAAGGGGTTCGTGCGATTGAATGTAGGCGGCTTCCAGAAAGCGTAGGATATTATTTTCAGTTATGTAGAAAATATATTGGTTTAGTTCTTATTGAATCCACCATGATTGTCAGATCATGTTTTCACTTACTTTGCATCTGGATGTTCAACATTTTTTTTATTTTAAATTCATTCAAGGGTCTTTTTTTTCCTTCAAAGTCTGAATATTCCACCTCCATCTTCTGTAACTTGAGATCATTTTCAAATTTTCCTTGAAGTCTTAAAATATGAAATCAAATTACTTTCAACTGTTGTCTTTTCATGTAACAGATCCAGATTTTAGAGTATGAATATTCATATAGGTTTGACTAAACTGAAGAACCTTTTATAATAGACATATCTTCCTGTATTACCATGATGTCCTTATCCAAGATGCCAGGTACTCTCCAAGAATCTTGATATTTCATGATTCTATATGTGACCCTCCACCACAAAACGACCAATAAGTCAGAAATTTGGGTTTTTTAATTCCAGGACAGTTTGAAAGCATAGATTCTTAACCTTGAAATGATATATAACTTGTCTTGTATAGACTAAGCAAAACCTTATAAATTACAACGAGAATGTCCGAGTGTCAGACAGGCTAATGACCGAAACAATAGAGAAAACGGGCTCTAAAGAAGAGTGACCATTTAAGAGCGCCTAATCTATGTCCTATTGTTTGTCGCACAAAAGGTTGAGTCAAAACTCCAAAGCCTACACTGTGAAGTACTCATTGGATTGGGTTGAAACTTTCCATATCTTTAGGATAGATATATTTCTTTCTTTCTGTAGATTTTGAATATCAGACAGTGCATAGTTTTTGAGCTATACCAGAAAAGCGATGTGAAGTATGATCCCAGCAAACTGACTCACAAAGTTTGAATATCCAGGAAAATATGGTCATCTTGAATGAGAGTAAAAACATATTTCAGCATGGTATTTTACCCTGAAGTTTTGTCAGATGGTAGATTAATAAATTAACTTTCAGAAAATAAAAAAAAAATTAAAATAGAAATTTCCACCCCAAACAACCTTTTTCAGCTGTTTACTCTAAAACTCCCATTGCGACTTATTGGTCGTTTTGTGGTGGAGGGTCACATATGTACATGTATCCTTAGATGATCTTGAAGTAAGGTATGTACAAGTATTTTGTGGTACATGTACTATGAAATGAGATAAGACATGTCTTTCTGACACCCCTCCTGTTTGACCTTTTTTATGATATTGATTGAGGTTGAAACTCATTATTTTATTTTGATGTAGAACCCTACGTGACAACCAGATACAGTCTATCTCTCCTGGAATCTTCTCTGGTTTAAGAAGTCTGCAGAAGCTGTAAGTATGGCACTGATGATTTTGAAATATTCCTAAGCAAAAAAAAATTACTTTGTACCAAAAAGTGGAAATTTTGAGTTTTAAAGCAAGTCATATTTCCTCCAGCGACAAAATTTCATAATGTTTTGAAATGATTACTGTTATTATGCTCGATTTGTGCTTTACTATAGTCAGATAGTGAAGCCCAAGTTGAATATAAAAAGAGGAAATAAAAAAATGCCATCATAATTTCAGGTCGGTCTCTTTAGGTTTTATATTACCGAGAATGTATTGAGATCCAATCTACATCTTTCTGGGCCTCCTTTTAGGTTCATTAACGATGCAATGGGTTTCCTTTTTGCTCATTATGAATAAAGAATCACTGGTTTCCCTGTAAGATACAAAACAGTATTTCATTTGCAAAGGCAACATTGGTAGTTGGGGGCTGTGGAGTAAGTGATTTTAAAGTTGGGAGGGGGGGGGGGGGGGGGGGGAGGTGATCCTGATCATGGGAATGAGCATGCTATTCTGTACTATATATTACCATTATGAAATGTGTCTACAAGGGTATATGGCCCCTGGAAGTATAGGCAAAAGTTTGTGGTATTTTGATGAATATGCAATTCTTTGTGTTGATTGCACCAAATGTGTAAAGTCAAGATATAACAGTACCTTATTATTATTCCTTGTGAAGCATAAGTATGATAATGTTGGGTGTACTCTGTACATGACACTGTCAAACAAGGGTTATTTAATTTCTCCACAAAGTAAATGTTATCAGAATAAGGGCTATTCCCAAATCCTCTCATATAATCTTCAGACATATATGAGGAATGTGATTTATACAGTCCTGCAAGAAACCTTTGTAAATATCAAGAATTAATATTGTTGGTTTCTTTTAATCTTTGAAAGGTTACTGTACAACTAAGCCCAAGATCAATATGATGAAACTTTGTCTATGAGTAAAACCAAAAAGCGATTTTGGTGTGTGTTTGTTTGAATTATTTGCCAATAGAGAGAGAGTTTGTAGCATTTGATTTGATAGCATTTACCAAATATGCTTGATTACTGAACCAAGCATGTCAAGAAGTTTCATGATATTCTGTATGGAATATTTGTTTTTAGTGTCATATTTCAGCTGCCTAAATTCCAAGGATATACTCAATGTATGCTTGATGTCATTCTCCAGTGAGCATTTCTGTCACATTCTGCTCTTTCCATAACATTGAAAAGCATGTTGATTTATTCTATTTGTATTCAGATACTTATATAGCAACCAGATTCAGTCGATTGAGGATGGGAGCTTCTCTGATTTAACAAATCTGACATTGCTGTAAGTATTGTACAGTGAATGACTGCAATGGCATGACTTAGCATCAATGATGGGAGGTGTTTAGTTAGTTACACATCTGATCCATTCATTGTAGCAAGGAAGCCATGTACATTATTAATCTTGATTGTACATGTATATTGCGTCATATACGGCCTTAATTAATTGAGAGTATGAATTTAAATTCAACTAAGAACTGATATATTCCATGTACATGTTTAAATGTATGATAATTTCATTGCATATTTATTTTTATATAGGATTACATGTTTTTGTCAATGTGGAAATGTATTTTCTCTTGTAGAAAAGGTGATTCCATGAGAAAAAAAACTATACTTTGACAAATGAATTGTAGGGAATAAATTCATCACTAGTATGGTATTTTCAGTAATCTGAAAAATATTTTTTCTTGAAGACTTAAAATATGAAATCAAATTACTTTCAACTTTGGTATTTTCATGTCACAAATTTAGATTTTAGGGCATGAATATTCATATAGGTTTGACTAACTGCAGAACCTTTTATAATAGACGGATCTTCCTATATTACTATGATGGCCTTATCCAAGATCCCAGATACTCTCCAAGAATCTGGATATTTCATGATTCTATATGTACATGCATCCAGAGATAATCTTGAAGTAATGTATGTACAAGTATTTTTTGGTACATGTACTATGAAATGAGATAATACAGGTCTTTCTAACACTCCCTATATTTGTCCTCTAATGATATTGATTTTGGTTGAAACTGCTTATTTAATTTGATGTAGAGGCCTAAATGAGAATCAGATACCCTTTATCTCTCCTGGAATCTTCTCTGGTTTAAGAAGTCTGCAGCAGCTGTAAGTATGGCACTGATGATTTTGAAATATTCCTAAGCAAAAGAATTACTTTATACCAAGAAGTGCAAATTTTGAGTTCTAAAGCAAGTCATATTTCCTCCAGCGACAAAATTTCATAATGTTTTGAAATGATTATTGTTATCATGCTCAATTTGTGCTTTACTATAGTCAGATAGTGAAGCCCAAGATGAATATAAAAAGAGGAAATAAAAAAATGCCATCATAATTTCAGGTCGGTCTCTTTAGGTTTTATATTACCGAGAATGTATTGAGATCCAATCTACATCTTTCTGGGCCTCCTTTTAGGTTCATTAACGATGCAATGGGTTTCCTTTTTGTTCATTATGAATAAAGAATCACTGGTTTCCCTGTAAGATACAAAACAGTATTTCATTTGCAAAGGCAACATTAGTAGTTGGGGGCTGTGGAGTAAGTGATTTTAAAGTTGGGAGGGGGGGGGGGGGTGATCCTGAGCATGGGAATGAGCATGGTATTTGGTATTATACACACTGTATTGCTAATGTTTCAAATGTTATGAGAGATTTCTGTAACTCCAGCATGAATATTTGATAATACATGTATGTATGATCTACATTCCTTGTGAAGCATAAGTATGATAATGTTGGGTGTACTCTGTACATGACACTGTCAGACAAGGGTTATTTAATTTCTCCACAAAGTAAATGTTATCAGAGTAAGGGCTATTCCCAAATCCTCTCATATAGTCTTCAGACATTTATGAGGAATGTGATTTATACAGTCCTGCAAGAAACCTTTGTAAATATCAAGAATTAATATTGTTGTTGGTTTCTTTTAATCTTTGAAAGGTTACTGTACAACTAAGCCCAAGATCAATATGATGAAATTGTAAAATCAGCACTGATTTTCTTATTTACTATATAAATCTATATACCTACCTATTATGCCTGTAGTCTTGACTACGGGACCCCTTCGAGAATTATCACACATGAGTCACAATATTGTGCGCATCCCCCGTAATCCTATTGTCCCCTTCGCCACTCACGCGCGTCAATACGCTACGGCCATCTTCCTCTTTTGCGAGCAACCCCAAGAAGAAACATGTTGCTTGCAAGGAGCGGGGAAGGAGGGAGGGTCATAGGTAGGTATATAGATTTATATAGTAAATAAGAAAATCAGTGCTGATTTTACAAATTTACTGCAATAAATCATATATACCTACCTATTATGCCAGACCAGCGCCAACTCAAAGACCGGGAGGCATGTTTCGAGCAGAAGGAAATAGGATTACACCAAAGACTACAAAGAAGACACAGCGGCCTTCAAGGTGGCTGACGCAAACAAAGCTTCACCTGCGGGAATATCCCTAAGGTAGCAAGAAATGAAGGAATTGGGCGAACGCCAATAAGCAGCCTTCAAAATATCAACAAGCGCCACACCTTGAAACAGAGCCCAAGAAGTGCTGACACTACGAGTATCATGAGCACGAGGCTTACTGTCGGATAAAAGAGCCTCTGTGCCAGCGGCCCTAATAGCTTCAACGATCCATCTAGAGATGGAATCAAGAGAGGCAGGAGAAAAAGGCTCTCTAGTGATCAGGAACAGCTGATCATCCTTACGATAAGACTTAGCCTTATCAATATACCATTTGAGAGCCCTAACAGGACACCAAACTTTGTCCTCACGCACCGAAGAAAATAGTTAGAAAGCGGACAAAGAAAAATCTCAACAGAACCGGAGGCAGCTGTCTGATTCTTGGCAACGAAAGAAGCCCTAGGAATCAATCTAACACCTTTTCTCTCCCAGCGAACATGACCAGGAGTAAGACAGAGAGCATGAAGAGTACTGCGCCTCTGCCCAGAGGCAATAGCTACCAAAAAGAGCGTCTTAACCGTAAGATGATGAAGCGAAGCTTCACCCAACGGTTCGAAAGGAGGTTTCGCCAAGGCCTCCAGGACCTTAGGCAGACTCCAAGACGGCACTAACTTAGAAAGAGAAGGTCTTTTCAGAAAGAACGAACAAATCAAACCACTTAGAAGCGGGGAATTGGAAATCCCCGAACCATCTGAAAAACCCAAATGAATGGCCCCGATCGCCGAACGGTAGCCTCGGATAGTAGAAATAGATCTCCCTTTGTCAAATAACGAGATTAAGAAATCCGCAATTGAACCAATAGGAGCCTCAGAAGGGGTTTGATTTCTCTCTTTGCACCAAAGGAAAAAGACCGAAAGACGGGAATTGTAAATCTCCCTAGTAGAAACCCTACGACTAGACATTAAAAAGTCCGCGGCTCTATCAGAGAGACCCGACTGTCTTGCAGATTCCCTGACAGGGGCCAAGCAGTCAAATGAAGAGACTCCGGACTGTGGTGAAGAATCCCCGATAGGGGCTGCTGCAACACCAGATCCGCTCTTAACGGGAGAACAAACGGGTGAGCCCTTAGGAGACTCATAAGTTCTGGAAACCAATTCCTCCTGGGCCAAAAGGGAGCTATTACGAGCACCCGCGCCCGATCTTCCCTGATTTTCCGCAAGACACGCGGAATCAGATGGAAGGGAGGAATCCCTGAAGGTTCTCCCAGCTGAGGGAGAAAGCATCGAGAGCCCATGCTCCCTGATCGCGAACACGGGAGCAAAACTTCGGCAGCTGGTGATTTAGCACCGACGCAAATAGATCCACTTCCAGTGGACCTAGGCGACTGCGAATGCGGCAAAATACCTCCGGATGGAGCGTCCATTCCGATGGAAGATACCTGCCCCGAGACAGAAAATCCGCAATGAGGTTTTCCCGACCGGGGATGAAAGAGGCCACGGGTGTGATTGCCATGCGACGACACCACCTCCACAGCTGAGCTGCTAGGGCATTCAGAGCAACCGAACGAGTGCCTCCCTGCCGATTGATATATGCCGCCACGGTAACATTGTCCGTGAGAATCAGAACCGAACGACTGAGAAGTCGACTTCTGAAATGGAGCAAGGTCAACAGAGCTGCCATAAACTCCCGGACATTGATATGAGGAAGAGTCCCAAGAAGAGACCAATCCCCCGCAACCGTGCTGCCGTTGCAGTGTCCTCCCCACCCCAACCGAGAGGCGTCCGTCGAAATCGATATCGATGGGAGAGGGGCAGAGAAGGACCTGCCTCGCGCGAGAAACACCTCGCTCGTCCAACAAGAGAGAAGAGACTTGATCTTTACTGGTACTGGAATCCAGACCAAAAGAGAGTCTTTTCCCGGCTTGAAGAACCTGAGGAGATGTCTCTGAAAGGGTCTCATGAGGAGCCGGCAGTCCTCTAAAACATCGACTAGACTGGCTAGATAACCTAGAAACTGAAGCTACTGTCTGGCCGAGACTCTTCTGGCCAGCAAGAGCTTGCGAGCCGCAGAGACAATGGTGAGAATCCTGTCTCGACTGGGCCGAGCTAACTGATTCCTTATGTCTAACACCGCCCCCAGAAAAACTGGGCTGCGAGTGGGGACTAACTCTGACTTTTCCCAATTTATTAGGAAACCTAAGTCTTGAGTAAGAGAGACGAGCAAACGAGTCTCGTCCAACAAACGATCGCGCGACTCCGCAAGGAGAAGCCAATCGTCCAGGTAACAAAACAACCGCAGGCCGCGACGCCTCAGAGAGGCCGCTAGCACCGCTACAACTTGAGTAAAAACCCGAGGGGCCGGGCGCAGCCCGAAGGAAGAGCCCGAAAACGATAAGTCTCCGAGAGGAAGGAGAACCCAGAAGATCGCGAGATGCGCGATGAATGGGAATGTGAAAGTACGCGTCCTTGAGATCTATCGAGACCGCGTAGTCTTCCCTTTTGATCAACGGAAGAATGGAGGCAAGAGTCTCCATCCGAAAATGAACCGGAGGAATAAATTTGTTTATCCTTTTTAGGTTCAGTATCAAACGAAGTTTTCCCGAGCGCTTGGGAATAACAAATATTGGAGAAAGGGAAAGAGACGGCCTGTCTCTTACCCTTTCTATAGCCCTCTTTTCCAGAAGAGACTCGATCTCCTTTGAAGCATGAGATCGAGACAGGGCAGACATGGGAGGTGACCGAATTCTTATAGCCCCTCCGGGGAGCGAAGCGCAAAGATCTATGAAGAATCCGTCTCGCACGACGGAGAGAACAAACGCGTCCCCGGAGATGGCCTCCCAAGCGGGGAGAAACGCGTGAAGACGGCCACCTACCACATTCGGTTGAACAAGCGCTCGGGTGAAACTGCTTAGTCATATCCGAGATCTGCTTACGCGCATCGATCTCTCTCTGAAAAACCGTAGCGAATTTACCACCAAAAAGGGAAGGACCCCGAGACGGAACATCTCGGAGAAGTTGAGCAATACCCGACTCTCTAACACCCAGTGCCGAGAGAGCCGAGGACCTGCGACGGAACGTAACCGAAGCAGCTGCGGTGGAAAGCTGCGACCACTGCAGACAAAAAAGAGTATGCAACAGGTCGTCAATAATCAGCTTGTCACCATCGGTAACATTCAACTCCTCCGCCCTGGACCTAAGGTCGGAGAGAAACCCTTGAAACGCCGACAAACGCATCCCCGACCTAACCTGGTTTTCAATATTAGACCAATCTTATCCTCCGCCTTGAAAGCGGCGGAGGTAAGCGGATTAATCGCCCGTAAGCGACGACCAACCTCCAAAATCTCAGGAGACAGAGTCTTAGCCTTAAAAAAGCTGTCTTGGTCCTGAGAACAAAAGGCAAAGGCCTTACCCTTGACCGCATTAGGGCGCTTAATCAACAGCGCGGCCTCAATGCGGTCATACTCCAGCTTGAAAACCTCCTCAAGAGCGATACCCTCAGAGGAATCCTGCTGCTTAAATTTCCAACGCGAAGTCGAACCCTGCGCGCGGGTTGACTGCAATTCAGGGAGATATTTGGACAACAAAGCAATCGCTTCTACCCCGCAAAGAGCGAGCGATTGAGACTCCGCCTGCCCAAGCGATTCGGGAACCGAAGCTTGAGAAGCCACATCCGAATCTGGTTCCACCTGAGTGGAATGAGACAAAGGAGCACTAACAAAGGCCTCCGCAGGCAGAGCCCCGCATGGTTCAACAAAAGTCTCCTCGCCCGGCGGAGCCCCAAGGGCCGCGGGAATAGGAGGCACATGCGAATCCGACCCAGACAAAGAGGAATCAATCACAAAAGGCTGATTAGACTCAAGGCGAGATCCCTGAATAGGGACAGAAGTCAGGGTTGAAGTAGCCGGTACAAAGGACCAACCCTGATTCTGAGCAAAAGCCCGCATCATACTGAACATGTCAGCTTGAGAGGAGCTAGCTGGGTTAGCCAGGCCAGACGGGCAAGAGGCCGGCAAAGCCTTGCCACTTTTTGCCTTCTTCTTGGCCTTTTTCTTGGCTGGCTCGACAAAAGTCGTAGCCGAAACCCTTTTCTTAGAACGCTTAATCGGATTCGTTCCGGTCCCCGAAGCCTCTTCGGAAACACAAACCGATCCCTCCGCGGAGGGGCGTTCACTTCCCATAAAGGGATTGGAGCGCTCATGGCGTAAGCCTAGAGAATCGCCCAAATCACCCATATTGGCTAAGCAAGAAGATGCAGTAGCCTTGGGTTGGGAGCTAAAAGCTCCCAGTGCGTGGGCAGATCGAGATGACTCGGTATGTGCCCGATGACTACTAAAGGCGTGTGAACCCGCTATTGGACCGCTCGAAAGCAGCAATAGGGGAGCACTAGTAGTCACGCACTCAGGTGAAAACACCTGTTGCTCCGAAGAGCGTCCATAATTGTTAGCTCGAGCATTCCCATTAGCTGGCAATGTAGACAGCCCAGGAAGTACTCGTTCCCCCATATGGCGTTTGCCGGGGGCTAGGGTTTGAGAACCCAGACCAACATGGACTAAGCCCGTGGGCTGCCCTGCAGTAGTGGGGCGCGTCTCCCCTAACGGATCAGAGCGAGTGAACGCTACCGTACGGGAAACAACAGCCCCCCCCCTCTGGTCTCAGCGACCGGGGGATTGGATTCGAGATATCCAAACCACTAGAATCTGACGCCACCCACCCCGAAACCACGGGCTTCGGAGTTGACAATCCCGATTCAGTTAACGCCACCCGTCCCGAAGCCGCAAGCTCCGAGACTGGCAAACTCTGCAAGGAAACACCACTAGGCAACTTACCCTTAGCCCTCCTCCCTCCCCCGTGTACCGCAGTACTCGGGGGGAGTTCTGGAAGGCCGAGTCGTCTTGCTAGACGACTCTTCGGAAGAAGCAGGTCTCCTTGACCTAGCTGCTTCTTCTTCCGAATCCATACCACTGCAATAAAACAGACAATAAAGTATACTTTTTCAAATTAAGAAATACTTCAACTGAATGCAGTAAATAAGGGTAAAATTATTTGGGAGATACGCACTAAAGAAATTTTCACAGCCTAAAAACCGTAAGAATAAACGCCGAACCCGAAGGCTCGGTGACAAACGGAAACACCCGCAAACACGGAAATATCTACGTGGGGCTGACCGTGAAAGAGAAAAATAAATGCCAAGAAAGGGAATCAAAAAATCCCTTGCAATCGGCAAGAGTGACTAATAAAACACAAAGTACTATAATCTAAACGAATATAGGTACCTAAAAGTGCTTTAACTATGTGAAAAAGCGCACCAAATAGATACTATACGACCTGATTTCAGGAGCGCTGTGACTATACGTCCTAACTCGTCGGGGGCGAGCAAGAAAGAGGAAGATGGCCGTAGCGTATTGACGCGCGTGAGTGGCGAAGGGGACAATAGGATTACGGGGGGTGCGCACAATATTGTGACTCGTTTGATAATTCTCGAAGGGGTCCCGTAGTCAAGACTACAGGCATAATAGGTAGGTATATATGATTTATTGCAGTAAATCTTTGTCTCTGAGTAAAACAGAAAAGCGATTTATTTGTTTGAAATATTTGCCAATAGAGAGAGTTTGTAGTATTTGATTTGATGGCATTTGCCAATGCTTCATTACTGAACCAAGCATGTCAAGAAGTTTCATGATATTCTGTATGGAATATTTGTTTTTAGTGTCATATTTCAGCTGCCTAATTTCCAAGGATATACTCAATGTATGCTTGATGTCATTCGCCAGTGAGCATTTCTGTCACATTCTGCTCTTTCCATAACATTGAAAATCAAGTTGATTCATTCTATTTGTATTCAGATACTTATATAGCAACCAGATTCAATCGATTGAGGATGGGAGCTTCTCTGATTTAACAAATCTTACATTGCTGTAAGTATTGTACAGTGAATGACTGCAATGGCATGACTTAGCATCAATGATGGGAGGTGTTTACATGTAGTTAGTTACACATCTGATCCATTCATTGTAGCAAGGAAGCCATGTACATGTAATTATTTATTAATCTTGATTGTACATGTATATTGTGTCATATACAGCCTTAATTAATTGAGAGTATGAATTTAAATTCAACTAAGAACTGATATATTCCATGTACATGTTTAAATGTATGATATTTTCATTGCATATTTATTTTTATATAGGATTACATGTTTTTGTCAATGTGGAAATGTATTTTATCTTGTAGAAAAGGTGATTCCATGAGAAAAAAAACTATACTTTGACAAATGAATTGTAGGGAATAAATTCATCACTAGTATGGTATTTTCAGTAATCTGAAAATATTTTTTCTTGAAGACTTAAAATATGAAATCAAATTACTTTCAACTTTGGTATTTTCATGTCACAAATTTAGATTTTCGGGCATGAATATTCATATAGGTTTGACTAACTGCAGAACCTTTTATAATAGACGGATCTTCCTATATTACTATGATGGCCTTATCCAAGATCCCAGATACTCTCCAAGAATCTGGATAATTCATGATTCTATATGTACATGCATCCAGAGATAATCTTGAAGTAATGTATGTACAAGTATTTTTTGGTACATGTACTATGAAATGAGATAATACAGGTCTTTCTAACACTCCCTATATTTGTCCTCTCATGATATTGATTTTGGTTGAAACTGCTTATTTAATTTGATGTAGAGGCCTAAATGAGAATCAGATACCCTTTATCTCTCCTGGAATCTTCTCTGGTTTAAGAAGTCTGCAGCAGCTGTAAGTATGGCACTGATGATTTTGAAATATTCCTAAGCAAAAGAATTACTTTATACCAAGAAGTGCAAATTTTGAGTTCTAAAGCAAGTCATATTTCCTCCAGCGACAAAATTTCATAATGTTTTGAAATGATTATTGTTATCATGCTCAATTTGTGCTTTACTATAGTCAGATAGTGAAGCCCAAGATGAATATAAAAAGAGGAAATAAAAAAATGCCATCATAATTTCAGGTCGGTCTCTTTAGGTTTTATATTACCGAGAATGTATTGAGATCCAATCTACATCTTTCTGGGCCTCCTTTTAGGTTCATTAACGATGCAATGGGTTTCCTTTTTGCTCATTATGAATAAAGAATCACTGGTTTCCCTGTAAGATACAAAACAGTATTTCATTTGCAAAGGCAACATTAGTAGTTGGGGGCTGTGGAGTAAGTGATTTTAAAGTTGGGAGGGGGGGGGGGGGTGATCCTGAGCATGGGAATGAGCATGGTATTTGGTATTATACACACTGTATTGCTAATGTTTCAAATGTTATGAGAGATTTCTGTAACTCCAGCATGAATATTTGATAATACATGTATGTATGATCTACATTCCTTGTGAAGCATAAGTATGATAATGTTGGGTGTACTCTGTACATGACACTGTCAGACAAGGGTTATTTAATTTCTCCACAAAGTAAATGTTATCAGAGTAAGGGCTATTCCCAAATCCTCTCATATAGTCTTCAGACATTTATGAGGAATGTGATTTATACAGTCCTGCAAGAAACCTTTGTAAATATCAAGAATTAATATTGTTGTTGGTTTCTTTTAATCTTTGAAAGGTTACTGTACAACTAAGCCCAAGATCAATATGATGAAATTGTAAAATCAGCACTGATTTTCTTATTTACTATATAAATCTATATACCTACCTATTATGCCTGTAGTCTTGACTACGGGACCCCTTCGAGAATTATCACACATGAGTCACAATATTGTGCGCATCCCCCGTAATCCTATTGTCCCCTTCGCCACTCACGCGCGTCAATACGCTACGGCCATCTTCCTCTTTTGCGAGCAACCCCAAGAAGAAACATGTTGCTTGCAAGGAGCGGGGAAGGAGGGAGGGTCATAGGTAGGTATATAGATTTATATAGTAAATAAGAAAATCAGTGCTGATTTTACAAATTTACTGCAATAAATCATATATACCTACCTATTATGCCAGACCAGCGCCAACTCAAAGACCGGGAGGCATGTTTCGAGCAGAAGGAAATAGGATTACACCAAAGACTACAAAGAAGACACAGCGGCCTTCAAGGTGGCTGACGCAAACAAAGCTTCACCTGCGGGAATATCCCTAAGGTAGCAAGAAATGAAGGAATTGGGCGAACGCCAATAAGCAGCCTTCAAAATATCAACAAGCGCCACACCTTGAAACAGAGCCCAAGAAGTGCTGACACTACGAGTATCATGAGCACGAGGCTTACTGTCGGATAAAAGAGCCTCTGTGCCAGCGGCCCTAATAGCTTCAACGATCCATCTAGAGATGGAATCAAGAGAGGCAGGAGAAAAAGGCTCTCTAGTGATCAGGAACAGCTGATCATCCTTACGATAAGACTTAGCCTTATCAATATACCATTTGAGAGCCCTAACAGGACACCAAACTTTGTCCTCACGCACCGAAGAAAAGTTAGAAAGCGGACAAAGAAAAATCTCAACAGGACCGGAGGCAGCTGTCTGATTCTTGGCAACGAAAGAAGCCCTAGGAATCAATCTAACACCTTTTCTCTCCCAGCGAACATGACCAGGAGTAAGACAGAGAGCATGAAGAGTACTGCGCCTCTGCCCAGAGGCAATAGCTACCAAAAAGAGCGTCTTAACCGTAAGATGATGAAGCGAAGCTTCACCCAACGGTTCGAAAGGAGGTTTCGCCAAGGCCTCCAGGACCTTAGGCAGACTCCAAGACGGCACTAACTTAGAAAGAGAAGGTCTTTTCAGAAAGAACGAACAAATCAAACCACTTAGAAGCGGGGAATTGGAAATCCCCGAACCATCTGAAAAACCCAAATGAATGGCCCCGATCGCCGAACGGTAGCCTCGGATAGTAGAAATAGATCTCCCTTTGTCAAATAACGAGATTAAGAAATCCGCAATTGAACCAATAGGAGCCTCAGAAGGGGTTTGATTTCTCTCTTTGCACCAAAGGAAAAAGACCGAAAGACGGGAATTGTAAATCTCCCTAGTAGAAACCCTACGACTAGACATTAAAAAGTCCGCGGCTCTATCAGAGAGACCCGACTGTCTTGCAGATTCCCTGACAGGGGCCAAGCAGTCAAATGAAGAGACTCCGGACTGTGGTGAAGAATCCCCGATAGGGGCTGCAACACCAGATCCGCTCTTAACGGGAGAACAAACGGTTGAGCCCTTAGGAGACTCATAAGTTCTGGAAACCAATTCCTCCTGGGCCAAAAGGGAGCTATTACGAGCACCCGCGCCCGATCTTCCCTGATTTTCCGCAAGACACGCGGAATCAGATGGAAGGGAGGAATCCCTGAAGGTTCTCCCAGCTGAGGGAGAAAGCATCGAGAGCCCATGCTCCCTGATCGCGAACACGGGAGCAAAACTTCGGCAGCTGGTGATTTAGCACCGACGCAAATAGATCCACTTCCAGTGGACCTAGGCGACTGCGAATGCGGCAAAATACCTCCGGATGGAGCGTCCATTCCGATGGAAGATACCTGCCCCGAGACAGAAAATCCGCAATGAGGTTTTCCCGACCGGGGATGAAAGAGGCCACGGGTGTGATTGCCATGCGACGACACCACCTCCACAGCTGAGCTGCTAGGGCATTCAGAGCAACCGAACGAGTGCCTCCCTGCCGATTGATATATGCCGCCACGGTAACATTGTCCGTGAGAATCAGAACCGAACGACTGAGAAGTCGACTTCTGAAATGGAGCAAGGTCAACAGAACTGCCATAAACTCCCGGACATTGATATGAGGAAGAGTCCCAAGAAGAGACCAATCCCCCGCAACCGTGCTGCCGTTGCAGTGTCCTCCCCACCCCAACCGAGAGGCGTCCGTCGAAATCGATATCGACGGGAGAGGGGCAGAGAAGGACCTGCCTCGCGCGAGAAACACCTCGCTCGTCCAACAAGAGAGAAGAGACTTGATCTTTACTGGTACTGGAATCCAGACCAAAAGAGAGTCTTTTCCCGGCTTGAAGAACCTGAGGAGATGTCTCTGAAAGGGTCTCATGAGGAGCCGGCAGTCCTCTAAAACATCGACTAGACTGGCTAGATAACCTAGAAACTGAAGCTACTGTCTGGCCGAGACTCTTCTGGCCAGCAAGAGCTTGCGAGCCGCAGAGACAATGGTGAGAATCCTGTCTCGACTGGGCCGAGCTAACTGATTCCTTATGTCTAACACCGCCCCCAGAAAAACTGGGCTGCGAGTGGGGACTAACTCTGACTTTTCCCAATTTATTAGGAAACCTAAGTCTTGAGTAAGAGAGACGAGCAAACGAGTCTCGTCCAACAAACGATCGCGCGACTCCGCAAGGAGAAGCCAATCGTCCAGGTAACAAAACAACCGCAGGCCGCGACGCCTCAGAGAGGCCGCTAGCACCGCTACAACTTGAGTAAAAACCCGAGGGGCCGGGCGCAGCCCGAAGGGAAGAGCCCGAAAACGATAAGTCTCCGAGAGGAAGGAGAACCCCAGAAGATCGCGAGATGCGCGATGAATGGGAATGTGAAAGTACGCGTCCTTGAGATCTATCGAGACCGCGTAGTCTTCCCTTTTGATCAACGGAAGAATGGAGGCAAGAGTCTCCATCCGAAAATGAACCGGAGGAATAAATTTGTTTATCCTTTTTAGGTTCAGTATCAAACGAAGTTTTCCCGAGCGCTTGGGAATAACAAATATTGGAGAAAGGGAAAGAGACGGCCTGTCTCTTACCCTTTCTATAGCCCTCTTTTCCAGAAGAGACTCGATCTCCTTTGAAGCATGAGATCGAGACAGGGCAGACATGGGAGGTGACCGAATTCTTATAGCCCCTCCGGGGAGCGAAGCGCAAAGATCTATGAAGAATCCGTCTCGCACGACGGAGAGAACAAACGCGTCCCCGGAGATGGCCTCCCAAGCGGGGAGAAACGCGTGAAGACGGCCACCTACCACATTCGGTTGAACAAGCGCTCGGGTGAAACTGCTTAGTCATATCCGAGATCTGCTTACGCGCATCGATCTCTCTCTGAAAAACCGTAGCGAATTTACCACCAAAAAGCGAAGGACCCCGAGACGGAACATCTCGGAGAAGTTGAGCAATACCCGACTCTCTAACACCCAGTGCCGAGAGAGCCGAGGACCTGCGACGGAACGTAACCGAAGCAGCTGCGGTGGAAAGCTGCGACCACTGCAGACAAAAAAGAGTATGCAACAGGTCGTCAATAATCAGCTTGTCACCATCGGTAACATTCAACTCCTCCGCCCTGGACCTAAGGTCGGAGAGAAACCCTTGAAACGCCGACAAACGCATCCCCGACCTAACCTGGTTTTCAATATTAGACCAGATCTTATCCTCTGCCTTGAAAGCGGCGGAGGTAAGCGGATTAATCGCCCGTAAGCGACGACCAACCTCCAAAATCTCAGGAGACAGAGTCTTAGCCTTAAAAAAGCTGTCTTGGTCCTGAGAACAAAAGGCAAAGGCCTTACCCTTGACCGCATTAGGGCGCTTAATCAACAGCGCGGCCTCAATGCGGTCATACTCCAGCTTGAAAACCTCCTCAAGAGCGATACCCTCAGAGGAATCCTGCTGCTTAAATTTCCAACGCGAAGTCGAACCCTGCGCGCGGGTTGACTGCAATTCAGGGAGATATTTGGACAACAAAGCAATCGCTTCTACCCCGCAAAGAGCGAGCGATTGAGACTCCGCCTGCCCAAGCGATTCGGGAACCGAAGCTTGAGAAGCCACATCCGAATCTGGTTCCACCTGAGTGGAATGAGACAAAGGAGCACTAACAAAGGCCTCCGCAGGCAGAGCCCCGCATGGTTCAACAAAAGTCTCCTCGCCCGGCGGAGCCCCAAGGACCGCGGGAATAGGAGGCACATGCGAATCCGACCCAGACAAAGAGGAATCAATCACAAAAGGCTGATTAGACTCAAGGCGAGATCCCTGAATAGGGACAGAAGTCAGGGTTGAAGTAGCTGGTACAAAGGACCAACCCTGATTCTGAGCAAAAGCCCGCATCATACTGAACATGTCAGCTTGAGAGGAGCTAGCTGGGTTAGCCAGGCCAGACGGGCAAGAGGCCGGCAAAGCCTTGCCACTTTTTGCCTTCTTCTTGGCCTTTTTCTTGGCTGGCTCGACAAAAGTCGTAGCCGAAACCCTTTTCTTAGAACGCTTAATCGGATTCGTTCCGGTCCCCGAAGCCTCTTCGGAAACACAAACCGATCCCTCCGCGGAGGGGCGTTCACTTCCCATAAAGGGATTGGAGCGCTCATGGCGTAAGCCTAGAGAATCGCCCAAATCACCCATATTGGCTAAGCAAGAAGATGCAGTAGCCTTGGGTTGGGAGCTAAAAGCTCCCAGTGCGTGGGCAGATCGAGATGACTCGGTATGTGCCCGATGACTACTAAAGGCGTGTGAACCCGCTATTGGACCGCTCGAAAGCAGCAATAGGGGAGCACTAGTAGTCACGCACTCAGGTGAAAACACCTGTTGCTCCGAAGAGCGTCCATAATTGTTGGCTCGAGCATTCCCATTAGCTGGCAATGTAGACAGCCCAGGAAGTACTCGTTCCCCCATATGGCGTTTGCCGGGGGCTAGGGTTTGAGAACCCAGACCAACATGGACTAAGCCCGTGGGCTGCCCTGCAGTAGTGGGGCGCGTCTCCCCTAACGGATCAGAGCGAGTGAACGCTACCGTACGGGAAACAACAGCCCCCCCCCTCTGGTCTCAGCGACCGGGGGATTGGATTCGAGATATCCAAACCACTAGAATCTGACGCCACCCACCCCGAAACCACGGGCTTCGGAGTTGACAATCCCGATTCAGTTAACGCCACCCGTCCCGAAGCCGCAAGCTCCGAGACTGGCAAACTCTGCAAGGAAACACCACTAGGCAACTTACCCTTAGCCCTCCTCCCTCCCCCGTGTACCGCAGTACTCGGGGGAGTTCTGGAAGGCCGAGTCGTCTTGCTAGACGACTCTTCGGAAGAAGCAGGTCTCCTTGACCTAGCTGCTTCTTCTTCCGAATCCATACCACTGCAATAAAACAGACAATAAAGTATACTTTTTCAAATTAAGAAATACTTCAACTGAATGCAGTAAATAAGGGTAAAATTATTTGGGAGATACGCACTAAAGAAATTTTCACAGCCTAAAAACCGTAAGAATAAACGCCGAACCCGAAGGCTCGGTGACAAACGGAAACACCCGCAAACACGGAAATATCTACGTGGGGCTGACCGTGAAAGAGAAAAATAAATGCCAAGAAAGGGAATCAAAAAATCCCTTGCAATCGGCAAGAGTGACTAATAAAACACAAAGTACTATAATCTAAACGAATATAGGTACCTAAAAGTGCTTTAACTATGTGAAAAAGCGCACCAAAAAGATACTATACGACCTGATTTCAGGAGCGCTGTGACTATACGTCCTAACTCGTCGGGGGCGAGCAAGAAAGAGGAAGATGGCCGTAGCGTATTGACGCGCGTGAGTGGCGAAGGGGACAATAGGATTACGGGGGGTGCGCACAATATTGTGACTCGTTTGATAATTCTCGAAGGGGTCCCGTAGTCAAGACTACAGGCATAATAGGTAGGTATATATGATTTATTGCAGTAAATCTTTGTCTCTGAGTAAAACAGAAAAGCGATTTATTTGTTTGAAATATTTGCCAATAGAGAGAGTTTGTAGTATTTGATTTGATGGCATTTGCCAATGCTTCATTACTGAACCAAGCATGTCAAGAAGTTTCATGATATTCTGTATGGAATATTTGTTTTTAGTGTCATATTTCAGCTGCCTAATTTCCAAGGATATACTCAATGTATGCTTGATGTCATTCGCCAGTGAGCATTTCTGTCACATTCTGCTCTTTCCATAACATTGAAAATCAAGTTGATTCATTCTATTTGTATTCAGATACTTATATAGCAACCAGATTCAATCGATTGAGGATGGGAGCTTCTCTGATTTAACAAATCTTACATTGCTGTAAGTATTGTACAGTGAATGACTGCAATGGCATGACTTAGCATCAATGATGGGAGGTGTTTACATGTAGTTAGTTACGCATCTGATCCATTCATTGTAGCAAGGAAGCCATGTACATGTAATTATGTAATTATGTAATCGCATAGATTCGTAGCTTTGAAATGATATATAACTTGTCTTGTATAGACTAAGCAAAACCTTATAAATTACAACGAGAATGTCCGAGTGTCAGACAGGCTAATGACCGAAACAATAGAGAAAACGGGCTCTACAGAAGAGTGACCATTTAAGAGCGCCTAATCTATGTCCTATTGTTTGTCGCACAAAAGGTTGAGTCAAAACTCCAAAGCCTACACTGTGAAGTACTCATTGGATTGGGTTGAAACTTTCCATATCTTTAGGATAGATATATTTCTTTCTGTAGATTTTGAATATCAGACAGTGCATAGTTTTTGAGCTATACCAGAAAAGCGATGTGAAGTATGATCCCAGCAAGCTGACTCAAAAAGTTTGAATATCCAGGAAAATATGGTCATCTTGAATGAGAGTAAAAACATATTTCAGCATGGTATTTTACCCTGAAGTTTTGTCAGATGGTAGATTAATAAATTAACTTCCAGAAAATAAAAAAAAAACTTAAAATAGAAATTTCCACCCCAAACAACCTTTTTCAGCTGTTTACTCTAAAACTCCCATTGCGACTTATTGGTCGTTTTGTGGTGGAGGGTCACATATGTACATGTATCCTTAGATGATCTTGAAGTAAGGTATGTACAAGTATTTTGTGGTACATGTACTATGAAATGAGATAAGACATGTCTTTCTGACACCCCTCCTGTTTGACCTTTTTTATGATATTGATTGAGGTTGAAACTCATTATTTTATTTTGATGTAGAACCCTACGTGACAACCAGATACAGTCTATCTCTCCTGGAATCTTCTCTGGTTTAAGAAGTCTGCAGAAGCTGTAAGTATGGCACTGATGATTTTGAAATATTCCTAAGCAAAAAAAAATTACTTTGTACCAAAAAGTGGAAAATTTTGAGTTTTAAAGCAAGTCATATTTCCTCCAGCGACAAAATTTCATAATGTTTTGAAATGATTACTGTTATTATGCTCAATTTGTGCTTTACTATAGTCAGATAGTGAAGCCCAAGTTGAATATAAAAAGAGGAAATAAAAAAATGCCATCATAATTTCAGGTCGGTCTCTTTAGGTTTTATATTACCGAGAATGTATTGAGATCTAATCTACATCTTTCTGGGCCTCCTTTTAGGTTTATTAACGATGCAATGGGTTTCCTTTTTGCTCATTATGAATAAAGAATCACTGGTTTCCCTGTAAGATACAAAACAGTATTTCATTTGCAAAGGCAACATTGGTAGTTGGGGGCTGTGGAGTAAGTGATTTTAAAGTTGGGAGGGGGGGGGGGGTGATCCTGATCATGGGAATGAGCATGCTATTCTGTACTATATATTACCATTATGAAATGTGTCTACAAGGGTATATGGCCCCTGGAAGTATAGGCAAAAGTTTGTGGTATTTTGATGAATATGCAATTCTTTGTGTTGATTGCACCAAATGTGTAAAGTCAAGATATAACAGTACCTTATTATTATTCCTTGTGGAGTATAAGTATGATAATGTTGGGTGTACTCTGTACATGACACTGTCAGACAAGGGTTATTTAATTACTCCACAAAGTAAATGTTATCAGATTAGGGGCTATTCCCAAATCCTCTCATATAGTCTTCAGACATTTATGAGGAATGTGATTTATACAGTCCTGCAAGAAACCTTTGTAAATATCAAGAATTAATATTGTTGGTTTCTTTTAATCTTTGAAAGGTTACTGTACAACTAAGCCCAAGATCAATATAATGAAACTTTGTCTCTGAGTAAAACCAAAAAGCGATTTTGTTGTTTGTTTGTTTGAAATATTTGCCAATAGAGAGAGAGTTTGTAGCATTTGATTTGATAGCATTTACCAAATATGCTTGATTACTGAACCAAGCATGTCAAGAAGTTTCATGATATTCTGTATGGAATATTTGTTTTTAGTGTCATATTTCAGCTGCCTAAATTCCAAGGATATACTCAATGTATGCTTGATGTCATTTGCCAGTGAGCATTTCTGTCACATTCTGCTCTTTCCATAACATTGAAAAGCAAGTTGATTTATTCTGTTTATATTTAGACAATTATATAGCAACCAGATTCAATCGATTGAGGATGGGAGCTTCTCTGATTTAACAAATCTGATATTGCTGTAAGTATCGTACAGTGAATGACTGCAATGGCATGACTTAGCATCAATGATGGGAGGTGTTTAGTTAGTTACACATCTGATCCATTCATTGTAGCAAGGAAGCCATGTACATTATTAATCTTGATTGTACATGTATATTGTGTCATATACGGCCTTAATTAATTGAGAGTATGAATTTAAATTCAACTAAGAACTGATATATTCCATGTACATGTTTAAATGTATGATATTTTCATTGCATATTTATTTTTATATAGGATTACATGTTTTTGTCAATGTGGAAATGTATTTTATCTTGTAGAAAAGGTGATTCCATGAGAAAAAAAACTATACTTTGACAAATGAATTGTAGGGAATAAATTCATCACTAGTATGGTATTTTCAGTAATCTGAAAATATTTTTTCTTGAAGACTTAAAATATGAAATCAAATTACTTTCAACTTTGGTATTTTCATGTCACAAATTTAGATTTTCGGGCATGAATATTCATATAGGTTTGACTAACTGCAGAACCTTTTATAATAGACGGATGATCGGATCTTCCTATATTACTATGATGGCCTTATCCAAGATCCCAGATACTCTCCAAGAATCTGGATATTTCATGATTCTATATGTACATGCATCCAGAGATAATCTTGAAGTAATGTATGTACAAGTATTTTTTGGTACATGTACTATGAAATGAGATAATACAGGTCTTTCTGACACTCCCTATATTTGTCCTCTAATGATATTGATTTTGGTTGAAACTGCTTATTTAATTTGATGTAGAGGCCTAAATGAGAATCAGATACCCTTTATCTCTCCTGGAATCTTCTCTGGTTTAAGAAGTCTGCAGGAGCTGTAAGTATGGCACTGATGATTTTGAAATATTACTAAGCAAAAGAATTACTTTATACCAAGAAGCGCAAATTTTGAGTTCTAAAGCAAGTCATATTTCCTCCAGCGACAAAATTTCATAATGTTTTGAAATGATTATTGTTATCATGCTCAATTTGTGCTTTACTATAGTCAGATAGTGAAGCCCAAGATGAATATAAAAAGAGGAAATAAAAAAATGCCATCATAATTTCAGGTCGGTCTCTTTAGGTTTTATATTACCGAGAATGTATTGAGATCCAATCTACATCTTTCTGGGCCTCCTTTTAGGTTCATTAACGATGCAATGGGTTTCCTTTTTGCTCATTATGAATAAAGAATCACTGGTTTCCCTGTAAGATACAAAACAGTATTTCATTTGCAAAGGCAACATTAGTAGTTGGGGCTGTGGAGTAAGTGATTTTAAAGTTGGGAGGGGGGGGGGGGGGGGTGATCCTGATCATGGGAATGAGCATGCTATTCTGTACTATATATTACCATTATGAAATGTGTCTACAAGGGTATATGGCCCCTGGAAGTATAGGCAAAAGTTTGTGGTATTTTGATGAATATGCAATTCTTTGTGTTGATTGCACCAAATGTGTAAAGTCAAGATATAACAGTACCTTATTATTATTCCTTGTGGAGTATAAGTATGATAATGTTGGGTGTACTCTGTACATGACACTGTCAGACAAGGGTTATTTAATTACTCCACAAAGTAAATGTTATCAGAATAGGGGCTATTCCCAAATCCTCTCATATAGTCTTCAGACATTTATGAGGAATGTGATTTATACAGTCCTGCAAGAAACCTTTGTAAATATCAAGAATTAATATTGTTGTTGGTTTCTTTTAATCTTTGAAAGGTTACTGTACAACTAAGCCCAAGATCAATATGATGAAACTTTGTCTCTGAGTAAAACAGAAAAGCGATTTATTTGTTTGAAATATTTGCCAATAGAGAGAGTTTGTAGTATTTGATTTGATGGCATTTGCCAATGCTTCATTACTGAACCAAGCATGTCAAGAAGTTTCATGATATTCTGTATGGAATATTTGTTTTTAGTGTCATATTTCAGCTGCCTAATTTCCAAGGATATACTCAATGTATGCTTGATGTCATTCGCCAGTGAGCATTTCTGTCACATTCTGCTCTTTCCATAACATTGAAAATCAAGTTGATTCATTCTATTTGTATTCAGATACTTATATAGCAACCAGATTCAATCGATTGAGGATGGGACCTTCTCTGATTTAACAAATCTCACATTGCTGTAAGTATTGTATGGTGAATGACTTTGAAATCTGCCACTGCAATGGCATGACTTAGCATCAGTTATCGGAGGTGCTTAGTTACACATCTGATCCATGCAACGTAGCAAGGAAGCCATATAATTATTTATATAATAACAAATGACAAATATAATAAATTATATTTGTTTAAACATTATGTCATGGCATGATTATGCTATAAAATAAACACCTACATTTGACACCATTACCCAACCTTATAAATTATAAGAATTCAATATGGCACGAAAAAGAGACATGATAACGAAGCTTTTCCACCTGCACTCATCAGGTTATCACGCAGGTATAGAACAAATTACTTGAAATCAACTATATTATACTCGATGAACCCGGACGCAACCCAGACGCCGTAATTTCAGAACAATCGCAAAGCTTGGACGAACTCCTTTTGTCTGCACAGAAGGGGTTCGTGCGATTGAATGTAGGCGGCTTCCAGAAAGCGTAGGATATTATTTTCAGTTATGTAGAAAATATATTGGTTTAGTTCTTATTGAATCCACCATGATTGTCAGATCATGTTTTCACTTACTTTGCAGCTGGATGTTCAACATTTTTTTTATTTTAAATTCATTCAAGGGTCTTTTTTTTCCTTCAAAGTCTGAATATTCCACCTCCATCTTCTGTAACTTGTGATCATTTTCAAATTTTCCTTGAAGACTTAAAATATGAAATCAAATTACTTTCAACTGTTGTCTTTTCATGTAACAGATCCAGATTTTAGAGTATGAATATTCATATAGGTTTGACTAAACTGAAGGACCTTTTATAATAGACATATCTTCCTGTATTACCATGATGTCCTTATCCAAGTTGCCAGGTACTCTCCAAGAATCTTGATATTTCATGATTCTATATGTGACCCTCCACCACAAAACGACCAATAAGTCAGAAATTTGGGCTTTTTAATTCCAGGACAGTTTGAAAGCATAGATTCGTAGCTTTGAAATGATATATAACTTGTCTTGTATAGACTAAGCAAAACCTTATAAATTACAACGAGAATGTCCGAGTGTCAGACAGGCTAATGACCGAAACAATAGAGAAAACGGGCTCTACAGAAGAGTGACCATTTAAGAGCGCCTAATCTATGTCCTATTGTTTGTCGCACAAAAGGTTGAGTCAAAACTCCAAAGCCTACACTGTGAAGTACTCATTGGATTGGGTTGAAACTTTCCATATCTTTAGGATAGATATATTTCTTTCTGTAGATTTTGAATATCAGACAGTGCATAGTTTTTGAGCTATACCAGAAAAGCGATGTGAAGTATGATCACAGCAAGCTGACTCAAAAAGTTTGAATATCCAGGAAAATATGGTCATCTTGAATGAGAGTAAAAACATATTTCAGCATGGTATTTTACCCTGAAGTTTTGTCAGATGGTAGATTAATAAATTAACTTCCAGAAAATAAAAAAAAACTTAAAATAGAAATT
This sequence comes from Heliocidaris erythrogramma, assembly GCA_025617745.1. Classification (NCBI taxonomy): domain Eukaryota; kingdom Metazoa; phylum Echinodermata; class Echinoidea; order Camarodonta; family Echinometridae; genus Heliocidaris; species Heliocidaris erythrogramma. The sequence continues at coordinate 35,808,952 of CM046868.1, forward strand.
TCCACCCCAAACAACCTTTTTCAGCTGTTTACTCTAAAACTCCCATTGCGACTTATTGGTCGTTTTGTGGTGGAGGGTCACATATGTACATGTATCCTTAGATGATCTTGAAGTAAGGTATGTACAAGTATTTTGTGGTACATGTACTATGAAATGAGATAAGACATGTCTTTCTGACACCCCTCCTGTTTGACCTTTTTTATGATATTGATTGAGGTTGAAACTCATTATTTTATTTTGATGTAGAACCCTACGTGACAACCAGATACAGTCTATCTCTCCTGGAATCTTCTCTGGTTTAAGAAGTCTGCAGAAGCTGTAAGTATGGCACTGATGATTTTGAAATATTCCTAAGCAAAAAAAAAATTACTTTGTACCAAAAAGTGGAAATTTTGAGTTTTAAAGCAAGTCATATTTCCTCCAGCGACAAAATTTCATAATGTTTTGAAATGATTACTGTTATTATGCTCAATTTGTGCTTTACTATAGTCAGATAGTGAAGCCCAAGTTCAATATAAAAAGAGGAAATAAAAAAATGCCATCATAATTTCAGGTCGGTCTCTTTAGGTTTTATATTACCGAGAATGTATTGAGATCTAATCTACATCTTTCTGGGCCTCCTTTTAGGTTTATTAACGATGCAATGGGTTTCCTTTTTGCTCATTATGAATAAAGAATCACTGGTTTCCCTGTAAGATACAAAACAGTATTTCATTTGCAAAGGCAACATTAGTAGTTGGGGTGTGGAGTAAGTGATATTAAAATTCGGGGGGGGGGGGGGGGGGGGGGGGTGATCCTGAGCATGCGAATGAGCATGCTATTTTGTACTATACACACAGTATTGCTAATGTTTCAAATGTTATGAGAGATTTCTGTAACTCCAGCATGAATATTTGATAATACATGTATGTATGATCTACATTCCTTGTGGAGCATAAGTATGATAATGTTGGGTGTATGTACTCTGTACATGACACTGTCAGACAAGGGTTATTTCATTTCTCCACAAAGTAAATGTTATCAGAATAAGGGCTATTCCCAAGTCCTCTCATATACTCTTCAGACATTTATGAGGAATGTGATTTATACAGTCCTGCAAGAAACCTTTGTAAATATCAAGAATTAAATATTGTTGATTTCTTTTAATCTTTGAAATGTTACTGTACAACTAAGCCCAAGATCAATATGATGAAACTTTGTCTCTGAGTAAAACCAAAAAGCGATTTTGTTGTGTGTTTGTTTGAAATATTTGCCCATAGAGAGAGAGTTTGTAGCATTTGATTTGATAGCATTTACCAAATATGCTTGATTACTGAACCAAGCATGTCAAGAAGTTTCATGATATTCTGTATGGAATATTTGTTTTTAGTGTCATATTTCAGCTACCTAAATTCCAAGGATATACTCAATGTATGCTTGATGTCATTTGCCAGTGAGCATTTCTGTCACATTCTACTCTTTCCATAACATTGAAAAGCAAGTTGATTTATTCTATTTGTATTCAGATACTTATATAGCAACCAGATTCAGTCGATTGAGGATGGGACCTTCTCTGATTTAGCAAATCTGACCTTGCTGTAAGTATTGTACAGTGAATGACTGCAATGGCATGACTTAGCATCCACACTGTATTGCTAATGTTTCAAATGTTATGAGAGATTTCTGTAACTCCAGCATGAATATTTGATAATACATGTATGTATGATCTACATTCCTTGTGGAGCATAAGTATGATAATGTTGGGTGTACTCTGTACATGACACTGTCAGACAAGGGTTATTTAATTTCTCCACAGAGTAAATGTTATCAGAATAGGGGCTATTCCCAAATGCTCTCATATAGTCTACAGACATTTATGAGGAATGTGATTTATACAGTCCTGCAAGAAACCTTTGTAAATATCAAGAATTAATATAATTGTTGTTGGTTTCTTTTAATCTTTGAGAGGTTACTGTACAACTAAGCCCAAGATCAATATGATGAAACTCTGTCTCTGAGTAAAACCGAAAAGCGATTTGGGGGTTGGGGGTAGTTGGGGGCTGTGGAGTAAGTGATTTTAAAGTTGGGAGGGGGGGGTGATCCTGATCATGGGAATGAGCATGCTATTCTGTACTATAATTATATTACCATTATGAAATGTGTCTACAAGGGTATATGGCCCCTGGAAGTATAGGCAAAAGTTTGTGGTATTTTGATGAATATGCAATTCTTTGTGTTGATTGCACCAAATGTGTAAAGTCAAGATATAACAGTACCTTATTATTATTCCTTGTGGAGTATAAGTATGATAATGTTGGGTGTACTCTGTACATGACACTGTCAGACAAGGGTTATTTAATTACTCCACAAAGTAAATGTTATCAGATTAGGGGCTATTCCCAAATCCTCTCATATAGTCTTCAGACATTTATGAGGAATGTGATTTATACAGTCCTGCAAGAAACCTTTGTAAATATCAAGAATTAATATTGTTGGTTTCTTTTAATCTTTGAAAGGTTACTGTACAACTAAGCCCAAGATCAATATAATGAAACTTTGTCTCTGAGTAAAACCAAAAAGCGATTTTGTTGTTTGTTTGTTTGAAATATTTGCCAATAGAGAGAGAGTTTGTAGCATTTGATTTGATAGCATTTACCAAATATGCTTGATTACTGAACCAAGCATGTCAAGAAGTTTCATGATATTCTGTATGGAATATTTGTTTTTAGTGTCATATTTCAGCTGCCTAAATTCCAAGGATATACTCAATGTATGCTTGATGTCATTTGCCAGTGAGCATTTCTGTCACATTCTGCTCTTTCCATAACATTGAAAAGCAAGTTGATTTATTCTGTTTATATTTAGACAATTATATAGCAACCAGATTCAATCGATTGAGGATGGGAGCTTCTCTGATTTAACAAATCTGATATTGCTGTAAGTATCGTACAGTGAATGACTGCAATGGCATGACTTAGCATCAATGATGGGAGGTGTTTAGTTAGTTACACATCTGATCCATTCATTGTAGCAAGGAAGCCATGTACATTATTAATCTTGATTGTACATGTATATTGTGTCATATACGGCCTTAATTAATTGAGAGTATGAATTTAAATTCAACTAAGAACTGATATATTCCATGTACATGTTTAAATGTATGATATTTTCATTGCATATTTATTTTTATATAGGATTACATGTTTTTGTCAATGTGGAAATGTATTTTATCTTGTAGAAAAGGTGATTCCATGAGAAAAAAAACTATACTTTGACAAATGAATTGTAGGGAATAAATTCATCACTAGTATGGTATTTTCAGTAATCTGAAAATATTTTTTCTTGAAGACTTAAAATATGAAATCAAATTACTTTCAACTTTGGTATTTTCATGTCACAAATTTAGATTTTCGGGCATGAATATTCATATAGGTTTGACTAACTGCAGAACCTTTTATAATAGACGGATGATCGGATCTTCCTATATTACTATGATGGCCTTATCCAAGATCCCAGATACTCTCCAAGAATCTGGATATTTCATGATTCTATATGTACATGCATCCAGAGATAATCTTGAAGTAATGTATGTACAAGTATTTTTTGGTACATGTACTATGAAATGAGATAATACAGGTCTTTCTAACACTCCCTATATTTGTCCTCTAATGATATTGATTTTGGTTGAAACTGCTTATTTAATTTGATGTAGAGGCCTAAATGAGAATCAGATACCCTTTATCTCTCCTGGAATCTTCTCTGGTTTAAGAAGTCTGCAGGAGCTGTAAGTATTGTACTGATGATTTTGAAATATTCCTAAGCAAAAAAATTACTTTGTACCAAAAAGTGCAAATTTTGAGTTCTAAAGCAAGTCATATTTCCTCCAGCGACAAAATTTCATAATGTTTTGAAATGATTATTGTTATCATGCTCAATTTGTGCTTTACTATAGTCAGATAGTGAAGCCCAAGATGAATATAAAAAGAGGAAATAAAAAAATACCATCATAATTTCAGGTCAGTCTCTTTAGGTTTTATATTACCGAGAATGTATTGAGATCCAATTTACATCTTTCTGGGCCTCCTTTTAGGTTCATTAACGATGCAATGGGTTTCCTTTTTGCTCATTATGAATAAAGAATCACTGGTTTCCCTGTAAGATACAAAACAGTATTTCATTTGCAAAGGCAACATTAGTAGTTGGGGGCTGTGGAGTAGGTGATATTAAAGTTTGGAGGGGGGGGGGGGGATTCTGAGCATGGGAATGAGCATGGTATTTTGTACTATACACACTGTTTTGCTAATGTTTCAAATGTTATGAGAGATTTCTGTAACTCCAGCATGAATATTTGATAATACATGTATGTATGATCTACATTCCTTGTGAAGCATAAGTATGATAATGTTGGGTGTACTCTGTACATGACACTGTCAGACAAGGGTTATTTAATTTCTCCACAAAGTAAATGTTATCAGAATAAGGGCTATTCCCAAATCCTCTCATATAGTCTTCAGACATTTATGAGGAATGTGATTTATACAGTCCTGCAAGAAACCTTTGTAAATATCAAGAATTAATATTGTTGTTGGTTTCTTTTAATCTTTGAAAGGTTACTGTACAACTAAGCCCAAGGTCAATATGATGAAACTTTGTCTCTGAGTAAAACAGAAAAGCGATTTATTTATTTACTGCAATAAATCATATATACCTACCTATTATGTTAGTAGTCTTGACTACGCAACCCCTTCGAGAACTTAACACAAATGAGTCACAATATTGTGCGCACCCCCCGTAATCCTATTGTTCCCCTTCGCCACTCACGCGCGGCAACACGCAACGGCCATCTTCCTCTTTCTTGCTCGCCCCCGACGAGTTAGGATGTCGAGTCAGGGCGCTCCTGAAATCAGGTCTTTTTGTATCTTTTCAGCGCGCTTTCTCTTTAAAGCACTTTTCTGTACTTCTTTTTTGTAAGATTATAGTACTCTTGTGTTTTTATGTCACTTTTGCCGATTGCAAGGGATATTTTTGATTCCTTTACAGGCAAGTTATTTTCATTTTCACTGCCAGCCCCACGTAGTTATTTCTGTGTGTGTTTTGCTGGTGTTTCCGTTTGACCCGATCCGTTTCGGTTCGGTGTTTGCTTATACGGTTTTTATCTAATTTGTGCGTATCCCCAAATTTATTTTTACCTGCACTCTTTTAAAGTATTTCATATTTTTGTATACTTTATTGTCTGTTTTATTACAGCATTATGAGTTCGGAAGAAGAAGAGACCTGCTTCTTCCGAAGAGTCGTCTAGCAAGACGACTCGGCCCTCCAGAACTCTCCCGAGTACTTTCGTACATGGGGGAGGGAGGAGGGCTGCAGGTAAGTTGCCCAGTGGTGTTTCCCTGCAGGGTTTGCCAGCCTCGGAGCATGCGGCTTCGGGGCGGGTGGCGTTAGTTGAGTTTGGGACGTCAGCTCCGGAGCCCGTGGCTTCGGGTGGGTGGCGTCAAGCTCTAGTGGTTTGGATTTAACGAATCCAATCCCCCGGTCGCTGAGACCAGAAGGGGGGACGTCTGTTTCCCGCACGGTAGCGATGACTCGCATAAATCCGCTAAGGGAGACGTGTGCCACTACTGCAGGGCAACTCAAGGGCACCGCCCATGTTGGTCTGGGTTCTTCAACCCTAGCCCCCGGCCGATGCCAATGGGGGAGCGAGTACTGCCCGGGCGGTCTATATTGCCAGCTGATGGGAAGGCTCGAGCTAACAATTATGGGCGCCGCCCATGTTGGTCTGGGTTCTTAAACCCTAGCCCCCGGCCGATGCCAGTGGGGGAGCGAGTACTTCCCGGGCTGTCTATATTGCCAGCTGATGGGAAGGCTCGAGCCAACAATTATGGGCGCTCAACGGAGCGCCCATAAGTGCGGTCACCGGAGCGCGCGATTACTTCCGGTTTGACCTGAGGTCACCTGGGTGCGCGATTACTAGTGCTCACCTATTGTCGCCCACGGGCGGAACAATAATGAGTTCACATGCTATTAGTAGTTGGTGGGCGAATACTGGGACCTTTTCCCAGTCTGCCCTCGCACCTGGTTATTGAATAGCCCCTGGCTGATGCCGTATGGGGGAACGAGTGCTACCCGGGCTGTTGCTTTGCCAGCTGATGGGAAGTCTGGAGCCCACATTTATGGGCGCTCTACGGAGCAACAGGTGCAATCACCCGAGTGCGCGACTGCTAGTGCTCTCCTATTGTCGCCCACGGGCGATTAGTAGTCGGTGGGCGAATACTGGGACCTTGTCCCAGTTTGCCCTCGCACTGGGCGCCTCGGGCGCCCGGCCCATGGCTGTAGCATCTTATTGCTCAGCCAGTATGGGTAGTTTGCGCGCGGCTTTGGGTACATACCCTCAGCGCACTTCTCACCTGGAGGGAGGCGGGCATCCCTCTGTTGAGGGTTTGGTTCGTGTCTCCGAAGTTGTTTCGGAGGACCGCCCGAAGTCTGTCTGACCCTTCTCAATCTGAGATGCTCAGCATGATGCGGGGTTTTGCCCAACGACAGGGTTGGTCCCTCTTACCAGATACCACAACCCCTGCTTCTGTCTCTCTTCTGGGGTCTGACTTTGAGTCTAATCGGCCTTTTGTGCTTGATTCTTCTTTGTCTGAGACGGGATCTCTCGCGTCTCCTGTACCCCCAGCCCTCGGGGCTCCGCTGGGTGAAGAGACCTATAGTGGTCCATGGGAGTGTCCGCCTGTTTTGGTTTTTGTTCGTGGACCATTGTCCTGATCAATTCAAGCGGAACCAGTTTTGGATGTGCATGGTTTCTCAAGCTTCGGTTTCTGAATCAACATTGTTGGAGCAGGCAGAGCCTCGATCGCTCTCCCTTTGTTACGTACCGTCGCAGGCTCTTGGCTCTCTCTGCCCTTGGGGTTAAGGAGTCTGTCATCGAGCCACTTCTCTGAGATGTTCCGTCTCGGGGTCCTTCGCTCTTTGGCGGTCAATTCGCTACAGTTTTTCAGAGAGAGTTTGATGCGCGGAAGCAGGTCACTGAGATGACTAAGCAGTTCCGCGCTCCCTTTAAACCGACGCGGGCCTCGGTCTGTCGGAGGCCTGTTGTTCCCACTTCAGGGCAACACAGTCGTGTTTTGGGGGGCCCGCCTGCTGAGCTTCAGCCAGCTGAGGTACTCGTGGCTCTCTGCGTGGCAGGGCGACGGCTTCGCACAAGACTAAGCCTAGGCTTTGATGGCTTTTCTCCCCGCTTGGGAGGCCATCTCCGGGGACGCATTTGTGTTTTCCGTCGTGCGAGACGGATTCTTCTCAGATCTATCCGTCTTGCTCCCAGGAGGGGCTATAAGATCTCGTTCACCTCCCATGTCTGCCCTGGCTCGTTCTCATGCTTCAACGGAGATCAAATCTCTGTTGAACAGAGGGCGATAGAAAGGGTAAGAGACCGGCCGTCTCTTTTACTTTCTCCGATCTTTGTCTTTCCCAAGCGCTCGGGAAGACTTTGTTTGATACTGAATTTGAAAAGAATAAACAAATTCATTCCTTCAGTGCTTTTTCGAATGGAGGCCTTCGCCTCTATTCTCCCGTTGATCAAGAGGAAGGACTACGCGATCTTGATAGATCTCAAGGATGCGTATTTCCTTTTTCCCATACATTGCGCTTTGCGCGATCTTCTGGGATTTTTCCTTCCTCTCAGAGACTTTCGCTTTCGCGCTCTTCCCTTAGGGCTGCGCCCAGCCCCTTGGGTTTTTACTCAGGTTGTAGCCGTTCTGGCAGCCTCGCTGAGGCGCCGCTGCCTTTGGCTATTTTGCTACCTGGACGACTGGCTCCTCCTAGCGGAGTCGCACGATCGTTGTTAGACGAGGCTCGTTTGCTCGTCAATTTTACTCATGACTTGGGTTTCCTAATAAATTGGGAAAAGTCAGAGTTAGTTCCTACTCGCAGCCCGGTTTTTCTGGGGGCTGTGTCGGACATTCGGAATCAGTTGGCTCGGCCCAGTCGAGACAGGATTCTCACTGTTGTCTCTGCGGCTCGCAAGCTCATTCTGGCCAGCAGGGCCAGATAGTGGCTTCAGTTTTTCGGATATCTAGCCAGTCTAGTCGATGTTCTAGAGGATTGCCAGCTCCTTATGAGTTCTTTTTAGAGGCATCTCCTCAGGTTTTACAAACCATGCAAGGATTCCCTTTTGGTCTGGATTCCAGTACCAGTAGGAATCAAGTCTCTTTTCTCCCGTTGGTTAAAGGAGGAATTTCGCGCGCGAGGCAAGTCCTTCCGTACCCCCCCCCCTTCCGTCGATCTCGGTTTTCGACGGTCTCCTCTCGGGACTCTTCCCCATATCAATGTCCTGGAGTTTATGGCAGTTCTTTTAACCCTGCTCCTTTTCAGAAGTCGACTTCTCAGTCGTTCAGTTCTGATCCTCACGGACATTGTCACTGTGGCGGCTTATATCAGTCGGCAGGGAGGCACTCGTTCTGCTACGCTGAATGCCCTAGCAGCACAGCTGTGGAGGTGGTGTCATCGCATGGCGATCACACCCGTTGCCTCTTTCATCCCCGGTCAGGAAAACCTCTTTGCGGATTTTCTGTCCCGGGGCAGGTGTCTTCCATCAGAATGGATGCTCCATCCAGAGGTCTTTTGCCGCATTCGCAGTTGCCTGGGTCCACTGGAAGTGGATCTTTTTGCGTCGGTCCTGAACCACCAACTTCCGAAATATTGCTCCCGTGTTCGCGATCAGGGAGCTTGGGCTCTGGATGCTTTCTCTCTCAGTTGGGAGAATCTTCGAGGGTTCGCCTTCCCTCCCTTCCAGCTGATTCCGCGAGTCTTGGGAAGATCGGGCTCGGGTGCTTGTGATAGCTCCTTTTTGGCCTAGGAGGAGTTGGTTTCCGGAGCTAATGAGCCTTCTGGCAGCTCAACTGTTCCTTCTTCCGTTAAGAGCGGATCTAGTGTTGCAGCCCCTCTCGGGGATTCTTCACCACGGTCCGGAGTCCCTTCATTTGACTGCTTGGCCCCTGTCGGGAAATCTGCAAGACAGTCGGGTCTCTCTGATAGAGCCGTGGACTTTTTAATGTTCAGTCGTAGAGTTTCTACTAGGGAAATTTATAATTCCCGTCTTTCGGTCTTTTTCCTTTGGTGTAAAGAACGAAATCAAACCCCGTCTAAGGCTCCTATTGGTTCAATTGCGGATTTCCTAATCTCGCTATTTGACAAAGGGAGATCCATCTCTACTATCCGAGGCTACCGATCGGCGATCGGGGCCATTCATTCGGGGTTCTCAGATGGTTCAGGGATTTCTAATTCCCTGCTGTTGAGTGGTTTGATTCGGTCGTTCTTTCTGAAACGTCCTCCTCGTTCTAAGTTAGTCCCGTCTTGGAGTCTGCCTAAGGTCTTAGAAGCACTGGCAAAGCCTCCTTTTGAGCCGTTAGGTGAATCTTCGCTTCACCATCTTACGGTTAAGACGCTCTTCTTGGTAGCCATTGCCTCTGGGCAGAGGCGCAGTACCCTTCATGCCCTCTGTTTTACTCCTGGTCTTGTTCGCTGGGAGTGAAAAGGTGTTAGATTGATTGATTCCTAAGGCTTCTTTCATTGCCAAGAATCAAACGGCTTCCTCTGGCCCTGTTCAGATTTTTTTTTTTCTTTGTTCTCTTTCTGAATTTTCGTCAGTGCGCGAGGACAAGGTTTGGTGTCCTGTTAGAGCTCTCAAATGGTATATTGATAGGACTAAGTCTTATCGTAAGGATGATCAGTTGTTCCTGATCACTCGAGAGCCTTTTTCTCCTGCTTCTCTTGATTCCATTTCTAGATGGATTGTCGAGGCTATTAGGGCTGCTGGCACAGAGGCTCTTTTGTCTGACAGTAAGCCTCATGCTCATGACACTCGTAGTGTCAGCACTTCTTGGGCTCTGTTTCAAGATGTGCCGCTTAATGATATTTTGAATGCTGCTTATTTGCGTTCGTCCAATTCCTTCATTTCTTGCTACCTTAGGGATGTCCCTGCAGGTGAGGCTATTTTTGCGTCAGCCACCTTGAAGGCCGCTGTGTCTTCTTTGTAATCCTGTACCCTTCTGCTCTTGAAACATGCCTCCCGGTCTTTGAGTTGGCGCTGGTCTAGCATAATAGGTAGGTATATATGATTTATTGCAGTAAATTTGTAAAATCAGCACTGATTTTCTTATTTACTATATAAATCTATATACCTACCTATGACCCTCCCTCCTTCCCCTCACCTTGCAAGCAACATGTTTCTACTTGGGGTTGCTCGCAAAAGAGGAAGATGGCCGTTGCGTGTGGCCGCGCATTAGTGGCAAAGGGGAACAATAGGATTACGGGGGGTGCGCACAATATTGTGACTCATTTGTGTGAAGTTCTCGAAGGGGTTGCGTAGTCAAGACTACTAGCATAATAGGTAGGTATATAGATTTATATAGTAAAAAAGAAAATCAGTGCTGATTTTACAAGTTTAAAATATTTGCCAATAGAGAGAGTTTGTAGTATTGGTTTTATATTACCAAGAATATATTAAGATCCAATCTAAATCTTTCTTGGCCTCCTTTAGGTTCATTAAAGATGCAATGGGTTTTATTTTTGCTCATTATGAATAAAGAATCACTGGTTTCCCTGTAAGATACAAAACAGTATTTTGCAAAGGCAACATTAGTAGTTGGGGTGTGGAGTAAGTGATATTAAAATTCGGAGGGGGGGGGGGGGTGATCCTGAGCATGCGAATGAGCATGCTATTTTGTACTATACACACAGTATTGCTAATGTTTCAAATGTTATGAGAGATTTCTGTAACTCCAGCATGAATATTTGATAATACATGTATGTATGATCTACATTCCTTGTGGAGCATAAGTATGATAATGTTGGGTGTATGTACTCTGTACATGACACTGTCAGACAAGGGTTATTTCATTTCTCCACAAAGTAAATGTTATCAGAATAAGGGCTATTCCCAAATCCTCTCATATAGTCTTCAGACATTTATGAGGAATGTGATTTATACAGTCCTGCAAGAAACCTTTGTAAATATCAAGAATTAATATAATTGTTGTTGGTTTCTTTTAATCTTTGAGAGGTTACTGTACAACTAAGCCCAAGATCAATATGATGAAACTCTGTCTCTGAGTAAAACCGAAAAGCGATTTGGGGTTGGGGGTAGTTGGGGGCTGTGGAGTAAGTGATTTTAAAGTTGGGAGGGGGGGGGGTGATCCTGATCATGGGAATGAGCATGCTATTCTGTAGTATATATTACCATTATGAAATGTGTCTACAAGGGTATATGGCCCCTGGAAGTATAGGCAAAAGTTTGTGGTATTTTGATGAATATGCAATTCTTTGTGTTGATTGCACCACATACGTGTAAAGTCAAGATATAACAGTACCTTATTATTATTCCTTGTGGAGCATAAGTATGATAATGTTGTGTACTCTGTACATGACACTGTCAGACAAGGGTTATTTAATTTCTCCACAAAGTAAATGTAATCATAATAGGGGCTGTTCCCAAATCCTCTCATACAGTCTTCAGACTTTTATGAGGAATGTGATTTATACAGTCCTGCAAGACACCTTTGTAAATATCAAGAATTAATATTGTTGGTTTCTTTTAATCTTTGAAAGGTTACTGTACAGCTAAGCCCAAGATCAATATGATGAGACTTTGTCTCTGAGTAAAACCAAAAAGCGATTTTGTTGTGTGATTGTTTGAAATATTTCCCAATAGAGAGAGAGTTTGTAGCATTTGATTTGATAGCATTTACCAAATATGCTTGATTACTGAACCAAGCATGTCAAGAAGTTTCATGATATTCTGTATGGAATATTTGTTTTTAGTGTCATATTTCAGCTGCCTAAATTCCAAGGATATACTCAATGTATGCTTGATGTCATTCTCCAGTGAGCATTTTTGTCACATTCTGCTCTTTCCATAACATTGAAAAGCAAGTTGATTTATACTATTTGTATTCAGATACTTACATAGCAACCAGATTCAGTCGATTGAGGATGGGACCTTCTCTGATTTAGCAAATCTGACCTTGCTGTAAGTATTGTACAGTGAATGACTGCAATGGCATGACTTAGCATCCACACTGTATTGCTAATGTTTCAAATGTTATGAGAGATTTCTGTAACTCCAGCATGAATATTTGATAATACATGTATGTATGATCTACATTCCTTGTGGAGCATAAGTATGATAATGTTGGGTGTACTCTGTACATGACACTGTCAGACAAGGGTTATTTAATTTCTCCACAGAGTAAATGTTATCAGAATAGGGGCTATTCCCAAATGCTCTCATATAGTCTACAGACATTTATGAGGAATGTGATTTATACAGTCCTGCAAGAAACCTTTGTAAATATCAAGAATTAATATAATTGTTGTTGGTTTCTTTTAATCTTTGAGAGGTTACTGTACAACTAAGCCCAAGATCAATATGATGAAACTCTGTCTCTGAGTAAAACCGAAAAGCGATTTGGGGGTTGGGGGTAGTTGGGGGCTGTGGAGTAAGTGATTTTAAAGTTGGGAGGGGGGGGGGGTGATCCTGATCATGGGAATGAGCATGCTATTCTGTAGTATATATTACCATTATGAAATGTGTCTACAAGGGTATATGGCCCCTGGAAGTATAGGCAAAAGTTTGTGGTATTTTGATGAATATGCAATTCTTTGTGTTGATTGCACCACATACGTGTAAAGTCAAGATATAACAGTACCTTATTATTATTCCTTGTGGAGCATAAGTATGATAATGTTGTGTACTCTGTACATGACACTGTCAGACAAGGGTTATTTAATTTCTCCACAAAGTAAATGTAATCATAATAGGGGCTGTTCCCAAATCCTCTCATACAGTCTTCAGACTTTTATGAGGAATGTGATTTATACAGTCCTGCAAGACACCTTTGTAAATATCAAGAATTAATATTGTTGGTTTCTTTTAATCTTTGAAAGGTTACTGTACAGCTAAGCCCAAGATCAATATGATGAGACTTTGTCTCTGAGTAAAACCAAAAAGCGATTTTGTTGTGTGATTGTTTGAAATATTTGCCAATAGAGAGAGAGTTTGTAGCATTTGATTTGATAGCATTTACCAAATATGCTTGATTACTGAACCAAGCATGTCAAGAAGTTTCATGATATTCTGTATGGAATATTTGTTTTTAGTGTCATATTTCAGCTGCCTAAATTCCAAGGATATACTCAATGTATGCTTGATGTCATTCTCCAGTGAGCATTTTTGTCACATTCTGCTCTTTCCATAACATTGAAAAGCAAGTTGATTTATACTATTTGTATTCAGATACTTACATAGCAACCAGATTCAGTCGATTGAGGATGGGAGCTTCCATGGTTGATATAGGTTGAGAACAAATTATTCTATTACTTGCTTCTCCACATGCCCCTCCCCCCCCCAAAAAAAATAATAATGTTGTCGTCAACAAACAAAGGTTTATCGGTTATTTATTCAATCTCCAAATAAACCTTGTCGAAATAAAGAAGTACAAAATCTATTCAACATTAAAGACAATGGAACAAACATTCCTATTGAGCCTTTGTTAATGGAGGCATGATCAAAGCATCAAACTACGCTGAGTATATCTCACTTAACACAATTGTGGATTTAAAGCACTAAATAGAGCATCGGCTATCAAGAATTCAGGATGTAGGGTTAAAAAAAAAGGATTAAGCTAGTGAAATGGAATCATAGAGAATAGGGCTTAAATCTTATGGAATACAAACAGCCAGCACATTTTAGAATTCTATGTGCAATATAAAAGATCAAAATAACAGGACAAGATAGAGGCTAAAAGCTTATGAAGAATCTAAATAATATGTACAATAGAGGGTGCATTTTCATGCATGCTACAGTACTATGAAATGAGATATTAATGTCTTTCTCACACTCCCTATATTTGTCCTCTAATATTGATTTTGGTTGAAACTGTTTAATTAATTTGATGTAGAGGCCTAAATGAGAATAAGATACAGTCTATCTCTCCTGGAATCTTCTCTGGTTTAAGAAGTCTGCAGCAGATGTAAGTATGGCACTGATGATTTTGAAATATTCCTAAGCAAAAAAATTACTTTGTACCAAAAAGTGGAAATTTTGAGTTCTAAAGCAAATCATATTTCCTCCAGCGACAAAATTTCATAATGTTTTGAAATGATTACTGTTATGCTCAATTTGTGCTTTACTATAGTCAGATAGTGAAGCCCATGCAAGATGAATATAAAAAGAGGAAATAAAAAATGCCATCATAATTTCAAGTCAGTCACTTTTCTGTTTGAGGTCTGTTTAGGTTTTATATTACCAAGAATGTATTAAGATCCAATCTAAATCTTTCTTGGCCTCCTTTTAGGTTTATTAACGATGCAATGGGTTTTATTTTTGCTCATTATGAATAAAGAATCACTGGTTTCCCTGTAAGATACAAAACAGTATTTTGCAAAGGCAACATTAGTAGTTGGGGTGTGGAGTAAGTGATATTAAAATTCGGAGGGTGGGGGGGGGGGGGGGTGATCCTGAGCATGCAAATGAGCATGCTATTTTGTACTATACACACAGTATTGCTAATGTTTCTAATGTTATGAGAGATTTCTGTAACTCCAGCATGAATATTTGATAATACATGTATGTATGATCTTCATTCCTTGTGGAGCATAAGTATGATAATGTTGGGTGTACTCTGTACATGACACTGTCAGACAAGGGTTATTTCATTTCTCCACAAAGTAAATGTAATCATAATAGGGGCTGTTCCCAAATTCTCTCATACAGTCTTCAGACTTTTATGAGGAATGTGATTTATACAGTCCTGCAAGAGACCTGTGTAAATATCAAGAATTAATATTGTTGGTTTCTTTTAATCTTTGAAAGGTTACTGTACAACTAAGCCCAAGATCAATATGATGAAACTTTGTCTCTGAGTAAAACCAAAAAGCGATTTTGTTGTGTGATTGTTTGAAATATTTGCCAATAGTTTGTAGTATTTGATTTGATAGCATTTACCAAATGCTTGATTACTGAACCAAGCATGTCAAGAAGTTTCATGATATTCTGTATGGAATATTTGCTTTTAGTGTCATATTTCAGCTGCCTAAATTCCAAGGATATACTGTACAGTCATGTACTCAATGTATGCTTGATGTCATTCTCCAGTGAGCATTTTTGGCACATTCTGCTCTTTCCATAACATTGAAAAGCAAGTTGATTTATTGTATTTGTATTCAGATACTTATATAGCAACCAGATTCAGTCGATTGAGGATGGGACCTTCTCTGATTTAACAAATCTCACATTGCTGTAAGTATTGTATGGTGAATGACTTTGAAATCTGCCACTGCAATGGCATGACTTAGCATCAGTTATCGGAGATGTTTTGTTGGACATCTGATCCATGCATTGTAGCAGGGAAGCCATATAATTATTTTTATAATAACAAATGACAAATATAAATTATATATAAATTATATTTGTTTAAACATTATGTCATGGCATGATTATGCTATAAAATAAACACCTACATTTGACACCATTACCCAACCTTATAAATTATAAGAATTCAATATGGCACAAAAAAGAGACATGATAACGAAGCTTTTCCACAGGTTATCACGCAGGTATATAACAAATTACTTGACATCAACTATATTATACTCCATGAACCCGGACGCAACCCAGACGCCGTAATTTCAGAACAATCGCAAAGCTTGGACGAACTCCTTTTGTCTGCACAGAAGGGGTTCGTGATATTGAATGTAGGCGGCTTCCAGAAAGCGAAGGATATTATTTTCAGTTATGTTGAAAATATATTGGTTTAGTTCTTATTGAATCCACCATGATTGTCAGATCATGTTTTCACTTACTTTGCATCTGGATGTTCAACATGTATTTTATTTTAAATTCATTCAAGGGTCTTTTTTTTCCTTCAAAGTCTGAATATTCCACCTCCATCTTCTGTAACTTGTGATCATTTTCAAATTTCCCTTTGAAGACTTAAAATATGAAATCAAATTACTTTCAACTGTTGTCTTTACATGTAACAGATCCAGATTTTAGAGTATGAATATTCATATAGGTTTGACTAACTGAAGAACCTTTTATAATAGACATATCTTCCTGTCCTTATCCAAGATCCCAGGTACTCTCCAAGAATCTGGATATTTCATGATTCTATATGTACATGTATCCAGAGATGATCTTGAAGTAATGTATATACAAGTATTTTGTGGTACATGTACTATGAAATGAGATAAGACATGTCTTTCTCACACCCCTCCTGTTTGACCTTTTTAATAATATTGATTGAGGTTGAAACTCATTATTTTATTTTGATGTAGAAGCTTTTTTGAAAACCAGATACAGTCCATCTCTCCTGGAATCTTCTCTGGTTTAAGAAGTCTGCATGTGATGTAAGTATTGTACTGGTGACTTTGAAATATTTCAATCAAATTAAGTAACTTTATAACAAGAAGTGGAAATTTTGAGTTCTAAAGCAAGTCATATTTAGTCCAGCGACAAAATTTCATGATGTTTTGAAATGATTACTGTTGTGCTCAATTTGTGCTTTACTATAGTCAGATAGTGAAGCCCAAGATGAATATAAAAAGAGGAAATAAAAAATGCCATCATAATTTCAAGTCAGTAACTTTTCTGTTTGAGGTCTGTTTAGGTTTTATATTACCAAGAATGTATTAAGATCCAATCTACATCTTTCTGGGCCTCCTTTTAGGTTCATTAACGATGCAATGGGTTTCCTTTTTGCTCATTATGAATAAAGAATCACTGGTTTCCCTGTAAGATACAAAACAGTATTTTATTTGCAAAGGCAACATTAGTAGTTGGGGGCTGTGGAGTAAGTGATTTTAGAGTTGGGAAGGGGGGGGGGGGTGATCCTGATCATGGGAATGAGCATGCTATTCTGTAGTATATATTACCATTATGAAATGTGTCTACAAGGGTATATGGCCCCTGGAAGTATAGGCGAAAGTTTGTGGTATTTTGATGAATATGCAATTCTTTGTGTTGATTGCACCAAATGTGTAAAGTCAAGATATAACAGTACCTTATTATTATTCCTTGTGGAGCATAAGTATGATAATGTTGGGTGTACTCTGTACATGACACTGTCAGACAAGGGTTATTTAATTTCTCCACAAAGTAAATGTTATCAGAATAGGGGCTATTCCCAAATCCTCTCATATAGTCTTCAGACATTTATGAGGAATTTATACAGTCCTGCAAGAAACCTTTGTAAATATCAAGAATTAATATTGTTGGTTTCTTTTAATCTTTGAAAGGTTACTGTACAACTAAGCCCAAGATCAATATGATGAAACTTGGTCTCTGAGTAAAACCAAAAAGCGATTTTGTTGTGTGTTTGTTAGAAATATTTGCCAATAGTTTGTAGCATTTGATTTGATAGCATTTACCAAATATGCTTGATTACTGAACCGAGCATGTCAAGAAGTTTCATGATATTCTGTATGGAATATTTGTTTTTAGTGTCATATTTCAGCTGCCTAAATTCCAAGGATATACTCAATGTATGCTTGATGTCATTCGGCCGTCTTCCTCTTTCTTGCTCGCCCCCGACGAGTTAGGATGTCAAGTCACAGCGCTCCTGAAATCAGGTCTTTTTAGTATCTTTTAGGCGCGCTTTTTCACATCTTTAAAGCACTTTTAGGTACCTCTTCTTTGATTATGAATAACGACCCTCTTCTTTGATTATGAATAGCGACCCTCTTCTTTGATTATGAATTGCGACCCTCTTCTCTGATTATGAATAGCGACCCTCTTCTCTGATTATGAATAGCGACCCTCTTCTTTGATTATGAATAGCGACCCTCTTCTTTGATTATGAATAGCGACCCCCTTCTCTGATTATGAATAGCGACCCTCCTCTTCAATTATGAATTAGAATAGCGACCCTCTTCTCCGATTATGAATAGCGACCCTCTTCTTTGATTATGAATAGCGACCCTCTTCTCCGATTATGAATAGCGACCCTCTTCTCCGATTATGAATAGCGACCCTCTTCTCTGATTATGAATAGCGACCCTCTTCTTTGATTATGAATAGCAACCCTCTTCTCCGATTATGAATAGCGACCCTCTTTTTCGATTATGAATAGCGACCCTCTTCTTTGATTATGAATAGCGAACCTCTTCTCGGATTATGAATAGCGACCCTCTTCTCCGATTATGAATAGCGAAACCTCTTTTTCGATTATGAATAGTGACCCTCTTCTCCAATTATGAATAGCGACCCTCTTCTCCGATTATGAATAGCGACCCTCTTCTCTGATTATGAATAGTGACCCTCTTCTTTGATTATGAATAGCGACCCTCTTCTCCGATTATGAATAGCGACCCTCTTCTTTGATTATGAATAGCGACCCTCTTCTTTGATTATGAATAGCGAACCTCTTCTCGGATTATGAATAGCGACCCTCTTCTCGGATTATGAATAGCGACCCTCTTCTCGGATTATGAATAGCGAACCTCTTCTTCGATTATGAATAGCAACCCTTATGAATAATGACCTTTATGAATAACCAACCTCTTCTCCTATTATGAATAGAGACCCTCTTCTTTGATTATAACTACTGACACTTATAATTAACGACCCCGATTTGGTTTTATGAATAGCGACCCTGTATCTGTATTATGTATAGCGACCCTTATGACTTATTATGAATAGCGGCCCTTTATGAGTAGCAACCCTCTTCTATTATGAATAGCAATCCTAATGAATACTGCTCCTTATGAGTTTATGAATAGTGACCCCCTTTTCGCTTCATGAATAGCGACCCTACAGGTATAGGAAATTACACGTTATGATTAGCGGTCTTTATGAGCCACTGGTCCTTATGACTAGCGAGGTTATTCCCCATATACACTGCTCATGCATATACTGGGACCTCGTCCCAGTCCGCTCTTGCACTCCAACCCCACGACCGCAACCTTGAGTCGCTCGGTTAGTGCGGGTAGTGTGTGCGCGCGCCTTTGGGTGCAAACCCTCAGCACACTTCTACCCTAGAGGGAGGCGGGCATCCCTCCTTTGAGGTTTTTGGTTCGCGATTCCAAATTCAATTCGGAGAACCGCCCGAAGTCTATCACGATCTGAGCTACTCAGCATGATGCGAGTTTTTCGCTCAGCGGCAGGGCTGGTCCCTCTTACCTGATACCGCAGCCCCTGCCTCTACCCCTCTTCAGGGGTTTGTCAGACGCCCCAAGAAGCGGGCTACGGCTTCGGCTCCTGTTGAGCCAGATAAACAGAAGCCTCAGAAGGACACAAACATGAATGCGCAACGGCCATCTTCCTTTTTTTCTTGCTTGAGGTTAAGGAGCGTGACTTACCCTCACTTCTCCAAGATGTCCCTTCTCGGGGCCCCTCCCTCTTCGGTGGACAATTTTCCACAGCTTTTCAGTGGGAAATTCGTTGCTCGGAAACAGGCTGCCTGGATGGCCAAGCTGTTTTGTGCTCCCCACCGGCTGACGCGGCCCCTTTCCGACAGATTATTGCTCCCACTTCGGGACAACACCGTCGGGTAACTGTGTCTTTTCCTGCTGCTACTTCGCCATACCCTCCTCGTGTGAGGGGCGGACGTGGCAGGGCTCCTTTGAGAGGCAGTTGTGGCTCTCGGTGGAGCAAGTTGAAGTCTGGTTCGCAGGCTATGCCTAGCTTTTGACGGACTTTCCCGAGCACATGTTCACTCCGACATGGTTGGTTGACTTCAACGTTTTCTCCCAGCTTGGGAGGCCCTTGCCGTTGACCCCTTCGTGCACTTCGTAATGCGCGGCCGATTCTTTATAGAGAATAAAGCTATAAATGCTATTGAGGTTCGCTCTAGCAACCCAGCTTTTATCGACAGTATTGTTATATCACAATGACACTGTCTTTTTCTCTCTCCGCCACTCCCCGGAGGGGCCATAAGAACTTGACCACCTCCCATGTCTGCCCCGGCTCGTCTCGCGTCTCTCTCCTCCTCAGTTTTTCATTATACCCAAGCGCTTGGGGAAACTCCGATTCTTCTTGAAAAGAATAAACCAGTTCATTCCACCAGTTCATTTTCCGGATGGAAACTCTAGCTTCAATTCTCCCGCTAATCAAGAGAGAGGATTACGCAATCTCTATAGAACTCAATGATGCGTATTTCCATATCCCTATTCATCCCGCTTCAAGGGATCTTCTGGGAGTCTCTTTCTTTTCCGAAACCATCCGGTTTCGTGCTCTTCCCTTTGGGCTGCGTCCAGCCCCTCGGGTCTTTACGCGGGTAGTTGCTGCCCTGGCAGCCTCGCTGAGGAGTTGTGGACTTCGTCTGCTTTGCTATCTGGACGGTCGGCACCTCCTAGCGGAGTCCGAAGCTCTTCTTTCAGACACGAGCACGCACGCTGGTCAATACGAGCCAAGAATTAGGTTTCCTAATAAATTGGGAGAAATCAGAGCTGATCCCTACACGCTGACCAGTTTTCTGAGGGTAGTGATAGACTTTCAGAATCAGTTAGCACAGCCCAGCCGAGACAGGATACTTACCCCACTGTTGATCCATCAAAAGCTGCAGTCGATTCAGCTCTACAATGCATTAAATCTGATCTCCACCGATGGCTATCGAGCAACTACTTAAAGCTGAACGAGGACAAAACAGAATTTCTTGTGGTTGCCTCACGTCAGCAAAGAGCTAAGGTGAAGATTGACCATCACTTGGTAGTGCCATGATCAGACCTGCAGATCAAGTGAGAAATCTCGGAGTGATCTTCGATTCTTCACTCACAATGGAGCAGCACATCACATCTGTGTCAAAAGCGGCTTGCATCTCCTTACAAAGTCTATCGAGAATCCGCAAGCATGTAGGTCGACATGTTGCTGAACTACTCATTCATGCCTTTGTGACAGCTGGACTGGACATGTGCAACTCAATTCTGATTGGTTTGAGTCAAAGTCAACTTCACAGACTTCATGACTGCAAAATATGGCTGCAAGGTTAGTGTCTTTGCAAGGAAGAGAGTTCACATCAGTCCAGTTCTATGAGATCTTCACTGGCTCCCTATCAATCAGAGGATCATCTTCAAACTTGGAGTTCTAGTGCTCAAATCACTTAATGATAATCCCCATCCAACTTACATCTCAGAGCTATCATCATCATCATCATAAAATGCAAAGAATAATGCATAAAGGGAGGGATGGGACCAAGTCCATGTTGCCTCATATTCACACACAATCCTGGATAAAATCTATAAAGTATGGTTAAAAAGATAAAAATGGTTGAACAGATAAAATATTGTTAAAACGTACGTGTCCGTGGTAAGCCTTACAGCAAGAAAGAAAATTTCAAAATGTTCAAACTTTTGCCAAAAAGTCAGCCATTGTCCACCTATTTGGTGTTACATGTACATGTTGTACATGGTTTTGCTTTTCCATACGTAGCATTCCATGGCAAATACAAGGAATTTTTGCAAGGATCCAAATTTTTGAGTGAAAGGTTATTTTTTGCTTACTTCAGCTACGGGCCCTACAGAGTGTTTACGGCACCATGATTTTTAAAGACAAAATTGGTCTTACGTGATGCTCATACAGCTAGGCTTTATGTGAAAGTGTGGCTGTAGCATGATTTTGTGATACAGGTCATTGCCATTGTGTGTTCATTTTTCTCTCCTCAGAGATTTGGACAGTAATCCAATCAACATTATAGAAGCTGATGCATTCCGTGGTCTCACTAAACTTCAGTACTTGTAAGTTAATTATTGACATTATTACTGATAACAGGGTGAATAGGAACAAAAAAATTGAAAAGTTCTTCTTGATAATTATATTTCCCAAGTAACATTGCAGACCCATTTCATTTATCTTCATATTTACCATATACCATATACGGCTGCCCAAACATGACTAACATGATGGGAATCAACTACATGTACTACCCCTGTGTAGAATATCATATGATGTCTTGAAATATGCTAAAAATTGAGATGTCAAAATGTTCCTTCTATCTTTAACCTTTACTGTACTGAGGGAGGGGAGGGAGTCCCCCACCCCCACCTTTACATAGTTTGCCATGTATTGCAAAAATTCAAATACTAAATGTAGTTTTACCCAACAGCTATTGTTTACCGAGATGATTACGTATGTATATACCATCATTTGGCCTGTTTTTCCAATCATGTCTGTAATCATGCAGCTCTAAAACCATTGTGCCAAGCATACTGAACCAACAAGAAAGTAAAAAATATTTCTACATATACATTCTAGTTTTATTAACATTCACTGTACCTATGTCATTGCTAAGTATCTTATTTAGCCTAATCTTCGTGTATTGATGAATACTATGTTTAATGCTTTGTACTATATTCATTTTATTGTTTCAAATATACGTTCTACTTTTGTTGTATCAGCGCTCTGATCAGTTTAATGTAAATGCGCTTAATAAGAAACTATTATTATTTACATTCCAAAGATGGGCTATTATCATTTAAATTTATGGTAATGTGTTAAATTCCTTTTGTATTTCATTGCTTGGAAGGTTTCATTTCCTGAGTTTTGCATCATTTTTCCTTATTTTATTTCACACCTGAGGATTTATGTGGGGGGAGGCAAAACAATATGTTTGCCCCCCCCCATATTTTCTAGGGGGCAACTGCCCCCCTGCCCTCCTAGGATCGACGACCCTTTGTATAGATTGTTGATTTCACTGAAAAGAATCGAATGAAAGAATACTTAAAGCAAAAAAAAAGCCCCTAATTGACCATCTCCACTTGTTTGACACAAAAAATAACAGAGGAGGCTAG
Organism: Heliocidaris erythrogramma; assembly: GCA_025617745.1. NCBI lineage: Eukaryota > Metazoa > Echinodermata > Echinoidea > Camarodonta > Echinometridae > Heliocidaris > Heliocidaris erythrogramma. Next base: position 35,831,710 of record CM046868.1, read on the forward strand.
GTATATGGGCTATATGTATGTGACAGCAATGCTGGGATACAGTATAACATTCATGTGTTAATTACACAGATACTTTGCATACAGGTGTACTTCATTATTATCTTATTTGACAGTGGGTGTGTTTCAGGGGCGGATCCAGGATTTTGTAAAAGAGGGGGCACAGAGCCGGAAAAGTACACTAAGGGGGAATTTTTTTTTTTCATTGTGTACTTAAGGTATGCCAGTTGGGTTTCAAAAGAGGGGGCACAGGCCATAGATCCGCCACTGGTGTGTTTACATAATCCTGATTATTTTTGGGTACAGTACGTTTGAGAAAGCAATACAGTTTTCACAATTTAATAACATATATGTATATGATCATTTGACTCCAAATTGCACCACAAGAAAATGACCGTTCTCACGATTGCACTTTGTAAATTTGAAAAGTGGTGAATTTAGCACTGTTAGTTATTAAGTTTGGAATGTAGAAAAAGCTTTTTCATTACATCCAGGGCATTTGGGGGCATTTGGGGGCAGCAAAGCTTGGTCAAATGGCACTTCCTGATGGAAACTTTGTCAGTTTTCTTTTATTAATTAATGTACAGCCATACTTCTTCCTTCTGACAAAATTTGATTTGATGGCCTTAAGGGGGAAAATGGACCCACATTTTTAGGGGGCGTCTGACAACACATCCTGACGAAAATATTTGTCAGTTTTTTGTGTTTTATAATGTCCAGTCACACTACTTCCTACTGACAAAGTTTGGTGCATGGGGGTAGATGGGGTGAAATCGACCTGACTTTGGGGTCTGTTTCTGGGGCTCTGGGGGCTAATCCCGACGGCTAAAGTCAGGCTGACAACCTTTTCTGTTAATCCCATCAATGGTATATATAAATTTGTGGCGTCAGATCTTACGGGTGAAATGGGGTGGCTCCAGCCTATTAACAAAATGTTACAGATTATTGACAATAAATTACAAATCATTACAACAAAATTGCAGTATTTAGGCAATATTATCAGAAATATAAGTACAGGTGCATGCATGTACATGTAACTTTTTGATGGCTATTAGAGCAGTGGTCTCGGAAGTGGGAGGTAGTCCGTGGTTTAAAACCAAGTCGATGCCTAAGTGGCAAAAGGCATAAATCCTCAATTATCAGATAGGGCATTTTTATGCCTCCGCCTACTAAAGGTGGTGCAGGAGGCATTATGTTTTCGGGTTGTTCGTCTGTCCGTTAACACGATATCTCAAGAACCATTTGAGGTATGACCTTCAAACTTGGTACTAGTATGTATCACCACAGGAAGACGATCTGATTAGATTTTTAGGTAAGTCAAAGGTCATAGGTCGTAGAGGTCAATTTCTGAAATTTCAGGTTTTACAATATTTCAAGAACCGTTTGAGGTATGAACTTCAAACTTGGTACTAGTATGCATCACCGCAGTGAGACAAAGTAATTAAAGTAAGGGTGTAGTAGGTCAAAGGTCATATAGGCCAATAGGCATGGAATTAAAGATTTGTTTTTTTATCACCAAATCTCAACTGTTTTGCGTGCATGACTATGAAGAGACAAAGTGATCAGACTTTGGGGTTGTTAGGTTAAAGATCAAAGTACATAGAAGTCAATTAACATTTAATTATAGTTGTTTTACTCTGGTTATCAAAATATGTCCCAGAAAAAGGAAACTGGATTTCATGGCAGAAATTTTCTATCATAACAAATAATTTCCTTGATGTATCTTTTCATAGATAGATCTATGAAAAGCTGTGCTTCTCTTCTTTCATTTGATGCACAACTTATTATTTGTAATTCATGCATGATTGAATTAAAACAATGGAAAATGGTGGCACCAAAATTTAATTTGCACGAACAAATTACTACATGTAATAAATAACATTTTAAAGCGCATTGAAGTATTCACATAATGCGCTATATAAATATATTATTATTATGTACCGTGAATGAGGTTTTAGGGTATTAAACATAATTATTTTGAAAAGGAAAAGATCAGATATAAATTCATAGTTTTTTCTTGTATATGACACCTCATGCGTAAAAAATAAATGATGTATGTCAGAGAACAAGTACAATGAAAACATGATTGATTTCTGTCCAAATGAGTGCATAGTTAAGTAAGAAGCCATTCAGCTCTCCAGTCCTAGCAGCTGACAATGGACTTAATGATGCTTGGGTGAATTTACACAGACATGGGGTATGACAAGGAACATTAAAGATGGGGGTAATAAAAAGGCTGAAAATTAAGCAAACCATCTTTTTTAGATTGCGTGACGATGCATCTGACCACAGAATTGAGGGTGTTCATTCATCTAACAGAATGGGCCCTCTCTGGGAGCATGCAGCAAGTTTGCTGCCTTCAATGAGAGACTTCCAGATCGCGACGTTCCTGCGAAGTCTACGTTATGGAGAAACATAAGAAAATATCGGCAGGGAGGGACGAACCTCAATGTCAACAAGGGTCGATCTGGTCAAAGAAGAATTAAGGCGTGTCATCCACGAAAATCCCCTAGTATCCGTAATTTTCAGCCTTTTTATACCCCAAGTCCCCAACCATCTCTTCCTTTTCATTCCCCATGTTTGTGAACATTCATCCATTGTCAGCTCCTAGGTCAGAAAAGCTGAATGGCTTCTTACTCAACTATCCACTCATTTGGGCAGAAATCAAGCATGTTTTCATTTTACTTGTCCTCTAGCATACATTATTGATTTTCTACGCATGAGCTGTCAAATAAAAGAGAAAATTATTATTATTATTATTATTATTATTATTTAAATACGCTATTCATAGTAAACTATATCACAGCGCTTACAAAAAACATATACAAACATAGATCATAATTACTGGAGATTACATTCACTTTGGGAACAAATATGTCTTCAATAACTTTTTAAATGACTCTGTGGTTGTTGCTGCTTTAATGAATGTAGGAAGTTTGTTCCATTCTTTTGCTGCTGAAACAGTAAATGAACGATCCCCTGATCTACTACGAACTAAAGGAAATGAAAGACGAAATGGATCAAGAGCAGAGCGGAGATTTTGTCGAGTTGAATGATAAACCTCTAAACAATCACTGAAATAAACTGGGGCCTGATCATGAAAATATTTGTACACAAATAAAAGCACTTTAAACAAAATTCGTTCTTTAATGGGAAGCCAATGGAGAGAACTAATCAAGGGTGCAGCATCACAATGTCTGTCTTCGCAATGTATAAGACGTGCAGCCCAATTCTGAAGGCTTTGTTATGAATTTTTATGTGATGTTTACCTTTTTTTTATATGATTACGCTTGCTACCCTAAACACTCACTCAAATTTGCAGTATGTGCATGCTAATGAAATTTGGGTACCACCATTTTCCATTGTTTCAATTCAATCATGCGTGAATTATGAATAACAAATTGTGCATCACATGAAAGAAGAGAAGCAGAGCTTTTCATACATGCATATCTCATCAAGGAAATTGTTCATTATGATTTCCTTTTTTCTGGGACACACTTTACATGTATTTCAAGAAGTAGACCGAAGTAGACCGTAGTTTTCTCATTAACATTCCATGCAGAACAACTTCAGACAGTCGACTGTGTTGTCTCGTCAGTGAACATCTGAATACAACATGCTATGACAGTTCGCCTCCCAATCCACTCAACACATGCAGTACTCTCTTCCCGAGCATTGTATTACGTGGAGCAGGTTTGATCCTTGGAGTACAAGCACTTCTCGGAAATGCTGTGGTCCTCTTCCTTCGTTTCAGGCACAGCAAGTTTCACTCCACTGTTGTTCAAAATTATTTCATGATTAGTTTGGCCATAGCAGACAGTCTTATGGGTGTTTATATGGCTGTTATTACTTCAGCAGACATCTATTTTGGAAAGGAGTATTTCTTAACAGCGCCACAGTGGCGTGAATCTGCCCTTTGTAACTTCATTGGCTTCCTTGGTTTCCTTTCAAGTGAGGCCTCTGTATTTAGCTTAAGTCTCATCACAATAGATAGATTCCTGTGTATAATGTTCCCTTTTGGAAGAATGAGAATTAAAAAAAGGACATCTTGTTTCCTTATTTTAGTAATTTGGTTTTTTACTTCTGTGGCTGCTTTAATCCCATCAATTCTAAGTTCTAAGACATCTCGATTGTATGGGCTCTCTGATGTTTGCATGGGATTGCCTTTGCATCGAGATGTTGGAAAAACTCTTATGTCCCGGAATAATACTATTATTGGTAATGTTGGAAACTTTTCTGAATTCGTTCCTGTATTCAGTGAGTCTAATCCACACCCTCCTTGGTGGTACTCAATTTTCATTTATATTGTTGTGAATTTTGTAGCTTTCATCTTCATTGTTTTATGTTACATAGCAATGTTTGTTAAGGTGTGGCGGAGTGCCCAAGCCACTCGTAAGTCATCATCTCTTGCACGAGAACTAAAAGTTGCCCGTCGCATGGCAATTATAGTTATGACCGACTGCATATGTTGGATGCCGGTAATAATAATGGGCATTGCTACACAAACAGGCTTAATTACACTCTCCACGTCAGTATATGCCTGGTGTGTTATCTTTATCATTCCGGTAAACTCATCTGTGAATCCCTTTATCTACACTTTTCAAACATATTGGGACAATCGGGCGAAAGCTCCAAGTGGTACAGCTCCAGGAAACCGAGGGGAACAGCCAAGAGGCGTAGAAATGGCGGTGATGAGTGTTGACAAAGATGATGCTGGAAATCAATTTCAAATCTAAATACATATGACAGTTACTGGTGGTTAGGTAAAGTGATGCAAACATTGATTTATTCAGCCCACAGTTATAGTGTTTTTTTAATGTACTACTCTGCCTTGAAGCAGACTAGGTTCATAGGGACCTCGTGTTTCTTTGAATGGAATTGTATAGCTTTGTATTTCCATATATTGTTTTTTTTTAAAAATAATTATAAGCCTATAAATTGACAAACAGTGACAATATATAATTACCCATCTTTCAGTGCCTAGCTTATACTTACTAAGAATGCATTTGAGTGAATTTAAACCAGCATACAGTGTATAATTAAACAGGCTTCCACAATTTGCAAGGAAAGTATAAATATGTGTGTGTGTGTGTGTGTGTACATATATATCTTGCAATAAATGTGTTCAGGCATCATGGTTAATAAAAGTATGCATGCAAGTTTATCCGTGGTACATGTGCTATCCCATTGCCATTATCATTCATTTTTGTTTAATATGAAAAATGAATAAGCAAATCTTTGATGTTGTAGTTTAATCATTTGATAAATAACATAACAATTTTCATATGTGGATGATATCCACATATGAAAAATCTATATATCTATATCTGACATAAGAATCTATATATTTTACTTCATTCTTCCCCCTCCCCTTTTATTCATCAAGGGAAGTTAGGGTAAAACAAATTCATATGTAAAATTCATCACATGTTTTTATCTGTGCATGTACATCTGCATCAAATATTAAGGATCCTTTTCTATTTATGAAAAAGTCCTTTTTATGAATCACAATGATTAAACTACAATATTGTTTTTCTATAAGATAAAAAGTTCTTAGTATGGAAATTGTTTTCTATACAAAAAAAATATGTCCTGGTATGCATATAGAAATGGAAATTTACATGGATGATCCCATGTGGCAGCATATTGCCAATTCGTCAATATTCTTTGGTTATGATATACAGTGACATCAATTTTTTTATTTAAAAATATGCAAGAAACAGAACTAACCAAGTTTCTTTTTATTTCATTTACTTTTACATGCATTTATCCCGGGCATTTATGCATTTCAACAATATACAAGGGACTTATTTTACGTCTTGATACAAAGAGAATTGTACATTGTTCCAGTTGTATATTGAAATTAACGATTGTAACATGTAATTTCAGAAATTTTCAAGTCAAAGTTGAAAATGAGGGGCCATGTCAATAAGTTTCGCCTACTTTGTTGCATCCGCGTACTTGAAGGTCACCTGAATGACAAGCATCGACGCAGTATACGCGCACACGCACAGATCTGATTATTGAGTGATCAGTCTACAAACACAAGAGATCTTCTAATTTTCAGGGAATCAAATATCGATAATTTTCTTTCACGATTTTTCAGTTGAAACATAGTTATTAGTAATAGTATATTAAATTTACACATAGGTAATATATGTAAGGAGACAAACAAATATATTTGTTAAAATTAATTATTCATCATTTGGAAACATTTGCGTAAAATTCAAATTGGCAACAAAATGTTCTGCTTCTGGGCTTTTCCGCTCATTAGGCAAGGTAATTTATTCATGAAATTGGCCAGAATTCCATGCAGCCAATCGAAAGCCAGAATAGAAAGGTCAAAGATGGAACTTGTATTCTTTTAAGAAACCATTTAACTGGTTAATTTCCGCCATCAGAAACACTTCGAACTAATCACCAAAGAAACCCTTGGCGTCGTGCATGGACGTACTTTCCCATAGAAACGTGTGTAAATATGTTGTTTCGCGGCTTGTGTTTAACATCAATAAACAAGCCGTTTTGAAACAAAATGGGCCAGAATTCTACAAAACAAGCAGTCATAGTTTCATGTACAGCAGAGCCTTTGGGTTTTCTATATATATTTTCCCTTTTAACTGAATTAAACCAGTGTAAACTAAAAAAGATAAAATGGTTTTAAAAGTTGAGATTTATAGATTTTCGTGATTAATGTACATGGTTCTATGGTGGAAATTTGTGGTGGGGTGATGCAGAAAGTTAAAGGAGAATTAACCCCTGAGTACAAATTTACTTATATTGAAAGGTGTAGTATATTCCTACTTATTGGCCTAAATCATTTTCCAATAAGATATCAGAAAAGGGTATAATAAAGATATTCCAACACCCGGTATCGTCTACTACTCATTTACATGGGGGCTGCCATTTTCTTGCTGATTTGGATTTGTACATGAACCATTGAGAAATGTTCCGGTCAGGAAGATATTTTGAATCCAAGACCTAAATTGATTTTCTTCATTACCTAAAATCCCATATGTGACGAAAAATATAAAGTGCGTGTTTACATGATTTATAAAAATTAAATCTTTATAATGATACTTTTAAATTGTCTGGTTTTGCTTAACAAAAATCTATTTTCTTGGGTTTGCCAAACAGAGCAGAACATAATATATGCAGCATGCATTCTGACTTTTCAAGTCCCATTATCCGAAAGCAGGTGAATGCATAGTTTGCCGCTATAGATGCTCAGGGAAGAAGCATCCATAAAATTTGAATTAATTTGCTCCGTCCATTGCGTCACAGTATCTAGAAAATAGATTTATATTAAGCGAATATCGATTTTCAACAGAAATATATAAGGAAATCTACAGTTTAAAAATAAATTGACATATCTATTCTATATTTTAAATCTCAAATGGGTTTTTAATTTTGAAAAAGGCAATTGGGCATTTGGATTAAGAAAATCTTCTTGTACACATAAAACAAATGGCAGCCCCCATGTATTGCTAGCAGACGATACATATTGCTAGCAGATGATAAATTTTGCTCAGAAAATCTTGATTCGTATCGATCTCGTATATTTTGACGCGAAGCCATATAGTCTAACAAGTAGGAATAAATAACACCTTTGAACACTATCGTCTTTATTGTTTGAGGTTAATTCTCCTTTAAACTCGCGCAATGCAACACACTTTTCGGTATGAATAAGCCAGTTCGTAATTACAGTTTGCGCATGTGCAGATAACGGTCATCCGTACCGAGTACAATTGACCGTACGCTTTCACAGTGTGCGCCATGGTGTGCGCACCATAATCATAGAACTCTTAAAGACGTAGAAGGCTCATACCCATTCACAACGCACAGATCGCGGTATCGCCGTAATATCCGGTGTAGGATTCGCTCGAGTGCACACGCCGACATATTGCTTAGTCCTCGATCTTTTCAACTAACCGTGTGTTTCTCAATGCCTATTTACTGCAATAAATCATATATACCTACCTATTATGCTAGTCACTTGACTCATATGAACTACTTTCCTCAGATTCACCGCATATACTTCTCGATCGGGCAATCCCTGACCTCCCTTGATACCCAGCGATCTCCGTCATGCACGTGAGTCATCGGGCGCGTTCATTTTATAAACAGGGGGTTTATTTGCACTTTGAGTGGCGTTATAGTTACCACTTCAAAACGAACAACTTCACAATATAGTCCATCACGGCTCTTGACATTTTCATTCGTTTCTTATATCATTCTCTTTTCTCTCTTACTTGTATAGGCCTACACGCATCTCACAATCTATCATTGTTGTTAGACGAATTATTTTTCACTGTATACAAATCGAGTTACCCTATGATAGAATGGCACAATCCAATAGACGTTAGACAGTGCGTGAATAATGTGACAACAAATAAGAGGCCGTTTGTGAATGAACAGGCAAAAGGCACCAAATTCCCGTCCACCAATCAGAATTATTTTTAGATCACTCGTTAGAGGATGTCATTAGCCACAATTTGGTATGCGAAATGGTTCAATAAATCATCTTGTTCGGAACTCCCACTCGATTGAATGAGGTAATGTAAGGTCAAAATAGGGGAAAATGCTCTCACTGCCATTGGGAAAGGTCTGATTTGAACGTTAAACTCTGTTTTTAAACCAAAATGTGCAGTAGTTTCCTCACAAGTAATCTACTGATTATTAACACTACATAATAGGAAAAAGTGTGAAGATTATTTATCCGGTCGAAATGATTTCAAATATCAATTTGTTTTAAAGCAATCGTGTGATTTTATGGATAGTGTCACAAACTGAGGCAAGTTTTCCCGTGTTATAGGATGCGGTTCGAAATGCGCTGAGCAAATGCACTATAGTTTTTCATATGCGCGAACCCGTTCGAGAACCCGTCCGAGAACTTAACACAAATGAGTCACAATATTGTGCGCGCCCCCCGTAATGCTATTGTTCCCCTTCGTCACTCACGCGCGGCAACACGCAACGACCATCTTCCTCTTTCTTGCTCGCCCCCGTCGAGTTAGGTTGTCGAGTCACTGCGCTCCTGAAATCAGGTCTTTTTGTATCATTTCAGTGCGCTTTTTCGCATCTTAAAAGCACTTTTCGGTACTTATATTCGTCTAAGATTATAGTACTCTTGTGTTTTATTTGTCACTCTTGCCGATTGCAAGGGATTTTTGATTCCTTTCTTGGCAATTATTTTTCACTTTCACGGTCAGCCCCACATAGTTGTATCTGTGTGTTTGCGGGTGTTTCCGTTCGCCACCAAGCCTTTAAGGTTCGGTGTTTGTTGTTACGGTTTTTTGGCTGTGAAAATTTTTTGTGCGTATCTCCAATTTTTTTATTATTATTACCTGCACTCAGTTAAAGTATTTCATATTTTGGTATACTTTATTGTCTGTTTTATTGCAGTGTTATGAGTTCGGAAGAAGAAGCAGCTAGGTCGCGGAGACCTGCTTCTTCCGAAGAGTCGTCTAGCAAGACGACTCCGCCTTCCAGAACTCTCCCGAGTACTTCTGTACATGGGGGAGGGAGGAGGTAAGTTGCAGGTAAGTTGCCCAGTGGTGTTTCCCTGCAGGGTTTGCCAGCCTCGGAGCTTGCGGCTTCGAGGCGGGTAGCGTTAGTTTCAACTCCGAAGCCCACGGCTTCGGGGTGGGTGGTGTCAGGTTCTAGTGGTTTGGATATCACGAATCCAATCCCCCTGTCGTTCAGACCAGAAGGGGGGACGTCTGTTTCCTGCACGATAGCGATGACTCGCTTAAATCCGTTAGGGGAGATGCGTGCCACTACTGCAGGGCAGCTCACGGGCACCGCCCATGTTGGTCTGGGTTCTCAAACCCTAGCCCCCAGCCGATGCCAAGTAGGGGAACGAGTACTGCCCGGGCTGTCTATATTGCCAGCTGATGGGGAGGCTCGAGCTAACAATTATGGGCGCTCTACGGAGCAACAGGTGTTGTCACCTGAGTGCGCGACTACTAGTGCTCTCCTATTGCCGATCTCTAGTGGTACAATAGCGAGTTCACATGCCTTTAGTCGGTGGGCAAATACCGGGTCATCCCGGTCCGCCCTCGCACTGGGTGCCTTGAGCGCCCGGCCCATGGCTGTTGCATTTTCTTGCTCAGCCAGTATGGGTAATTTGTGCGCGACTTTGGGTTCATACCCTCAGCGCACTTCTCCCGTAGAGGGAGGTGAGCGTCCCTCCGCGGAGGGTTCGGTTCGTGTTTCCGAAGCGGCTTTGGGGATCCGAACGAAACCGAATAAGCGCTCTAAAAGCGAGTTTCGGCTTTGACTCTTGTTGAGCCAGCCAAAAAGAAACTTAAGAAAGGGGCTAAAAGAGGCAAGGCTTTGCCTGCCTCTTGCCCGTCTGGCCTGGCTAATCCGCCTGGATCCTCTCAATCTGAGATGTTCGGCATGATGCGGGCTTTTGCTCAGAGTCAGGGTTGGTCCCTTGTACCGGGCACCACAACCCCTGCTTCTGTCCTTATTCTAGTGTCTGACATTGAGACTAATCAGCCTTTTATGGTTGATTCTTCATTGTCTGAGACGGGATCGCAAGCGCCTCCTATTCCCGCAGCCCTCGGGGCTCCGCCGGACGAGGAGACTTATGGTTGTCCATGGGTGGGTCCGCCTGTTTTGTCCTTTGTTGGCGGTCCTTTGTCCCAATCAATGCAGGCAGAACCAGATTTAGAGGCGGCCTCTCAAGCTTCGGTTTCCGAATCGTTTGGGCAGGCAGAGCCTCAGTCGCGATTGCTTTGTTGTCCAAATATCTCCCTGAATTTCAGTCAGCCCGCGCGCAGGGTTCGACTTTGAGTTGGTTCAGGCAGCAGGATTCCTCCGAGGGTATTTCTCTTGCTTAGGATTTCAAGCTGGAGTATGACCGCATTGAAGCAGCGCTTCTAGTTAAGCGCCCTCTTGCGGTTAAGGGTAAGGCCTTTGCCTTTGTTTCCCAAGATCAAGACAGCTTTTTCAAAGCTAAGTCTCTCTCTCCGGAGATTTTAGCGGTGGGTCATCGCTTGCGGGCGATCAATCCGCTTACCTCTGTCGCTTTTAAGTCTGAGGATAAGCGTTGGAGTAGTGTTGAAAGCCAGGTCAGAGCAGGTATGCGTTTGGCTGCTTTTCAAGGTTTTCTCTCCGACCTCAGGTCTAGGGCGGAGGAGTTGAATGTCACTGATGGTGACAAGCTGGTTATCGATGACCTGCTGCATACTCTTTTTAGTTTGCAGTGGTCACAGCTTTCCACTGCAGCTGCCTCGGTCACGTACTGTCGCAGAGTCTTGGCTCTTACTGCCCTTGGGGTTAAGGAGTCGGACATCGCACCGCTTCTCCGGGATATTCCGTCTCGGGGTCCTTCGCTTTTTGGTGGTCAATTCGCTACGGTTTTCAAAGAGAAATCGATGCTCGAAAGCAGGTCTCTGACATGACTACGCAGTTTCGCGCTCACTCTAAGTCGACGCGGGTCTCTGTCCGTCGGAGGCCTGCCAGTCCCGCTTCGGGGCAACACAGTCGTGTTTCTGGGGTCCCGCCTGTTTTTTTTTTCCCCCAAGCGCTCGGGAAAACTTCGTTTGATACTGAACTTGAAAAGAATAAACAAATTCATTCCTTCAGTACATTTTCGGATGGAGACTCTCGCCTCCATTCTCCCGTTGATCAAGAGGAAGGATTACGCGGTCTCGATAGATCTCAAGGATGCGTATTTCCATATTCCCATTCATCGCGCTTCTCGCGATCTTCTGGGATTTTCCTTCCTCTCAGAGACTTTTCGCTTCCGCGCTCTTCCCTTCGGGCTGCGCCCAGCCCCTCGGGTTTTTACTCAGGTTGTAGCCGTGCTGGCAGCCTCATTGAGGCACCGCGGCCTTCGGCTATTTTGCTACCTGGACGACTGGCTTCTCCTAGCGGAGTCGCAAGATCGTTTGTTGGACGAGACTCGTTTGCTCGTCAATCTTACTCAAGAATTAGGTTTCCTAATAAATTGGGAAAAGTTAATTCCTACTCGCAGCCCAGTTTTTCTGGGGGCTGTGTTAGTCATTCGGAATCAGTTGGCTCGGCCCAGTCGAGGCAGGATTCTCACTATTGTCTCGGCAGCTCGCAAGCTCATTCTGGCCAGAAAGGTCAAGGCCAGACAGTGGCTTCAGTTTTTGGGTTATCTAGCCAGTCTAGTCGATGTTCTGGAGGATTGCCGTCTCCTTATGAGACCGTTTCCAAGACATCTCAAAGACATCTCCTCAGGTTTTACAAACCAGGCAAGGATTCTCTGTTGGTCTGGGTTCCAGTACCAATAAGGAATCAAGTCTCTTCTCTCCCGTTGGACGAACGAGGAGTTTCTCGCGCGAGGCAAGTCCTTCCGTACCCCCGTTCTGTCGATCTCGGTTTCGACGGACGCCTCTCGGTTGGGGTGGGGCGGACATAGTAATGGCAGCACGGGGGATTGGTCTCATCTCGGGACTCTACCCCATATCATTGTCCTGGAGTTTATGGCAGTCTTTTTACCCTGCTCCACTTCAGAAGTCGACTTCTGAGTCGTTCAGTTCTGATCCTCACGGACAATGTCACAGTGGCGGCTTATATCAATTGGCAGGGAGGTACTCGTTCTGCCACCCTGAATGCCCTAGCAGCTCAGCTGTGGAGGTGGTGTCGTCCTATGGCGATCACGCCCGTTGCCTCTTTCATCCCCGGTCAGGAAAACCTCATTGCGGATTTTCTATCCCGGGGCAGGAGTCTTCCATCAGAATGGAAGCTCCATCAAGAGGTCTTTTGCCGCATTCGCAGTTGCCTGGGCCCACTGGAAGTGGACTTGTTTGCGTCAGCCCTGAACCACCAACTTCCGAAATACTGCTCCCGTGTTCGCGATCAGGGAGCTTGGGCTCTGGATGCTTTCTCAGTTGGGAGAATCTTCAAGGGTTCGCCTTCCCTCCCTTTCAGCTGATTCCGCGAGTCTCGCGGAAGATCGGGCTCGGGTGCTTGTGATAGCTCCTTTTTGGCCCAGGAGGATTTGGTTTCCGGAGCTAATGAGCCTTCTGGTGGCTCAACCGTTCCTTCTTCCGCTAAGAGCGGATCTAGTGTTGCAACCCCTCTCGGGGATTCTTCACCACAGTCCGCAGTCCCTTCATTTGACTGCTTGGCCCCTGTCGGGGAATTTGCAAGACAGTCGGGTCTCTCTGATAGAGCCGCTGACTTCTTAATGTCCAGTCGTAGAGTTTCTACTAGGGAAATTTATAATTTAAAGAGCGGGATCAAACCCCGTCTAAGGCTCTTATTGGTTCAATCGCGGATTTTCTAATCTCGCTATTTGACAAAGGGAGGTCCATCTCTACTATCCGAGGCTACCGGTCTGCGATTGGTGCCATTCATTCGGGGTTCTCAGATGGTTCGGGGATTTCTAATTCCCCGCTGTTTGAGTGGTTTGATTCGGTCTTTCTTTTTGAAACGTCCTCCTCGTTCTAAGTTAGTCCCGTCTTGGAGTCTGCCTAAGGTCTTAGAAGCCCTAGCCAAGCCTCCTTTTGAGCCGTTAGGTGAAGCTTTGCTTCACCATCTTACGGTTAAGACGCTCTTCTTGGTAGCCATTGCCTCTGGGCAGAGGCGCAGTACCCTTCATGCCCTCTGTCTTACTCCTGGTCATGTTCGCTGGGAGAGAAAAGGTGTTAGATTGATTCCTAAGGCTTCTTTCATTGCCAAGAATCAAACGGCTTCCTCTGGCCCTGTTGAGATTTTTCTTTGTCCGCTTTCTGAATTTTCGTCAGTGCGCGAGGACAAGGTTTGGTGTCCTGTTAGAACTCTCAAATGGTATATTGATAAGACTAAGTCTTATCGCAAGGATGATCAGTTGTTCCTGATCACTCAAGAGCCTTTTTCTCCTGCTTCTCTTGATTCGATTTCTAGATTGTCGAGGCTATTAGGGCTGCTGGCACAGAGGCTCTTTTGTCAGACAGTAAGTCTCATGCTCATGACACTCGTAGTGTCAGCACTTCTTGGGCTCTGTTTCAAGGTGTGGCGCTTAATGATATTTTGAAGGCTGCTTATTGGCGTTCGTCCAATTCCTTCATTTCTTGCTACCTTAGGGATGTCCCTGCAGGTGAGGCTATTTTTGCGTCAGCTACCTTGAAGGCCGCTGTGTCTTCTTTGTAATTCTGTTCCCTTCTTCTCTTGAAATATGCCTCCCGGTTTTTGAATGGGCGCTGGTCTAGCATAATAGGTAGATATATATGATTTATTGCAGTAAATTTGTAAAATCAGCACTGATTTTCTTATTTACTATATAAATCTATATACCTACCTATGACCCTTCCTCCTTCCCCTCACCTTGCAAGCAACATGTTTCTTTTCGGGGTTGATCGCAAAAGAGGAAGATGACCGTTGCGTGTTGCCGCCCATGAGTGGCGAAGGGGAGAACAATAGGATTACGGGGGGTTAAGTTAAGTTCTCGAACGGGTTCGCGTAGTCAAGTGACTGGCATAATAGATAGGTATATAGATTTATATAGTAAATAAGAAAATCAGTGCTGATTTTACAAATTTGGCCAATTTGGCTATTGCTTTGTATTTTATGTGCACTGTATATAAAAGATCTCCATGGGAGATGAGAATGTTAGCAGGTAAAGGCATGTACCAGTACATTTAAATAGTATGTATATATATTTTAAGGTTATCACTTGAGAGTCAAATGAATGCCACATATTTTCTTTCATTTTTTGGTGTAATTATACTTGTTTCTTGGTGAGACACATCTGGCTATTGCCTTGTTTTTTATATGCACTGTATTTATAACATCTTCATGGGAAATGGGATTGTTAGCAGGTTAAAGGTATGTAACTGTACATTTAAATAGTATGTATATATATTTTAAGGTTATCACTTGAAAGTTAAATGAATTCCATATATCTTATTTCAATTTTTCTTATTATACTTGTCTTGGCGAGACACAATCTGGCTATTGCCGTGTTTTTTATATGTACTATATAAAACATCTTCATGTGAACTGAGAATGTGAGAATGTTAAGGTATTTATCAGTAAATGTAAGTAATATATGTGTATATATTTTAAGGTTATCACTTGCGAATCAAATGAATGCCACATGTCTTTTTCAATTTTTGTAATTATGCAAGTTTCGTTTATTGGCGATACACAATCTGGCTATTCCCCTTTTTTTATGTGCACTGTATATGAAATATCATCATGGAAAATGAGAATGTTAGCAGGTTAAGGCATGTAACAGTACATATCAATGGTTACATGTCGTTTTTCCGAAGGTTCGTATTTCCGAAGGTTCGTTTTTCCGAAGGCTCATAATTCCGAAGGTTCGTTATTCCGAAGGTTCGTTACTCCGAAGGTTCGTTTTTCCAAAGGTTCGTTTTTCCGAAGGTTCTTTTTTCCGAAAATGAAATAGGGTTCATAATTCCGAAGGTTCGTATTTCCGAAAATGAAATGAGGTTCGTATTTCCGAAAATGAAAAAGGGTTCGTATTTCCGAAAATGAAAAAGGGTTCGTGTTTCCGAAAATGAAAAAGGGTTCGTATTTCCGAAAATGAAATAGGGTTCGTATTTCCGAAAATGAAAAAGGGTTCGTATTTCCGAAAATGAAAAAGGGTTCGTATTTCCGAAAATGAAATAGGGTTCGTATTTCCGAAAATGAAAAAGGGTTCGTATTTCCGAAAATGAAAAAGGGTTTAAATTCCGAGAATACGGCGTCAATCCGTATTTTGGATAGGGAGGAGGGGAAAGACGGCCAATTATTATTATTATCATTATTGTTATTATTATTAATATTATTATCATTATTATAATTGTTCCTATTATAATAACCAATATTTGTGAGCGAGCGTAGAGAGAGAGGGCCTCAGGAATACATGTTTCATTTCTCGAAAAATGATATTACTTCGGTGATTAAAATACATACTGATATATTGAAGAAAGTGAATGATCGGATTCCGGATTAAATTTGCTACAACGAAATTGGCTTGAAGTTATTTATATAATGTATATACCGCTTTGGAAAATGAGACACAGCAAAGTTCCAAGTAGATCTTTACAAGCAGAAAATGGCCACGTAATGTTTTTGAAAGGGGGAGCTGATGCCTCTTGGCAGAATATCATACTCCCCGTTCGTACAATTTGCAAGCGAGCGAAGCGAGTTAGAAAAAACATAAAACCCTTTTTTATTGTAATGGAAATGCAATTTCGCCATCAAAAGACAAATATAGAACATGTAATAATGAGCCATGAATAATATTACTGAACCCTACTGCCGAATATGGAATATTTGGGCACTTCACTCGCCCTAATGAATGGCGTTCCCTGTCCCAAACTATTCCGTTTCTAAATCTTACGCGCTAGTGAGCAAGTTAAAAAAAGGAGATATTGTCTATAGAATAATGATTTTAGCCGACCATCTCGCTTCCCAAAATAAAAGGATGTTCGGGCACCACGCTGCTGGATTCCAGCGAGCCAAACATTGACACTTTGTTATCTTTAAGATGTAATTACTTCGTGAACATAAATTGTGATTAAAAAAGTATACTATGAAAAGTGTAAACTAAAAATAAGGTGGGGACGTCCTGCTTCCCTAGCCCTCAGAGCCATCTATTACAGAGTTTGGCCAACTCGGCTCCATGTAGGTAGCAATATGGCGCTTGTTGCTTTGTTAGGCAAGCACTAAACAAAGGAATATACACCATGTTGTGCCCAAATAAACCGAGTTGGCCGAAGTCTGTAATATGGCTCTGTAGATGACTCTACAAGCCCTCCCCTCCGGTCCCCAAAACAACAACAGCAATAAAAACAACAACATAATATTACAGAGAGTTCATAAAGGAGTCACTGCTATTGATAAGTGCCCCTTTTGTCTTGTGATAAGTGCCCTATACCTATACCTATGTATATTTAATATATTGTACGTATATACTCCGATGTCGCTTACAAATTGAGCCCTAAAGTCCACAAAAGAACCACATAGGCCTACCTAGCTCAGAGAGGCTTCCTTTATAATAGATTCCGATCCCCTACTGATATCAGCATAATGAGAGGCAGTGGAAGCAGGGGGCAGTTATACAAGAATGAGCAGTGCCCTTACATCAAAACGGGAAGAATGACAATTTCTTTCTAAATTTTGTTAAGCTCGCTGGCTACGCTCGCTCGCATTTACCATTGTCTTTTTATCATATTAGGAAAATCGCTGCTATTCAAAATATCTTCAATATGAATAATCAGACCATTGCACTCAACTGTAAAGTAATTTTTTCTTTTCTTTTTTTTTTCTTTTTCATCTAGAACCATGCTAAGACATAAACAATAATGTGTCGAAAATGATATTCGATAGTGTATTAATCAGAATGTAGCGGTATACTATTGTCTCAGCTCAAAGTGGCATTTCCCGCAATTTTTTCACCCTTTGTAGGTGCCCTTTGCCCCCAAAGTGCCCCTTTTGTTGGTGCCCCCACCCATTTTGAAAGACGCTCCGCCGCCCCTGCTATCACCCACACTGGGAGTTATTAAAGTCCTGGATTCTGATCTTTACCTCCTATTTTGTTCTTTTTAATTATATATTGTGATATGATTTACATTTCATACAAGTAATATAATGTGATAATGCTGAACTCACTTTCCTTTTCAGATGATGATAGAATCTTAATTACATTCAAATGATCCTAATGATTGCTAAAGTTTTGCAACCATGGGCCTATTTCTATCTGTCAACCTCAAAACACATATAAATCTGACAAGATGATTTTGTGGTTTACAACGTGGAAAATATTATCCAGTGGATCCAAATTTCTACATATCCATAATGAAAATTATAGTGTCCAAAGCATATTGTGCTAAGGCTGGCTACTAAAATAAGGCAATTTTTTAACACGTATTTTTTTTCATTTAGTATGCATGAATGTGTAAAATTATTTGACTATATAAATTCATTATGCAAAACATAACATCATATTTGTAAACATATTTTTAGGCATTTTACTCCCATTGCAGGCTAATTTTGTGGGTTGTGGCCATAGCTTTAATGCCAAATTAATTTACAGTAGAGAAAACCTTAGGTTGGTGAAACATTGTAGATTGACAGATTGACGGGTATTATATGAATACACAGATGAATTAAGAGTGAACATGACTCATCAAATAAACTGGGTAATATTCCTGATCGGTAACTTATACGTAAAAATGAGAGTGTTAAGATATATCATTTCAGAGACTGGTAAAATATTAAGGTGCACAAATATACTTCTTAGAATGTTTGTAAGTGTCTTTTGTTGATAGCATTTAAAGATGATAAAGTGTCCTTTTTTCTCGTTCGTTCGTAAAACTTAAACTTTTCTTGGATGCCTCGTTCAGCAAATATACACATATTCATATTGAAAAGTGCCCGAAATCCGACATAAAATTATCAAGTATAGGAGGTGATCATGTACATAAACTTTTCTCGGGTATTTCTTTGACAAAATAAAATTGTAGGTTAATTCTTTCCTCGCTCTCTTCGCTCGCTCATAAAATTTAGAAAATGTAGAAACATAATGGTGGATTTTCGGGAAAGATGTGTCAGCCCCCCCCCCCCCCTACTTAAAAAAAAAAGAATTTATGCGGCCCCTGTAATTATAAAAAATATAGTTTGTAAAAAGGAGGGAGAGGGAAGAGAAAGGAGAAAATAAAAAGGTGAAAAGATTCATTAGAGGTTAGAAGGGAAAAAAGAGAGAAAAAGAAGAAAAAAAGGAAAGAAAACAGAAAACCTAATTCCGATTTTTTCAACACTGAAATTCGTATATGCATATGGGAATAAATAGATTATAAGAAAAAAGCGAAAGGAAAACAAAGAAGAAAGCGACAGGACGAAGAAAGAAGAACTTTGAGATGACATTAACGATGAACATGGCTGCCCAAATACAGTTTTGTATCTCAGACCCGGACGAGACTCATCTTTCTTTCACATTCCTTTAATCCAAATAGGACTGGAGGGCAATTAGCGTATATGCATATGGGAATAAATAGATTATAAGAAAAAAGCGAAAGGAAAACAAAGAAGAAAGCGACAGGACGAAGAAAGAAGAACTTTGAGATGAGATTAACGATGAACATGGCTGCCCAAATACAGTTTTGTATCTCAGACCCGGACGAGACTCATCTTTCTTTCACATTCCTTTAATCCAAATAGGACTGGAGGGCAATTAGCGCCCCCCCCCCCCCCACCGCTGATAGTTTTAAAGGGCTTGCCGCACGACCTTATGACTTTTTCTTTAGAGTGTAATGTATCTTTTGATACAAAATGTGTGTGTATTCCCGGGTATGGTGTTACGTAACATTTGAAGGTCATGTAATAAATGTCAATGAAAAATGGTAGGTTCGTATTTATGAGTAAAACCATTAATCATTTGTACAGATTCTAATGAGTTGCCGGAAGGGGTCCAACCGTCTTCTTTCCTATTCCATTTTTTTCTTTTTTTCGTATTTCCGAAAATGAAAAAGGGTTCGTATTTCCGAAAATGAAATAGGGTTCGTATTTCCGAAAATGAAAAAGGGTTCGTATTTCCGAAAATGAAATAGGGTTCGTATTTCCGAAAATGAAAAAGGGTTCGTATTTCCGAAAATGAAAAAGGGTTCGTATTTCCGAAAATGAAATAGGGTTCGTATTTCCGAAAATGAAAAAGGGTTCGTATTTCCGAAAATGAAAAAGGGTTTAAATTCCGAGAATACGGCGTCAATCCGTATTTTGGATAGGGAGGAGGGGAAAGACGGCCAATTATTATTATTATCATTATTGTTATTATTATTAACGTAGATGTCATTATTATAATTGTTCCTATTATAATAACCAATATTTGTGAGCGAGCGTAGAGAGAGAGGGCCTCAGGAATACATGTTTCATTTCTCGAAAAATGATATTACTTCGGTGATTAAAATACATACTGATATATTGAAGAAAGTGAATGATCGGATTCCGGATTAAATTTGCTACAACGAAATTGGCTTGAAGTTATTTATATAATGTATATACCGCTTTGGAAAATGAGACACAGCAAAGTTCCAAGTAGATCTTTACAAGCAGAAAATGGCCACGTAATGTTTTTGAAAGGGGGAGCTGATGCCTCTTGGCAGAATATCATACTCCCCGTTCGTACAATTTGCAAGCGAGCGAAGCGAGTTAGAAAAAACATAAAACCCTTTTTTATTGTAATGGAAATGCAATTTCGCCATCAAAAGACAAATATAGAACATGTAATAATGAGCCATGAATAATATTACTGAACCCTACTGCCGAATATGGAATATTTGGGCACTTCACTCGCCCTAATGAATGGCGTTCCCTGTCCCAAACTATTCCGTTTCTAAATCTTACGCGCTAGTGAGCAAGTTAAAAAAAGGAGATATTGTCTATAGAATAATGATTTTAGCCGACCATCTCGCTTCCCAAAATAAAAGGATGTTCGGGCACCACGCTGCTGGATTCCAGCGAGCCAAACATTGACACTTTGTTATCTTTAAGATGTAATTACTTCGTGAACATAAATTGTGATTAAAAAAGTATACTATGAAAAGTGTAAACTAAAAATAAGGTGGGGACGTCCTGCTTCCCTAGCCCTCAGAGCCATCTATTACAGAGTTTGGCCAACTCGGCTCCATGTAGGTAGCAATATGGCGCTTGTTGCTTTGTTAGGCAAGCACTAAACAAAGGAATATACACCATGTTGTGCCCAAATAAACCGAGTTGGCCGAAGTCTGTAATATGGCTCTGTAGATGACTCTACAAGCCCTCCCCTCCGGTCCCCAAAACAACAACAGCAATAAAAACAACAACATAATATTACAGAGAGTTCATAAAGGAGTCACTGCTATTGATAAGTGCCCCTTTTGTCTTGTGATAAGTGCCCTATACCTATACCTATGTATATTTAATATATTGTACGTATATACTCCGATGTCGCTTACAAATTGAGCCCTAAAGTCCACAAAAGAACCACATAGGCCTACCTAGCTCAGAGAGGCTTCCTTTATAATAGATTCCGATCCCCTACTGATATCAGCATAATGAGAGGCAGTGGAGCAGGGGGCAGTTATACAAGAATGAGCAGTGCCCTTACATCAAAACAGGAAGAATGACAATTTCTTTCTAAATTTTGTTAAGCTCGCTGGCTACGCTCGCTCGCATTTACCATTGTCTTTTTATCATATTAGGAAAATCGCTGCTATTCAAAATATCTTCAATATGAATAATCAGACCATTGCACTCAACTGTAAAGTAATTTTTTCTTTTCTTTTTTTTTTCTTTTTCATCTAGAACCATGCTAAGACATAAACAATAATGTGTCGAAAATGATATTCGATAGTGTATTAATCAGAATGTAGCGGTATACTATTGTCTCAGCTCAAAGTGGCATTTCCCGCAATTTTTTCACCCTTTGTAGGTGCCCTTTGCCCCCAAAGTGCCCCTTTTGTTGGTGCCCCCACCCATTTTGAAAGACGCTCCGCCGCCCCTGCTATCACCCACACTGGGAGTTATTAAAGTCCTGGATTCTGATCTTTACCTCCTATTTTGTTCTTTTTAATTATATATTGTGATATGATTTACATTTCATACAAGTAATATAATGTGATAATGCTGAACTCACTTTCCTTTTCAGATGATGATAGAATCTTAATTACATTCAAATGATCCTAATGATTGCTAAAGTTTTGCAACCATGGGCCTATTTCTATCTGTCAACCTCAAAACACATATAAATCTGACAAGATGATTTTGTGGTTTACAACGTGGAAAATATTATCCAGTGGATCCAAATTTCTACATATCCATAATGAAAATTATAGTGTCCAAAGCATATTGTGCTAAGGCTGGCTACTAAAATAAGGCAATTTTTTAACACGTATTTTTTTTCATTTAGTATGCATGAATGTGTAAAATTATTTGACTATATAAATTCATTATGCAAAACATAACATCATATTTGTAAACATATTTTTAGGCATTTTACTCCCATTGCAGGCTAATTTTGTGGGTTGTGGCCATAGCTTTAATGCCAAATTAATTTACAGTAGAGAAAACCTTAGGTTGGTGAAACATTGTAGATTGACAGATTGACGGGTATTATATGAATACACAGATGAATTAAGAGTGAACATGACTCATCAAATAAACTGGGTAATATTCCTGATCGGTAACTTATACGTAAAAATGAGAGTGTTAAGATATATCATTTCAGAGACTGGTAAAATATTAAGGTGCACAAATATACTTCTTAGAATGTTTGTAAGTGTCTTTTGTTGATAGCATTTAAAGATGATAAAGTGTCCTTTTTTCTCGTTCGTTCGTAAAACTTAAACTTTTCTTGGATGCCTCGTTCAGCAAATATACACATATTCATATTGAAAAGTGCCCGAAATCCGACATAAAATTATCAAGTATAGGAGGTGATCATGTACATAAACTTTTCTCGGGTATTTCTTTGACAAAATAAAATTGTAGGTTAATTCTTTCCTCGCTCTCTTCGCTCGCTCATAAAATTTAGAAAATGTAGAAACATAATGGTGGATTTTCGGGAAAGATGTGTCAGCCCCCCCCCCCCCTACTTAAAAAAAAAAGAATTTATGCGGCCCCTGTAATTATAAAAAATATAGTTTGTAAAAAGGAGGGAGAGGGAAGAGAAAGGAGAAAAGAAAAAGGTGAAAAGATTCATTAGAGGTTAGAAGGGAAAAAAGAGAGAAAAAGAAGAAAAAAAGGAAAGAAAACAGAAAACCTAATTCCGATTTTTTCAACACTGAAATTCGTATATGCATATGGGAATAAATAGATTATAAGAAAAAAGCGAAAGGAAAACAAAGAAGAAAGCGACAGGACGAAGAAAGAAGAACTTTGAGATGAGATTAACGATGAACATGGCTGCCCAAATACAGTTTTGTATCTCAGACCCGGACGAGACTCATCTTTCTTTCACATTCCTTTAATCCAAATAGGACTGGAGGGCAATTAGCGTATATGCATATGGGAATAAATAGATTATAAGAAAAAAGCGAAAGGAAAACAAAGAAGAAAGCGACAGGACGAAGAAAGAAGAACTTTGAGATGACATTAACGATGAACATGGCTGCCCAAATACAGTTTTGTATCTCAGACCCGGACGAGACTCATCTTTCTTTCACATTCCTTTAATCCAAATAGGACTGGAGGGCAATTAGCGCCCCCCCCCCCCCCCACCGCTGATAGTTTTAAAGGGCTTGCCGCACGACCTTATGACTTTTTCTTTAGAGTGTAATGTATCTTTTGATACAAAATGTGTGTGTATTCCCGGGTATGGTGTTACGTAACATTTGAAGGTCATGTAATAAATGTCAATGAAAAATGGTAGGTTCGTATTTATGAGTAAAACCATTAATCATTTGTACAGATTCTAATGAGTTGCCGGAAGGGGTCCAACCGTCTTCTTTCCTATTCCATTTTTTTCTTTTTTTCTTATTTTTTCTAGAATTATGAGCCCTTTTTCATTTTCGGAAATACGAACCTTCGGAAATATGAAGCCTATTTCATTTTCGGAATTATGAACCTTCGGATAAACGAACCTTCGGATAAACGAACCTTCGGAATAACGAACCTTCGGAATAATGCAACAAATGTTCGGAATTACGAACCCTTTTTCATTTTCGGAATTATGAACCCCCAGGCATGGGAAATTAGTGTTTCGGAAATACGAACCTTCGGAAAAACGAACCTTCGGAAAAACGAGATGCCCCCATATCAATAGTATGTACATGTACATATATTTTAAGATTATCACTTAAGAATCACATGAGTGTCACATATTTTCTTCCAATTTTCTGTAATTACACTTTGTTTATTGGCGATACACCCTTATCTGGCTATTGCCTTGTTTTTATGTGCACTGTATTTAAAACATCTTCATGGGAAATGAGAATGTTAGCAGGTTAAGGTATGTACCTGTACATGTAAATACATGTAATTTGTTTATATATTTTAAGGTTATCACTTGAGAGTCAAATAATGCCACATATCTTATTTCAATTTTTGTAATTATACTTGTCTTGGCGAGACACAATCTGGCCATTGCCTTGTTTTTTATATGCACTGTATATAAAACATCTTCATGGGAATTGAGAATATCTACCTGTCTTATTTATGCTATTCCAGCGCTAGTGCTGCTCCTAACCGAGCCAGAATATCATCAGGTTGAGGTATGTGTAAATAATTATGTTTCTATATTTTAAGGTTAACACTTGGGAGTCAAATGAATGCCACATATTACCGTCTATTTGGAGCCAGATGGGCGTTAATGTTATTTTAATAGAACACAGAGTTACCGCCCTTCTGTCTCTCAACAGACGATATCTGTTACATAAAAAAAACCAAAAAAAACAGACGATATCTGCTTTCAATTCTTGTAGTTACACTTGCTTCTTGGCGAGACACAATCTGGCCACTGCCTTAAAAAATGCACTGCACTATATATATAAAACATCCGGACAACTACCACCGGACAACTACCCCCGGACACATACCCCCCCCCCCTCGAAAACTACCCCCGGGACAATTTCCCCCTAGGACAATTAACCCCCAGGACAACTACCCCCAGGACAAATACCCCCAGGACAAATACCCGTGGACAACTACCCCCTGGACAATTACCACCGTAATCTGGGGTAGTTGTCGGGGGTGGGGGTATGGGGTAATCATCATTCTAAGGGGGTAATTTTTCCTGGGGCATAATTGTCCTGGGGTAATTGTCCTTGGGGTAGTTGTCCTAGGAGGAAGTTATCTAGGGGGTAATTGTCCGGGAGGTAGTTATCCGGGGTAGTTTTCCAGGGGGTAGTTGTCCTAGAATCGTAAGTAATGTGTACTCTATATATATTTTAAGGTTATCACTTGAGAGTCAAATAAATGGCACATATCTTTCCATTTTTGTAATTGAACGGGTTTCTCGTTCCTTAAGGGGTTCTATGCTGCTTATTTAATTACCCCCGGACACATACCCCCCCCCCCCCGAAAACTACCCCCGGGCAATTTCCCCCTAGGACAATTAACCCCCAGGACAACTACCCCCAGGACAAATACCCGTGGACAACTACCCCCTGGACAATAACCCCCGGACAATTACCACCGTAATCTGGGGTAGTTGTCGGGGGTGGGGGTATGGGGTAATCGTCATTCTAAGGGGGTAATTTTTCCTGGGGCATAATTGTCCTGGGGTAATTGTCCTTGGGGTAGTTGTCCTTGGGGTAGTTGTCCTAGGAGGTAGTTATCTAGGGGGTAATTGTCCGGGAGGTAGTTATCCGGGGTAGTCTTCCAGGGGGTAGTTGTCCTAGAATCGTAAGTAATGTGTACTCTATATATATTTTAAGGTTATCACTTGAGAGTCAAATAAATGGCACATATCTTTCCATTTTTGTAATTGAACGGGTTTCTCGTTCCTTAAGGGGTTCTATGCTGCTTATTTGAAAAAAAAACATTTGTTGAATTTGATGATAAAAGTATTTTACCATATTCTCTTAGTAATTTCATACAAGCATTTGGTTTACTATGCTAGTTTCTAGCATATTAATTTGTACAGCAAGGTGACTAGAATGTATCTATGTAAAATATATGCTTGAAGAAAATCAAACACTTGTTTGATATTATTCGAGTGATTGTCTACAATAAAATCGTATTGAATCAAAGCATTATGTGGTATATGTTGATGTAATTTCTGTGTTTATCCTTGTAGGTATATGCATTTGAAATGTTTCACATGTATTTTTACTACAATAAGCAGTCATCAGGTACAAATTTTGTTCTGTTGAGCCTTTGTATTAAGGAGTAGACAAAACAAATACCTATTGCAGTATACTTTTGATATAAATGTTTACGCTTAATGCTTAAATTACATACTACAGACAAGAATATTAAGCCTATAAGACGTAACCGAAAAGAATGCAGACTACATAGAGAATATATTGAATACAATAATTCCTTAAATTAAATTTGTTGGTGTTAATAGTCAAATTTGACTGATTGCTATTATAACACGTACCAACCACAACAACTTAATTCAGGCGCCAGGATAAACCATTTGTCAATTTAAAGGAAGCTGCATTTTCTCTGAAAGTTTATGCAAAAGATTTGTCCAAGCTCTTGAATATCAATTCCAAAATGTACTAAATATATGTATTATAATGATATCTATTGTATTCTTGCGATATACAGGTATAAAAATTATATTTACATATTACAAAGAACAATGCAAATATAGAACATTTGTAACAAATAATTTACAGTAATTTTATTCATACAGTATATACATGTATGATAATGTTGGTGGTCTATATTAACAGCCAAACTTGTCGGGTTAAGTCCCCGTTTAGCTTGGAAAAAGAAAAAAAAAGAATCAACGTAAGAAAAAAAAAGAATCAACGTAAGAAAAAAAAAAGACATAAGAGTGAATTAGTGTGAAAGAGAAAGAGAGAGTGGGGGGATGGGGGAAGGTGAGAGAAGCGGAGTGGAAAAAATTGGAAAGCATATACATTACAACATACAATTATGAGCCGAACAAAGTACTTGATTAAATTGCAAATTTTAACTAGACTACATTTGGAGACCTCTGTCATTTTTAGCTCATCCGGCGCGAATGATTTAGATTTGTTTGTATTAACTGCTAGATCTAAGTGAGATACACATAACTTCTACACAGAATTTGGAATTTTTGCCTCAAACATTACTTATGATAAGTTATGCATATTTATTCAAAATTTACAAAAAATGCTTATCCATTATAGGCCGATTTTGATTGGTTTTTTTTTAACTCCGTAGAGCTAAGTGAGATACACCGAAAATCTACACAGAATTTTGACATTTGGCCTCAAAAATGATAATTTATACAAATTTATTCAGAATGTACATGCCTCTTCTCCTTCAGTTATGGACCGGTTTTGATTGTTTTATCCGGTAAAGCTAAGTGAGATACAGAATTTTGACGTTTTGCCTCAAACATTAATTATAATTTATGCAAATATATTCAAATTAAAAAATAAATGCTTCCTCTTCCGCTTTGCCCAACCAGGGGGGTGTTTCATAAAGCAGTTCGTAAGTTACGCACGACTTTACGCACGACTGGTGATCAGTTCTTGTGCTAAATGATTGAGATTCTGATTAGTATAGCACCCAAGAACATAATTTATGTTCCAGTCGTTCGTAAAGTCATTCGTAACTTTACGAACAGCTTTATGAAGCACCCCCAGATTAGTAGAGAAATGAAAATCGTGACAATTGCTTTAGTCGGATGCCTGGAAAATTTGGGAATTGGAAGACGATAGTTTTTATGCGAAGGATAGTTTTTGTGCGGGGAAGATGGGATAAGTTTGACTGTTTGAAATATTGGAGGTTTTCTTATTAAAGGTATCAGCTATCAATTTTAGTTACCACAGTACATATTGGAGTACTTATATGATGCCTTTACCTAATACCGACCTCTTAACGATGTTTCCAACGACTACGGGAAAGATTCTTCATGAAACGTAATGAAAATTCATCAGACTATTACCCAAATACTGGGGAACAAGATCCAGGTACTGACGAGCGATAATACTTGCGCGTTCTTGTAGAAATGACGCCACAAGTCATCTCATTTTACGCATAGAGGGAGAAGTGCGTCTATTACCGACCCCAGCACATAAGTCAATGGCAATTTATGAAAAAAGATTATTTTAATGAAAATATGAAAAATTAAAAATAAATTGATAATATTTACGTTTTTATTCCTCATCCTGCTCTATTTTGGCCGTTCTCAACGTTGCTAGGCATTCTACACGTAGTCCCATGCGTTGATTTGGAAGACGCGCTCTCGATGCCATGATACGCTTAATGGTCGGTATAATGACTGGTCGGTATAGGGCTCACATAAGTAATTAACGGCCCCATTCACTTACGTGTTATAACGAAGGTTGTCTAAACATCATATTTTGAACATCGCTCGGTAGAAATCGTTTAGATTCACAGAACAGAGACAAAATATAAAAATCTCCCAAATAAAGTACCTTTTTGGGCACTTTCCCGGCGATAAAAAAAGATATTTTGGCTGAAACAAGGCTAGCCGAAATTTCGGCCCATTCGCACATGGAAACAGTGGAAGTGCACCAGTGATAAAATAAATCCTTTAAAAATAATAAAAGGCTAGCCAACTTCAGCTAAGGTGTCAAATTGGAAAGAGTATGTCTATCAAACACCATTTACGCTTTTTAAATTTACTGAGGAGATTTAATCGATTTTATACGAATATTTCAAATTAATTAATTTCAAATAATCTTCACCGGCATGCATTGGGAGCGGATGAATTATTTTTGTGTGCCCTATAGAGTAAGTCAAAATTTTATAATCTGAATAATTTCAGCCGTAAATGGTAGAGTTGCATCTACTGATAAAATTGATATCAATTTCTCATTATCTAATCAAGGGTAATGAGGACAGGCAAGTGAGAACGGTCCCAGTGACATCACTCACTATTGTCAATTTTCGTGCATGAAACTACTGTTGACGTGTAGATGCGGGAGTGTGATTCTTTATAGTGAATACTGCTTCCTTTGCACCTTGAATGAAGTGTCGGCAGATTGATGATGTTGAATGGCACCTGTTGGATCAAAATAGAGAATTTCAATTTTTGTCTTTATCTTTTAAAAACAAAGAATATAAAAGAAAAGGCTGCATATTCACTTTTCCTTCATATTCTCGCAATTTATTTCTAGAATAATCCGTCTATAATAAGGTTAGAAGGGGAGATTGGGGACGTTTCACATAATTACCCATGGATGCTGTTAGTGATAGGAAGTATTCCCGTACATTTAGAAAATCTTGTGTATGATAGGTCGGGAATGGGTGACGTCATAGGCGAGATGTTTGGTGTGTGTGTGTGTGTGTGTGTGTGTAACTGGGTTTTTACAGACGTGTATCAATCAGATATGATTATTTACGTCTGGGACCGACCTTTAACGTCACCATCCGAAAGACGTGACTCAGTCTCGAACCTGGGTCCGCTGAATCAGTTTATAACTTCCACTGGTAGCTGGATTACAGGCGCACGCCACAACAATTGGGGGATTGGCACATAATTGACCATTGAGGGCGTATATCGGCATGCTACTGATTTTCCATGATATGGAATGGTCGGACGACCGTGAGGTTGTGATGTTAAATTAACTCTTTTTGATGAGCCCAACGTTGTAAGTAGACAATTATAACATTATTTCATAAATGATAAGTAAATTGATAATCAGTGATAATCTCTATAAATTATGTTGATGATTAGTGGTGTAAAATTGATACCAAAGGTTTGCATAAAAGTTTATTGGGTAACATGTTGTACGGCATGTTAAGCATAACAGTAATGCTGTGTGTTGAACGATAGTTCACCATGATAATAATTAAGACTATGGCAATTGGGGCATGTTATATCTTATAGGGTTTAGTAGTTGACATGAATATATATGTAATTCTGATTAATGAAGCATTATGATAAAAATGGCTCATTTAAGGGAATTTATTATGAAAGTCAGACATCATTTACAAGCATGTTAGTAGTATAGGGCTTTCAGGCCTTGGGTAAATTTAGGCTCACATGAGAGCACTCTATTTGAGCATGTAGTGCAGGCCAGTTATTGTTTACAAATTTTAAGAAGCACTTTATATCATTTAGTGGCATTAAGATCAGATGATATTTCAGAGAATTCACACTGTATTAGATATGACGCATGAATAATTGACACAAACCAGTCATTTTCAAATTCAGATATAAATGTATATGTATTTATTGATTGAGACCAGACAAGATGACTAATTACTGTACAGTAACATGTTATTGCATAGCATGTGTATTCCAATGTTGATTGGATGTTTTCTTTATTTGTTTGTTCAATTACAGATTGAACCGTGCTGATATGTGCTGGATGTATCTTGTCAGCGTGGTCTCATAACATGGGCACTCTATTACATCTTGTTCAGCCTGTTTATTTATTGTCACATGGCTCCTGCGGTCTGTCCCCCACATCATGTTCAATAACGAGTCATCAGGATGAGTGACACAGGTCGACCTCGAGATGCTGGTAAGCTAGCTGGGGCAAATGGAGGGGAGCTGGGAGATGTGCCGGAGGTGAAACCTAATGACTCGGCGAGTCAGTGCGGCAGCCAGAGTAGCTCAACTTCCTCCGCCAGGCTAAGAGTGATGGCCCGGAAGGCAGCTTTAGCAGCTGAAGCTGCTACTTTGGAAGAGCATCAAGAACTTGAGTTAGAGGAGTTCCGCCTTACGCAGCGTAAGTTACGGCTTGCACTTAAGACCAAGCTACGGGTAGCGGAAGCGGAAGAACAAGTCTACCTAGCAGAAGGGAACAGGACGCTGGGAATCAGCTTTCCTTCTCGAATGAAGCTAGGTGATCAGAAAGCAGCGGAGGATGAAACAATACCATATCCTGTCAATGAGGCGCTGCAGACAAGTTCTCCAAAGAAAATCTGGGAAAGCGGGAGCTGACTGTAAAGTGCAAGTACCCAGGTCTCAAAGTGCAGAGGTTAGGTTGCCTAACCAAGATAAAGAGGTGAGGATTTCACTGAATCGTGAGACAGATGTTGAGCATCCTGACAAATCAGGAAGGTTATTGACCAGAAGTAGTGATGCAGAACTGGTCGAGTTGATGAGGCAAGGACAGCTGCAGCAGCAATGCCTCTTAGAAACAATGCAGCTTCCAAAAGCTGAGCTTACGCCTTATGATGGAAATCCCCTTGGGTTTTGGGAGTTTTTGCGAAGCTTTGAAGACAGTGTTGACTTTGCTCCAGTTGAGGACAAGACCAAGCTTACTCGTCTGCTACACTATTGCAGTGGTGAACCTAAGAAGCTGCTTAGTCCTTGTCTTTTGATGCCATCATCACAAGGGTATGCAATGGCGAAGCGCCTATTGATGGAGAGATTTGGGGATCCAGTTATGATTACTGAGGCCTGGATGAAGAAAATCACTCAGGGGAAGAACATAGGCCCTCGAGATAAGAAGGCTATGAGAGAGTTAGCAGATGATATGAGTACATGTCTGATGTCCTTTCAAGCCATGGGGTTTGAACATGAACTTTCTCCCCAGAGGATCCTTCTCACACTTGTTGAACGTCTGCCTTTCTATATGAGAGGGAAGTGGCTGTCTAGAGTTGGAGCTATTCGGCGTCAGCAGAGAATCCCCAGGTTCGAAGATTTGTTGTGTTTTGTGCAGGAGGCTGCACAAGAAGTCAACGACCCTGTTTTTGGAGGACTGATGACTGGTCAGAGTGATCAACGAAGAACTTCAGGTAGTGGGAAATCTAAGAGCTCCTTCTCTACATCCTCCAGTGAAAGACTTGCCAAACCAGAGATGTGTTTCCAGTGCAAGGAAAATCACAAGCTCTGGGACTGTAAGCAATTTAAGGACTTGTCTCCTAAAGATAGACTGCGGCTTGCCAGGAGGAAAGGCTTGTGTTTCAACTGCTTAAGACTAGGTCACATGACAGCAGGATGTAAAAGCAAGATGACCTGCTCTGTAGATGGTTGCACGAGGAAACACAACAAACTTCTGCATATCGCAGAACCAGTTGGTGACCAGAAGATTGACAGTGGTAATAACTTTGTGGAGTCAGAAGCCTCTTGTAGTTCCACAGGGGCCGGCAGGAAAAGTGTACTCCCTATAGTGCCTGTGAGGGTGAATGCAGAAGGCAATCAGGTGATGCTGTGGACTTATGCTTTGCTGGACACAGGATCCACAAATACGTTCTGCACGACCAACTTAGCAAGGAGACTTGGCGCTAAGGGAGTCAAGAAGAAGCTGTTGCTGACGACCCTTGACCGTAAGGAAAGTGCTGTGTATACAGAAGCTGTCAGTCTGATTGTGGACTCTGGAGTGAACAGCGAGAAG
The DNA here is from genome assembly GCA_025617745.1 of Heliocidaris erythrogramma. Classification (NCBI taxonomy): domain Eukaryota; kingdom Metazoa; phylum Echinodermata; class Echinoidea; order Camarodonta; family Echinometridae; genus Heliocidaris; species Heliocidaris erythrogramma. Next base: position 35,863,572 of record CM046868.1, read on the forward strand.
GTTAAGATGGCATGTGTGTACACAAGGGACAATATCAACGTCAAAGGTGTACACATGGCCACAGTTGATGACATCAAGGGACTCACCCACCTGAAAGGGATTGACATTCCTGTTGCCACTAAAGAGGAGGTAGGCTTGATCATTGGTCAAGACATCTCAGAAGCTTTGCTGCCTCTGGAAGTTAGGCGTGGGAAGAAAGGACCGTATGCTGTTAAGACGTGCCTTGGATGGTCACTCCATGGTCCACTGAGCCGAGCAAATGGAGAGAATACAACAGTATATGCCACAAATACTTTCATTGAAGGAGATCTGTGCCTTGAGAGACAGTTAGAAATGTTCTGGAAGATCGAGACCCCTGACGCTCTCAAGGCAGAAAGAGGTATGTCAAGGAATGACATCAAGGCCTTGGCAGAATGGGAGCATGGTATCTGTGTTAAGGAAGGACATTATCAGCTTCCTATACCTTTCAAGAAGAGACCTCCAGATCTTCAGAACAACCGATGGATGGCTGAGAAGAGGCTCCAAGGTCTTGGAAGGAAACTCCAACAAAGTGAAGGCCTCCTTCAGAAGTATTCAGATGGCATGGCAGATCTTTTGCAGAAAGGCTATGCAGAGGAGGTCATTGAACAAAACCGTGACACTGAGAATGGATGTGAGTGGTATTTACCACATCACCCGGTAATACATCCCATGAAACCCGGGAAAGTGAGAATTGTTTTTGACTGTGCATCACAATGGAAAGGTCTCTCACTGAATGATGTGGTTTACCAAGGACCAGATTTGACAAATAAGCTGATTGGGGTGCTGTTGAGGTTTCGATGTGCACCCGTGGCCCTCATGGCTGACATCGAAGCTATGTTTCATCAGGTTCGTGTGCCGACAGCAGACCGAGATGTTCTGAGGTTCTTGTGGTGGCCAACAGGTGACATGAAGAAAGATCCACATGTTTACAGAATGTGTGTACACCTGTTTGGTGGGACATGGAGTCCAAGTGTATGCAGCTATGCACTCTGCCGGACAGCCGAGGACAATGAATCTCAATACAGCCCTGATGTCACCAGGATTGTGAAAGACAATTTCTATGTGGATGATTGCTTGGTTGCTGTTGCTGATGAAGAAGCTGCAATCACAATGGCAGATGCGCTGATGAGGCTACTGAAGAAGAGGAGGCTTCAGACTAACAAAGTGGGTCAGTAACAGATCCAAAGTGATCCAATCCATCCCAGTAGAGGAGAGGGCAAAGCAAGTAAAAGGCTTAGACTTGAACAAAGAGGCATTACCAGTTGAGAGAGCATTGGGGATTAACTGGGATGTCCAAGAGGACCGTCCGGGGTACAAGACAGTTATAAAGAAGAAACCACTGACAAGAAGGGGTTTGCTTAGCATCGTGTCAAGCATCTATGATCCGCTTGGCTACCTGAGTCCTTTCATCGTGAGAGCTAAGCTGCTGATGCAGAGGTTGGCGACAAGGAAGTTGGGGTGGGATGACCCAATCCCAGAAGTTGAACTGCAACTGTGGCAGCAGTGGGTAAAGCAACTTCCAGAGGTAGAGGACTTCAAGGTGCAAAGATGTGTGGTCCCTCAAGACTATGGTGCCATGACGGAGTATCAGTTACATCATTTTGCTGATGCCTCCGAGGATGCTTATGGAGCAGCTACATACCTAGTAGCCAGAAATGCTGAAGGAAAAGATTGCAGCAGTCTTGTCTTTGCCAAGTCACACCTCGCTCCTATGAAGAAGACTACGATCCCTCGTCTTGAGCTGATGGCTGCAACTGTAGCTGTGAAGTCTGATGTCTTAGTGAGGAGAGAGATGGGTCTACCACTAAAGGACTCTGTGTTCTGGACTGACAGCATGATTGTATTGGCATACATCAAGAATGAGGACAGACGATTTCACACCTTTGTTGCCAATAGACTCTCTATGATTCACTCTGCCAGTGAGGTGAAACAGTGGCACCATGTTGGCACGAAAGAGAATCCAGCAGACGACGTCAGTAGAGGTATGACTGCCAGAGATCTCATAGCTAGCAGAAGATGGCTTCATGGGCCAGAATTTATCCTACTGACTGAAGTGCAGAGGGGCCAAGATCCAGAGTCTGATGATAATTTACTAGACGATGATCCAGAAGTAAAGACTGTAAAGGCTTATGCTACCGAAGCTAATGATGATGTAACAAGTACAGCTACAGATCAACTGATGAGCTACTTCTCAGAATGGTACAAGCTGAAGAGGGCAGTAGCTAGAGTCCTGCAGTTTAGAAAGTATCTGCTATGCAAAGTGCAGAAGAAGACAGTTGACTGTGAAGTACATCTTACAGTGGGAGATTTGAGAGAGGCTGAGCAAGCAATCCTTAGATATGTTCAGCGCAATGTATACCCAGCTGAATACCAGGCAGTTGAGGAGAAGCCAACATTGAATGGAAAGCAGAGATTGACTAAGTTGAAGAAATCCAGCCCTCTCTATAAGTTAGACGCAAGTATGACTAGAACTGGGTTGCTGTGTGTCGGCGGCCGCCTTAAGAATGCAGAGCTGAGTGATGAGATTAAACATCCAATCATCTTGCCACCCAAACATGTGGTAACACTGCTAGTGAGATATGTTCATGATATGGTGGGGCATTCAGGCAGAGAACATGTTCTATCAGTGCTAAGGCAAAGGTACTGGTTGATCAAAGGGAGATCTACCGTACGACAGGTGCAACGTGACTGTTCAGAATGTAAACGCCTGACGTCTCCATCATTCAGACAGAAGATGGCAGATCTACCTGGTGATCGTGTAGCGTTCGACAAACCTCCTTTTACAAATGTTGGAGTGGACTGTTTTGGCCCTTATCTAGTCAAACAGGGCAGAAACCAAGTTAAGAGATATGGCTGTATCTTCACGTGCCTTTGTGTGAGAGCCGTCCATATAGAGATCTTGCATTCCTTGGACACTGATTCATTTCTGAATGCTCTACATCGGTTAATGGCTCGCCGTGGAAGACCAGAGCTGATCAGATCTGACAACGGCACGAATTTCGTCGGAGCTGAGCGTGAGCTGCGAGAAGGGATAAGTAGGTGGAACCAACAGAGAATCCACACCCAGCTCCTCCAGAAAGGCATTGCATGGAGGTTTAACCCACCAGCTGCGTCACATATGGGAGGCTCCTGGGAACGTCAGATAAGAACCACCAGAAAGGTGCTAGGTGCCTTGATGAAGCAGCAGGTGCTGACTGATGAGAACCTATCAACGCTGATGTGTATGGTGGAGTCCATCATCAATGGGCGCCCCCTGACTGTTGTATCGGACGATGCGGAGGATCCAGAGCCCCTCACTCCGAATCATTTGCTTCTGCTCCGGAGTACTGGTACTGGGCCACCTGACATCTTCCAGGCACGAGATGTGTATAGCAGGCGACATTGGAGGCAGGTTCAGTATCTTAGCGACATCTTTTGGCAAAGGTGGAGGAAGGAGTATCTTCCCACACTCCAAGCGCGACAGAAGTGGAATGAGCGTGAGCAGAACGTCAGTGTAGGTGACATCGTTCACATTATGGAAGACGCGCCACGAAATAGATGGTCTATCGGTCGCGTAGTAGAGTCTTTTCCAGGTGAAGATGGGTTAGTTAGGTCAGTTAAGGTGCAAACAAAATCATCAACCCTTGTTAGGCCAATTCACAAGTTGTGTCTATTAGAATCAGTGAACTATGCAAAGTAATAGATAAGTGCTTTAGCATACTGAAAGCCAAGTGTAGGTTTAACACCCCTGAGTTTGTTAGAGAGCTGAATTTGATAGACAATACAAGAAGGATAACTCACAAAGAGTTAAGCATGTTTATTTAGTTTAATTTTTAAATGAGCATTTTAATTTGGCAGAGAAGATAAGTTCACGATTCAACAGATGAACAGGAAAGAACGAGGTGTAGCTTACTCACTGGACTGTTATTTGAAGGGACTGATATATTCTGCCTGCAATGGACTCTGTTATTACAGTGAGAGTGGATTTTTCAAGCATTCACCTTTTAAAACGGACTACTAGAATGGTTGCTTAGCAACTGAAGCCATCTTGGACTCATTTCATCAGTTAATACAAAATGTCAAATTTATGTATTGCATGAACATAATTGATGTGATATTGATTCTATACGGTACAAAGTCAAGATGTAATTTGCATTTTATATACAGTTAGCTTTGTATAAGTCTTATCTTTTATGACCACAAAGGGTAGTTCGACTTGGTGGGATGTGCATTGCACAAGATTTTTGCCATAGTTTGGTCAGAAGGACTGGTTAAGTTCGACTTTTGCGATTTAGAGTTATGCAAGGTTAACTGTATTTGAATTGTGGTCGATTCGATTTGTTTGGGCAGGTATTAAACAAGATAGGAGAATCAATTTATTGAACTTTTGGAAGTACTTTCTCCATATTTGCTGAAATTAATTTACATGTAAAATTTGATGGAGATTGAGTTTATATTGAGATAAACATGTACAGTATTCACAAATTATGTATATTTCTACAAGTTGTTTTCAGGACAGAAATTGGCTAATTTAGTATAACTGCTGTCTGTAGACTGACATTTCATGTTACTGGATGAGGAAAGAAATATGTTATTTACATGTAATTAGAAATGAAAAATACCAAAATACATGTATTGATGTTTTGGCAGCTCAACAATTTATTGAGAACATGCATTTTTTTTTTAGAGATTCATGTGTATTTCTATTTTACAGTGCATACTGTATTCAGAATGAACAAATGAGTAAATATGTGTTCAGATATACAGCAAAAGGTAGTCGAGTGTACATACTCTAGATGATTTACACAGTCAATGTCTTTTTTTTTCTTAGCAAGATGAGATTGTTTTTGTATGTATTATATCGTCACCTTTTCTAGAAAGAAGTGTGTATTGGTAAGAATTCTAATACATATGTACATGAATTTGTGTAGGTTCAAGAGTATGGTAATTGATGGGCCAAGTGGTTGTTATAGATCATGATATCATATGCATTCTGTGTTCATACCTTTAAAATGCTTAAAGGATAGGTGTAATCATATGTGAGAGATTTAAAGTTTCTTTATAATATGTTTATAAATGTTAGCTGTTAGCTCACATTTAAGGGGCCGGTATGTTAGTGATAGGAAGTATTCCCGTACATTTAGAAAATCTTGTGTATGATAGGTCGGGAATGGGTGACGTCATAGGCGAGATGTTTGGGGGATTGGCACATAATTGACCATTGAGGGCGTATATCGGCATGCTACTGATTTTCCATGATATGGAATGGTCGGACGACCGTGAGGTTGTGATGTTAAATTAACTCTTTTTGATGAGCCCAATGTTGTAAGTAGACAATTATAACATTATTTCATAAATGATAAGTAAATTGATAATCAGTGATAATCTCTATAAATTATGTTGATGATTAGTGGTGTAAAATTGATACCAAAGGTTTGCATAAAAGTTTATTGGGTAACATGTTGTACGGCATGTTAAGCATAACAGTAATGCTGTGTGTATAGAGTGTACACGTGTAATTTACCGGAAGTACAAGTGGTAGGACATTTTTTGTTGAACGATAGTTCACCATGATAATAATTAAGACTATGGCAATTGGGGCATGTTATTTCTTATAGGGTTTAGTAGTTGACATGAATATATATGTAATTCTGATTAATGAAGCATTATGATAAAAATGGCTCATTTAAGGGAATTTATTATGAAAGTCAGACATCATTTACAAGCATGTTAGTATAGGGCTTTCAGGCCTTGGGTAAATTTAGGCTCACATGAGAGCACTCTATTTGAGCATGTAGTGCAGGCCAGTTATTGTTTACAAATTTTAAGAAGCACTTTATATCATTTAGTGGCATTAAGATCAGATGATATTTCAGAGAATTCACACTGTATTAGATATGACGCATGAATAATTGACACAAACCAGTCATTTTCAAATTCAGATATAAATGTATATGTATTTATTGATTGAGACCAGACAAGATGACTAATTACTGTACAGTAACATGTTATTGCATAGCATGTGTATTCCAATGTTGATTGGATGTTTTCTTTATTTGTTTGTTCAATTACAGATTGAACCGTGCTGATATGTGCTGGATGTATCTTGTCAGCGTGGTCTCATAACATGGGCACTCTATTACATCTTGTTCAGCCTGTTTATTTATTGTCACATGGCTCCTGCGGTCTGTCCCCCACAGATGCTGTGTGTGAGTCTGGGGGGGGGGGTGGCAGAGAGAGAGAGAGAGAGAGATTTTAAAGAATGAGACTGCTCTGAAAAGAGATCGAGGAGAGCGAAACTAACCGGCTCGAACGGGAGGCGTGCTAAGCGTTTTGTAATGGTGATAGTTAATAAATTTAAATTTCCGTATCTTAGCAAACGTCCGAGGCAGAAAGTGAACCTGAATAACTTTGATCGACAGAAAATCCTAGCTCAGATTCTCAAGCGACTGACAACCCCCCCCCCCCCCCCCCCCCCCCCCAATGTTGGAAATACAAGAGACATGTTTTCCACATAGAAAGCCGCGGGTATGAATCATTCCTTTGGTGTTTGGTGTTACCTTTGCTATGGACAGAGTATAACCGCTTTAGAGAAGAATGAAATTCCAGTTTAATTTTCCTTATCTTTTATTTGGAATTTGTTTATTTTATTGGTCTTGTGACTAGCCCCCACCCAAGTTGGAACCTTCGCTATAGAGGACCAAAAATCTGGTTCCTTCTCGGTTCCCGAATTCGCTGCTTTTGCAGTGAAGGACAGGAGTAGGCGGGTTGGATAATGTTAGAGTTCTAACTCTAACATCATACTAGAGCTAAACATGAACAAAATGAAGCATAAATCTGATCTTTTGCAAATAAACTATATTTGTACATAAATATTGCAGTTTGAAAAGTATGAATATTAGGAATTTTCAAAGTCTTCAAATTGTAGAATATAGGATCCGTATGGGCTATAAAACGTGATATCATGGTGATATGAAGTGACCCTACACTCTGGGTATTCTGCTCATGTACCCGCCTTGGCAATAGAAAGCCCAATGTAAAAATGATATGCAGTTTGTATTTGGCCATCCTCTTGTGAGGAAATAAATCAAATTAAACAAGAATTGTCTACAATGGGCCATCGGTGGGCCGATGTGCCCGCTAAACTGGGTTTTTCATAATTATGCATGACCTTGATTTAAAAATTGCTGTCTACTATAAAAAATTGAAACCAAAAACTAAAAAAAAAAAACCCCGAAAAATCCCCATTTGCACATAGATTAATATAGGCCTTTCTTATGCCTTTTTGGTCATAATGGACAATTCAAAGACACAATGTCTGACTTATCACAATGAGAGGCATATTCAACAAGTGACTTTATAACGACAACATTTTGATATGTGGGATGGCCCTTTACTTGAAAAATGGCCACCTAAAGCACTTGTCTAAATGTAGAGGGCGTGAAATCCTACATAATTAATACTACATATTCACAAGGACCGCTAGCGCTATTCATAGAAAACGGCTATTCATTTAACACGCGTTATGAATAGCGGTCCTTATGAATAGTGGTCCTTATATGAATGGAGGTCCTTAAGAATAGCAAGGTAATTTGTATATGGTTTGCTTGCTATTTAGAAGGACCGTTATTCATACAAAACCGCTATTCATTTAGTCAGAGGCGGCTGAACGTCGGGCTTAATTGGACAAAGGAAGTGGAGGGGCACCTTTTGTCCTCCAAACAAAAGGTGCCCCTCCTCTTCCATTGTCCGAGCCGGCGCGAGCCATGCATTTAATCACGCGTTATGGATGAATAAGTCCTAATGACTAGGGAGCTTACCCCGATCAAATCAGCCATGAAATAATACCCCGAGAGCCACGTTTGAAAAAAATGGGTACAACGGGACCCCGTGCAGGGCCCAAATTTTAGATGACCCCATATCCAGATCTATTATTCAGCCTTCGGCAAAAACTCTACTCATACACCAAATTTCATGCTTTTATGAAAGAGTGCATAACTAGATCCTTCGATTTTCAGCACGAGTTCGCTTGACTATATATAATGAGAATTAAAGGTTACACAGTATGTTTTCTCATTTACGAGAGCCCAGGGGCGGCGGAGCGTCTGTCAAAGTACGGGGGGGGGGGGCACTAACAAAAAGGGCACTTTGGGGAAAAAGGGGCACCTACAAGGGGTGAACATCAAATTTTGTGACATTTGTATATTACTAGTACCCTGCAGTCTAATTAATCAAACTCAAGCATCATCATCTTCATTTTATGGTGGTTCTGCTTCAGCTTTCCCAATTAGCATTTGTGTGTAATGGTCTTATGATTCATGTGCGAGCGAGCGAAGCGAACGAGCAAACCGTAACATTTTCAAGACCTTTTCTAAAGCTGAAGTCCTTTGGTTGTGCATTATTTACAGCAATATAATGAAAAATGACAACAAATTCATTTGGGGAAATGTCGAATGATCTTTTAATTCGTACATTAACCCCGTCGTTTTTCTTTGGGATTACTAAAGTACATCGATATCATGCTTTCTGCTTGATTTCATTAGAGCGAGCGAGCGAGCGTAGAAAGCGACTTTTGGGAAAATTTAGAAAATATTGCCCTCATAATTACTTGGTGTAAATTATGGGCACATTCGAGCTAGTGGAATGAGAAATGCTTTTGCTGGGGGGGGGGGGGGGCACTGTGCCTCTCATACCTCCATCTTAAATTGTACTTCTGGTAATTATAGGTACATGTTACTATATAAAGCCGCATGCACTGATTCTTTGAAGCTAGATGTGGCTCTTTTTGTAAGAAACAGCGGGGAATATAGTTAAAGGGGTCACTTCTTAGAAGAGGATAGGGCGCTTATCAGACTGGGTGGAAAGGTAGCACTTATATATTTTATAAGAAGTGAAAATGGGCACTTCCATGTATGTATGCCTCTTCTTTCAAATTATCATATTTGTATTCGGGTTTCAGTGCAATAATAACTACAAATTTAATTTTGTGTAATTTCAAATTATACAGATTGTATTGTTATTCCCCCTCTCTCCCCCCTCTCTCTCTCACCATTCGTCTTTCTTTCTTACCCTGATTCTATTTTTTCTCTTAATACTTTACTCCTTGGGAATTACATTGAACAGGGTATGCTATATCTTTGCAATAAAATTATATTTATTTGCTTACTGAATGTGCTACTTAACTATACCCCTTTTTTTTCCTCCATCTCTTTCTCTCCCCTCTCCTTTTTTCTTACTCTCCGTATTTCCTTCTTGTTTTACTATTTCTTACTATAGCTTAATGTAAAGTACATGTATAGTATGATATTAATGCAGTACATATACTATAATGTACTACAATCTCCTTGCAATATGTTATGGTAAATATGCTATTTCGGCATCTCAGTAGGCCTATGCGCTTGGTTCCAACGATTCCTTTATATATAAACACTTTACACTTTGTACTTGTATTTACCCTTCCTTTTTTATTTGATAGTTACTTCCCTTCTTCCTAGCTTGTGTTCTCTTCTCTCTTTTTTTCTCTATACTTGGGAGTAACTCAATGTACTGTCACATGTTATAGCTATTTCATTTACTGTAATTCATTATTTTTATTGTATTTATACCATGATATGATCTTCATTTGCACATGTATGCAATTTTAATTTGTACACAAAACAAATATAGGCCTTTGGACCGTTTGTCCTTGTTTTTGATAGTTTTTAGCTCAATAAAATCCGATATATAGGAATAGGGCGAATTAGATAGTAAAAGAGGGCACTCAATTAGTTATAAGATTAAAAAGAGGCACTTATCAGAAGGGCAAAATGGGCACTTATTGAGGGGAAAGGGGCACCTATATCAACAGGGACTTATCAAATGAGAAAAGGGCACATAATTAGAGAGAAAAGGAATAATCTGTATTTTTTTTAAAAAGCAAATATACATGTACTTTATTGTTCAAACTGAGCGAATAGGCTTTCACTCAGTTTGAACAATAAAATCACTGACAAAACGCTTGTTGAAACGCTCCCCAGAAGGAGAAAAGGGCACAACGATTGGAGAGCTAAGAATGCAATTATTAGATTTGAAAATGGGCACTTATCAGAAGGAGAAAAATAGGCACTTATCAGAAGGGGAAACGGCACTTATCAAAAAGAAAAAGGGGCACTTTCAGTAGTAAAAAGGGCACCTATGAGAGAGAAACGGGGGCATTTTTCAGATATGAAAGGGCTTTTAAAAGTGATTGAAACGGGCCTGACGTGCCCCCTTGCCCTCCCCCGGGTGCGTCGCCGGGAAGAGTTCCTTTTGCGACAGCCACCCAAAATGAAAACAAAAATATATAAAGGTGCAAAATGTCTATAGATTTAGGGTTAGGGTTAGGGTTAGGGTATATTTATGTTTTGAACACCTTCGACGTCAACTCGTTCTCGCAGGTACATCGTTAAGGAGGACTGGCAATATATATCGAGGACCCAGGTTCGATACCCAGCTTTGTCATTTGTCGTTTGCTTCATTTGTTATGTTATGCCTAGTTTACATTTACATTTGCTACGGTCATCGTACGATGGATTAGTCTACGATTTTCCTTGCGATTTGGGGGACATCGTAGGTGGCTACGGGCTACGATTTTTATGTTTACATTATTTACGGTCATCGTGCGATTTCATGTACTGGGCATCGTAGAAGGGGCCAAAGACAAAGCCGTACAGAGATTGTACGGAGGTCGTAGGGAGATCGTGCGATTTCTGCGCGGTTACAGTAACATTTTCACGGAAATCGTACAGAGATCGTGCGATTTCTGTACAGAGGCTGTGCGATGATCGTGCGGATACCTTACGATCTTACGATTTCTTTACGATACTTTTTTTGCTGCCCTGTTAAAAAAAAAATCGTACGCTCTCTGCATGATCAGCGCAAGGCCTCCGCACAATGACCCTGTGCTGATCGTACGATGCCACCTACGATGTTTTTTACGATTTTGAAAAATTTGTATAACTCCGCGCTAAACAAAATCGTAGAGGCTACGGAGACCGTACGAAAATCGTAGATCGTCGTATGCCACCCCAGGGAGATCGTGCGATTGTCGTATGCCACCCAAGGAAGATCGTGCGATTAGAGTGATACGATCAGTTTACGGTCACCCTACGATGATCGTAGACCAAATGTAAATGGGGCATTACCCGGGCATTAGGCTACTAACCGATGTTTTCTCTCTACAGAAGTACAGATAACTATACTATGGAAAAGGCTGAGGAGACAGAGAAACAGAGACAGAGAGATTTACCCCCATCAAAAATTTTAGGTGGCTGTCGCAAAAGGAACAAAAGGAACTATAATCATCCCCCGTGCATGCGGTATAGAAGACGACACAAAACAAAACAATGTACCGTACATACGATAATTATAACGGTACAAGTGAAAAATGTACGGTACAGCCTTGATTGTAAACTAGGCACGCACACGTGAAATTCAGACCTATTCTCAGAGTGTTTGTGTGGGGTTTGTGTTTGCACTACAATCGATATTTTTATATTTCCACCCATTTTGTACTGCACGTTTATGATTTAAGAAAATATTTCAGTAAATCTATATACATGACACAGGAAGAGGGGTGACAAATTTCACGATTAGGTCTTGTTTGCACGATCGTCCAGATATCCAGCTAGCTCAGAATCTATAGCTGAGCTCCGTTACGCTCCCTGTTGTCGATCCCGGGCTGTTGATACTGTTCACATCTACCCGAGCCAATACTTTACGTAGCTGGCAACACCGCTGGCGCGTGGGAGGAGGCCCATCGGCCGGGGAGACCCCATCTTGCTCGCCTCAGTACGATCTTCGGCCTGGCTCATCCCAGCGCTGCACACCGTACCTGCATCCAGAATTACGCTGTACGCTAAATTAAAGTTAGAATGATAAGCCATGAATTGTATTGCAATTGGACTTCCGGTCACGGCACTAGATGTTCAAGAAAACTTCATTCTAGCAGGTATAGTCTGATCAGCTGGTCAGTTTAATTAGATCTAGGCCCTAGAGGAGGAGGAGAAGGAGAAGGAGAAGGAGAAGGAGAAGGAGGAGAAGGAGGAGAAGGAGAAGGAGAAGGAGAAGAGAAAAAAAAAAGAAAGAAAGAAAGAAAAGGAGGAGAAGGAAAAGGAGAACTCTAGTAGTAGGCCTATATTTAGCCCTTAATTTTTCTCAATCATTTGATTTTGAGTTGGCTCTAGTCTGATTGATTGTATTTCAGTAGTAAAAGATAGAGCTGGTAAAGCCTAAAGGTGCACTTCTTTCAAACTATTATTATGCTTAGTTTGGGCCCCATCTTATGAAGAGTTGTGATTGATTGCAAACTTTTTGCAGTTGATATCAATTGCAACTCCGTACTTAAGAGACTGCAAATCTGTGATCGATTGGAGGACTTAATATTGATTTGGCTCAATCACAACTCTTGACGGGGCAGGACTGGGAAAGGATTTATTTGAACATATCATCTCATTTTAATTTCATCACAGGTGAAGGTCCTTATCTTCATTTGTATGACCAGTCTGCTGTACAGTCTTCACGGATTACCAGTAAAGTTCTCCATCACCAAGTAATTCACGGTATTCGAAAAGGTGAGAAAGTCTCTGAGCCAAAATTATGCCCTTCAGTCAAAAATGGTAAAGTATTAAAGGATGTAAAAATGCAAAAAAAAAATGGCAATGTTTTTATTCATCATAACTTTGAAAGAAGAGAGTCACAGATACATGTATAAATCCAACACAGAAACAAATTATGTACTTCTACATGTATAGTCTGTAAGGGATATAAAAGAAAGATAAGAAAATGGTACAGTTTCATAACTTTAAAAGAAGAACAAAGACACAGTTATCATGCAGTCAAACATAGAAGCAAATTATGTACTGGACTTATATAAGGGAGTTCATAAAACAAATGGACAAAAGTACAAGCAAAAAAAAAATTGATTTGAGATTTTTATTTAATATCATAACTTTGAAAGAATATGAAAGACATGTATATAATTCAAACAAAGGCGAATGGACAGTACACTAGTAGCTTACTTTTGGCAGGGTCCACTGACTTAGTTTTGTAGAAAATAGTTATTTGTTGTTTCCTACTCACCAATGATGTTCCTTATGAAGTTTTAAAGATATTTATCTTTGAAAGATATCAACTTCTAATTATGTCATTTGATGCTCTAAGAGAGCAGCTAGAATCGGTACGCAGTATTGAACTAATGATCATATATTTTTGTTAGTTGCATAGTTCAGTTCCATCGTGTCTTTCTCATCATTTTAACCCTTTCAGGACGGAATTATTTAAGGGCTAAATTGATCACATTTTGTTCTTCATTTTGGCAACAATATTTTCTTTTAGTGCTAATAAGATGTAATGTCTTGAAAACAATATATGGTTAGGAACTTTGTCGAAAGGTTGAAAAAATTGCTGATTTCGATAAACGATTTTGAACCACTTAATGTGTTGCAAGTATAAAGATTTTAAAGCTTATTCCCCTTAAGGCCAGCGCACACTTTACGATCGGTCTGCGATCCGATTTCAGAAGAAAATGTAATTTCATTTTACAAATCATTTAAAATATTTTTGATTGAGGGTCTGAATAGTCTCATAGAAATAGTAAAATCGACAATACGGCCTTTGCCGAGTTTTCTAGTCGGTGGAATGGCCAAATCGTCTCCAAATCGTAGTGACGTCAAAAAGATCGTATGACTGCCTACGATTTGAAACTAAATTTGCCCTTGTTTCCTGTAGAAAGCTGACAGCTCACCCAAACCCTATGTTTAGTATTCATATTACTTTTCAGAACTTGAATAGGGTAGATTTCATTTGTTAAAATGCCAATATTTAATGCCATAGTGATTTACTTCACAAATTGGATCGCAGACCGATCGTAAGGTGTGCGGTGGTCTTTAATTCCTGGCGTCAAACGCAATATGGTCATGCAACAAAAATTGACATAGTTTGTGCAGAAAGTTTTGCTCTTTGTACTCATGCAATCTAGTATATTTTTAGAGCTCTGAATTAAAAGTTATTGAGCCAAACCACAAAATGTGGTAAGTTGTCTTGAAAGGGTTAATGTAGAAACTAGGCTATTTTACATGACACAGTGGTTCTCTGTAATAGGCTATTTTCGCAATGCATTCAAGTTTAATGCTTACATTTACCTCTCTGTCAAACTCTTAGTAACAAACTATTACATCCATCTATTACAAGTCATTGTATTTCAATAGTCAGATTGCAGATTGCATACATCAAGTGTTGCAATGTTTGTCCAACCTAACAACGCCTAATACATGCAGTTCACACTTTATTGAAAAAGAATAGGTTTTTACAGGTGAATGTATTAGTTTGTCACTGGGCAAACGTGTATAAATTTGAATACATTACGAAAATGGCCTATTGAAATTCAATGATGAATGTATTAACACCCCCCCCCCCCCAATACTATTGCTGTTGTAGGCCATGGATCCACATTTGCTGTGTTTGGGCAGAAGGCGCTTAACTTCATTAGGATAAATCCAAGGAACAAAAGGTACAGCTTCTCTTGATTTTTAGATATTTAAAATGAAAATGAATAGGAGTTTTCATCTGTAATGCTTCTTTTTTATAAAAAGAAAAAAAAGAAATATAAAGAGAGGCAATTGCTGATGGCATTATTAAAAAGTAGACTCTGCAAAGGTGGAAAAGGAAGAAAAGAAAGAAGAAGAACTTTAGAAACGGTGAAGACAGGTGAGGAGATTATAGTAAAGGAGAGAACAGTAGAGAAAAGAGGAGAGAGAGAGAGAATGGGGGGGGGGGTGAGGAAGAGAGATATGGAAAGGTATATTATGTATGCAAACTTTGGAGAGATGCGAGTGTGCACAGTATAATCATGTTTCTAAGTCATAACAGAAGATATCCGGTAGATTCCAGTACATTAATCTACAGGATTTGATGTGAGCATTTTATGTTACGCAGGTACGATAGGTTGTTTAAAAATCACTGTAAGCCAGAACGGTTCATGCCATTTTCACAGGAAGAACCTTTCGCTTTTGCGATTCGCAAAAATTAAGCGTTTCGTCAGTTATGATTCAATAATTTCGCGGCATGAAACTTTCACGAAACAGTCACGAAATTCACAAACATTAAATGCCCGCAAAGGTTTTGGTTTTATAGTAATGACTTTTTGTGTTGGGTGAACTTTGTCAATGCTGTTGTAATGTTCTTTAGGCAGATGTTGTAATGTTCTTTAGGCAGATGTTGTGCAAATGATATCGGCTCATTGCTTTTTATCCTCTCTCTCACAGCATATCTGTACTAAGTAATGCGCATGAAGTCACAGACTGGATATGGGATATGTGCTGGCTTCAATCAAGCACAGTTGCAGATGACCCAAATGACCCTGCATTCAGTGACCTCTCACCCCACGATGGCCACCAGGGACAGAGGAAGGAACGTCCATCAAACAGTACTCTATGCAACACTTCAGTGGCCATTGCAACAGGGCACAATGCTGTTCTCTTGTGGGATGTGACTGAGATGTGTGTTGTGACCACTGTTCACTGTCAGGAAAACTGCATTTTGTATCCTTTTCAAAATGTCTTGTGGATTAAACCGATTGCCTACTGGAGTCGAGTTCTTCCTGTATTCAGCCTCTAGGGAATGGAAGAAGTCCGTAATCAACAGGTTATAAAAGTTAAAACAGGTTATAAATATCAAGTATGCATCCACAATTCATTAGAGAGAGAGAGAGAGAGAGAGATCTTCCTGAGCTAGGCTGAGAAGAATATTTCTAAATCTTTGCTGTACATACTCAGAATTCCAAGAAACACACCTTATTTGTTCTGTTACCTGAAGAGGCTAGTATGTCATTTGATATGGAAGTTTTTCCTCTGCAGATAGCATGGAAGTTTTTCCTCTGCAGATAGCAATAAGAATCAACACAAGAATTAGTTTATTAGAATTGGCATGAACTGTATATGAAGATCTGGATGAAGTTCACTTTCACTTTCATATAAAAATCAGGATCTCAACGTAACTGGAAGAAATTAAAAACTTTATCTAACTAGCACTTCTGATGATACCTTAACTGCACGTCTTTAGGTACTGCGCAAAGTTCATTGGTCATACATGGAGTGACCTGGTGTTAGCGGCCGGTACCGTCTTCAATCAGGTAGTGTTCTGGCGCCCTCATGGGTCTAGAGATGCATCAGGGCGTGTTGTTGTAGATCACCGTTTCCAAGGACACCAGGTTAGTTTGCCAAGACAGACTGTTTATAGGTAGAGATATTTATAATGTATTGTCTGTAACACTTAAAAACTGGAAGTCTTAGATTATTACGGTAATTATTCTTTATATGTTTTTTTTTTGTTAACAATTGATATATGGAGGGAGAACCTTTTTTTTTTTTGGGGGGGGGGGAGGGGGGTTAATGCAGTCAGGATGCAGACTGTAGTCGAGTGGTTTAATCACTTGACTGGGAATGCAAAGGTCGTGGGTTTGAACCCCAGTTTGGCACTTATGCCCTTGAGCAAGGCATTTAATCTACATTGCTCTCCTCCACCCAGGTATTAAATGGGTACCCGTCCCGGTTGGATCCGAAATTCATTGTAGTTGGAAAAGCAATGTGCGCGCTTGCAAACAGGCGACTGGCTGGAGGAGTGGAAAACGTGCACTGTACTGAGCAGAATCGCAATTGAATCCAGCAACCGTGGTAATAATGCTGTAAGCGCTTTGGTCGGTTACATTGTAACTGGTAAGGCGCTATATAAGGAACAACTATTATTGTATCCCCCGGCAGTATGCCGGAGGATACTTTGGATTCAGCAGCGTTTCGCCGCCGCCGCCGCTGCGTCACATTCTTGTGTGCGCTCTAGCGGTCACATTTTTCGACGAATTTCTTTCAGACTTCCTGTGGACGTGTATCTTGGTAAAATCTGGACCCCTATAGTTTCTGGTGATGCTGCCCCCAGTGTTCCGTCTTTTATAGGGTAAAAGGCCATATTTTTTGGGATAGTTTGTGTGCGCTCTAGCGGTCACATTTCTCAACGGATTTTGTTCAAATTTTGTATGAAGGTGTCTCTTGGTAAAATCTGGAACCCTATAAATTTTGGTGATGCTGCCCCCAGTGTTCCGTCTTTTATAGGGTCAAAGGTCATATTTTGATAGATGTCTTGTGTGTACTCTTGTGTGCGCTCTAGCGGTCACATTTCTCAACGGATTTCGTTCAAATTTTGCATGAAGGTGTCTCTTGGTGTAATTTAAAAACCTATAGTGTTTGGTGATGCTGCCACCAGTGTTCCGTCTTCTATAGGGTCAAAGGTCCTACTTCAGGGCATGGCGTGAGTGCACTCTGTAGGCCACATTTCTCAACGGATTTTGTTCACATTTTGTATGGAGATGTATCTTGGTATAATCTACACATGTTTAATTTTTGGTGATGCTGCCCTCATTGTTCCGTCCTTTATAGGGTCAAAGGTCATTTTTCCATTTCTTGCACTCTTACTTCTGCATTTCTCGACGGATTTCGTTCAAATTTTGCATGAAGGTGTCCCTTGGCGTAATCTAAAAATCTATACTTTTTGGTGATGCTGCCACCAGTGTCCCGTCTTTTATAGGGTCAAAGGTCATACTTCAAGGGATGGGGTGAGTTCGCTCTGCAGGCCACATTTCTTGATGGATTTCTTTCAAATTTTGTATGGACATGTATCTTGGTATAATCTACACATCTTTACTGTTTGGTGATGCTGCCCTCATTGTTCCGTCCTTTATAGGGTCAAAGCTCATTTGTCCCTTTTGTGCACTCTTACTTCTGCATTTCCTGACGGATTTCATTCAAATTTTGTATGGAGATGTATCTTGGTATAATCTACACATATTTAATTTTTGGTGATGCTGCCGTCATTGTTCCGTCCTTTATATAGGGTCAAAGGTCATTTTTCCATTTCTTGCACTCTTACTTCTGCATTTCTTGACGGATTTCGTTCAAATTTTGCATGAAGGTGTCTCTTGGTGGAATCTAAAAACCTATAGTTTTTGGTGATGCTGCCACCAGTGTTCCGTCTTTTATAGGGTCAAAGGTCATACTTCAGGGCATGGCGTGAGTGCACTCTGCAGGCCACATTTCTCAACGGATTTTGTTCACATTTTGTATGGAGATGTATCTTGGTATAATCTACACATGTTTAATTTTTGGTGATGCTGCCCTCATTGTTCCGCCCTTTATAGGGTCAAAGGTCATTTTTCCATTTCTTGCACTCTTACTTCTGCATTTCTCGACGGATTTCGTTCAAATTTTGCATGAAGGTGTCCCTTGGCGTAATCTAAAAATCTATACTTTTTGGTGATGCTGCCACCAGTGTCCCGTCTTTTATAGGGTCAAAGGTCATACTTCAAGGGATGGGGTGAGTTCGCTCTGCAGGCCACATTTCTTGATGGATTTCTTTCAAATTTTGTATGGACATGTATCTTGGTATAATCTACACATCTTTACTGTTTGGTGATGCTGCCCTCATTGTTCCGTCCTTTATAGGGTCAAAGCTCATTTGTCCCTTTTGTGCACTCTTACTTCTGCATTTCCTGACGGATTTCATTCAAATTTTGTATGGAGATGTATCTTGGTATAATCTACACATATTTAATTTTTGGTGATGCTGCCGTCATTGTTCCATCCTTTATATAGGGTCAAAGGTCATTTTTCCATTTCTTGCACTCTTACTTCTGCATTTCTTGACGGATTTCGTTCAAATTTTGCATGAAGGTGTCTCTTGGTGTAATCTAAAAACCTATAGTTTTTGGTGATGCTGCCACCAGTGTTCCGTCTTTTATAGGGTCAAAGGTCATACTTCAGGGCATGGCGTGAGTGCACTCTGCAGGCCACATTTCTTGATGGATTTCTTTCAAATTTTGTATGGACATGTATCTTGGTATAATCTACACATCTTTACTGTTTGGTGATGCTGCCCTCATTGTTCCGTCCTTTATAGGGTCAAAGCTCATTTGTCCCTTTTGTGCACTCTTACTTCTGCATTTCCTGACGGATTTCATTCAAATTTTGTATGGAGATGTATCTTGGTATAATCTACACATATTTAATTTTTGGTGATGCTGCCGTCATTGTTCCGTCCTTTATATAGGGTCAAAGGTCATTTTTCCATTTCTTGCACTCTTACTTCTGCATTTCTTGACGGATTTCGTTCAAATTTTGCATGAAGGTGTCTCTTGGTGTAATCTAAAAACCTATAGTTTTTGGTGATGCTGCCACCAGTGTTCCGTCTTTTATAGGGTCAAAGGTCATACTTCAGGGCATGGCGTGAGTGCACTCTGCAGGCCACATTTCTTGATGGATTTCTTTAAAATTTTGTATGGAGATGTATCTTGGTATAATCTACACATCTTTACTGTTTGGTGATGCTGCCCTCATTGTTCCGTCCTTTATAGGGTCAAAGCTCATTTGTCCCTTTTGTGCACTCTTCTGCATTTCTTGACGGATTTCATTCAAATTTTGTATTGAGATGTATCTTGGTATAATCTACACATATTTAATTTTTGGTGATGCTGCCCTCATTGTTCCATCCTTTATAGGGTCAAAGGTCATTTTTCCATTTCTTGCACTCTTACTTCTGCATTTCTTGACGGATTTCGTTCAAATTTTGCATGAAGGTGTCTCTTGGTGTAATCTAAAAACCTATAGTTTTTGGTGATGCTGCCACCAGTGTTCCGTCTTTTATAGGGTCAAAGGTCATACTTCAGGGCATGGCGTGAGTGCACTCTGCAGGCCACATTTCTTGATGGATTTCTTTCAAATTTTGTATGGAGATGTGTCTTAGTGAAACCTACACATCTAATTTCTACACCATCCTTTTGTTTGAGGGAGGGGATGGGGGAGGGTCTTTGTCCCTCCTTCAAATTGCTGCCAGTGCCGGGGGATACATTTAGCATTGCGCGGCCCCAGCAATGCACATTTCTAGTTAGGTGGTCTGTCGTAGTCGACAGACCACCTCTTAATTTTGTCAGAATTTTCTTTATTATTATTATTATTATTATTTATTTTTATTTTTCCACCACTTTCTTGTTACAATGATTCCTCAATATCGGCTCAGTCAAATTTTATCAAAATCTCTACAGTCATGAGGACATATCAGATCAAGCTTGGGTATCTATTTCAAGGTCATCAGGTCATCGTGACGTCATCCAGGCGCCATTTTGTGAAATCACATTATCAATCATATCTTCATAACGAGTCATCAAAAATGAACCATATTTGACATACATTAACTTCAGGTCAAGGGTCAACATAAAATGTCATCAAAATCCGCGCGCACATAATTATGCGCACGTACGCGCGCGTCAAAATTTATAAATGCTCAAAATCACTTTTTAATGAAATTAGAGTATTGTTCAGGACATTTTAAGCATTTTAAATTTTTCTGTCCGTGCGCGTCCGTGCGCGCGTTATGCGCGCACACAGCGCGTGGAGAACGTAAAAACGCTGTTTTTTCGCATATTTTGTCTTCCTTACACTTTTCTTGACAATTTCCAACTATTTACAGTCAATCTCGACCTTCCATAATGTCGTACGCGCGCGTCAAACTTTCAAATTCGTGCGCACGTCAATGGGCATTCTAATGTAAAAAGTGGTAAAAACATGCCTATCTAGAATCCGCCATAGCTCGTCAGAACGCGAGGAAACCCCCAAATTTCTGTACATATTATGAAAGCCTGTGAGTTGTAGATTGGAATTCATGCAACATTTTTGCCGATCGCATGTTCTAACGTCATCATATTTGCATATGAACTCAAAAAAATGATTTTGAAAAAAATGACGTCATCACTTTTGTATTCATTTGCTAATATTTCAGTAATAGGTGATCAATTTTCTTCTAAATTTTGATATGTTATAGCTGAGACAATTCTCTACAAGATCAGTCACCACGGTTTTTCATTTTGATGACGTCATCACACTGAAATCTTCAATTAAAGACGACATGTTCAGATTTTTCCCTATTTGCGTGTTATGTCTATGGAAGATGATTTTTTTTCGAATCATGAATCTACATGACATCGTTCTCTGAGTGGTATCTCAGTTATTTTTGGTCTATTTCCTTTCTAGATTTTAATATGTTGTAGCTGAGACAATAAGCATTTACAAGTGTGGTCTCCAAATTTTGATCAGATGTCGGGATCATGCCCAATTTTCAACTACAAAATGGGATTTGAGAATCCTGTTTTTCGTTTACGTGTTATCTCTATGGGAAATATTTTGGTCTATTGGTCAAAGCACTTGCCTCCCATTCCGGTGACCCAGGTTCGATCCCCGGTGGGTCCATATTTTTTTTTTTTTTTGCTTCTTTTTGCTTTTCATTTTACCATCCTCTTCGACTATTATAACATAAACAATCACAAACCATGTAATAAAATGCCTTATTTTGCATGTTATGTCTATTAGAAAGTAGTGTGCATTAGTTTGTGTACAACCCTATGGAAATTGTGATTTCCTGTCCTGTATTAGAGCTATGGGGTTAATCTCCCAAGTATACTGTATCAACATCATTATTATCATCACCGTCATGATCATCATCGCTATTATTATATCATCGCCATCATTACATCATTATAATCATCATAATCACCATTATCATCATTACCATAATCATTTTACAATGACCGTTACACATTTTGCTACATTCCTGTCCTCAAGAAGTATCTCCATTCATGGCATTCTTGACATCCTATCTTCAGTTTAGTATTTTCCCATTATTATGATCGTCCTGATTACAATCATGATCGTACAAATTGAAGGACAGACCACCTAATTCGTCCTCATGACGAATTCAATTCTAGTTATTATTATTATTACTATTATTATTATTACGTTGGCCATTTGATGTTATAGGCCACCTGTACTCTGGTATGCAGGTAATGGTAACTTTGTAGCCAGAGCTGGTATTGAATATGGACCATTTGATCCAGAGTTTTGCGACATATTCAGCAGACTTCAACACCCCTTTCCTTTGTTTAGCCTATTTTTTGTGTTTACAGGGTGTTATCTTCAACGTCACTTACAATGCAGAGTTAGGACTGCTAGCCACGGTCTCTGATGATCGCAGCATCCGCTTGTGGCGCTACCACCACCCTTATAGTGAAGCGGGAGAGAGACCCAGCGAGGCAGAACGTGTGCTCTATGGACACTTTGCTAGGGTCTGGTGTGCTGAAGTTCTACGTGATAAGATTGTTAGTGTTGGAGAGGTAAGTAATATCTTGTTTCAAACAAAATTCATGTGATTATTGGAAGAATAGTAGTGACCAGTTATTAACTCTTACAGTGCTGATGTCATGTATATGTGACAAACATACTAGTTATGTTTAGTCACATAGTGCTCTATCAATAATTATCTATGCAGTGTTTAATTTGTATCAAAGTTTAGAGCATGAATCAAGCATTTCAAATGTCTAAGAAAACAAATGACGAGTAGAATGTAAAGGATTGAAAGTAAACCCTATTTCAATTTGCAATAGTTCCTTTACATGAAATGAGTAAAATATACATGCTTGGTATAATTCAAAGAATAATGAATTTCTTATTTTTCTTAGATATACAATAGGCAATTTATGCAAGTGAGGTGACTTCATTCTGTACTTGGAAAGAGTTTTTATTCTTTTTTTTTTCATTTATCTCTCCAACATTTATGCTGTGTTTCGCTCTTGGTAGAAAGTATTCATTTGCATATAAAGTGTTATGAATTTGAGCCAGGATTTACATCCTTTAATATCGATTAAGATGTTAGAAATCAATGTTATGATCAGATGAATTTTACCAACATAATAGTTGATCATATTCAACTTTGTGTTAATCAGCTGCTTCAGTTGATTAATATGTAGGAGTTGTCTCAAATTTCCATTTTGTTATGAATAATTAATTTTTTTCACACTAGGATGCCACATGCTGTATATGGAATATGGATGGAGAAATTGTAAAGAAATTCAAGAGTCACAAGGTTTGTTGATCTATAAACAAAGATGAGGTTACAGCCCAAGGTCGTAGAGCCTTTCCAATTCACATTTTAAGGAATTCCTGGGTAATATGAGAAGTAACTGCCTAGTCCTTAACTATACAAGAAACTTACAATATCAAAATCAGTCAAATTCACCATTCTGGATTGTTTTCTTTTTGTTTGGGGCGGGGGGGGGGGGGGGGGGGGGGGTGGGTGGGTAAGAGAGAGGGTATGTTTTTGCAGGCTCCTTCCAACTGTTGTTGTGGGGCATGTATATGTTGAATAACTGGAGGTGGAAGTATTCCAGTGAAAGAAGATATGCTTGTATATGATTCAGCGATATACTCTTCTGTGCATATGAGTATGAATATGAATTACCTTCACTCAGTTTTAACTGATGCAAACAAAATATGACTGACTTTTAAAAAATGACAATCTTTTTGAAACAGGGTAAGAGCATTTGGAGTTTAGGAGTGCAGAGAGATGGATCATTTGTGGTAAGTTTTTTCTTTAATGCAAGCAATTCTGGTATTGTAAATTATTTGAATAAATAATGATTTTAAGTCAACATAACACAAAGTCGGTGAATCATGATGCCAAATTCTAATGGGATTATCGGTAGTAAAAGCTACATTATTTTTATTAGATGAAAAGTAATTTGTACATGACTACTTTCAGTCACGTAGGATCTAACATATATCTTAAACGTATATAGACTCTTCATTTATGTATATAGAACATTTGCTCTTTATGTGATCAAATTTTCATATGGCTAATAATGATAATAGTGAGTTTTTGTACAGCACTCATGTCTAGCACATTACCACTCCAGGCACTGCAGTATTATTACACCAGCTTTAGCTCGGCTTCCTTTACAGCACTCAAGCATTTTAATTAAGGAATTAATTCCTGGTAGGTACCCATTTACCTCACCTGGGCCGAGTGTCGAGTGGCAAATGTAGATCAATATCTTGCCAAAGGACACTAGTGCTGCGCCAGGGATTCAAAGCCCATACCTTGTGGTTCACAGTCCGGAGATTTATCCACAAGACCGCAACACCTCTAAGGCAATATGTCATCCAATATGTTTGTGTTTCTGAACTTGCTCTATGTGATAATTCATCATTTCCCCCTTCTCTCTGTGATTTATCCAATTTCAGGTAACAGGAGGTGGAGATAGTAGTATAAGAAGATGGTCTCTACAGGACAAGCAACATGAGGCATCAGGTTTGAAACACACTTTCTTGTTTACACTCTGATACAAACATTGGCTGATTCAACAGCCGTATATGCCGCTGGTATACCGCCAATCCAAACTTTTGTGAAAATAATTCTATATTTTATCTTCTTTACACCAATTCTATTAAGATGATAATGTTAATGATTGGTCTCTGTAGTTGCACTATAAAGTTTTGAAGCTACAGAATATATTTCTTTATGTAATTATGAAAATAGATAAACCTGTTGACGCTTCTCAATTTAGTGCTGTTAAGTTAAACTGCATGTAAACTTAAAAAAAAGTAAGATACTCTTTTTCTTCCAGTCTGATAAAAGCCACTCCTGGCATATTATCGTAGTTTATCTTTGTGCTTAATTATAACTCCTAAATGAATATGGTTGTGTTTCTTTACTCTGCAAAAGCTGATGCTACTACCTCTATTTGGGATGTCCAGAGAGACTTGAAGGCACTTCTAGAGGGTCCTGGTGGGGTCAGGAATGTGGTGGATACAGACTTGGTACCCAGGACACTGACCATCTCATCTAACGGTCAACTCTTAGTCATGACACAGGGCGGGTGAGTCACATATTTCTGATTTAAGCTTAACTTGAATTTGTATAGATTTGAATAGATTTATTCAAAATTATTTATTGTACAGTGAAAGGATTGTATGGACCATCAAAATATGAAGAATCTTGTAAAAACTTGCTGGAAATCACATGAAGTGAAGTGAATTAAATTAAGTCTGTGTGGTATGCACTTGGGTCATAATTACTAGCTTCATTTCTCAACTATTGTATATTTCCTGCCAAAATCATTTGCCAAATATCATATATTTGCAGTCATGAACAGTCTGTGTAAATTGTCATTTCATTCCTGAGAATTTATTTTCTGGTATTACAAGAACTCAACTTACATGCTTTTGGTATTTTTTAGTTTTGCTATTTGCGTCTTCACTAGTGTTGATACTTGAAGGAATTAGAGCCATGATGGACGGTCTCCCAATATCGTGTGACAGAATTTAGTCTGTTTTATGCAGTTTGATTTCAGGTATAACGCACATTTTCCAAAGACTGCACCTCAAGATACCTCGGGCACCATTTGTAAATGGGTCAAGGGTGGTATACCTGTTCATTAACCCGTTGACTACTGAATTCTCTCATTCCCATAGGCCTAATACAGGAGTCACCCTGTTCCTGTTCATTAACCCGTTGACTACTGAATTCTCTCATTCCAATAGGCCTGATACAGGAGTCACCCTTTTCCTGTTCATTAACCCGTTGACTACTGAATTCTCTCATTCCCACCGGCCTAATACAGGAGTCACCCTGTTCCTGTTCATTAACCCGTTGACTACTGAATTCTCTCATTCCCCTGTAGACATTGGGTTAGGTAGCCTGTTATAATATAGAATACCATGTATTTGGATTTGGGTCTTACATTTATAAGAGATTATAGATCAACACACGCCAAGAAACTTATCAACAATTTTTCGTGTTTCAGGTAGCTGGAACAGAAAACCTGAGCCTTATCGTGCATTCAGTCTGCAGCAGTTGCATAGATTATCGATATAAAATCCTGACATTATAGGATTAATAGGAATATATAGGAGCAGAGTACAACAAAGTAAAGCCACATGTTAAAACAAAGTTTTACATAATTATTAGATTAGACAGAAATCGAATGTACATGTAGCTATCCTTAAAAACAAAATGAAAATAATGTTAGCATAATGAATAGAAACACAACCTTGACAACACATAGGAAAATTATATCAGAACCGATTCGCATGTGGGATTATACTCTACAAAAAGAAAGGTTGCTATCCTTAGAAAACATGAAGGAGGGGGAAGGAATGTAAAAAGAAAAGACGATGTGACCCCTCCCACACCCTCCCAATAATGGCCTTATCGTAGAGCTGGTCCATTTGCATTTCATCCATTTAGTAAGATAGGTGACAGAAAGAATTGCATGTATGTGAAGTTGAATTGAATACAGATATAAAGCCTTGTTCACATGTGCTGCCTGAACCACAGTGGTAAACCGCAGTGGTAAACTGCCGATGCAAAGTGTAATGACATAAGTGTAATGCACTTCATATTGCTGTATCTTATAACCTGCCTATAAAGTGAGTATGCGTAGAACCTTGAAAAATATAATGCTGCAGTTTGTAAACAAACCTTAAAGATAAAATTGAGTTCTTGGTCATGCGATTACATTGTGAAAGAACTGTCTGGAAGCAATTGGGAAAGGTTGATCATGTCTACATTGAGGTTTTGGAAGTATCAAAATGATAAGAAATCAACCGAAACTCGCTCAAAAGCACATGCACCGCACAAAAAAATGGGTATATGGGACTACACACAGATGTTCCACAAATATTCTGCCCGAACACTTGAGCTACTTTTCGTCATATTTCGAATATGAGGGCATTTGAAGAGAAATCCCTTTCATGGGACATTTCTACTATAATGGGACATTTCTACTATAATGTTCTTCCAAACTGACATAAAAGGAATGAGAAAGCTCACAAATTATTTTTCACCTTTCACTGAACTCAACCTTCCCTTTAAGAAAGATGTATCTTGGTCTTCTTTTTGCAGGTATCTGTTCAGTTGGTCCAATATATCATCATCCTACCATCTGGTGATGCATGATGAGAAGTACCGATCCTACAGCGTCATTGCTTCGGCACCATCAACACCACTGGTTGCTATGGGCAACATCCATGGCTCACTCAAAGTCATCGCAGTGGGTAAGGGATATTCTGTCACATGTGTCGGTTTATGGAAAGATATGCAATGATGTTTGTATGTTATATCTTTAAATCAATGTGCTTCATGGAATAATTGACAGTATATACTGTACATTTTGTAAATTCTCATGAGTATAGATGAATACAAATTGTGTCATAACAGTGGTTGTTCGAGTTTATCATGTGTGTGTGTAGTGAGCTTTTGAAGAAATCTTTTGTCACAAAAAAATGTAGAGACCAAAAAAATGACAGTCTGCCTAGTACATGAGTGATTTGGTCCAAGAAGGAGAGGAATGCAAAGAATTTCTTTTTAACAGATAGCTCAGTTCAGAAATAACATTTAAATGATACTAACCTTTTTTTACTTCTAAAACTACATATGTATGAATGCAAATCACAATACACTATGTTCAACCAATAATGAGTAAATGTATAAGGTTACTGGGACCCATGGAAGTAAAAGATAGCTGGAGGAGTGAAATAGTCAATTGTGTTTTGGGTAAGTCCAAGCTATTTCGTTTCCGCTGGGGAGCATTTCATCAAGTGTTTTGTCAGTAATTTTTACTGACAACTACTGAAATCCTTGCATCTGATTGGCTGAGAGCAAATTTGTCATAGAAATATGGCAGTTGTTACTGATAACAAGTTTTATGAAACGGCCCCAGGGGAGCGTTTTATCAAGTGGTTTGTCAGTGATTTGTACCGAAAACTATTATAAGCTACTGAAATCCTTTTATCTGATTGGCTGAAAGCAAATTTTTCGGTAAAAATCACTGACAAAACACTTGATGAAACGCTCCCCAGATGTTACCGACCACATCCGATTTTAGTATTTCTGATGACTGCATCAATCTGATAGCCCTACTAGAGCTTGGATTAGACATAATATCAAATAAATCAATATTCTTATGTAAATTTGTGTTCATCCTTTCATGATACAAATCAATAATACTTGGTATTGTGTAATGACGTACCTTGGACTTGGCCTTTTTCATTCCCAAATATGTAAAAATGTTGAAGTTTATAATTATATAACCTAATCTTAAATTTTCTTGTGTGTATTTTTATATCTTCCTAGACCAACATTCATCTAATGAGAGTGAAATCAAGGCATATGATGGTAATGTCCTAAACGTCACTTGGGCTACAAACAAGGACTTGTTCTCAACTGGAATGGAAGGACAACTGGTAAGACAAATTTCATGTACCGTATAGTCGCGTGTACACGGCGCACATGTATATATAAGGCGCACCCATACTTTCGACCCTCTGTATTAAAAAAAAAAAATATTGCCGTCTTTGCACATGGCGCGATTCTATCGCGTGATAATACATACGAGGCTCGGAATCGGCCCCAGAATGAGTGAAAGTTTGAACTTCCAGTCATATCAGCGCCGCTACTTAGTCTTAGCTCCGCAAAAATCTATCAGTACATATGTATACAGTGTGTGTATACGTAGGGGTATGTGTGTGTACAACGCCGTTAATAGCGCACACTTCATTGTATGAGCAAGACAGAGAAACTCACGCGGGAGAGCTTGGAAGAGAGAGAGCGTGAGCGAGGGAGCGAGGGAGCGAGATGAATATTTAGGGGGCAGGGCTAGGGACAGAACATAATATATCATTGCTGGTTTGCATATCTAAATCCGGTGTAATGATATAAAAATTAATGAAACAAATCAACGAAATTTACTCCGGAATGGAAACTCGGCGTTTGAAGAACTAACAACACCACACACACAAACACACCAAAAAATAAAAAATAAATAAATCACGGAAAAAGAAAAGGTCTGAGAAGAAAATATAAAATGAAAAGATAGCTTTCAGGTCTTTAGAAAAATTCGAGGCACAAATTTATTCATTGTTAGAGTACATCAGAATTAAGAAATATTAAGATAAGGAATATGCCCTAGTAATAATACCGAAAGAGGGAATTTACGAAGAAAAAACCTAGATCAAATATCAAAAGCAATGGTCAACAATTAAGCCTGCCCCTCACTTAAAAATATAAGACATTGAAGAACTATAAAGGAAAACCCCTCCAAAATTTGAGGAAACAAATATTATTCATACCACAGTGACGGTACAAAATAATAATTCAAACTAGGCTACCAATCGGAAGAAAAATTATTGTTCGTTAGAATCGAAGAAAAAAAAATGGCGCCCGTAGGTCACATGTAAAATAGAAAAAGGAAGATGCCAGAGGCCGTTTATAAAGAGAGCTGTAACACGCGCATATTAATCCTGCACGTATGCTGTCTTTGTGTAAAACATGGCGGATCAGTGTAGATACTCTCTGTAGCTAGCTCATGCCGTTTATCGCGCGCGCCACCTCTTGGTCATACCACGTACAGTCATCTACAGCCACCTTGCGAACAAATGAAAAAGACGATCTATTTTCATCATTATAGCCGCGAATTCAATCTGGTTTTCGTCATTACAGTTATGAAAGTGAAGCTTAGACTAGGATTATACTGGCCATGTATGTAGAATTTCGTTAATTGTTTTATAAAGCGGAGTTTTTAATATAAAAATCGGACAATTGTCGTTCAACTGCACACTACCCCGATACAGTGCAATGACATAGGCCTAGTGTTACATGCGATATGTCCGGCCGCGCCGGGGGCCTGGGGCGGCGGGTAGCGCTGGCGGGCAAGACCCAGTAACAGCTGCATTTCGTCGTCATTTCCTTGTACTCGTTTATATGGCGCACCCTGACTTTTGACATTCTCTGCCATGAAAAAAAGTGCGCCGTATACACGCGACTATACGGTATACTTGTAATTCAGTGATAAACTGGGGCCTGTTTCATAAAACTTGTTATCAATGACAAGTTGCAATAACTGTTATAAGCTACTGAAATCCTTGCATCTGATTGGCTGAGAGCAAATTTGTCAGTAAAAATCACTGACGCTTGATGAAACTCCCCCCCCCATGTAGTGAAAAACAGATTTTGTGATTATGATAATGTATTTTGCAGTTCCTGTATGAATTTATTCACATGTGCACAAACAGTACCAAGCTTATCATTGGTCATATAAGGCTCTGTAAGCATTCAATGGATTTCTGCATACTAGGTGCCTTTACACCTGGGTATAGAGTGGGAAATGCAGATGAAATGCCCTGTCAAATGACAAAGATGCTGCACTGGTGTATGATGCAAGGAGGAATGGAGGAATGATTTGTATTTCATCTCACCAGAAATTATATGTACCGTATTTCTTCCTCTGCAGACATGGTGGAAAGTCAGAAAGAGCCCTTCACTAGCCATACTTGCCTATGCTTACTTTACACTGCCCCCATGCAAGCAGCGTTGGGCTACCTCGGTAACTCTCCTTGGGGAGGATCAATTTGTGTGTGGAGATAGAAGAGGATCGGTTCATCTCTTTGAGCACAGCCATATTCAGGTTTAGTGTTGTTTGTGGTGTTAGGTCATGGTGTTGGTGCTTATTTAAGAGGTACCAGTCATATGTAGGTTCAGTATTTAGTGTTCTTAGGTGCTGAGTCATTTCACAGTGTTAGTGTTTTGATATACAGATGATGTGAACACACATGTACATTGTAGTTGTCTTTTTATGCCTCCGCCCACCGAAGGTGGGTGCCGGAGGCATTATGTTTTCGGGTTGTCCGTCCGTCCGTGCGTCCGTCCCACTTCTCGTTACCGCGATATCTGAAGAATCATTTGAGGTAGGAACCTCAAACTTGGTACTAGTATGTATCCCCATACGAAGATGAACTGATTAGATTTTGGGGTAAGTAGGTCAAAGGACAGAGGTCACAGAGGTCAATTTACCTGAAATTACATAAGAATTCTTGGTTTTTAGCACCATTACCACAATATCTCAAGAACTGTTTGAGGTAAGAACTTCAAACTTGGTACTAGTATGTTTCCCTATACGAAGATGAACTGATTAGCTTTTGGGGTAAGGAGGTCAAAGGTCAGAGGTCACAGGTCAATTTACATGAAATTACATAAAAATTCTTGGTTTTTAGCACCGTTACCACGATATCTCAAGAACTATCTGAGGTGAGAACTTCAAACTTGGTACTAGTATGTTTCCCTATACGAAGATGAACTGATTAGATTTTGGGGTAAGGAGGTCAAAGGTCAGAGGTCAATTTACATGAAATTACATGAAATTCTTGGTTTTTAGCACCGTTACCGCGATATCTCAAGAACTGTTTGAGGTGAGAACTTCAAACTTGGTACCAGTGTGTATCCCCATAGAAAGAGGAACTGATTAGGTTTTGGGGTAGGTAGGTCAAAGTTCAGAGGTCACAGAGGTCAATTTACATGAAATTACATGGAATTACTGGTTTTTAGCACCGTTACCGCGATATCTCAAGAACTATATGAGGTGAGAACTTCAAACTTGGTACCAGTATGTATCCCCATAGAAAGATGAACTGATTAGATTTCGGGGTAAGTAGGTCAAAGTTCAGAGGTCACAGAGGTCAATTTACATAAAATTACATGAAATTACTGTTTTTTAGCACTGTTACGATTTCTGAAGAACTGTTTGAGGTAAGAACTTCAAACTTGGTACCACTATGTATCCCCATAGAAAGAGGAACTGATTAGATTTTGGGGTAGGTAGGTCAAAGTTCAAAGGTCACAGAGGTCAATTTACTTGAAATTACATGGAATTAGTGGTTTTTAGCACCGTTACTGCGATATCTCAAGAACTATCTGAGGTGAGAACTTCAAACTTGGTACCAGTATGCATACCCATAGAAAGATGAACTGATTAGATTTTGGGGTAAGTAGGTCAAAGGTCAGAGGTCACAGAGGTCAATTTACATAAAATTACATGAAATTACTGTTTTTTAGCCTTGTTATCAAATATTTCTAGAAGAGTTTGAGCCATCAACTTTATTTAGGCGGAGGCATATAGGAGACGCAGTCGCATTCATCTTGTTTGTTTTTGTTTTTAAGTCATGGTGCTGTTCAGTAATGTTTTTTAAAATTCTTTATTTTTATTTCACATCAAGAGTTTTGGTGTAAAATCATGATGTTAGATCCAAGTCTAGAAGTAATGCAAAAATTCAGTTTATGATATTTTGTAGTATTGAAGAGTTAAACTTTTGATCACGATACAAAAATATTTACCTCAGAAATTTTCAGCTGTTTAGCTATTGCCTTCGTCAGCGATGTGACCCGATTTGACCTGACATAATGGTTGATAAAACCAGGTCATCAAGGACAAACAACAAAAGGATTGTGCCAGAAATCATATATGTACATAGGAAAAACTGAGTGCTCCTTGAGAACTAGATTTCTTGAACATTGATGCCCTAGCTCCACTTCTTCTGAGGTGTCCCAACACATTCCCATTGAGTCCCCTGACCATCACATGGACATTAGTAAAGTACGGGTGTTGGATAGGGAACCTCTCGACAGAGAGGGGGCGCTACAAACTTCCAAATGTCTATGATCCGGTTAATCGACCATTACGTCAGAAAGGTCAAATCGGGTCACATCGCTGGCGAAGGCTGTAGCTGAACAGCTGAAAATTTTGGAGGTAAATATTTTTGTATTGAGATCAAAAGTTTATCTCTTCAACATGTTATGACCAATGCGGATGAACTTTCATGATCATATTTTGTATATTACATGTGGTATCATATCACAAAGTTATTGCTTATCCCTTGTACATGTACCTTGTTATCCTGGAGCTTCTTCTGTTTCTACATACCGGTAATCTCTTTCATTTCTTAGAATGATAGGCCTGGGCCAAAGAGTTCAGTACCTGGAATACATGGCAAGGCAGGGACCTCCTTTGTCTGTCAGCATGATGGATTAGTGTACAGTACAGGAAGAGATGGTACATATCGTCAGTATTATATTACAGATGGAGGAGAGATCAGATTGGAAAATACACACAAGGTAATACATGTAGAAGTGATGATAAATAATATTCTGTCCATGTAAAGCATATATCACATACTTAGCAATATCTGTGCATTTCAAACAATCTTGGGATTAAAGTGATTTGGTAACTTTGTAGAGGCTTGTTAAAATCTGAGCTGGCTGGCCTTACATGCTATCAGTGTATGTAATATGGTGAAAAAATGAAGCCCAGGGGGAAAAAAAGCCCTTCAAAATCATCATATCCTTCACAAAAGTAAACATATGCAAGTGACCGGAAATGCCAGACTCATTTTCCCCCATATACTCAGTGTTAGACTAAAGCGTATGGCCATACGCTTTTGTAAATGGAGTATTCAGTCATAGATATCTTAATAATAGCATTATATATATTTGAAAACCTTTCTATCCCTGGCTATTTATTTATCCTTCTGAACGTCATTATACAAGACAGATATAAAAATTCAACAATATATTAAATCAAGCTGCCACAAAGTTACCGAATCCCTTTAATACTAGTGCTGTCATCAAACTCAGTTTTCTTTATCCACATGGTAGGTCATATTTATGACTGATGTCAACAGTTGTCGACAAGACATTATTAGTAAATTTCATGTGCAAGAACAACTTACTGTGGCTGAAGGGAGCCTACCAATGCAACTATCAACAATGAAATGGAGCATAACAAATATCTAGAAACACTAAAACCGCTAAAAGAAGTATTACAACACAACAAATAATTTTATGTGGAATTGAGACGGATGTCAAGTTTATTCCATTGGATATTTAATGTGGAATTCACAGTTGAATATCATCGTGATCATGTCGCCAGTATCAGAATCTTTTTTGACATGTTGTCTTCCCCCGAAAAAATGGCCTTTTGTTATTATTGACAAAAGGCTTGTTGATGACAGCACTATATATTACTCTCAGACTGGCTTTCGCCATAATGAGGTGCTGATGCACTCAGGGAATTTCTTCTACCGGTACCCATTTACTTCACCTCGATGGAGTGCGGAGAATGTAGATTAATGTCTTGCCAAAAGACGTTATTGCTGTTTTAGGTGTCGGCTTGATCTGCTTTTTTCTGTACGTTTTTATACTGTTAATTATTTTTTATAAAGTAAGTACATGTAATAGATAAAGGCTTTCCATCAGAAAGGAAGGGAATGGTAGTTCTAACAAAGAAGAAATATGGAGAAAATATCAATATCAGACATGTTGTCATGAGTAACAGAAATATGTACACTGTATGTGTGAGGCGGAAATGTGAAGAGGAAAAAAAAGAGAGAAATTCTTCAGCCTCCCATATACCGGTATGTGATACAGGCATAGTCGGGGTACCAATTATATTCATCATTTCAGTGAGGATTGTTTGATTGTTTCCTAACAGGCATACAAAGGATTTGAGTGGCTGGAAAAGCTTGTTTTCACAGAGGACGGAGATCTTCATGTACTTGGATTCCATTCAGTAAGTAGAGTTACCTGTAGTCCAGAATAGTTTTATGAACTGTCTTCATAAACCCCAGCCACACCACTAAACAGACTCCAAAACATCTAATTATGAACCCTTTCAAGACAATTGCGAGTTTGTGGTTTGGCTTAGTAACTTGATTCAGAGCTCTAAAAAATAATCCGGATGCATGAGTAGAAAGAGCAAAAATTCTGAACACAACTGGTCCAGTTTTGTTGCATGACCATATTGCGTTTGATGCCAGAAATTTTAAAAAGGAGAATAAGCTTTAAAATCCTTAGATTGGCAACACATTGAGATGTTCAAAATCATTGCTCTTTATCAAAATTGGCAATTTTATCAACTTTTCATTGTTCTAACCATGTGTCTTGTTTTCAAAGACATTACACCTTATCAGAACCATGTAGCACTATTAAAAAGAAAAATACTATTGTTGCCAATTTGAAGAACAAAATGTTATCAATTTAACCCTTGAAGTGAAAAATGAGCAAAGAAAGGGATTCCAGCGGGACTTGAACCCGAGACCTCCGGATTGCTAGACCGGCGCTCTACCGACTGAGCTATGGAATACCCCAGTACGTGTTCGTCCCAGAAACCCCATAGTTTTCAATGCTCGTGTGGTCAGAAGCTATAGAAACCAGACATAAACCCGAAGGATCGTAATCAACTTGGGGATTTAACCCTTAAATAATTTTTGTCATGAAAGGGTCAACACAATCTTGGCCATCTGGGATAATCCAAGTTTAAAGTTTGGTCTCTTGTTGATTTGGGGTCAGTCTTGTTGGTGTGACAGGTTGTACAAAGACATTGCACAACCTGTTAATTAATACACAAGTTTATGTTTAGACATTATCAAAATCTGCCCGTCCTTATAGGCAGGTATGCATGGTGGCATACTGTGCAATACTCCCATTATGTCAATACCATGTCATGCTAAGCGTAATTCATTATAGTTTCTGTGTACGTATATTAATCACTTTAGTATTTCCATTATCACTGTTCTCGTTGTTCTATATGACTATTTTAAAACCAGAAACTTTCGCGGGCATTTAATGTTCGCGAATTCATAATTGACATTACACTAAATTTTTGCAAAAAATCGTGAAAAATTTCTTGCTGTAAAAATAGCTGTCGGCCACGGTTCGCGATCGTTTCTGGTTTATATTATCGTGATGTTTGGATCGTAATGTAAGTGGGCCTTTATATGTAACTGATGGTGTTATCTTCCAGCCCATATTGTGAAAAACTGCCAAACCTGCCACTTATCAATGTTGAATGTTTCTTCAGTAGCAGCATCCAGGCTTTTTCAATTTTCTTATTGCATCTGTTACAGCAGTTTGAAATGTCAAAGATCATTGTGTGATACATTTAGATGTATATGTTTTCAACCTAATTCATTATTATGTATCAGTTTGACTTCTGTTTTGATTATGTATGTGCATTTCCTTTAGTAATGCATGTAAAATGGACAATGAAACATCGAATGGAATTGAACTGAATTCAATTCTATTTTTTGGGGGTCTCTTTCCTACCATGAAGGTGAATTTTGTAGTATGGAGTACTCTGAGCAATGAAGCCTTGATTACAGTGCCTTCTGGTGGAGGTCACAGAGCGTGGGATCTGTCTCCATTAGATACTTACATAGCAACCAGATTCAGTCGATGAATTGAACTGAATTTAATTCTATTTTTTTTTGTCTCTTTCCTATCATGAAGGTGAACTTTGTAGTATGGAGTACTCTGAGCAATGAAGCCTTGATTACAGTGCCTTGTGGTGGAGGTCACAGAGCGTGGGATCTGTCTCCATTAGATGATGGATCTACAAACTTTGTATGCATCAAGATGAAACAGCTCCTAGTACACAGTGTATCATCTGTTGCCTGGCAACGGCAGACCATCCTCAAGGTATCCGCTATGGCCTGAATTCACAAAGGAGGACTGTTTAAATGTAAATCTCATGGTCTACACCTTAAATGTAGACTAAATGAAGCGTATATCAGCCAGTTCATTGGGTACGAGTCCTAAAACGTGCTATGTGTATGTGTCAAGACATTTTTGACGTAAATAAAATTGATGGATATCCCATATGTTGAGAGCAGAAGTTTAGTGGAAGTCTAGTACCATCTAGAAAAGTCAAACTGTAGGTGATGATAAGAAATGTGTATTCACTTTTGTGTAAATGTTTATTTTTTCAGGAAAATGTATTGTTTGTGAATTTACCGAAATATATTAGAAACATGTATAATAATTGAAACTTAACCCCTTCCACGCCACCAGATTTTTGAGCAATTGTCAAAAATGAACTTTCATGAGTTGAATATTAACGTTCAATGAGTTTTTTCTTAACCCATTCGCGACAGAGTGACCACATTATGTGGTTTGCCTTGTTTACAAGAAAACTAGAACGTTTTGTGACCCCAAACTTCGCCTGCCGATGCAGAAATATTTTGGCCAATCAGAAGACTCCTTACTTCGTCTCACCAAAAATCTATTTCAGGTTTATGAATTTTAGAAGACCCATTATTGGACATTTCACTTCAAATCTGTACGAGCCTGCAATGAATATTCATATCTATTGTTCCTAGCCAATGTATCCTAGCAACAAGGGGAAATCGATAGCGGCTATCGCGATCCTTTTTTTTATCTACAACTTCAGACTTTTCAGTTAGATTCAGGCTAGCCTAGCACGTCTAATTTCTCATCTATTTCTTATCTTCTGTGCATTTCTGTTTATTTCCCCCGGTTTTGTCCACTTTGTTGTGGAAGTTGTTGTGGTTTATTTTATCCTGGTGGACGTGTAGTACGTAATTTTAATTGTTTTCGGTGAAAATCTGGTGAGTTTGTTCGACGTGAGTGAGTCTATCGCGCTCGCAAGTGTTCGCGTGTGTTGTGAATGGCATTTGTCTATGTTGTGAATACGGACTACCGTACGGTAGTCATGTCATGCCTGTCATTTCGTTGAACTTTTTTCTTTGGGTTACTTACGGTCCTGTCATTTGAGCTTTGAGTTAGTTTATAACTCATTCATGTCTGTTTGAGTGGGTTTCGGAGTTGTAAAATATATACAACAACTGTATGTATTTTTTTAAAATATTCGTGTGGATTTGCAAAATTTGTCTGGTGGCTGAGGCTCGCCGAATGTACGCCAGTATAAAGTTTGAGTGTGACTTTGTTGTGTGACTGTGATGCATGCCGAATATGAGCGCGGTTGAGTGAGTTAGCTCTGTGCCTCGCATGCATGTCATTTTGAAGTCGAGATCCAATTTATTTTGTCATTTTTATTTTATCCAAGCCCGATGAAAAAGAAAAAAAAAACAATTGCAATGTAAAGAAAGAACATGAATACATTTACTAACACTGACATGACTGAACACTGAATACAAATTGCTAACATTTTTTTTCCCTCACCACGCAACGCTCTCTGACACGTCTAATCAAGTTTTCGGGGAGGGATGTTTCAATAATAAAATATTTTTTTAGAAGAATTTTTTCAAGGGTGGGGACACACAAAGTTATGACCTATATGGCAAAATTTATTGGGGGGAGATGTGCCTCTTGATATCCCCTTTGAATGGCCACTGCTAGTGCTACTGCTTAGGCAGTTAGGGGAACCAACCAACCAGTAAAAATATTTATTTCTACAGTTTCAAGAATAATCAAGTAAGAGCTACAATTTAATTTATTCACCAACGTAAATCTTGTGCTTTGGGGTCATTATTCAGCCAAGCAAGGAGGTCTGTGATAACTCCTCGATTCAGCATAATATTATCAATTTCCAACAGTGTTATTGTTTACATTACCGAGAAAGGGTTGTTGAGTAAATGAGTCATTCTTGGTCACTAGGCAA
Source organism: Heliocidaris erythrogramma (assembly GCA_025617745.1). Taxonomy (NCBI): domain Eukaryota; kingdom Metazoa; phylum Echinodermata; class Echinoidea; order Camarodonta; family Echinometridae; genus Heliocidaris; species Heliocidaris erythrogramma. Next base: position 35,901,703 of record CM046868.1, read on the forward strand.
CGTTTACCAGTGGGCTGCAGTAGTTTAGAATTACCAGTCCTGGGTAATACTATATTTATTTTTTGCTTGTATTTTCTGTTGTAATATAAGGTTTCTGGTAGTTCAAACATTCAATTGTTATTATTGCTACATAATATAACACCATTATATTCAACTCCAACACGTTCAATCTGATAATCAAAGAACTATTTTCAAGAATTTCCAAATGAATGACTAGATGACAGACTATTGCCCATTACACACACACAGGCAAAAATACACGTACGTGCACACTGGCTCTGTACTGCGCGATGAATCACATTCCTGGCATACCTCCCTTTCCAATTCCCACGCTATTTTTTCCTTGGGCTAAAAATAACACAAGCTATCGATAGTTGTGGTCCTTCAAGTAGCTATACCATTTTGGGACAGGATGAATGATAAATTGGGGACAAAATCACAGACTCATAAAATTTTTTAGCAAGGTCAGTTTGCTAATAATACGAAACTTTTCAGATTCTGCATGTAAGTAAAGATATTACTTCTCTCAGTTTGTGACTTTATCCGACTCGATCCCTTACTGCTTGGGGTGTCATTTTTCAACCCCCCTGTACAGAGTCGACGAATCCAAAATCACGCCGTGCCAGCATGAATGACTAGAATAGATGATTCCACTTTGAAATGGGCATGCACTTTCAAGAATGACAGACAAACGAAAATAAATAAAAATATAAAAAGTACATTGTATCACTATTTCAGAATATAACAGATTACTTTACTAAATGATAGCTTTCATAAAGATTTCATTTCAATTGAATGGTGTAAATCACAGGCATATTTAGCTTGGGAACAGTCCCTCTCAAACTGCATGTCCCTTTCGGTGAGTGTCGTGTTCCTAGACTTGCAAGAGCATGTACTGCGCTTGTTGCCGTCTTTGAAGAGTGGTCGTCATGATCCATTTTTAGAAAATCAATGTCGCGAATGGGTTAAGCAAACTGGGCAAAGATTTATTGCATAGGAATAAACATATTGGAGGCACAAGTTTCTGTACGAGGAAGAATTTTCAAGCCATTCTGAGCCTAAACAAAATGTTCAACACTCACATTTTTCCCTCCTCTGCCCTCCCTCCTCTGTTTGTATCTCTGTCTCTCCTCTCTGCCTCCTCTCTCTCCCTCCTCTCTCTCCCTCCTCTCTCTCCCTGTCCCTCTCTCTCCCTGTCCCTCTCTCCCTCCCCTCCCCCTCCCCTCCCCTCTGTTTGTCTCTGTGTCTCTCCCTCCCTCCCTCCTCTCTCTCCCTCTGTCTCTCTCACTCATCTCTTTCTCCCTCACTCATCTCTTTCTCCCTCTCTGTCTCTCCCTCCTCTCTGTCTGTCTGTCGGTCTGTCCCTCTCTCTCTCTCCCCTCCCTCTCTCTCTGTCTGTCTCTCTCTCCCTCCTCTCTGTCTCTCTCACTCATCTCTCCCTCCTCTCTGTCTGTCTGTCTCTCTGTCCCTGTCTCTCTCCCCTCCATCCTCTCTCTGTCTCTCTGTCCGTCTCTCTGTCCCTCATCGCTGTCTCTCTCACTCATCTCTCTCTCTCTCACTCATCTCTCTCTCTCTCTCCCCTCATCTCTCTCTCTCTCTCCCCTCACCCCCTCTCTCTCTCTCTGTTTATCTGTCTATGCTCCGTTTATTCAGGAAGACATCCATGGAAGGGAAATAACATGCGTCAAGTTCTTAAGAACTGTACAGATCTCAGGTAATTCAAATATTGTTCTGATTGTGAAGAAGAAAATACTACATTTGGAGATATAACTTCAGACAGTAGCAGATGGAAATGTAAAAGAAAGATTCAACTGAATGTTACTTCTGTATTGTGAATTTGCATTTTGCTGTTTCTGAATGAGGTATTCATGTGCCCTTGGGATTGTAAATAACTCTCTCTCCTTCTCTTTCAGGCCAAGACCATCATATCTGTGTCACAGGGAGTGAAGACACAAAGGTCAACATTGTGTCCTTGTCTTGTATCCTTTTTAATATATCATTTCAGGGTCATAACATTACTTCGCTATAGGGCTGCGTGCAGTTTTGAAATTTAGGCACTGCAGAAAATATTACATCCATACCGGCACTGTAGTGTTCTGATGTTACCTAAATAAGAATAAAAAACTTTTGTCATATGAGTGAAGGAATATATATATATACTTCAGTAAGTTTTACAGAAGATATTTACTTTCCAGTTAGCACCAGCTCTGGATGATCAAAGATGATATAAGATGTTGTTTTGAGTTATGAACATTCAGAAGTGTTCATTATGGAGTGAATAATTTTGTATTTTTGACCAGTAAAATGTAAACAAAATCACAAAACCTCCTGAAAATTGTATACACTTATATCCACCATTCTGTACATAGTACATGTATTTTACATACCAGAAGACCTTATTGGCTAGATTTCTTTGTCTTCTGTGCTTATTTCCAGGCTAGCTGTACAATACATTCTATCAGATTATGTGTCTTAAACATTCAGTGTAAAGTGTAAACGACTAAATATTTTTAAAACCTCTCTTCAAAAAGTTGAATTTATTTTGTTTCTTTAATAAACAGCGTTGATAGGCATTGTGTTTTCTATGTCAAACTTATGGTACCTTAACCTTTGACCTCAGCGCCACCATCAGGCATAGATCCTAACACTAGTTCGGTACCGTTTGGAGATATCAAGGTTTTGCATCGTCTCCATGCGCATGTTTCCAGTGTGAGGGCACTAGCATCTTGTCAGTCATACAGCTCAGTAGACGAGACTTTGTTGTTCTCAGTTGGAGGTCGATACTCCATCAATTGCTGGAAGGTCAAGTTCAGTCAGGAGGTAATTTTGAGGGTTGAAAGGTTATACAGCCAGGCCTGTAGCGGGGGGGGGTCGGAGGGGTCGGACGACTCCCCCCCCCCCCTTCTTGGGCTGAGGTCCGCTTTTTCCTGAAAAAAAATCACCCCTAAATTTCCCCTCGGGAGTCCTTAAATTGCAGCAGAAAGCATCTAGATTTTAAAATTTTCTGGACCCCCCTAGCAGGTCCACTTTTGCCAAAAACGACCGACCCCTTTAGAAACCCTGGCTACGGGCCTGTATATGCAGGAAAGTTTGCAGTTGTTCTCGGTTGGAGGTCGATTCTCCATCAATTGCTGGAAAGTCAAGTTCAGTCAGGAGGTAATTTTGAGGGTTGAAAGGTTATATGCAGAAAGGTTATATGCAGTGATATGACACACTTGAGGCAATTACGTATTCAGTGGCTTTACTGATTGAAAGGTTTAGAAATGGTATAGCGATCTCTGAAATGTATTGATTTCCAACCCAGATTTGTAAATGTTTCAGTCGGTTGAAACTGCTTTAACTCTTACCGTGCCAAGGGGTTTAGCGCTCTTCAAAATTTTACCACAATGTGATCAATGCTTACTTTTCAAATGGCTGCACTTCATTAAACATCTATTGTTTCACAAAGTATTGTGTACAAAACTCGTTGGAAATTTATTACCATTTCTTATGATACCAAACATTATTCCTTTAACAACTTTATGCATAAGCATTATTGAAAATTACATTTTGAGTTTCTTTTTTGTCCATTATTTTTTGTTTTCTCATTTGTTTACTATTGTTTAATGTTGAAATAAGGTAATATCTTTTTAAAAATCTGCAATTTTTCTCTGAAAATTTCTATGTTGGCATGTAATCATAATCATATTTAGAATACTTGATTTATGCTAAAAATGTTGATATATATTCACCACCATATACGTTTCCTGTGGTTGAGCAATGAAAATGACAAGTCTGTCTGTCACATATACGTGACATTGGCACTGAAAGTGTTTAGTAAAGGAAGAAAAACAGAAAAAAAAATAGAATGGTATATCTTCATTTACCATGTATTTTTAATGATACCAGGGCATGTATAGGATCATGTGATTGATCTACATGTAATCTCTAGACTTAAATGACCATTATGCCGAGTTATTTCTAAAAAGGCAGAAGCTGAGACAGCGGGAGAAGCTGCTTGACCCCGAGACCCGGTTCCTGGGCGTGTCAGTCTGGAGGAGGGATGGGGTGGAGGGCGCGTCTTCCTTTAGTAGAAGGGCAGGTCGTGTCATGATGTGTGTTGCAAGCTCTGATGCTATCATAAGGTATTAGATAAGGATATCAGGTTCAGTACTGTGCTTTCATTTATGCATTCCACTTCCTTTCATGGAAGTGCTGGTGTCCGTGTAAACTATTGCCATACCAATATTACAAAGATACATGGATGAACATATGAAATTCTGATTATATGCCAGTACATGATAAATGGAATGTGCTATCCCCTTAATATTAAAAACCCCTAGAATTCTCATTGAAGATGCTGCTATTCTTTATATCACAATGCATGCACTTATCATACCAGTATCAACGTTGCGATAGATGTCTGTCTGACGATGTATTTCCTCTGCACATTATAGCATGTATTTCTTATTGTCAAGCCTTCTTATTGCCAAGCCTTCAGTATTTTTCATTGCCATTTCTTCTCATTGGTATAGGTTTTTATGCTTTGATGAGGACACATGCAAGATAACTCCATTGGGCAGTAGTAATTTGCATGATTGCTGTCTCCTTTGTGTGACCTCTGTATGTTTGACCTTTGACCCCAAGGTCAAGGCAAGGGTCAAATCCAGAACGATTGTGATGACAGGTGGAACTGATGGACGCATTGTTGTGTGGGATGTGAAGGAAGCTGAGAGTGTAGCAGATAAACTTGCCATAGATGTTTCCAAATGCGATGATGAAAAAGAGGAAGATGAGATTGGTGATGATGATAAGAAGGATATGAACATCAGTGTTACTGAAAAATATCAACATAACACCAGCATTGAGAATGAGTTTGGCACATTTTCAACAGCAGTAAGAGGGATGGAGATTGAGGAACCAAAGGAGACAGATATGTGGGAAAGGAGTACAGTAACTGTGGAAGCAGATCTACCTCAAACTTTTCATGGTAACAACAGACAAAGCAAAACTGCTGGCATTGAAACAATGGCTTCTAGTATAAGCACATCTGGAGCCTGTCAAAGTGCAATAGATATGGATCCAACTCAATCAGATATGCATGACATTTCTATGACACAAAGAGGAGAAAGAGGAGGAGGAGGAGGAGGAGGAGGTGAGGTCCAGTACTCCTTTCAGGGTATATCACCAAGTGAGTCTAGTAGTGCAATAAGACCTAGCAGATTTCCTATGGATCAGGGTCATTCCACTTCTACAGCCATCAGTCTTAGATCTGATGGAGAGAGGAATATCCCGAGTGTTTCCATGGCAACCTCAGCTACATCATCATCTGTAGAGGGTTCAACATCTCTCTTCCAATCCAGTTCTGATGATGTTCAGATGATACACATGAGACACAAAGAACATCTCTTGAAATTGGAGGAGACACCCATGCCATCTAGGCAGACAACAGAAGGGCAGATGACTCTTGACCTCATAGAAGGTCGTGACACAAGGTCAATAGGTCAACTGGTGTCATCATGGTCTGCTCATCAATCAGGGATCAATGCAATAGCAGTACACCATGTTAGGGGTGAGTGGTAATTTGTTTGCTTTAAGAATTTGAAGAAAAGATATCTTTAGCAACACTGTTTGAATTTATATATTTCATCTTCATCTTCTGGAGTGTCATTTATTACATTATTTCATCTATATTCATCTGAGTTTGATAATATCAAGCTTAACCCAAGCCAAACATCAAAGAATGATTTATATGAAAAATGAAAGATATGTGGAGGGATGCAATGTGTACATGTGGGCAAGTCCAAGGTTTGTCCGATACGTTACCAAGTGTTATGGTATTGAAGTATGGAATCGTAAACATGAATTGACTTGAAAATATTTTTTTACTACATATTTTGTCTGATTCAAGCTCTTGTAGGGCTATCAGCTTGATACAGTAATCAGATAGTACAGTTTTATATATGGTTGGTAACGTATGGGACACAAAATATCTTGGACTTGCCCATGCATTTTGATCCCTTTTTTTTAACATGTAATTTGATGATGATAGAAGTATTCCCATTTGTCCAAAAAATGAATGCTTTGTAGAGGACTTTGAAATCCACATACTGGGGGATGTTTCATAAAGCTGTTCATAAAGTTAAATATGACTTTACAAACGAATTGCATATGAAGTGCAAGATAGGATGCCCAAAGTTTTTCCGGATGTTTTAAAAAGTATTTCCAATAACCTCAATTAAATTATGGCAAAAAATATACTTTGAATTATTATAAGAATTCAACGTTAATCTACATCTGCACAGTTCAACTTTAGTTTATGCAGTAACGATTGAGCATCCCATTTGGCTTGTCATATTTAAGTCATTCGTAAAGTCATATGTAACTTTACGAACAGCTTTATGAAACACCCCCCAGGTATGTTAATGGTCTCAAATATCAATTTATTGACTCTTTCAATCTTTCAAATCCTTTCCTTCTAGATAAAAAGTGGGTGGTTGCTAGTGGTGGTGATGATGATGCCATTACAGTCACCCTCTTGAATCTCGGCTCCTTGATCTGTAACCGGGATGAGGTGACGACGGGTGTTGTCCTTGACCTGTACAAGATACCCACAGCTCATGCTACTCAAGTCACTGGTAGGTCTGCGGCATGAAGCATGTTAACAAATTCAATACAATATGAGATTATGATAAGTTGATAACGCACCCCTCTAGTTAATTGTTGTGCATGCACTGGCGCAAATCCATTTTGAAATTCGGGGGGTCACCACATGATTTAACTTTTTTATCCTATCCGAAATGTCTAAAAATTTTCTGACAAACCCCCCCCCCCCCAAAAAAAAAGGTTATCACATTCTAGTTTTCCTCCAAAATTCTCTGACAAGCATAGAAAAAAAGGTTATTCAAAAAGGTGCATGGGACATTGGCCTATCTTGAAAAAGGTGGGGGGACCTGGATTTGCGCCCATGTCTGCATGCCATAATATAGAGCATTAACCCTTTCTGTGCTGTGCCCCCAATTTTTTATAGACATCTTCCAACCATTTTTATGCCTCCGCCCACCGTAGGTGGTGCCGGAGGCATTATGTTTTTGGGTCGTCCGTACGTCCGTCCGTCCCCTTTTTGTTCTTGTGATAACTTAGGAACCGTTTGGCGGATCAGCTTCTAACTTGGCCCATATATTCATATGGGAGGGACAATGAACTGATTAGATTTGGGGGTCTCAAGATCAAAGGTCAAAGGTCACAGAGGTAATTGTGTACATAAAATGGTTATTTCTCACAATAACTGAAGAACTGTTTGACAGATCAGCTTCTAACCGGGCCTATGTTTGCATATGGGAGGGACGATGAACTGATTAGATTTTAGGGTTTCAAGGTCAAAGTTCAAAGGTCATAAAGGTCATTATATACATAAAAATACATAGAAATTTCTAGGGGACAGTGGTCTATTTGCTATAAAATATCTATTTCCTTCGTGTATTTGATGATTGTAAGTCATCAATGGTAAGTTTTTTATTTGAAAATGAAATGAAATAAATTTTCTGTCTCCTGTGCATTTTAAAAAGATTTGTCATTTTGTTGGACCAATCCTTTTTAGAGTGTACATGTATGCCATACATTTCCAATCTGGTGATGGCGGAGGCATAAATTCTGACCACGCGCGGTCGAAGATTCATCTAGTTTGAATACAAAATTGTGTTTTTTTCCATCAGGTATCCAGTTCATTGCACCAGAACATACTCTCCTATCAGTATCTGTAGACCAGAGATTGAATCGATGGAGTCTGAAGCTGTCTGCAGATTTCCTGAAGATAGAAGAGGTAATTTTAGTAATAACTATTTACAGTAATGTCGTTGATTTAATATCAGCCCATTTTGTATGGTGTGGAGTAGGGGCGTATATTGAAGTTAACCAATTTCCTCTGCTGTGTGCTTGGCGTAAGGTAACAAAAATGATACGTGGCCAGTGGATTACCGGTACATTTATAGAAATATGCATTAAAAATTTGTTCCTTTCTTTTTCTACCTCAATACAACTCATTTAAATCTGTACTTTGTTATACCCCCGCCATACGAAGTTTGAAGGGGGTATATAGGAATCAGTCAACGGTTGGGCGGTCTGTCGGGCGGGCGGTCGGTCTGTCGGGCGGGCGGTCGGTCGGTCGGGCGGTCGGTCGGTCGGTCTGTCTGTTGCAAATCTTGCGGATCGAACTACTTTCTCAGTTTTCGACCAAAGCTCAAGAAATTTGGTACACACATTGGTCTTGGTGGGAAGATGTGCAAGATATATTTTTCGGATGAGCCGGAACTGCGTTGCCATGGTAACGGCATATTTATGGCAGTAAATCAGGGAAAAATCTTGCGGATCGAACTACTTCCTCAGTTTTCGACCAAAAGTCAAAGGCTGTTGTTACGGGGCGGGGGTATTAATCATCATCTTCAGTGATATTTCTAGTTTAAATTGTCAACAGTGATAAGTTGTAATTCTGCAGCCGATTTGCAGAAGATATCACAAATAAGATTGACATCAAGTGGATTACCTTAAAAAAATTATTGTAAGATCGACTCTACTCCTACTCCAACATGGCTTAGAAGAGTAATACATGTATGTCCATTTCTTGGGTCATGTCTATAGGTGGCAGTGGTGTCATCAAGCTTTGTCCATGTCCCTGATGTTGCTGGACTGGATATATGGAATGACAGGTAGGTACATGTAGATGTAAAGTCATATCGGGTGGCGGCAGTGGCATAATCCGCCTCTCCGCTGGCTCAGAGACTGCCAAAATAATGCAGCCTCTTTAGGGTTAAGCATAAAGACTTGTTCCCATGATACATCCCCTTACATGAACCTCTGCGATACAGTATGTACAGATCAGTGACTATGTGTAGAGGCCTGCTCTGGCAGCTATTTTTTAAAACCCACATGAGTTTGCATATGAAGTGGCCTGATTTCAGTTCTAAGGTTTCCTGCCTTTCTTGGGCAGGTGGTTTTGAGATTAATTATAGTGTGCATACTTTCTTCTGTTGACTTATAGTCAAAGGGGTTTAGGTCTGAGGTAGGTTTTAGATTTTTATTTTGGTGAAAAATTTAGCACTACTCAGTTATTCTTAATGATGTGGCATTGTTTAGTGTTCATATCTAAAAAGTCTTGCATGTGCACTTATCTTAGTAATCCAACTCTATTTGTGAAGGTCAGCTCTTGAATTTATCTGATGGCTTTATACATGATCACATATTGATAATTTGCAATCTTTGAAAGTAAACTTGGCTTGCATGTATATCATGGAATGAGACATTTAAGAACAATTGTGGAATGTTTGATTTGATCCCCTCTGGTTTGTTTTTGTCAGATCAACAAGTGGGCAGTATGCAGTCATCTGTGGCCAGGGCCTCCAACTTAGCTCTTTCTCAACTGATGAAGATGTCGTCCGATGAAACAGGACATTGCTGTCCTGTGTCCATAGTTCAGATGCCTCAGAATGATCTGGGAAATTCTTCAGATGGACAAAATTATCATAGCAATGAAGAAATGCCTCAACATGTCCCTTAGTGTTATTGATTAGATCTTCCAAGAGAGACTTTGTTATGGGCATATTAAGCGAAATGTGGACAAGATGCCTTCATATATTTGTGTTAGAAGGGAGAACCAAGGGTGACAGATCCAGGGGAAGGCCTCCAAAGAGATTTGCCTAAACATGAACTGTAAGAATAGAAACTTGAACTATCTGATTGATAGCTACCACCCCAAGCACATGTAGGATGTCATCGACTGAAATGGCATGAAATCATGAAGCATATGCCACCACTCAATCCTGTGTTGGAGAAAAAGGCAAGGATCAGGTAGGTCTCTTCCTAACTCACACTGCTTCGATTCTGCTCTGGCTGTACTTTGGATCTACATGTACTCGAGGTCTACTCTTGGCTCTACTGGTTCCATGCTAGCTCTACAGTGTTCTCTACAGAAATTTGTTTGGGCTTAGTTCAAATTATGTCCAATAGCCTTGCAGCATCCCAGTGGGGACTGGTATGGGAAGGGCCAAAGTACTTTTGCATGTTGAAAGTATGCTTTGACATTTTCATTACCCTGGCTTCTCAACACCCTTGTCTGGGAAAACTTTTCCTTTGTCCCCACACTTGGCATTACCACCTAGTGTGTTTATGTAATGGTTAAAGAACTGTTTCTTTCCCACTTGAAGTTCTGTTGCAGTTTTATCTACGCTCTACTTCAGTTCTACCAAGACTATAGTCCAGTAGTAATTTGGCTCTGATAAAGAGTCACTCACTGCCCTGTTCACTGTATCAAATTCTTTGATAACATACACATTGAGGTGAATCTGAACCTTCATGTAGTGATGAAAAGCAAGCTTCCTTTTTCATATTGGCCATGGAATTGAATTGAATTGAATTGAAAGCAGCATCACATGTTAAGTCTGTCTTGTTCTACTTCCTGTAAATATCATTGCTTTCTAGTAGGAATTGGGGGGGGGGAGCAGATGGGGTGTTGATACTGCACAATTTGAGAAAAAGGACCCTAGAGCTCCGCTATTCCAACCCAATCCAATTCAATCCAGAAGCGCTAATATCTAGTTGCTTTATAATCAAAGAAGCTGGTGAGACTGAGAAAACACTGTTCATGCGGTCCATCATTCATTAGGTAAAGACTGGAGTGGTGACTAGTTGCAATTATGCAATTTTGAATACATGGAGGTATGATTTAAGCTGGGTTTTGAAAGTAGACAGCAGATCACAAGTGCAAAGGTACTGAGGGATACTGTTCCACCACCTAGTGCAGAAGAAGCGAATGAACTGTTGCCCAGCAGAGAGTGTGATTGTAAATGAACTTGTTTTTAATAATAATAATAATGATACATGTGACTTGTATAGCGCACTTTCCATCCTGATTAGATGCTCCAGGCGCTCCAGCGCAAATTAATACACAAAGAATGAGAAGTAAAAATTATTAACACTGGAAGAATAATGAATGTCTGTCAAAAGGCACTCTTATACAGATAAGTTTTTAGGTTGCGCTTGAAGGAAGCCACTGATGCCAAAGTTTTCAGGTTCTGTGGAAGGGAATTCCACAGAGTTGGCCCCGAATGAGCAAATGCACGATCCCCCCACGATTTCTTTGAAATTGGAACTTGCAAAAGATGAGAAGTTGAAGATCTCAAGGTTCGTAGAGGTTGGTATTTATGTATTAAAGCCTTATTATAACTAGGGGACGTTCCATTGACGATGTGAAAAACCAAAAGAAGAATTTGGAAAGCAATGCGTTCCTTCAGGGGCAACCAATGAAGCTCTTTCAGGATAGGTGATGTGGCTGCGCTTGCTGGAACAGGTTACAATGCGCGCAGCTGCGTTTTGAAGTTTCTGCAGTTTACCAGTTAGAGAATCTGGTAAGTTGTACAGAAGAGCATTACCAAAATCAAATCGTGCAGAAATAAGCGAGTGCACTAGTTTCTGGGTTGCTGAGCGAGTGAGATATTTTCTAATAAAACCAATGTTCACTGAGGATAAGATATTGATCAAAGGAAAATAAACATACAGTATATGAATGTTTACTCTGCATTCATGATCAAAATCACAATAATGCACAATAAGTATGCAAACAGAATAGATCGTAATATGATTGACATCATTTTGCCACAGGCTGCCTAAATTACAGCGTACTATATGAAACGTTCCAAGAGGATGAGGCTTCATCCTATTTCCTCCTTTTCTTCAGTTTATTGTTGCATTGTTTGTCAGTGGTTATAACCTCCCTAAAGTCTACACATGTTGTATACTCTAACCCCCTTCCTCCTCCCATGTAGTGTGTTGAATTTGATATGAATCCTTGAAGTCCCTGGTTGAACAAGGTTAATGATTTTAAACAAAATTCTTCTTTTTTGGAAGGGGCAGAACCATGGTAAATTTACTGGAGAAGTTTAACGTTTTATTAACAGCATAGGTACATGATATTTACAAATATACATGTTAATGCATACACGTATTATACTACTAAACATGAATGAGATTACAATGACGAAGAAAGTGTGTCCACACAGTTGAATGAGATCACAGATAGAGTTACAGCTAAGCACTTGTCTTTTAAAGTATTCCGCTTTTATATAACGCCTAATTTATCTGTGATGTCTCTAAGTTCTTTACAGAATGTTATTACCCCGGTCATTGAATTCTGGCTTGCCCGCACACAATGTATGCACATTCTCCACTCCCTGGGGAGTATTCCAGCAATGGGCCGTGGCGCTCACATTGCTAAGCAAACAATATTCACTTTCGCAACCTACAGGGTACCCATTTAACACCTAGGTGGAGAGTGGCAAATGTAGATTAACGTCTTTGAAGTAGGTTTGGATTTCCCACAACATATATGTGCTTTCCAAACTCTAAAAGCATTGATTTCTTGTATGTATAGTAGGAAAAGAATCAGACAGCTCTGGGCCCTGTTTCATAAAGCTTGTCATCAATGACAAGTTGCAATAAGTGTTATAAGCTACTGAAATCCTTGCATCTGATTGGCTGAGAGCAAATTTGTCGGTCAAAATCACTGACAAGACACTTGATGAAATGCCCCCTTTTATTACATAATGTTGAGACATTATTACAGTGAAAGATATTCGATTATGATGGTGTTATTTTTTGCCGAACCTGATGTATACAAAGAATGTGCACGTATTTGATTTAACCTGATACAACAGAGCATACGTGTATTTAATTCCAAAATTACAAGAATTAAAATAGAATATTTTGACTGGGCACTTGTGGTCATTAATGGTGATTGTTTCATTGCATAGAATAATCTATCATGATAGCAGTAGATGAAATACAATAATCGGGACTAATTGTGATTGTTTCATTGCATAGAATAATCTATGATGATAGCAGTAGATGAAATACAATAATCGGGACTAATCGGAAAGGGGTTAAAACTACTATATGTGATGCTTTCTAGGCTGTATCTCGAAAAGATCTACATGTTAAGGCATGGGATTGTTCTCAATCACTTCTGTTTATATTGACAGCTAGGAACATCAAAGAATCAAGGCATTTCAATCATTCAGTTGTACATCATTTCATTTCTTATACATGTATTCATAATGAAGAAAAGCATGAAAAGCATCTACATCACACTGGGAAATACAATTTATTCAAACTGTTTGAATACAGTATCGTAAAGCAGAGTGAATAGGAACATGAGGGTGATTAAGAACAAACAATTTTTAAAAGGGTGTTTTACTGTACATGTAAGTCTATTTCCCAGTCATGATGTAGAAACTATTGATTGTTTTATTCATGATGAATAAAATTATGTTTTGCTTTTGATAACTTATATAAACAAAACGCAACATGTAGCAAACAATGAATGTGATATGTCCTTTAATTGTAGTAAATAGTGTATGTATAATACGTGCTGTGATTAGTTAGATTCGCATTACGTGACGTGCAAAAACTTTGTTATAGTGCACTATAACTTTAATTTTTGCACAGGCCTAATACACAATAACAGTTATAGATCTAGGGGTCTATTTACTATAACAATTAGTGCATGTTCTATTTATGCACCATTACTGGACTATATGAACTCCAAATACTAAATTATCCCTCGTGCAGATCTATTTCACTTTGGCCTGCGACCTTGGTGAACCAAAACTGCGCTTGGGATAATTTAGTATTTGTCATGCACATAATCCAGTATAGTGCATGATAGACCATGCACTATTTAAATAATATTTGATTTCTGTTATTTTTCGACAAGATTTTATAATTACATAGCTTCAAGTTAGAAAGAATATAGTGATTGAAAATCAATTTCATCGTCAACTATACATTGAATTTCCAATCCATGAAAGTATTGGTAAGTGCAAAAGCAATACAGTTATGCAGTGTAATCATTATAAACATGATATGGATGTAGACAACTTCAGAAGGATCTGGACAAGCCTGGCCCCAGGGCAGGGCTGAATTAGCATTGGGGGGGGGGGGGGGGTTTCATTAATTGCAAATCAGTGGCGGATCCATGCAGGGGCGCCAAGGGCACATGCCCCCCTTTAATTTTTCTGTTTTGTGATGTTTACCGTGGGAGGAGGGATACTCCCCTCCCCTCTGCTCCCTCGCCGCTGGTGCCCCCCCATTTCAAATTCCTTTTTTTAAAATTTAGTGTGGGGTTTTAGACACTTCTTTTTTCTGATTGCTTTGATATGAACATGTAAACGAGTTACTAAATTGGTAATATATAAAAATTTTAAGATGTAAAATTCTCTTTATTAAAACATAACGTACACTGTATATAGCTATTTAGAATTTGGTGTGATGCCAGCACTTATCTTGAAACTTAATCACTGCGTGATGCCGACTTCGTAATAATTTTGGGCCAGAGTTAGTTTAATGCTTTCTGAAAAGCCATAGTACTTTTTCCACTGCCTAAAAAGAAATGGAGACCAAAAATGGTGGGCGTAATTATGAATATATCATGATCTAAATCATTTTTTACCTTTTGTCGGCTTATTTCTCCCCTTTTGAAGTGTGAAAAAGAATTGATGGCTGTTTATAATAATGATTTATCTTGCTATTTCATAACCAAAATCAGAGATATGTAATAAATTAAAGGGCTATAAAAATGTTTGAATTTTGGACAAAGATATGAAGTACACCTCTGCAGTAACATATATATATTGTAAGGAAATAACATATAGAACAGCTTTGGCAACTCTCGTGGAAATAAATACAATGCGAAAGGAAATGAGAGAATAATGGCTGCGTAACTTAAATCATATATATACATGTATGTGTGTGTACAGTACTGAATAGGTACACATATATGCTAATAAGTGTGATTTATTTGTGTGTTATGCCCGGGGGGATGTCTCATTGAGGCCTGTACGGCATCCGCGTCCATGAAAACGAGTAAAAAGGGTTGTTTTTTCACCACCAGACGGGTAAACCAGGAATCTTGTTTAGGGTATCAAATACAGGAAAATTCTGAAAAAGGGTATCAAATTCACTAGTATTGATGAGAAAAGATCGTCGAAAAGGGTAGGAAATTTTACAGTACCATTCCGGAGCCGGTCAGGAGCAGGGCATCTGTAAATCTTCCCGTGGATTTTTTTTCATGAATCCAAATTGACGGTTCTTTCCTATTTCAATTAAAATATCATACTGTAAATATGCGTTCCAAAGTAAATATTTGTCTTTAACTCTTCCTTTTTTGGCCAAAAAAGGGCCAAGAAGAACCAATCCTTAAATAGGGTGTACAATACTATGAAAAATCTTTAAAATCCTGTTAAGGATCTAAATTCAGAAATTTTTGGTGGGTTTCCCTGAATAGGGCATCAAAAAGCTCTCGACTTAAATCCTTGTTTAGGGTGCTTTTAAGAAAGTCATGGATGTCGTACAGGCCTCAATGAGACATACCCCGGGGTGTTGCGTGATATTTATCATTATTTTGAGTTAAAGCAATATCGGGAACTGAAAAGTAATGATATACATGTACTATAGAGGCAGTGAGACACAGAAGAGAGAGGTGTGAGCATATTTACATGGGTGAGAGGAGGGGTGTGGGTGTGAAGGGGAAGAACATTGTGATCCTCTTAAATCAAAGGGCAAACTAACCTTTGTAATAAGAAGAATTGCATGAAAGCAGAAAAATATGTAGGCATTTAGAGATGGAGAGATGAGAGAAATGTCTGAGTGTATGTATGTGTGTGTGTGGGGGGGGGGGGGGGAGGGATTGGGTGTGTGTTTGTGTGTATGTGCACATGAATGTGTGGCTGTGGCTGTGGTGGGGGAGGGGGAGGAAAGGGTGTGTTTGTTTGAGAGAAGGGGCGTGTGTTAGTGTATGTGAAGGGTAAGAAAAACTGTGTTCATCTATAGTTAAAGGGCAATCAAAACTTTGTAATAAGTAGAATTGCTTGAAAGAAGAAAAAATAGGGAAAGGGATATTTAACATAATGTGCACGTACAGCCAATTAAAGATGGAGAGAGGATAGAGATGTGTAAGTGTATATATGTGGGGGGGGGGGGGGGTATGTGTACGTAATGGTTGGAGGAATGTGTGTGTGTATGTGATTATTTCTGTCTTTTCATCCCCCTTCTCCATTCTATTTTCCTATTTTCTTCTTCGAAATCATTGGGGAAGGAGACTTTTTGCACCGGTAGATAATTCCATTTTGTGTGGTCTTAAGTGATTTTACATCATGGTGTATTACATTAATTTGAAATGATGATTTTAAAGTGGGAGACTAGTTTGTAAGTGCTTTTCTTGTTTTGAGTAACTGCTCAAAGCTTGTTACAGTGTATTGTTTCTCCTGTTATAGCCGACTTGCCCAATATATACATTGTAGTACTCAAGGACTCAATCAGGTACCCATTTTCACCCAGGAGGGGAGTTTCAAATGTAGATTAATGATTGCTAAAGATGTCATTGTGCCAGGCACGGATTTGAACCATCAAACTTTTGATTGAAAATCAAGGGAATGAATCGTTATGATACCAAAACACTTCCACATTCAGGGTCTTCACTGTTTTCATGTGCCTTTTTACTTTATAAATCTCTCACTAGGGAAAAATAATAAAGAATAACACACTTTTCAGTTTTTCAAAGGGGGGCGGGGCACAGGCTTCCCCCCCACCCCTCCCTCAAATGTCCATCTGTCCACATTTATCCGCTTTTATACCTTTTTTATTTCTAGTCCCTTGGCAATTAAGCAATCATACCTAGTTCAAAAGATTGCAATAATCTGCAATCGAGAAGACAAGTTTGTGTTTGATTTGTCGTGAAGTTCTGCTCGGTTTTTTTTAATATGAAAAGGGTTCAGTTTCCATAGACAATAAACGTGCATGCCTGTCTAAATTGGGAATTCCATACAGAGAGCCATAATGAAATATGATTCAGTTTCCATAGACAATAAACATGCATGCCTGTCTAAATTGGGAATTCCATACAGAGAGCCATAATGAAATCTGATGATCAAGAGGCCTTTCATCTCATCATGATTATGAGGAGGGATAGAGCTGCTTAGTGTAGTGTAGCTTACAAAAGGGATGGAAACACATTTACTTTAATCTTTGTATTTTAATCAGTATTTATGATTATGACCAATATTTAGGCTATATTTCTGCAGGAAAAGAAAGTATACAATCTTGTTTCTTCACAATTTTTATCAGTGGCAAGATTCAATTATCTCAAAATTCTATGATGCTTTACCTCAAATGTGCTCTCTGGTACAAACATAGAGCTTTTTACTAACACTGTGATTCTAAACAACTTTAATTGTAAAATGTCAATATTTGGATTGTAAAAATGGGCCTACATAAATGTTAGTCAGTTTGTTCCTTTCCTCATGCATGTTGTAAAATTATTTACGGGGGAGGGTACTAGTATAATCCTCTGATTTCTTGATTGCACTCAGTGTTGTTAATTTTTAAACAAATGTGTGTTTGCAAATTTTTTGAATGCATTTAAATTATAGGAATTCACATTACTGTTTGGTGGATTAGGGCATTGTTTTCATAGCCAGGTGGTCCCAGGTTTGGAATCAAGTTGATGCATTAGTGCCCTTTGATAAGGCATCAAATTCTCAGTTACCAAGTCCCTTAGATTTGACTTAAAACAAGGCCCTTGTTGGCCTATCTATGAGCATGTCATTGCTTTCTTAGCAGTCATCGTAAACTCACCACCCTGATGTCAATAACTTGACATAACCACAAATAAAACATATTTTTATTGTGTTTTTAGCTCACCTGAGCCTAAGGCTCGAGTGAGCTATTGCGATGGAAATTTGTCCATCGTCCGTCAACTTTTTACATTTTCATCTTCTTCTCCAAAACCCATGATTGGAATTCAACCAAACTTGGTAGGAATCATCCTTAGGGGTAGGGGACCCAAAGTTGCTAAAATGGTACATGTGGCCCCCAGGGGGGCCCAGGGGGAGGGCCCCCAATTGTAAAAGCTATGTAAATTTCAAACATCTTCTTCTCCAGAACCAGGCATAGCTCAGACTTGGTATTGTGTATGGAGATACCTCTATAGATGAAGAATGAATGTTCATGAAATTTCTCTGAGTGGCCCTATAGGGGCCCTGTGGGAGTAACATACTGGAAGGGGGGGGGGGGGGTGGGCGCTGCCAGGCAAAATGTACATTCTGATCTTCTTCTCCAAAACACATGATCGGAAATCAACCAAACTTCGTAGGAATCATCCTTAGGGGTAGGGGACCCAAAGTTGCTAAAATGGTACATGTGGCCCCCAGGGGGGGGGGGGGGGGGGGGGCCAATTGTAAAAGCTATGTAAATTTCAAACATCTTCTCCAGAACCAGGCATAGCTCTATATAGATGAAGAATGAATGTTGTTCATGAAATTTCTCTGAGTGGCCCTATAGGGGCCCTGTGGGGGTAACATATTGGAGGGGGGGCGCTGCCAGGCAAAATGTACATTCTGATCTTCTTCAAAACACATGATCGGAATTCAACCAAACTTGGTAGGAATCATCCTTAGGGGTAGGGGATCCAAAGTTGCTAAAATGGTACATGTGGCCCCCAGGGAGGGCCCCCCAAGTGTAAAAGCTATGTAAATTTCAAACATCTTCTTCTCCAGAACCAGGAATAGCTCAGACTTGGTATTGTGTATGGAGATACCTCTATAGCCGAAAAATGAAAGTTGTTCATGAATTTTTTCTGGGTGGCCCTATAGGGGGTCTGTGGGGGTAACATACTGGAGGGGGGGGGGGGTGGGGCAAGTTGTCCGCCATCCATAAACTTTTTACATTTTCAGCTTCTTCTCCAAAACCCATGATTGGAATTTAACTGAACTTGGTAGGAAGCTCAGACTTGGTATTGTGTATAGAGATACCTCTATAGATGAAGAATGAAAGTTGTTCATGTGCTAGAGAGAACATGCACCAGATGTGAATTGATCCACCTCAGGTGAGCGTCGTGCCCCCTGGGGCTCTTGTTTTTTTTTAAACTTCAAAAAATTGAGTTTTTGAGAGTTGGAAAGATTCAGTACAAAGCGGAAACAAAATGTATATGTGATTTATAATGCCTGCAGAAATAAGAGAACGTTTACATTTGCATATGCGTCATCAAACCCTCAATGATGCCTGGAATAGTTCAGTTGGTTTACACCAGGAAATACCATTGCTGGAAGAGTATACTCTCCTGACATCCCACCATGTATGTCGTTCATTAGGCATTATATCTTTTACATTTTGATTTCCATCAAAGCTGTTTCTTTCTTTCTCCATATTTCTCTGTGTTTTGATTATTAAACAAGCAACCAATCATTTGGCAAACAGTGTTAAATACATGTGGGATATTAGTGTACTGAGGCCCCTAAGATGTAAACAAATTCACCCAATACATGTAGATCACTCATTTACAAGAAATGTGGTGTATTCGAATTATACATCTATAGATTTCACATGTAAGTTAAAATCTTCTGATTTCTTGATTGCTCTCAGCAGGCGTGGCTCTACACTCCAATTAACTCCTCAAGAGTCGTTAAGTGGTAAAAGCTACTGAATTCCTAACGGCTATCGAAGCCCTTCGCTGAGTCCTTGAAAATTCACATTCTCGTATCTCCCTTATTTGGGCCTTAAATATCATGAAAATTCCAGAGTAGATAGGAAATGATGATATTATGCTTCATATCAATTTTCACTGAAAACAGTTGAGTGTTTTTTTGAGATACGAGTATTTTTCTGTTTCAGAGGGCCGAGGAAAAGAGGTTTTGTTTTTTTCCCGACACAATTCAGTCTGGGACGAAAGGAATATGCAAACAAATGACATATTGCTAAACTTTAAACTTCAGTCTCTCTCCCTGCACAGTTTCAAGTTTGCGCAGTTAGTAGTTTTGTGTAAAACTGCCATAAAAAATCGAAGACTTAACGTGAAAAGACTGGAAGTTACGGTCTATCATCGAATGATTTGCCTAGCTCTATGCGCATGCGCTTACCCGACGTCATCCTTTTGCCTCAGCTCGTGCTCACGTCGATCAGCCGTTCTGTTATAAGCTACTGAAATCCTTGCAATCTGATTGGCTGAGAGCAAATTTGTCGGTAACAATCACTGACAAGACATGCCCCCTGTTACTCTCAATCTCGTGTGTATGCATGGTGTACGTGTACTGTGCATGTGTAGCCTGTACGCTGCCCATATATCGCTAGGTAGGTCGTGCGTACACTCGAGTGGAAACCATCCTGCATGCACCGCTATACGTGGGACTACACCCGAAGAACGGTAGAGGGTTCATGCAGTGGCGGATCTACATAGGGGGAAAACCGGCCTGTGCCCCCTCTTTTGAAACCCAACTGGCATACCTTAAGTACACAATGAAAATAAATTGCTCCCTTGTGTATATTTACGGCTCTATGCCCCCTCTTTTACAAAATCCTGGATCCGCCCCTGGGTTCATGAATGACATTGCCTTCGATTTTTCCCCGACATAACCATTCGACGGATAATTATGAAAAGATATTTTGAGGATCCCCTCAATATACTTTGATTTTTCATATCTGAAAGTTTTGATCTTGCGCATTGACAGCAAATATGAAAAATACTGCTACATTTTCAGACTTAAAAAAAAAAAATATGACTCCTTATTTCTCCAAGTTTTCACAAATTAAAAAATGATTTGAGTGATACTAATTATGGGTTAGAGCAACTCTTATTCTGGAATTTAACATGTAGTTCATTTCATTTGGTTGTTTCTAGGGCGAGATTTCACAATTTAGCTGAGACTCTTTGGTAGCGGTTTTACGTAAACAAATTGTTTATTTTATGCAAATTAGGCAGGACGGAGTGAAAGCTTTTGGGCAGTTTATTGCAGTGTAGAGCCTCGACTGTCAGTGTTGTCAATTTTTAAACAAACACGGTTTTACAAATTTTTTGAATGCATTTAAATGATAGGAATTCACATGATTGCTTGGTGGATTAGGGCATTGTTTTCATAGCCAGGAGGTCCCAGGTTTGGAATCAAGTTGATGCACTAGTGCCCTTTGATAAGGCATCAAATTCTCAGTTACCAAGTGATTTGACTTAAAACAAGGCCCTTGTTGGCCTATCTACATGTATGAGCATGTCATTGCTTTCTCAGCAGTCATCGTAAACTCACCACCCTGATATCAATAACTTGACATAACCACAAATAAAACATTTTTTTTTTTTTTTTTTAAACTTCAAAAAATTGTCAAAGAGTTTTAGAAATCTGATAAAGATTACATCTTTCACAGAAATCAAGATGTGTACAGTTGCGATATTTGGAGCATAGTGAAAATGTAGATAATTCTCTGAGATGAAATGAAAACAGTTGTATCATTTCCTCTCTGGCAATTTCAAAGAGTTGGAAAGATTCAGTACAAAGAGGAAACAAATTTATTTGTGATTTATAATGCCTGCAGAAATAACAGATTACATTTGCAAACGCGTCATCAAACCCTCAATGACGGATGGGTTTACACCAGGAAATACCTTTGCTGGAAGAGTATACTCTCCTGACATCCCACCATGTATGTCGTTTTTATCCAAATGAATACATCTATATATTTAGTTCAAGATGTGTTATGGATGATGTTCTCTAAAAAGTTTGGCCAGAATTTGGAAGTGTTACAGAAATTGATTAATATTTAATTTAATTAATATTACTAAATTATACAATCTATGAAGAGCATACAGTTGTAATAACTGAATACATTAATTATATGTTAATTTAATTTCTTTCATTGAATTATCAACATGTGTGTAACGAATGACAGCTAAGTAATTATACACTGTATGTTTTATTTCAAGTACAGTTATGCCTATAAGATAGCCTATGTATGTTCCCTATCCTCTATTAAATGTTACAAGGCATTTTATTGTATCCCCCGGCAGTATGCCGGAGGATACTTTGGATTCAGCAGCGTTTCGTCGCCGCCGCCGCCGCCGCCGCGTCACATTCTTGTGTGCGCTCTAGCGGTCACATTTCTCGACGAATTTCTTTCAGACTTCCTATGGACGTGTATCTTGGTAAAATCTGGACCCCTATAGTTTCTGGTGATGCTGCCCCCAGTGTTCCGTCTTTTATAGGGTAAAAGGCCATATTTTTGGGGAAAGTTTGTGTGCGCTCTAGCGGTCACATTTCTCAACGGATTTTGTTCAAATTTTGTATGAAGGTGTCTCTTGGTAAAATCTGGAACCCTATAGATTTTGGTGATGCTGCCCCCAGTGTTCCGTCTTTTATAGGGTCAAAGGTCATATTTGGAAAGATGTCTTGTGTGTACTCTTGTGTGCGCTCTGGCGGTCACATTTCTCAACGGATTTTGTTCAAATTTTACATGAAGGTGTCTCTTGGTGTAATTTAAAAACCTATAGTGTTTGGTGATGCTGCCACCAGTGTCCCGTCTTTTATAGGGTCAAAGGTCATACTTCAGGACATGTCGTGAGTGCACTCTGCAGGCCACATTTCTCAATGGATTTTGTTCAAATTTTGTATGGAGATGTATCTTGGTACAATCTACACATGTTTAATTTTTCGTGATGCTGCCCTCATTGTTCCGTCCTTTATAGGGTCAAAGGTCATTTTTCCATTTCTTGCACTCTTACTTCTGCATTTCTTGACGGATTTCGTTCAAATTTTGCATGAAGGTGTCCCTTGGTGTAATCTAAAAACCTGTAGTTTTTGGTGATGCTGCCACCAGTGTCCCGTCTTTTATAGGGTCAAAGGTCATACTTCAAGGGATGGCGTGAGTTCACTCTGCAGGCCACATTTCTTGATGGATTTCTTTCAAATTTTGTATGGAGATGTATCTTGGTATAATCTACACATCTTTACTGTTTGGTGATGCTGCCCTCATTGTTCCGTCCTTTATAGGGTCAAAGCTCATTTGTCCCTTTTGTGCACTCTTACTTCTGCATTTCTTGACGGATTTCATTCAAATTTTGTATGTAGGTCCATTATAGATTACACCTCTACAGTTTTTGGTGATGCTGCCTCTAGTGTTCCGTCTTTCATAGGATCAAAGGTCATATTTTAGTGGATGTCTTATGTGCGCTCTGAGGTCATATTTCTTCCGAATTTTCTATAAAAATGCATTATACTCTAATCTACACAAATCGTTTTGGTAATGCTGCTCCTGGTGTTGACAATATTCCGGGCCACTGGCGGCAATTTCTACACCATCCTTTTGTTTGAGGGAGGGGATGGGGGAGGGTCTTTGTCCCTCCTTCAAATCGCTGCCAGCGCCGGGGGATACATTTCGCATTGCGCGGCACGAGGAATGCACATTTCTAGTTGTTATCGTGAACAATGTAAGATGTTTAAAAATTATTGACTTTCACTGTTTTTTATGTCAATAGATATCATGCATGTCTGGTCTTTCATGGCCTTGTTACGTTGCAAAGCTTGCTGTTGTATCCTACTCCAAACACAGAAAATGAAATAAACGTAAGAACTGAAGTGCAGTAGCGTCAACACTTTATTCGACGTCCATCATGCAACGACCACGAGCTCCTTTGCTCATCACATGTGTATTCATCATTAGTCTTAATCCAGACTTTATGGATTTTACATGAATGTAAATATCACAGAACACAACACTTGCACAAACAATTATTTTTATGCCTCTGCCCACTGAAGGTGGTGCTGGAGGCATTATGTGTTTGGTTGTCCAACTGACCGACCCGCTTTCTCGTTAACGCGATATCTCAAGAACCATTTGAGGTATGAACTTCAAACTTGGTGCTAGTATTATCACTGTATGAAGATATTGATATTCATAATTTATTCTAGGTTTTACATTTGATATGGGTTGTATTTAATGATACCTAGATATTTGTCTGGAAATGTCAAGTTTATTTGGGGGTTTGGAACCTGACCCCTGAATAAGAGGGGTTGTGGGTTTTTTTTTTTAAAACCTTTATTCATACAGTCATTCTGAAGACGATCTGATTAGGTACATTTTGGGTTACGTAGGTCAAAGGTCACAGAGGTTATTTTCTGAAATTTCAGGTGTTGGCCTCGTTAACGCGATATCTCAAGAACCATTTGAGGTATGAACTTCAAACTTGGTGCTAGTATTATCACTGTATGAAGACGATCTGATTAGGTACATTTTGGGTTATGTAGGTCAAAGGTCACAGAGGTTATTTTCTGAAATTTCAGGTGTTGGCCTCGTTAATGCGATATCTCAAGAACCATTTGAGGTATGAACTTCAAACTGAGTGCTAATATGCATCATTGTAGTAAGACAAACTGATCAGAGTTTGGGGTGAGTAGGTCACACAGAAGTCATATACCATGAAATTTCAGGTTTTTAGCCTCCTTATTGCAACATCTCTTGAACACTTTGAGCCACTTCAAACTTTATACTAATCACCATACTGAGATGAACTGATTAGATTTTTGTGTACGTAGGTCAAATGTCTAGGTCAGTATGCATGAAATTAAAGATTCTTTTTTTATCACCATATTTATATCTAAACTATTTTGTATACATGACTTTTTTATCACCATATCTATTTTGTATCCATGACTAGGAGGAGATAAAGCGATGGCCTTTTGGTTTGTTAGTTTAAAGGGCAAAGGTCAGAGAGGTCAATTAACATATAATTACGTGGAGAAGGTTTACGGTTCACCATGTGTGTTGGTAGGAGGAAAGGGGAAAAGGAAATTAGAAATGGATAGACGAGAAATGATGACAAGAGAGAAAAGAAGTAATATTCTTTCGTGACAATGGGTGAAGTCCTGAAAAGGACTGTAGACCAGATGAGATGAGATGAGAAGACTTGGTTGATGATCGATGGATGAGCAGCGATGGATTGAGTAGCGAAGGTTTGAGTAGATGAGGCTTGAGTAGGAGGTTACTCGTCGTTTTGGACAGGTTGACTGTCCGTCATCAGGAGTGAAGTGTGCTAGACTAGCGACGGGGTTTTATGGAGTGTGTGCGGACGTCGGAGGAATCGGCGGCCGGAGGTGTGGGCGGGTTGCTGTCGGTGGTGGCGCTATTATGTCCGAGAGTTGAGTGGACGTGAGTGCGGACGTCGGATGGATTGGTAGCGGGGGGCTGGCGGCGTGAAGTCCTTTGTGTGTTTGATGGTCGAGGGCGGAGATTGTACCGGGTTTGAGTAGGTGGGACGGCGAGCTGTGGTGTCGGGGGTGCGTCGGCCTGAGGATTGGGTGGGATGGCGTTGGTAGTCGGCGGGTCGGCGTGCTGGATGGTCGGCTGGTCGGCGGGTTGAGTGGGCTGTGAGTCGGTGGGTTTGGTGGGCTGCGATTCAGTGGATTGAGTTGTCAGTGGTGCTGGTTGTGTGGATTGGGTTTGGTGTTGGTTGGTGCCCCTATGAAGGATTGGGTGCCAGATGTGGTTGAGATGAAGTCCTGTGTCCTGTGGTACTGTGTCGTGGCGTTGAATCTCGATGGCCTCCCTCACTCGTCTGGTGTGCCAGTGCTTGATGTTGGTGATTAGAGTGCTGTGTGCCCAGTCGATGTGGTGATCTTCTTGTTGTGCGTGTTTGACTATTGCAGATTTGTCCCAGTCGCTAAGTCGGTGGCAGGCCTTGTGTTCCTTAAGTGTTCCTTAAAGGTTGACTAAATTAGAGAGAAAATGGGTGCTTTTTCCATTTAGTTTTGCCTTCTAATCACGAATCTGCCAGTCGATTGTCCAAATTATGTCTCGTTTTGGCGAACCGTTCCTTAAAACTCGTGAGCTGATTGGCTAACCCCCAAGTGACGTATGAAAAGTAAGAGGCACAAGATCTGCAGGCTGCAGCATATAATACTGTACACAGAATGCGGTATTTGACCCCTCTGTTCAATGGACAATTTATGAAAAAGGGAAATTAATCAATATAATCTTAGGAGTGAATAATCATTAGCAATATATTTTCTACAAGATCAGAAAACGCTTTTGCCCAAATATACAGCTCTTGTTTTGTTTTTAGCTTTTCTTTTGAACAATGTTCTCATCCATCTGAGCTTGCCGAACGAAAGTTTTGCATTGGTCATAAACGCGTGCACAGCCGTTTTATGCGTCTCTATAATGTACAATGTCCTACACATCTTTAGTACGGCAGTGTTCCCCTCGTACATAGCGACTGGTGAACCCTTTTTTTTTGTTTATTTCACACGGCTTTCTTTTTTTACTTCGCTTTACATAGTACGTTAGTACTGACTTAGATTTTGGCTGAATTCGAGTAACTTATATAGGGAGAGGAAAAGTGCCCGCGATTCCGAGTTGGAGGACTTTTCTGAGCCATGCAGATACGAATTCTGATTTATCAAATGATTTATCAGACACCGAAGGCAAAGACGCTCGAGTGGCAAGGGGAAATTCGACCATATTATATGTTTGAACCCCTCGCAGAATACGGTGAAGGGCCGTGGGTGAAGTAACTCCAGGGAGCTCCAACGCGTTGGAGCTCCCTGGAGTTACGGGTGAAGTAGACCAAAAATTCTGTCTCTCGTTCGTTAGGTCGTCTTAGCTAACGAACGAGAGACAGAATTTTCGGTCTACGAGTGAAGCTGCTGCAGCTGCTGTCGTTGAAAAACAGATTGGAAGACTTGACTCCAAGTCTGATCGTTGGAATAGCTGAATCTTTTAGCTAGCTTATCCTTCTCTTCATGTCAAATTCTGAATACAGGCCAGGATCCTCAAATCATCTTCAGCAAATTGATCGCTGCAGATTGCACTCACTCACTTGGCCGGCCCTTGCCACTCTGCCCGCGTGAGCTTTACCTTTGCGACCCACAATTTCCGTAGATTTTCATCTTTAGGAAAATGTTGTAGGCTTACACCATCTTTAGGGGTCTTGCTACAGCCCGCAAGTACACCGATTAGGCATTATTGATGAAACTGTGTCCCAAAATCAAAGTTATTGTGAGGAATTAAACACACGAAAATACGCAATGCAAATGGTCGATGCGGTGAATATCATGCTTGGCACCGGGCTGGGCCTGTTAGTGGAATATTTTCCCTTACTTTTCATGCGTAACAGATCACGTGATCACGATGTCGCTTCGATGAGTTTTTTTTAGGGCGGGGCTTATGACTGTGTAAATCAGCAAAAATGTACTTTTCAAATGATTATAAAATATGACTGAATGCATAAAAAATTGTGTGATGGATATTTTTTGGCTCCTGATGACACCTTCCTACGAAAAATGGGTAATTATTTTTTTATTTTAGTGACCCTTTAAGTCTTGTGTTGAAATCTCGTCCTGTCTCTCCGATGTAGACTTTGCCGCAGTCGCAGGGAATCTTGTATACACCGGGTTGTTTGTTGGTAGGGGTCTTGTCCTTGTGTGAGTGGAAGATGGAGTGAAGTTTCTTGGAGGATCAGTGTCGGACTTTGAAGTTGGCCTGAGTAAGTATGCGGTGTAGTTGGTGGGATGTCTTGCCGAGGTACGGGAGAACAACTGTGGTGGGTTGGTTTCCGGTGGATTGGTCGTTGGTGGCGGCGTCTGTGGGTTGGTGATGAGGTCGGTGGGTGGAGATCTTCTTCCTAGGGTATTGGTTGATGGAGGTGAGTGCATTGGTGATGTGAGTGAGTTCTTGTTGAAGATGGTCCTTGTCACTGAGTTGGTATGCGCGTCTGATGAGGGAGTTGGGTACCGACTGGTGGATGGATGGGTGGTGGAAGGAGCGGTAGTTGAGGTATCTGTCCGTGTGGGTAGGTTTTCGGTAGATCTGGTGTGAGAGGAACCCTGAGTTGGTCTTCTTGACGAGAACGTCCAGGAAAGGGATTGAGTCGTTGAGTTGAGTCTCCATTGTGAAGTTGATGTCCGGGTGTTGGCTGTTGGGGTGGTCGAGGAATCGGTGCAAGTCTGTTGTGCTGTGTGGCCAGATGACGAAAGTGTCGTCTACGTAGCGAAGCCAGAGTGAGGGTCGTTTGTCGGCGGTCTTCAGTGCTTGGTGTTCAAGGTGCTCCATGAAGATGTTGGCGATGATTGGTGAGAGAGGTGAACCCATCGCGGCCCCTTTGAGCTAACTCCTCTTTAGTTGCTGTGGAGTGTCTGCTTGCTTCATATTTTTTGCTAGTGGGAATTTGGTCACTATCTGATTGGTTTCCTTAGTGATACACTTGAAACTTCTTGTTTCCGTGCCAGGGCTTTCCGCTTTAAGCAGAAGACTTTCAAGAGTACTTCTCCACTGAGATACCGTCCCCGGAGCTGCTAGACATAGGAGCCAGGATGGGCCCCATCAATCCTCTTAAGCGTAAGTCCTTCCTGGAGGAGGACCGCAGATGGGCCATTGTGGCCATCATGTCCCGGACACCTAACGGCTCAAGCGGAATTGTTAAGGTGGTTCCCAAGGACCTTGCCCTTTTGGGATGGGGTCCAATATCCCTCCATAGCCTAATTATCTGACAAGCAAAAAGAAAAAAAAGGATATTTGGGGTCTCGCCAGCTCTCCAACAGTCAGTCAGTTAGGGGGGGAGCGACAATTTTTATTTTCCAAGCCCTCCAAAATTTGCTCAGTGGGGGGGGGGGGGGGGGCGGCGAGGGGTTATGGGGTCGATTTTCCCTCCATAATCCTTTTTCGTTCTAAAAGGGGAGGCACAATAAAAAAGGGGGGCATAATGCATACTTTTCACCCAAAAGGGGAGGGGGGTGTTGACAACAATTTTTTTTGCCAACCCTCCAAATTCTCTCGGGGGGTGTCCAGTTTCCCTCCATCGCCTAATTATCTGACAAGCATAAACAAAGGAAGACCCGTATTTTGGGAGTCGGCGGGTATCGCATTTTCAAATGGTGCCCTTCATGTTAAGCATATTACAAAAAAAACCCCAGAGGATTCCCCCCTAAATACTGCACTGTATGTAACATGGGTGGGTGCGGGGGAAGTTTCCCCCTTCCTGAGCTAACTTTGACGTTTTAGCAAATTTTGAGAGAACGATAACTGAAAGATAACGGCCCGTAACGTCTTTTCAGGGATTTTTCTCTCCCCCGCCCCACCACTTTTTCGTTCTCACTTTTTTTTGGTCCCCACCACCCCCTGGCTACACGCCTAAAGGGGCTCCAGCCCTATAACACCAGCCCCCCACCCTGGTTCCACGGCCCATGCAATGTTTATATGACAGGCTAACCTATTTGTATGTATAGTATTAGACCAAATGGATATTAGACCAAGTGAACATTAGACCAAACGATTATTAGACGAACTGAGAATTAGACCAAACGATTATTAGACGTAATGGTAATTAGACGAAGTGATGATTAGATGATGTGGGTTTTAGACCAAATGGGATTAGACAAAATGGCTATTAGACAAAATGGTAATTAGACCATTTGGTTATTAGACCAACTGGTTTTAGCCAAAATAGATATTGGACCAAGTGAACATTAGACGAACTGATAATTAGACCAAGTGGTGTTTAGACCAAATGGGTTTAGACTAAATGGGAATTAGACCAAATGGGTTTTAGACGAATTGGCTATAGACGAAGTGGTGATTAGACGAAGTGATTATTAGACCAAATGGTTATTAGACCAAATGTTGATAGACGAGTTGGTGATGGACCAAGTGTTGTTAGACCAAATGATGTTAGACCATTTGGCTATTAGACCAGTTGGCTATTAGACCAGTTGGCATTATAGACCAAGTGGCAATTTACCGGACTTACTGCGCCAGCCCCTTTCTGGGATCCTGCATCCCGACCTCTCCAGGCTCAGCCGGACTGTCTGGCCATTATCTGGAAACGGTCCAAGAGGCAGGCTTTTCTGAAAGAGCTGCGGAGTTCATCTCAAGGAGCCACAGAAATTCCACCAGGGAAGCCTACAATTCCCGTTTGGCAGTATTTTTCCAGTGGTGTGAGGAGCACTCAGTTAATTCCTGTTCTGCCCCTTTGAGTGCGGTAGCAGACTTCCTTATCCACCTTTACGACCAGGGCCTTTCCCTCACCACCATCCGGGGCTACCGGTCGGTGGTGGTCCACATTGGGGTTCTGGGACGGTTCCAGCATTTCTAATGCTCCCGATTTGTCCAGCCTCGTGCGTTCCTTTTTCTGAAGAGACCTCCATCTTGGAAGTTGTCTTCCTTTGGTACTTAGCAGGGCCCCTTTTGAGCCCATGGCTACGGCATCGCTGAGGGACCTGTCTATCAAGACAGCGTTCCTTTTGGACATTGCTTCTGGTCAAAGGCGGAGTGCCCTGCAGGTATTGTCTATTGCCTCTGGGCATATCCGCTGGGAACGCGGCGGTGTACTCTTGGTCGCCAAGGCTTCCTACATTGACAAGAATCAATCGCCTTCTTCGTGGCCTGTTGAAGTTGTGATTAAACCCTTGTCCAATCTATCTGGAGTGGCGAAGGACAAGGTGTGGTGCCCGGTCAGGGCTCTTAAATGGTATCTTAGTAAAACAAAGTACATCCGTCAACGCTTTGCGTTGCCCTTGTTTATTTTGTTTCAGTCTGCTAAAGAGGAAGTTCTAGTTTTACAAAAAAATGATCAGAAATAAAAAAACCTGTGGATATTTCTCTTTGGAAACAAACGTTGCGTGCCGTCATTCTTTACCCGCTCCGCAGCGAGCAAAACTCAACATACAGTGTAGCCGTTCCATATTTATTTTGGTACAATATCTGCTAGCCAATCGCATCCATTCTTTACAGACAGGAGAGACTGGGGCAGTTGACAGTTGCAGCAATGAAGCTGCATTACATGGGTGCACCACAACTGGTGACATTACGGTAGGCCTATCTGTTTTGTTTTGATTATTAAAAAAATCTTTGGTTTTCTTTATTTTCATAATTTTCTTGTACTCTAAATGTTCCCTGTACATTGTAATGACCTAAATCAAAATGTTTAGTTTAAGATGTGTATTGTTTTTTAAATTAAAATGTGGCAATACGTGCATTGGATCAATAGTTCAGTGGAGACAAGCCTTGAAAAGAAAAAATGCTGATTTTCATATAATTTTTATTAATACACATGGCTAAATTCCAGATTAAGTGAATGCGTAGAAAGATAGTTTTGAAGGACTTGTAAAAGTGTGTAGCATCCCTATTTACTGCAATAAATCATATATACCTACCTATTATGCCTGTAGTCTTGACTACGGGACCCCTTCGAGAATTTAACACACATGAGTCACAATATTGTGCGCACCCCCCGTAATCCTATTGTCCCCTTCGCCACTCACGCGCGTCAACACGCTACGGCCATCTTCCTCTTTCTTGCTCGCCCCCGACGAGTTAGGACGTATAGTCACAGCGCTCCTGAAATCAGGTCGTATAGTATCTTTTTGGTGCGATTTTCACATAGTTAAAGCACTTTTAGGTACCTATATTCGTTTAGATTATAGTACTTTGTGTTTTAGTAGTCACTCTTGCCGATTGCAAGGGATTTTTTGATTCCCTTTCTTGGCATTTATTTTTCTCTTTCACGGTCAGCCCCACGTAGATATTTCCGTGTTTGCGGGTGTTTCCGTTTGTCACCGAGCCTTCGGGTTCGGCGTTTATTCTTACGGTTTTTAGGCTGTGAAAATTTCTTTAGTGCGTATCTCCCAAATAATTTTACCCTTATTTTACTGCATTCAGTTGAAGTATTTCTTAATTTGAAAAGTATACTTTATTGTCTGTTTTATTGCAGTGGTATGGATTCGGAAGAAGAAGCAGCTAGGTCAAGGAGACCTGCTTCTTCCGAAGAGTCGTCTAGCAAGACGACTCGGCCTTCCAGAACTCTCCCGAGTACTTCGGTACATGGGGGAGGGAGGAGGGCTAAGGGTAAGTTGCCTAGTGGTGTTTCCTTGCAGAGTTTGCCAGTCTCGTAGCTTGGGCTTCGGGACGGGTGGCGTTAACTGAGTCGGGATTGTCAACTCCGAAGCCCGTGGTTTCGGGGTGGGTGGCGTCAGATTCTAGTGGTTTGGATATCTAACGATTCCAATCCCCCGGTCGCTGAGACCAGAGGGGGGAGGCGGTTGTTTCGCGTACGGTAGCGTTCATTCGCTCTGATCCGTTAGGGGAGACGCGCCCCACTACTGCAGAGCAACCCACGGGCTTAGTCCATGTTGGTCTGGGTTCTCAAACCCTAGCCCCCGGCAAACGCCATATGGGGGAACGAGTACTTCCTGGGCTGTCTACATTGCCAGCTAATGGGAATGCTCGAGCTAACAATTATGGACGCTCTTCGGAGCAACAGGTGTTTTCACCTGAGTGCGTGACTACTAGTGCTCCCCTATTGCTGCTTTCGAGCGGTCCAATAGCGGGTTCACACGCCTTTAGTAGTCATCGGGCACATACCGAGTCATCTCGGTCTGCCCACGCACTGGGAGCTTTTAGCTCCCAACCCATGGCTACTGCATCTTCTTGCTTAGCCAATATGGGTGATTTGGGCGATTCTCTAGGCTTACGCCATGAGCGCTCCAATCCCTTTTTGGGGAAGTGAACGTCCCTCCGCGGAGGGATCGGTTCGTGTTTCCGAAGTGGCTTCGGAGATCCGAACAAATCCGATTAAGCGTTCTAACAAAAGGGTTTCGGCTACGACTCTTGTCGAGCCAGCCAAGAAAAAGGCCAAGAAGAGGGCAAAAAGTGGCAAGGCTTTGCCGGCCTCTTGCCCGTCTGGCCTGGCTAACCCAGCTAGCTCCTCTCAAGCTGACATGTTCAGCATGATGCGGGCTTTTGCTCAGAATCAGGGTTGGTCCTTGTACCGGCTACTTCAACCCTGACTTCTGTCCCTATTCAGGGGTCTGACTTTGAGACTAATCAGCCTTTTGTGTTGGATTCGTCTTTGTCTGAGTCGGTTTCGCATGTGCCTCCTATTCCCGCGGCCCTTGGGGCGCCGCTGGGCGAGGAGACTTTCGTTGAACCATGCGGGGCTCTGCCTGCTGAGGCCTTTGTTAGCGTTCCTTTGTCTCTTTCCACTCGGGTGGAACCAGATTTGGAGGTGGCCTCTCAAGCTTCTTTTTTGAATCGCTTGGGCAGGCGGAGTCTCAATCGCTCGCCCTCTGTGGGGGTGGAAGCGATTGCTTTGTTATCCAGATATCTCTCTGAATTTTAGTCAACCCGCGCGCAGGGTTCGACTTCGCGTTGGTTTAAGCAGCGGGATTCCTGCTGAGTCCTTTGTTGGCGTTCCTTTGCCGGGTCATCCCGGTCCGCCCTTGCTCTGGGCGCCTTGGCGTCCGGCCCATGGCTGTTGCATCTCCTTGCTCGGCCGATATGGGTAATTGGTGCGCGTCTTTGGGTTCAATACCCTCAGCGCACTTCTCCCATAAAGGGAGGTGAGCGTCCCTCAGCGGAGGGTTCGGTTCGTGTTCCCGAAGGGCTTCGGGGATCCGAACGAAACCGAATAAACGCTCTGAAAAGCGGGTTTCGACTTAGGCTCTTTTTGGGCCAATCAGAAGCCTAGGGAAGGGGCTAAAAGAGGCAAGGCTTTGCCTGCCTCTTGCCCATCGGGTTTAGCTAACCCTCCGGTCTCTCAAGCTGAGATGTTCAGTGTGAGATGGGCTTTGCCCAGACTCAGGGTTGGTCCCTTGTACCAGGATTCACATCCCCTGCTCTTGTCCCGTTTTTGGGTCGGACATCGAGACTAATTAGCCTTTTATGGTTTATTCTTCTTTGTCTGTGATGGGATCACATGCGCCTCCTAGTCTCGCAGCTTCGGGGCTCCGTCGGGTGAGGAGGCTTATGGCGGTTCATGCGTGAATCCGACCGTTTCGGCCTTTGTTCGTGATTCTTTGTCACGATTATTTCAGGCGGATCCAGTTTTGGAAGCGGCCTCTCAAGCTTCGGTTTCCGAATCGCTGGGGCAGGCAGAGCCTTAGTTGCTCTCCCTTTGTGGGGTAGAAGCGATTGCTTTGTTCTAAACTTTCCCTGACTTTTAGTCAACCCGCGCGCAGGGTTCGGCTTTGCTTGGGTTCAGGCAGCGGGATTCCTCCGAGCGTTTTTCTCTTGCGGAGGATTTCTAGCTGGATTTTGGACGCATTGAAGCGGTGCTTCTTTTGAGCGTCATGTTTGGCTTGCAGTGGTCATAGTTTTCCACTGCAGCTGCCTCGGTCATGTACCGTCGCAGAGTATTGGTTGGTGGCTGTCTTCGTTCCTTTCTCCCCGCTTGGGAGGCCATCTCCGGGGACGCTTTTGTTCTCTTTGGCGGACGAGACGGATTCTTCATAGATCTGTCCGCCCCGCTCCCCGGAGGTGCTATAGGAACTCGGTCACCTCACAGGCTGTCTTTTTCCCTTTCTCCGACTTTTGTTATTCCCAAGCGCTCGGGAAAACTTCAGTACATTTTCGGATGGAGACTCTCGCCTCCATTCTTCCGGTGATCAAGAGGAAGGACTACGCGGTCTTGATAGTTTTCGAAGATGCGTATTTCCACTTTCCCGTTCATCGCGCTTTGCGCGATCTTCTGGGGTTTTTCTTCCTCTCAGAGACTTATCGTTTTCGCACTCTTCACTTCGGGCCGTGCCCAGTCCCTCGGGTTCTTACTCAGGTTGCAGCCGTGCTGGCAGCCTCTCTGAGGCGATGCGGCCTTCGGCTATTTTTGCTACCTGGACGATTGGCTTCTCCTAGCGGAGTTGCGCGATTGTTTGTTGGACGAGACTAGTTTGCTCGTCATTCTTACTCAAGACTTAGGTTATCTAGCCAGTCTAGTCGATGTTTTAGAGGACTGCCGGCTCCTCATGAGACCCTTTCAGAGACATCTCCTCAGGTTCTTCAAGCCGGGAAAAGACTCTCTTTTGGTCTGGATTCCAGTACCAGTAAGGATCAAGTCTCTTCTCTCTTGTTGGACGAGCGAGGTGTTTCTCGCGCGAGGCAGGTCCTTCTCTGCCCCTCTTCCGTCGATATCGGTTTCGACGGACGCCTCTCGGTTGGGGTGGGGAGGACACTGCAACGGCAGCACGGTTGCGGGGGATTGGTCTCATTTTGGGACTCTTCCTCATATCAATGTCCTGGAGTTTATGGCAGTTCTGTTGACCTTGCTCCATTTCAGAAGTCGACTTCTCAGTCGTTCGGTTCTGATTCTCACGGACAATGTTACTGTGGCGGCATATATCAATCGGCAGGGAGGCACTCGTTCGGTTGCCCTGAATGCCCTAGCAGCTCAGCTGTGGAGGTGGTGTCGTCGCATGGCAATCACACCCGTGGCCTCTTTCATCCCCGGTCGGGAAAACCTCATTGCGGATTTTCTGTCTCGGGGCAGGTATCTTCCATCGGAATGGACGCTCCATCCGGAGGTATTTTGCCGCATTCGCAGTTGCCTAGGTCCACTGGAAGTGGATCTATTTGCGTCGGTGCTAAATCACCAGCTGCCGAAGTTTTGCTCCCGTGTTCGCGATCAGGGAGCATGGGCTCTCGATGCTTTCTCCCTCAGCTGGGAGAACCTTCAGGGATTCGCCTTTCCTCCCTTCCAACTGATTCCGCGTGTCTTGCGGAAAATCAGGGAAGATCGGGCGCGGGTGCTCGTAATAGCTCCCTTTTGGCCCAGGAGGAATTGGTTTCCAGAACTTATGAGCCTCCTAAGGGCTCAACCGTTCGTTCTCCCGTTAAGAGATCTGGTGTTACAGCCCCTATCGGGGATTCTTCACCACAGTCCGGAGTCTCTTCATTTGACTGCTTGGCCCCTGTCAGGGAATCTGCAAGACAGTCGGGTCTCTCTGATAGAGCCGCGGACTTTTTAATGTCCAGTCGTAGGGTTTCTACTAGGGAAATTTACAATTCCCGTCTCTCGGTCTTTTTCCTTTGGTGCAAAGAGAAGAAATCGAACCCCTTCTAAGGCTCCTATTGGTTCAATTGCGGATTTCTTAATCTTGTTATTTGACAAAGGGAGATCTATCTCTACTATCCGAGGCTACCGTTCGGCGATCGGGGATTTCCAATTCCCCGCTACTAAGTGGTTTGATTCGTTCGTTCTTTCTGAAACGACCTTCTTTTTCTAAGTTAGTGCCATCTTGGAGTCTGCCTAAGGTCCTGGAGGCCTTGGCGAAAGCTCCTTTCGAACAGTTAGGTGAAGCTTCGCTTCATCATCTTACGGTTAAGACGCTCTTTTTGGTAGCTATTGCCTCTGGGCAGAGGCGCAGTACTCTTCATGCTCTCTGTCTTACTCCTGGTCATGTTCGCTGGGAGAGAAAATGCGTTAGATTGATTCCTAGGGCTTCTTTTGTTGCCAAGAATCAGACAGCTGCCTCTGGCCCTGTTGAGATTTTTCTTTGTCCGCTTTCTAACTTTTCTTCGGTGCGTGAGGACAAAGTTTGGTGTCCTGTAAGGGCTCTCAAATGGTATATTGATAAGACTAAGTCTTATCGTAAGGATGATCAGTTGTTCCTGATCACTAGAGAGCCTTTTTCTCCTGCCTCTCTTGATTCCATCTCTAGATGGATCGTTGAAGCTATTAGGGCCACTGGCACAGAGGCTCTTTTATCCGACAGTAAGCCTCGTGCTCATGATACTCGTAGTGTCAGCACTTCTTGGGCTCTGTTTCAAGGTGTGGCGCTTGTTGATATTTTGAAGGCTGCTTATTGGCGTTCGCCCAATTCCTTCATTTCTTGCTTTGTTTGCGTCAGCCACCTTGAAGGCCGCTGTGTCTTCTTTGTAGTCTTTGGTGTAATCCTATTCCCTTCTGCTCGAAACATGCCTCCCGGTCTTTGAGTTGGCGCTGGTCTGGCATAATAGGTAGGTATATATGATTTATTGCAGTAAATTTGTAAAATCAGCACTGATTTTCTTATTTACTATATAAATCTATATACCTACCTATGACCCTCCCTCCTTCCCCTCACCTTGCAAGCAACATGTTTCTACTTGGGATTGCTCGCAAAAGAGGAAGATGGCCGTAGCGTGTTGACGCGCGTGAGTGGCGAAGGGGACAATAGGATTACGGGGGGTGCGCACAATATTGTGACTCATGTGTGTTAAATTCTCGAAGGGGTCCCGTAGTCAAGACTACAGGCATAATAGGTAGGTATATAGATTTATATAGTAAATAAGAAAATCAGTGCTGATTTTACAATTTTGCCAACCATAATCTACCCAATAAATGACATGTGATGACGTTGCACGCCGACTAAAAGAGATATAACGGGGTTTGAGACATCATAAGTCCTTGTCTCGCTAGTTGTCCTTGATCTTAGCTGAGACAGCTTCGTAAAACACATAACGGACAACTACATGTAGTGAACTAGTGCTGATTTAGTCAAGAAGTTAGATTTATTATGGTTTCGAGAACCGGGTCCCAGTTTACCATCTAGGAGATTTATCTGCTAAAACAATCACCATCTTAATCACTATCCCCTAGACAAATACATGTACCCTAGGACAATGACTCTATTCACTGTAAAAAAAAAATAAAAAAATAAAAACTTCCCCAATCATAAGGTTTTTATGTGTTTGAGATGTAGACTTCTGTCCTTATAATGAAATCTCATCCGTTTGGTAATTAATCAGTGATTGGGCTAATTATGTATAAATAGGCATGATATGTGCACCATTTTTTTACTCTTGTAAATTCAAAGATTATTATTTTGTGTGTTTAAAACTGATTACTAGTCTTGCATATAGATGTGAATTTTGACAATATCAAATGATTGTCAATAGGTTTCATTAGTGTTTAATTTAAAACCATTTATCAGCTGAAATCAAATAGCATTCACCTGGTATACAGACTGGAGGAAAAGTTGCGCCTGCGCAAATAATATTCTATCCCATCATAATAAGCTAAAAACTTGATGCCATCCCATTATTATTGTCTGAAATTCGCTGAAGTTCTCAAACATTGTTTCATCAGCCAGCAAAGAAGACGCTTGTAACAAACTTCTGACAATTAGGTTACAACTTGAGCTGCTGCATCTTGTGAACAATCATTTTCAACAATGCATTTTACTGTAATTAAAATGTCTCTCATCATATGTCTTCTGATGATGTTGTTGATTGGACCTACTCAGCTGCAGTCAACACCTGCAAGTGGTAAGACTCAGTTGTGTAGAACATCATCTATGTTCTGTGATCAAGACTTTTGCAAAATATTACAAGTACATGTAGATAGAAAAATGATTTACTTACTGATTTAAAAAGGAAAACAAAATCATTTTGGCCATTCCAGATTGTGATAAATATACAATAATCTAAATAACATTTCATTCAGTAGTCCTGAGTTGGAGTTGGTTATTATTATACAACTGATGTTTTCATGTGGTTATAGTTCAGAAGTGTGACAATGTGATAGAAAATTAATGTTTGAAAGTGAAGGAGAGATAAGGAAGGGGAGTGAGACATAGTGATCTACATCAATAAACTACCTACATGTCTTATTTATAATATTCTATTCCAGCGCTAGTGCTGCTCCTAACCGCGCCAAAATAAAACAGAAACTAACGTGCACTTACCGCAAGACGACTCGCCTCCACACGCCTTGCCAGGCTGACCGGGAAACCTGTCCTCCTTTTGCTTGCGCTTTTTCCGAGCTCTTTGTGTATTTTTTGCTTAAGGATTTCATCCATTTTGATCGTGGATCTTTCTCAAGATAAGGTCAGTTTATTCCTTTTATTGTCTCGCCCATCGGAGGTGAAGGCGAGAATAAGGGATCCAAATGTCGTCCGTCCGTCGTCCGTCGTCCGTCCGTCCGTCACAAACGTTATGACAGATAACTTTGCAACCGTCACTCACTTTTCAACCAAACTTGGGTTGTAGATGCACTGAGGGGACCTGCATGTTATGGTGCCGTTGGAGGTCACATGATAAGGTCAAAGGTCATTTCAGGTCAAACGTTAAAGTTTACCTGCAAGACTCTCTTATGACAGATAACTTTGCAACCGTCACTCACTTTTCAACCAAACTTGGGTTATACATGTAGATGCACTGAGGGGACCTGCATGTTATGGTGCCGTTGGAGGTCACATGATAAGGTCAAAGGTCATTTTAGGTCAAACGTTAAAGTTTACCTGCAAGACTCTCTTATGACAGATAACTTTGCAACCGTCACTCACTTTTCAACCAAACTTGGGTTGTAGATGCACTGAGGGGACCTGCATGTTATGGTGCCGTTGGAGGTCACATGATAAGGTCAAAGGTCATTTCAGGTCAAACGTTAAAGTTTACCTGCAAGACTCTCTTATGACAGATAACTTTGCAACCGTCACTCACTTTTCAACCAAACTTGGGTTATAGATGCACTGAGGGGACCTGCATGTTATGGTGCCGTTGGAGGTCACATGATAAGGTCAAAGGTCATTTTAGGTCAAACGTTAAAGTTTACCTGCAAGACTCTCTTATGACAGATAACTTTGCAACCGTCACTCACTTTTCAGCCAAACTTGGGTTGTAGATGCACTGAGGG
Source organism: Heliocidaris erythrogramma (assembly GCA_025617745.1). Lineage (NCBI taxonomy): Eukaryota > Metazoa > Echinodermata > Echinoidea > Camarodonta > Echinometridae > Heliocidaris > Heliocidaris erythrogramma. The sequence goes on from CM046868.1 coordinate 35,940,923, forward strand.
GACCTGCATGTTATGGTGCCGTTGGAGGTCACATGATAGGGTCAAAGGTCATTTGAGGTCATACGTTAAAGTTTACCTGCAAGACTCTCTTATGACAGATAACTTTGCAACCGTCACTCACTTTTCAACCAAACTTGGGTTGTAGATGCACTAAGGGGACCTGCATGTTATGGTGCCGTTGGAGGTCACATGATAAGGTCAAAGGTCATACGTTAAAGTTTACCTGCAAGACTCTCTTATGACAGATAACTTTGCAACCATCACTCACTTTTCAACCAAACTTGGGTTGTAGAAGCATTTGGGGGACCTGCATGTTATGCTGGCATCAGAGGTCACATGGTAAGGTCAAAGGTCATTTCAGGTCAAACATTATAGTTTACCCGCAAGACTCTCTTATGACATAACTTTGTAAACGTCACTTTCCAAACAGTAATGTAGATATATGCAAGCATAACTTATGCAGATTTATGCACTTTGGGGACCTGTTGCATGGCAACAGAGATCACGAAGGGCGGGTGGTTTCGGCTGCCTCCGCCCCGGACCAAGCGGCGCATCTCCCCACGGCATCGGAGCCGTTGGACAAGCGGCCGGACCCGGGTCAGGCTCTGGAGATATTTGTGTCGGGGGAAAGCTCCTCCGAAGGGGAGGCGGAGGTTATCCAGCGCCCGTGGCGTCTGGCCCCCGCGGCGGCTGCTGCTGCGGCAGGCGGGGGTGCACCTAGTGTTCCGCCTCCGCTGCCCATCGCCGATTCGGGAGTTTTTCTCTATGCCCCCTCCTGCCGGTTCGACGGCAGAGTCAGGCTGTGCTTGGAGCGGGCCACTCTGCCGCCGCCACGCAGGCTCTGTTGCCACTTCCGTTGGGACGGCCTGTGACTTCTAGTAGTAGCCAGGCGTCGCTTCAGTCGGGCTGCTATACTGTCGGGAGCAGCCGTTTTCCCCCCCACGTGCTTCGGCGGCCCGCCTGGCCGGTCAGTGGGACCTTGCGAGCGGGGTTTTTCGCCCCCCTGCCGGCCCAGGATGTGTCGACAGCCAAGTGTGGCGCGCTCGCCGGCTGTTTCGTTTCTGCCACGGCGGGGTTGGTTTCACCGTCCCCCGTGGAGCCCATGGCCCCTCCCGTGGGTGCCTCCGCCTCGCACCGGCAAACGGCCGGCGGGGCCCCGTTGACTACTACTTCCGGTAAGAAGGCTAAGAAAGGGAAGAAGAAGAGGAAGAAGGTTAAGGAATCCTCCCATTCTAGTTCTAGCCCCTAGCCCTCTTCCAGCGAGCGGCAGCTCGTCTTGGCTCCCGTCCTCCCGTCCCGTAGCCCCAGTGCGCCGCTGCCTGTCAGATGCGCTAGGTGTGTTGAGTGCACCGCCGCCGGCAAAAGGTGCGCCGCCTCCAGGAAGACCATATTTCTCCCTTCCCCACCACTGGAGGGGACTTCTCAGCTCCCTCGGCGTCTGGGGAATCCCTTCAGGGCTCTTTCCTGTTCGCTGGTCAATTGACAGACCTTTTAGATAGGGAGGCTGCCAACAGGAAGCGGGCCGAAAGTTCCCTTCTCCAGGCACCCGCACGTGGCTCTTTTCCAGTAGGGGGTTTTGTCCCGCTCTCCAGGACAGTCATTGCGGCCCCTCAGGCCCCGTCCTATGTCATGCAGCCTCCCCGAGCCTGCGCTCCTGCCGGCGGGCACTTCCAGGGCGGGCCTCAGCTTTATGCACTGGTAGATGATTCTAATTTTTTGTGGTGGTCAAAGCTGATTCTACATCGTGGTGTATAACATTAATTTGAAATGATGTCTTTAAATGGATGATTAATTTTACAGTGCTTTTCTTGTTTCAAGTAACTGCTTAAAGCTTCTTTCAGTGTCTTATTTCTCCTGTTATAGCTGAGTTGCCCAATATATAGCACACAAGCCAGTCAGATATCCATTTACATCCAGGTGGGGGAGTGGCAAATGTAGATTAAGGATTGTAAAAAATATCATTGTACCAGGCAGGGATTTCAACCCTTAAACTTTTGATTGAGTGAATTAATCATTACATGTATAATACAAAAAAAACTTCCCCAGTCAGGGATCCTCACATTTTGCTGGCACCTTTTTAGTTTAAAAATCTTGGACAAGGGAAATGTGACATCAAAAAATAAAAGCTAACACATTTTTCAGTTTTTCAAAGGGGATTGGGGCACAGGCTAATTGTAATCCCCCCACCTTTAAAGTTGCACCTGTTCACATTTATCCACTATTATACCTTTATTTTAATTTCCAATCCTTGGGCAAATAAGCAATCATACCTAGATTAAAAAGATTGCAGTAATTTGTAATCGAGATAACAAGTTTGTGTTTGATTTGTCATGAAGTTCCACTCAGTTTGATAAATATGGAAACAATTCCTATTAAAAGGGTAAAGCATCCATAGGCAGTAAACATGAATGCCTTTAAAATTTTTTTAAATTTCACACAGAGAGTCGATCGTAATGAAATATGATCAGGGAGCCTTTCATCTCAATATGATTAATGAGGAGGAAGGAAAGAGCTGCATAGTGTAGTTTAGGAAGGGGTACACATGTATATTAATCTTTGTATTTTAATCTTGATGATCATGACCTTTTTTAGGCTATACTTTTGCAGGAAAAGAAAGTTTACAAGCTTGTTTCTTCATTTAAACAATCTTTTCTAGTGGCAAGATTCAATTGTCTCTAAATACTATGATGCTTTAAAACAAAAAAACCTCAACAACAGGCCAAATTTACTTTCTGGTCCATGGAGCTGTAATATAGTGATTTTAAACAACTTCAGTCTTAAGATTGCGATATTTGGACTAGTGAAATGGGCCTGCATTTTTGTTAATTTTTGTTAATTTTAATTTTAATTTTATTTATTTATTTATTATTATTATTTTTTATTTTTTTTGGGGGGGGTCACTCACATAATTTTCTGGCTTCTTGATTGCACTTAATGTCAGTTTTGAACATATATATGTTCGCAAATCAGTCAGATGCATTTAAATGATAAGAATTCACATGATTGCTCAATGGATTAGAGCATTGTTTTCATAGCCAGGAGGTCCCAGGTTTGGAATCAAGTTGATGCACTGTCTAGTGCCCTTTGATAAGGCATCGAATCCTCAAGTACCTCAGATAGTACTTAAAGCCTTAGGCCCTTGTTGGCCTTTCTATGAGCATGGAATTGCTTTCTTAGCAGTCATCGTAAAACTGACCACCCTGATAACAATAACTTAACATGACCACAAATAAAACCTGTATTTTGATTGTTTACAAAAAAAAATCTTCAACAGTTGATGCAATCTGATAAAGATTACACCTTTTTCACATAAGAATATAATGTAGAAAACTGAGATGAAATGAGAGAAAGTTGTATTCTTTCCTATCTTTTGGCAATGTACAATGTACTTAGAGTTGTAAAGATTCTGTACAAAGAGGCAACAAATTGTATTTGTGATTTAAATGCCTGCAAAAATAAGAGAGCATTTAGGTTAATGTAAATGCGTCATCAAACCCTTAATGATGCCTTTAAGGCTGGCTGTTCAATGGCTACCCCTGATGAAATGCTATCCTCAAGTTTATGCAAGGATATATCTTTGTCTGCTGAAAAAGTTCATTTTCCTGACATCTCACCATGTATGTAGTTTATTATAGGCATTGTATCTTTTTCATTTTGATTTCCATCAAAGTTTGCTCTTTCTTCATATTCCTCTGTGTTTTAATTAGCAATCAACCAATTTTTGGCAATCAGTGTTAAATACTTGTGGGATATTAATGTATTGTGCTACTTAAGATGTGCAAACAAATCCAACTAATATGTGTAGATCACTCATTTACAGGGCTGCCAACTCTTACGCATTGAGCGTGAGACTCACGCAATTCACCCAATTCTGACTGTCTCACTCTGATAAACAAATTCTCACGCTGAACCCCAAAATAGAAAGTAACCAAAGATATGTCTCCAAAAATCTCTGATATTCCAAATATTTGATATGCCCAAGACCTTTCGAGATATTCCCGTGTTTGCAAAGCAAATGAAAATTGTTTTTGGTAGTGCGCGCGCAAAGATGAGCTATTGGATTACGATTGGTTTATACTGCATGTACACATGTACATGTACGTGGAACGACTATGATGAGTGTAACTATGAACAGATTGACATGGCTGTGGCGCGGCAGCCCGCGCCGCGTGGCTCAGCAGAATTTGCCGTTGATCGTACACCAAATGTAATAGCCAGCACATCCCTCTACGGCCGGACAGCAGGATCTTTCATTTGTTTGTTTGTTTGTTTGCTTTTATTTCTGTGTTCTAATAACATACAATAAATCACATTTTTACCTAAGTATTACATAAGTAAAAAATCATGTACAATAAACATGAGACAAAGCATACAAACAAGATTAAGGGATATAATAGACCTAATATTTTTCTCCAATAAACTAGAGAAGTAATTTACAACGCAGGAGACCGCCATCGTGAGCGGTTAGGCTGGAAATGGTAAAACTGAGTGATCAAGTGGGTGCAGTGCAATTGCAGGTGCGGGTGCAAATAGTAGATACTAATTTAAAGCGTGGGCACGTATGATTGTTTAAGTGTAGCTTTTAAGGAGTAGATGGTTGAACAAGATTTTATGTTATCAGGAAAATTATTCCAAATGTCCAGACCAGAATGTCTAACAGATTTGTGTGTTATTGATAATTTGGGATTTGTAAGATGGAAATGTCCAGAAATGCGAGTAGGGTAGGAATGAACAGAACTATTAAACTTAAACATGTTATCGAAGCATGGTGGAAGTTGATTATTAATGTACTTGAACATTATGACTGCGACTTGAATCGTATTCAAGTGGAAAATTTTTAGCGTTTTAAGTTTATGGAATAAGGGGGAGTGTGAGTTAAGAAATGCGATCCGGTACAAATACGTATTGCTGTCTTTTGTAGTTTAAAAAAAAATAGAATTGATTTTTGTTGAACCACAATTAGCCCATTTAAGTTTAACTCTTGAAATTTGTATGCAAAATCATGCAGTTACAAATCTGGAACTTTGTATTTTTTCATGGTCAGTGAACTACATGTAGTATTAATAACCGATTTAACCTAGAGTCTATTTACTACTTATTCAATTCAATTTAATATATTGATGGTTCTTCTATGCTGAAATCATGACTAAAGTATGCACCAGACTGCACCATTTAAAATGTAAAATTTTCAAAGCTCCCTACCGTGAAAGGGGGGACACCCCCACTTCCACACCTTTCACTGTGTGTTATGCTGATGGAAACGATGCATGTCGTTTTTCCTGGCCTTGTCACAGTCACGATGCAAAGCTTCCATAAACAATTCTTTTTATTATTTCATTTTTGACCTTGGTGGCATGGTTTGTTCAAAGATGGTTGATTACATATAGTTTGAAATATGATAAAAGTTTGCTAGATCATGATTTTAGTATAATTGCGGTGTCAGAAATTTGGCAGATAGCAGAAAATGATATGTTTTAACTTGATGGATATAACTTTGAATACACGAGTTGTAACAGTGGAAGAGGTGGAGGTGTTGCTGCATACATTAAGTCAAATTTTAAATATGATATTATTAACAGGGCTGTATGTAATGCTGAGACGTTGTGGTTGAATATTCATGTCAACGGAAAGCCTTTTGTTTTTGGTATCATATACAGAAAACCCAACACTGATATTAAGGAGTTTCAGGAAAGTTTGATAGATACACTGAGTATTTTAAAATTTGATAGGCACCACTGTATATTATTGGGTGACTTTAATATTGATTTAAGTAGCACATGTAATATTTCTGACGATTTCTTGGCTAGTGTTCAATGTCTAGGCCTGGAGCAAATAATCAATACTCCAACTCGCAAAACACACAATTCACAAACTTTGATTGATCATATTTACACAAATTTACAGGTAGACAATAATTATGCAGTTGTTATACTTACTGACTTAACAGATCATTTCCCCATTTGTGCATTGTTTACACATATACATTATAAACACCTGCATGGTAACAACATTAGGTTCAGAGATTATAGGAGATACCAAAAAGATGAGTATATTAATGATCTTGCTAAGTTACCTTGGAATGAAATTTATAGTTGCACAGATGTTAATGCTGGATATGCAAAGTTTTTAAAACTTTTAGCAAATGTGTGTGAGAAGCATGCTCCATATAAAGAAAGGTCTATTAGACAATGCAAGAGTAAACCTTGGATTACAAGATCAATAAGGGAAAAGTATTAAGCAAAAACATAAACTTTATTCAAGGGTTTTATCATCTAATTTTGATACTAATGTGTACAGTAAATATAAGAAATATAGGAATGTATTGACGGCTGTTCTTAGAAATGCAAAGAGACAGTATTATGGCCAGTTGTTTAAAGCATATGATGGTAATTCAAGCAAAACATGGCAAACTGTAAATGAGTTATTGGGCAAACAGAAAAATCCCAAAGGATTAGTTGAGAAATTGCAAGTAGAAGATGCTTTTGGAGTTCGTGAGTACAGTACACCTGATGACATTGTTGAGGTATTTAATAAGTTTTTTGTGTCCATTGGCCCACATCTAGCTGGGAAGATAGACATGTCCAAGGTTACTCACACTTATGAGAAGTACTTTGGTACCCCTGTAGAAAATTCTTTTTATTGGGTTCCAATTCTAAGTCAAGAAGTTGAAAATATTTTATTGAAATGTGATAAGAAAAAATCTTGTGGGCATGATAATATCCCAGTAACACTCATAGTAGACGGTGCTCATTACTTATCACAACCTCTCGCCTACATATTTAATTTGTCTCTACAATCGGGTATCTTCCCCGATTCTATGAAGGTAGCTAAGGTGAGTCCTGTTTATAAGAAGGGCAATAAACTTGATCCAGGTAATTATAGACCTATTTCCGTTTTACCAGTTTTAAGTAAAGTGTTTGAAAAATTGGTAAATACCCGATTGATGAAATTTTTAAACAAATTTTATTTGTTATATAAGCACCAATATGGTTTTAGGGAAAAACATAGCACAAAATTATCACTGATTAGTTTAGTTAATCAACTGATTCAATATCAAGATGAAGGACAAGTTGCAATAGGGGTTTTTATAGATTTTGCCAAAGCTTTTGATACAATAAATCATGATATTTTATTAGACAAGTTAAGAAACTATGGCATTCGAAGCATACAATTGGATTGGTTTTGTGATTACCTAAGTAATCGCCTCCAGTTTGTTCAACACAATAGAGTAACATCTTCCCTTTCATCAATTGTTTGTGGTGTGCCTCAGGGTTCGGTGTTATTATTTTTGATATATATTAATGATTTACCCCAGTCTTCAGATTATTTTAATTTCAGGTTGTTTGCAGACGATACCAATATTTTTCATTCTTTTCCATCAGAGCAAAAACAAGTTGATTTATTAGAAATAACAGATAATTTAAAACCAGTTAACGAATGGTGTGATGCAAATAAAATCACTCTTAATATAAAGAAAACCAATTTTTTGGTGATAAAGCCCAAAAGAAAGAAAGTAAGTGTGGTTGGTGAGGTAAAGATAAAAAATGATAAGTTAACTGAAGTATGCAGTACATTATTTGTTGGAATATATATTGATGAATACTTAAACTGGAGAGTACATGTTAATCACGTAAGTAGCCTAAATCGTAAGAAGGTAGGAATTATGTATCGATTGAGGTGTGTTGTTCCTAAACGAGTGCTTGTAATGTTACTTCACTCTTTTATTCAATCTCATATTTCATATGGGCTGGAAGTATGGGGATGTGCCCCAATGACAATATTGCATAAGATACATATTATACAAAAAATGGCAGTGAGAGCCATCACATTCAGTATAAGAATGACTCCATCATCACCCTTGTTTTGATCTTTAGGTATTCTGGACATATTCAAACTGTACAAGCATTCTGTAGCGATTTTTATCTTTAGGCTCATACATAATAAACTCCCTCATTCAGTGTATGAATATTATAATTTTTTTGAAAATTGTTATAGTACAAGACAAAAAGATTCAAAAACTTTAATTTTACCGAGGGTGAAAACAGAGCATGGTAAAACCTCAATTTCATACATGGGATCGGAAATCTGGAATAATCTTCCAGATAATGTAAGACAGCTTAAAACTGTCCAGTCTTTTCGCACAGCGCTTAAAAATATCTTCATACAAGATATTGATATATAATTATGTAATTCATTTACTTTGTTTATAGTTTGTATTCCACTTGGTGATTGTGTTATGCAGTGTAATCAATTTATTGACATGTATTAGTTTTATTCTAAAGCACCTATAACCGAAAGATAAAATCATTCACATTACATATATTTTAGTTTTATGGATTTCATGTTAATTTCATGCTAAATGTTTGTTTATAATGTACATAGTTGAACAGAGGCTCTACATCTCATTAGCAGAATTTGCTATTTCCGTAGAGTCCTTTTACCAAACAAATGTAAAACAACTCTCTCATAGGTATTTTAACGTGTTTGTTTTTGGTAATAAACTCATTCATTCATAATATCAACTTTTCAACTGAAATTAAATAGCATTATCCTGGTAGATAGATGTGGAAAATTTGTGCCTGTGCAAAACTTAATTCCATCCCATTATGATTACCTAAATATGAAGAAAAAAAAAGAGCCCACATGTTCCCTCCCCCAGTATGATGTATTTGTTTCTTTTTCTCTCTGCTTTATACTTGTAAAAAAATGTTTTCGAAGAAATAGCATTTCACTTTTGGCTAGTTCAGAAAAACACAGCTCAACCATTCTGTTATAGACTAAGAGACAACTCCTGGCATCATGTGGAAAAGGGAGAGTACTCTACTTATCATGCCTCCGCCCACTGAAGGTGGTGCCGGATGCATTATGTTTTCAGGTTGTCCGTCCTTTCTGCTTTCTCATGAATGTGATATCTTTTTGAATTATGACTATTTAAAATGCCTGTGACTCGTTTCAGTGAGGTTTAATTTACATGTACAACCAAGTCAACTGAAATCAAATAGCACTCTCCTGGTATAAAATTCTCGCTACCTCAAATATGCAATTTTCGACGTAGAGGGCAATATTATGCATGGAAATGGTCCACATCTTCGTCAACTTCACTTACGGCCTGTATTGAAATACTACGGCTTATGAATAAAATGAGTGCTAAAATGCTTAATTTTTGGATCGCATGACATAAACCACTCAAATTTTGAAAATGCAACCAATTGTCTCAATAAATCATGGTATCTTTTCAAACATGTCGGTTAATTTATACTCGAACTCGAGGATTTTTGTAACACCTGTGTACATTTTCAATGCAAAAAGACAAACACTTGTCGACCCAATCGGGATTTTGTCAGCACTGCACATGCGTGGTTTGCATGACAAATGCCATCTGTTGGCGAAATTGCGTTTTTGCGGTAGTGAGAATTGAGAGGAGATGTTGTGTTTATGCAAGCCCAGTTCCATCCCATGATAGTTCTCGGAATATTCAGGGCAGTATTTCTGGCAATTGGTTTTCCTCACGCTATCTCTCTCTCTCTTTCTCTCTTTCTCTCTTTCTCTCTTCAACTTAATGGCTTTCAAAGCAGTCTTGATACCGTGATATTGTATTGCTCCTAAAATGTCCTGTCTAAACCAAGTTTTTTCATTAGATCCTTTTCCTTCTGATATTTCTTTTTAATCCTTCCTCCTCTAATCATATGATTTGATAGCTGATTTTGTGTGCTTAGCGGAGCGAGACTATAGGCATCACTGTTTCCATTGTTGGCATTGGCATTGTCGTCAACAATCATGCTGTATCACAATAACTTTCTAAGAAATTGAGATAGAATCACCAAATTCATACCACAGGTACATCTCTAAAAGGTGTAAGTCAAGTTCTGAAATTAATAAAATCTGACCAAGGTCAAAAGGTCAATGAACTTTCTGCAAAAAGCACTGTAATCACAATAACTTTCTATGGGAGATTTGAGGTATAATCACCAAATTCACAACACAGGTACATCTCTTAAAAGTGCAGGTCAAGTTTGAAAATGAGTTAAATCTGACCAAGGTCAAAGGTCAAAGGTCAAAAGGCCAATAAACTTTCTGTAAAAAGCACTGTAATCACAATAACTAGATTTGAGGTAGAATTACAACATTCATACCACTTAGAGGCACAGCTCAAGTTCGAAAATGAGTTGAATCTGACCAAGGTCAAAGGTCAAGATGTCAATGAACTTTTTGCAAAAAAGCACTGCAATCACAGTAACTTTCTATGGATTTGAGGTAGAATCACAAGATTCATACCACAGTTATATCTCTAAAGGGGCTTTCACACCGGGATTTGCGTAGAGTTGCGTAGAGTTACGTAGAGTTACGTAGTATTGCGTAGTGTTGCGTAGGCACTGCTATACGCTGTGCCTACGCAAGTCTACGCAAGTCTACGCCGAGGAACGCGAAATAGGTACGCAAAAAATTAAACGTTTAATTTTTTGGCGTACTGTCTGCATAGAGCCAGAGAACGCAGTTTATACGCAAGCCTACGCAACACTACGCCACTGTACGCCATTCCTACGCAACACCACGCCAAAATGCCCCGGTTTTCTCAAAACACATTTTGCGACTTGCGCATGAAATGGCGTAGTGTTGCGTACTGTGGCGTATAGACCGACGTAGACTTGCGTAGACTTGCGTAGACCTGGCGTACATTTGCGTATAGTTGCTTATAGTTACTTAAATTTGGCGTACTCATGCTGGATCCTACTGATTTTCATCACTTGACTGCTAGTTTGAACAGATTCGTCCCATTTGACATTAAATCGTTCGTGCTCTGCCATTAGTGTTTCTAGGGCTTCCAAATGCCGAAGGATAACAGCTTTTTGGAATGGACTTAAACAACTCATTATCTTTTGATTCTACTTCACAGCAGTACAGTGTTCCGGACAGCAGGCAAGAGCAGCCGCGTAGCCAGGATTTCATTTTACGGAGTGCGGTTGAGCTGATGAGCACGCAAAGCGTGCTCCCCAGGGGGTTGGGTGCAGGGAGGGGGGAGTTTCCCCCTTCCCGGGTGAAGCGCGAAAGCTTTGACATTTCAGCAAATTCGAGAGAAAGATAACGACTCGTAGTACCTTTTTTTTAGGCGGAAAGTTAGTTCGAAGCTTTGACTGCTTTTCAATTATTTGGGTGAAATACTGCACTATATTTAACAACGGGGGGTGCAGGGAGGAGGGAGTTTGCCCTTTCCCGCACGAAAGCTTTGACGTTTTTTTTTAGGCGGAAAGTTAGTTCGACGCTCTGACTGCTTTTAAATTATTTGGGTGCAATACTGCATTATAATAACGGGGGGGGGGGGGGGGGGGGCACAGGGATCGAGGGGGAGTTTCTTCCTTCCAGCGCGAGAGCTTTGACGTTCTGTTAGTTCGATGTTAGTTCGATGCCCTGACTGCTTTTCAATTATTTGGAAGCAATACAGCACTGTATTAACAGCTGTGGGCGCGCAGGGAAGGGGGGGGGAGTTTCCCCCTTCCCGATATTGGCTCGTAGCAACTTTTTAGGCTTTTTAGCTCACCTGAGCCTAAGGCTCGAGTGAGCTATTGTGATGGAAATTTGTCCGTCGTCCGTCGTGCGTAGTCCGTCGTCCGTTAACTTTTTACATTTTCATCTTCTCCTCCAAAACCCATGATCGGAATTCAACCAAACTTGGTAGGAATCATCCTTAGCGGTAGGGGACCCAAAGTTGCTAAAATGGTACATGTGGCCCCCAGGGGGGCCCAGGGGGAGGGCCCCCAATTGTAAAAGCTATGTAAATTTCAAACATCTTCTTCTCCAGAACCAGGCATAGCTCAGACTTGGTATTGTGTATGGAGATACGTCTATAGATGAAGAATGAATGTTGTTCATGAAATTTCTCTGAGTGGCCCTATAGGGGCCCTGTGGGGGTAACATACTGGAGGGGGGGGGCGCTGCCAGGCAAAATGTACATTCTGATCTTCTCCAAAACACATCGGAATTCAACCAAACTTGGTAATGTAGGAATCATCCTTAGGGGTAGGGGATCCAAAGTTGCTAAAATGGTACATGTGGCCCCCAGGGGGCCCAGGGGGAGGGCCCCCAAGTGTAAAAGCTATGTAAATTTCAAACATCTTCTTCTCCAGAACCAGGAATAGCTCAGACTTGTTATTGTGTATGGAGATACCTCTATAGACGAAAAATGAAAGTTGTTCATGAATTTTTTCTGGGTGGCCCTATAGGGCGTCTGTGGGGGTAACATACTGGAGGGGGGGTGGGGGCAAGTTGTCCGCCATCCATAAACATAGGAAGCTCAGACTTGGTATTGTGTATAGAGATACCTCTATAGATGAAGAATGAAAGTTGTTGATGTGCTAGAGAGAACATGCACCAGATGTGAATTGATCCACCTCAGGTGAGCGTCGTGCCCCCTGGGGCTCTTGTTTTCTCTCACTTTCCCCCGCTTTTTCGCTCTCGCTTTTTTTTCCCGCCCCCATTGCCCCCCCCTGGCTACGCGCCTGGGCAAAAGTTGCTTGAGAAATGCTATAGGCCTAATGCTTTTTTCTTTCTTTTTTTTCATCTTCGCTTGCGCACAGAATCCGTCCGCAACCGTAAGCAACACTACGCAGACTTAACGCCTGACCTACGTAAGTGTACGTGGACAAGTTACGCAACCTACGCTACCCTACGCAGGGACTACGCCGATCCATCATTTGTTTTTTCATGAGTACGCAGCGAATTTTGGCGTACTCCCTACGCAAATCTACGCAACTCTACGCAAATCCCAGTGTGAAAGCCCCTTTAGAGGCACAGGTCAAGTTCACTTTCAGTGACAATAACCTCACAAGTAATAACTTATTGTACCTTTGAGGTAGGATCACCAAATTCAAATCACAAGATATCTCTTGAAGATGCATGCAGACCTGCCAACCATTACGATTTTGTTGTATTTCGTACAATTTTTAAATGAAAATACCACACTTACTTTGATTTATCTCTATAAAATATGATTTGAAGAAATCTGATTATGCACATTCCTCCTGTATGTTGCGCATATGTATTTGTTATCACTCAAACTTTCACACTCATATTGTATCATTTTTACTTTGAGGTATACCTTTGAGGTATCACCAGATTCATAACACAGTTAAATCCTTTGAAGGCACAGATCAAGTTCGAAAAAATAGGTCAAAAGTCAAAATGTAAATAAACTTCATTATGAAAGCCACTGCAATGAACGCATAACTTTTTGTTCCTTTGAGGTATAACCAAATTCACACCACAGGTATATCTCTTGAAGGTGCACGTTATGGTTGTAAATTTGGTCAAGAACTCTTTTTGGTTGTTTTTAAATGCATTGAAGTATTTTTAAAATAAGGCTGTACACATTGTCATTTGCATAGCGAGATGCAGGCAATACAACGCTTGGCGTTTTAATTGCCTTGTTCTTTTATCTGATAGGCTAGCTGGGGCTTTCAAGCTTTTGCACATTCATTCTAGCGGTCACATTTCTTGACGGATTTCTTTCAAACTTTGTATGGAGGTGCATCTTGGGAAAATCTGGACACCTATAATTTCTGGTGATGCTGCCCCCAGTGTTCCGTCTTGTATAGGGTCAAAGGTCATTTGTTCGTTTCGTGCACTCTTACTTCTGCATTCCGTGATGGATTTTGTTCAAATTTTGCATGAAGGTGTCTCTTGGTGTGATCTAAAAACCTATAGTTTTTGATGATGCTGCCATCAGTGTCCCGTCTTTTACAGGGTCAAATGTCATACTTCAGGGGATGGCGTGAATGCAGTCTGCAGGCCACATTTCTTGACAGATTTCGTTCAAAGTTTGTATGGAGATGTATCTTGGTATAATCTACACATCTTTACTTTTTGGCGATGCTGCCCTCATTGTTCCGTCCTTTATAGGGTCAAAGGTCATTTGTCCATTTCTTGCACTCTTACTTCTGCATTTCTTGACAGATTTCGTTCAAATTTTGTATGGAGATGTATCTTGGTATAATCTACCGGTACACATCTTTACTTTTTGGTGATGCTGCCTTTATTGTTCCATCCTTTATAGGGTCAAAGGTCATTTGTCCATTTCTTGCACTCTTCTGCATTTCTTGACAGATTTTGTTCAAATTTTGTATGGAAGTGTATCTTGGTAAAATCTACGCACCTACAGGTTTTGGTGATGCTGCCACCAGTGTCCTGTCTTTTATAGGGTCAAAGGTCATACTTTGGAGGATGGCATGAGTGCACTCTGCAGGCCACATTTCGTAATGGATTTCTTTCAAATTTTGTATGGAGATGTAACTCGGTATAATCTATACATCTTTACTTTTTAGTGATGCTGCCCTCATTGATCCGTCCTTTATAGGGTCAAAGGTCATATGTCTTTTGCGCGCTCTAACTTCCACATTTCTTGACAGATTTCTTTCAACTTTTATATGGAGGTGTGTCTTAGTGATATCTACATATCTTTAGTGTTTGCTGATGCTGCCCCCAGTGTTCCACTGTTTATAGGGTCAAATGTCATATTTTGGTTGCATGCAATCAAGAGGACGCATTTGTTGACTGATTTCTTTCAGATTTTGTATGGAGGTCCATCTGAGGTCGCGTTTATCATCTTTCCCCAGTTTGAAACGGCTTTCCATACCCACTGTCAAAAGCCTTTTCCAAAGGCCTTTGCAAACGGCTTTCGAAATAAGTTGCGTTTATCATCTCATCGACAAGTCGAAAACCGACGTTGTCACTGCGCAGATGCATTGCGCATTTTTACCCGAGGAGAAGGGGTCATATACGGCGCACGCTTTTTTGTTTTGGCTAACGTCTATTCAGAGCGCAATATCGGTACCACGTACGTTCGTTATATAGTACTATGCTGTGTTCACATGTACTTGCCTGGCGCGCGGTCACGTAGTTCGTGACCGAAGTATAAATTCGTTTCAAAACAACTTTGCGTTTATCTCGCTTTTTGTAACCTGTTTTTGTAACCTGTTTCTGAAACCTGTATCGGAAAGCACAAATTTGCGACTTTCAAAAAGGCTTTCCGAACCCCATAATCAAAACAGCTTTGCGTTTATCATCTGAAAAAAAATCACTGAAAGCCCTTTGAAAAACCTGTTTCTGCCGAAAGAAAGAGTTGATAAACGCACCCATAGATTACTCTGGTGCTACTGATCACTGCAGTGAACATGTTATGTAATAATTCAATGAGACAAAAGAAAATATTCCAAATTATTGAAATACCCACAAATCACAAGATGGTCTGAAACTTTTGCTAATGATGGTATATATGTATGAAGATACAGTATTGAAAACTTGACAAAAAGGCATGATTTCAGAAGAGTCTTGAAGGTCAGTCTTGTTGGAGACTGTTTGGCTTGACAAGGGAGACCGGTTAAAGTAGAACGTTAATGATTTTAAATATTGGCTTAATACTTATTATTGCATAGATGGCATAAATTAAACAAGGTTATCCAAATTCAACGCTTGGAAACATTTGAAGTAATGATTATTATCAATTATAAAACGGTAAAATACAGCCCCCGATATAGCAGCTGAAGAGCTCCTCGAACGCTGCTGAGATATGTGACGACACACCCTGGACCAGTCCTGTCTAAGCAGACGATGTCCCATAACATCTTACACATTTTTCAGAGCCTATTTTGTCATCTCCTCTTCACTTATTTCTCTTCCTTCACTAGCGTCAGTCTTAATGTTAGTCTGTTGCCTCACTCTTAACTTCGTGTATGGTATTATTTTGATGAAAAATGCAGCGTTAAAAAAATAAAGGAATCAGTCACTTGTAAACAAAATAAGACGCCATTGTATTTTCAGCTGCTTGCACCGGGCCATGTTCGGCGTTTCAAGAGGGAACGAATACCATCCTGCTATTATTCGGAGGGCTTTTCAATTTGAAAGTGGGGTTTATTTCATTGATCATTGACCCTTCTCCTATGTATTTACAATCAAACGGTTTTAGCTATCAGAATCAGTTTCACTTTCCCTTTATAATGGTGTGAAATAAGGTCATGTTTAAATACACCAAACTCTTTATAATTTGATAAATAATTGCATTGCAATTACGTTCATTCATTATAGGACGTCGTCTGCTTAAGCAGGATCGATCCCGAGTGTGACGACATCAAAACATCGCTATATTTCTGGCGAATCCTCGGATATTTCAGATGCTGAGAAGAGCTTTTATTTGTGTTGTTTTTATAATCACCAGATACGCAGTTGACATAAAACTTATACGATTGCCATCTGTAAGCTTC
Organism: Heliocidaris erythrogramma; assembly: GCA_025617745.1. Lineage (NCBI taxonomy): Eukaryota > Metazoa > Echinodermata > Echinoidea > Camarodonta > Echinometridae > Heliocidaris > Heliocidaris erythrogramma. The sequence goes on from CM046868.1 coordinate 35,957,173, forward strand.
CCAGTTTCTAGTGATATATTAATTGCCATATTTGTGATTTTCTTTGAATATCTACTTTAAGAAGAGCACTTGAAAAGTCCTGTTGCCATAGAAGTGACTTGAGATTCATGGATCTTGTAGGAGGTGTTGATCTAAAGATCTGAAAATACATGTATCTATTCATGCAGGAGATATCATATCTAAGATGTAGAATGGACTGGTATCATTCTGGACTTTAAATGTTAGATCCTACACCGGAATACCTACCCCAAGAGCAGTCTTGGGGCGCCCTGATACTGGTTTCCAAAAAGCTGACCCAAGTTTTTGGATCCCTGTTACATCAACAGAGCTGCCAACCTGTACGGATTTTCCGTATTTGTTACGGAATTCGAACACAAATACGGAAGTACGGATTTCCCCTAAAAACTACGGATTTGAAGAAATCTGATTATGCACTATTCGTATTATACGTTGCGCACATGTATTTGTTATCACTCATACTTTCACACTCATATTGTATTATTTTCGCTTTTCCCGGAAATCCGCACTGTGTACGTACCTAAAGTGCATACAGGAAGGAGACTGCGAACGTACTTTCACCGCACACGCAAGCTTCTAGCTCAAGCTATGAGCTCAAGCGGCTGCTCTTACACACCGAGGCGTTAGGCAGCCGGCCAGCCTACACCGCGGGCGGCACGGCGCGGCTGCAGTATGTGAAGCTGCTCCGTAGTGGAATCGAAAGGATGAATAGGGAACGTGAGTTTTTAGCTGGTTTTTAGCTCACCTGAGCCTAAGGCTCGAGTGAGCTATTGCGATGGAAATTTGTCCGTCGTGCGTCGTGCGTTAACTTTTTACATTTTCATCTTCTTCTCCAAAACCCATGATCGGAATTCAACCAAACTTGGTAGGAATCATCCTTAGGGGTAGGGGATCCAAAGTTGCTAAAATGGTACATGTGGCCCCCAGGGGGGGGGGGCCCAGGGGGAGGGCCCCCAATTGTAAAAGCTATGTAAATTTCAAACATCTTCTTCTCCAGAACCAGGCGTAGCTCAGACTTGGTATTGTGTATGGAGATACCTCTATAGATGATGAATGAACGTTGTTCATGAAATTTCTCTGAGTGGCCCTATAGGGGCCCTGTGGGGGTACAGGCAAAATGTACATTCTGATCTTCTCCAAAACACATGATCGGAATTTAACCAAACTTGGTAGGAATCATCCTTAGGGGTAGGGGATCCAAAGTTGCTAAAATGGTACATGTGGCCCCCAAACATCTTCTTCTCCAGAACCAGAAGTTTATCTAGATATTTTGTGTGTTATATACTTCTTGAAGATGAATAAAAAAAAGTTGTTCATGACATTCTCAGGGTGGCCCCATAGGGGTCCTGCGAGGGCGAGGGTTAATATGCAGGAGGGGAAATGTACATTCTTTGCATGATTTGTTGTATGATTCAACCACACTTGGTGGGAATCATCCTTAGATGTAGGAGATTCAAATAATACATGATATTGTAGACCATGGGGTGGGGAATTATGTTAATTTCTAACATCATCTCATGTACATCCTCCTAGTTGTTTCAATTTCTAACATATCTCCTGGTGGTGCTAGAGAGAACATGCACCAGATGTGAATTGATCCACCTCAGGTGAGCGTCGTGCCCCCTGGGGCTCTTGTTATGTTTTTAGATCTAGATAATTATATTATTTCCATTGATAATTATTGGGGTGTCATAGAGAGTAATTTTAGGACATTTTTAGATCTAACTTAATATACAATTTTGGTGGCAGTTGCAGTTTAAAAATTTGGTATTTGGGGACTTGCAAAAAATTACAGATTTCATCGCCAAAATATGGTTTTTCAGCTTGGCGTGTAGGGAAAAGCTTGGCCAGAGGTTGGCAGCTCTGCATCAAAATCATAAGGAGTCTTGGGGCGTGCCGTGACTGCTTTTTGTGCGTTTACACCGACTTACGCAAAGCTACCCGAGACAGGTTTTGAATGAGACTTTCTGTTTGCGGACGTTGTGGGCATCCTAGATGTAAACAAACCTTTTAAGATATATATATACAGTCAAACCTGCTTTTAATAACGAACACATGTATAGAAAGACCACCTGTCTATAAAGACCACAAGTTTGGTTTCCCCTGAAAAGTGCTCATTGAAATATGTATTAAACGAACCTGTACAAAAAGACCACCTGCTCATAAAGACTGCTTTTTTTTTGTCTTCCTTGAGTGGTCTTTATAGGCAGGTTTCACTGTATAATACGATAAATATATAATCAAACGTTTTTTTTTGCTGAGCACTGGCTTGTTGAACAATTGAACTCCTGTCAGTCCCAACAAAACTCACACCATACTACTGTATTTAGCGCGCGCTGTGTTGGCGATGACGCAATCATTCCACACGTGCTAGCAGTGCACAAACCAGTCTTTGGTTTGCATTTACATGTACACCGAATCCTAAGGAGTCTCGGGGCACCTCCGAACCAGTCTCGGACCACATTGCGAGGTGGTCAGAGACTGGTTTGCTCAGATGTGGTCTTGGGTAGGTTTTGTGTGTTTACACCAAATTTGAAACCTACCCGAGATCTTTAGGATTTCGTTTTAACAGGGGTCTTAGTAGCAGTATCAAAAGGGAGTTGTTGAATGTGTCAACGTGAACGACATCCTAGATCTTCCCAGCTACAATGGACTGCTTTGTGTTAACTGCATACCCCGCTTTGTGTGCAAGAATGGCTCACCCACTGGCTTCTCACTCGTCCACTGGCTTCTCCCTCGTCCACTAGTCAGATTGAGAACGCGTCCAACATGGTATTGCCATCTTCTCTAAAATGTGAACCTCGCTTCACCTACTTTGTATGCAGAACAAACAAAACAGTCCATTGTAGCTGGGAGGATCGAGGACGGCGTTCACGTTGACACATTTGGAAAATCCCTATTCTCATCCGGAAGCCAGTGGAGTTCTTGAAGTAGGTTAAGATGTTACTGCATCATCTGGGAGTTCTTGTGGTTAGTGTAGTAGGTATCAGATATAGACCAAACAGCAATCCAGACGACTAGTAATGATAGATTGGACTTACATTTTGTGATACCTGATCTGGTCAGGATTATCAGAATCTTGGCAATAGCCTGGATGTGTGCTACGGTTGTTTTACTGAATATGATTTCTTTCTTTTCTATCTGTTCATCCAATGTTATATTCCCATTGTTCCTCTCTCCCTTACACAAATATTTTCCTAAGTCTTGTTTCTCTGAAGTTTAAAATGGTCTGTTTGACAAAATGATTTAAAAATTTGGCATGTCTTTGTTACAAATGCATAATTTATTTATTATCCCATAACATCTTACACATTTTTCAGAGCCTATTTTGTCATCTCCTCTTCACTTATTTCTCTTCCTTCACTAGCGTCAGTCTTAATGTTAGTCTGTTGCCTCACTCTTAACTTCGTGTATGGTATTATTTTGATGAAAAATGCAGCGTTAAAAAAATAAAGGAATCAGTCACTTGTAAACAAAATAAGACGCCATTGTATTTTCAGCTGCTTGCACCGGGCCATGTTCGGCGTTTCAAGAGGGAACGAATACCATCCTGCTATTATTCGGAGGGCTTTTCAATTTGAAAGTGGGGTTTATTTCATTGATCATTGACCCTTCTATGTATTTACAATCAAACGGTTTTAGCTATCAGAATCAGTTTCACTTTCCCTTTATAATGGTGTGAAATAAGGTCATGTTTAAATACACCAAACTCTTTATAATTTGATAAATAATTGCATTGCAATTACGTTCATTCATTATAGGACGTCGTCTGCTTAAGCAGGATCGATCCCGAGTGTGACGACATCAAAACATCGCTATATTTCTGGCGAATCCTCGGATATTTCAGATGCTGAGAAGAGCTTTTATTTGTGTTGTTTTTATAATCACCAGATACGCAGTTGACATAAAACTTATACGATTGCCATCTGTAAGCTTCCCAGTTTCTAGTGATATATTAATTGCCATATTTGTGATTTTCTTTGAATATCTACTTTAAGAAGAGCACTTGAAAAGTCCTGTTGCCATAGAAGTGACTTGAGATTCATGGATCTTGTAGGAGGTGTTGATCTAAAGATCTGAAAATACATGTATCTATTCATGCAGGAGATATCATATCTAAGATGTAGAATGGACTGGTATCATTCTGGACTTTAAATGTTAGATCCTACACCGGAATACCTACCCCAAGAGCAGTCTTGGGGCGCCCTGATACTGGTTTCCAAAAAGCTGACCCAAGTTTTTGGATCCCTGTTACATCAACAGAGCTGCCAACCTGTACGGATTTTCCGTATTTGTTACGGAATTCGAACACAAATACGGAAGTACGGATTTCCCCTAAAAACTACGGATTTGAAGAAATCTGATTATGCACTATTCGTATTATACGTTGCGCACATGTATTTGTTATCACTCATACTTTCACACTCATATTGTATTATTTTCGCTTTTCCCGGAAATCCGCACTGTGTACGTACCTAAAGTGCATACAGGAAGGAGACTGCGAACGTACTTTCACCGCACACGCAAGCTTCTAGCTCAAGCTATGAGCTCAAGCGGCTGCTCTTACACACCGAGGCGTTAGGCAGCCGGCCAGCCTACACCGCGGGCGGCACGGCGCGGCTGCAGTATGTGAAGCTGCTCCGTAGTGGAATCGAAAGGATGAATAGGGAACGTGAGTTTTTAGCTGGTTTTTAGCTCACCTGAGCCTAAGGCTCGAGTGAGCTATTGCGATGGAAATTTGTCCGTCGTGCGTCGTGCGTTAACTTTTTACATTTTCATCTTCTTCTCCAAAACCCATGATCGGAATTCAACCAAACTTGGTAGGAATCATCCTTAGGGGTAGGGGATCCAAAGTTGCTAAAATGGTACATGTGGCCCCCAGGGGGGGGGGCCCAGGGGGAGGGCCCCCAATTGTAAAAGCTATGTAAATTTCAAACATCTTCTTCTCCAGAACCAGGCGTAGCTCAGACTTGGTATTGTGTATGGAGATACCTCTATAGATGATGAATGAACGTTGTTCATGAAATTTCTCTGAGTGGCCCTATAGGGGCCCTGTGGGGGTACAGGCAAAATGTACATTCTGATCTTCTCCAAAACACATGATCGGAATTTAACCAAACTTGGTAGGAATCATCCTTAGGGGTAGGGGATCCAAAGTTGCTAAAATGGTACATGTGGCCCCCAAACATCTTCTTCTCCAGAACCAGAAGTTTATCTAGATATTTTGTGTGTTATATACTTCTTGAAGATGAATAAAAAAAAGTTGTTCATGACATTCTCAGGGTGGCCCCATAGGGGTCCTGCGAGGGCGAGGTTAATATGCAGGAGGGGAAATGTACATTCTTTGCATGATTTGTTGTATGATTCAACCACACTTGGTGGGAATCATCCTTAGATGTAGGAGATTCAAATAATACATGATATTGTAGACCATGGGGTGGGGCATTATGTTAATTTCTAACATCATCTCATGTACATCCTCCTAGTTGTTTCAATTTCTAACATATCTCCTGGTGGTGCTAGAGAGAACATGCACCAGATGTGAATTGATCCACCTCAGGTGAGCGTCGTGCCCCCTGGGGCTCTTGTTATGTTTTTAGATCTAGATAATTATATTATTTCCATTGATAATTATTGGGGTGTCATAGAGAGTAATTTTAGGACATTTTTAGATCTAACTTAATATACAATTTTGGTGGCAGTTGCAGTTTAAAAATTTGGTATTTGGGGACTTGCAAAAAATTACAGATTTCATCGCCAAAATATGGTTTTTCAGCTTGGCGTGTAGGGAAAAGCTTGGCCAGAGGTTGGCAGCTCTGCATCAAAATCATAAGGAGTCTTGGGGCGTGCCGTGACTGCTTTTTGTGCGTTTACACCGACTTACGCAAAGCTACCCGAGACAGGTTTTGAATGAGACTTTCTGTTTGCGGACGTTGTGGGCATCCTAGATGTAAACAAACCTTTTAAGATATATATATACAGTCAAACCTGCTTTTAATAACGAACACATGTATAGAAAGACCACCTGTCTATAAAGACCACAAGTTTGGTTTCCCCTGAAAAGTGCTCATTGAAATATGTATTAAACGAACCTGTACAAAAAGACCACCTGCTCATAAAGACTGCTTTTTTTTTGTCTTCCTTGAGTGGTCTTTATAGGCAGGTTTCACTGTATAATACGATAAATATATAATCAAACGTTTTTTTTTGCTGAGCACTGGCTTGTTGAACAATTGAACTCCTGTCAGTCCCAACAAAACTCACACCATACTACTGTATTTAGCGCGCGCTGTGTTGGCGATGACGCAATCATTCCACACGTGCTAGCAGTGCACAAACCAGTCTTTGGTTTGCATTTACATGTACACCGAATCCTAAGGAGTCTCGGGGCACCTCCGAACCAGTCTCGGACCACATTGCGAGGTGGTCAGAGACTGGTTTGCTCAGATGTGGTCTTGGGTAGGTTTTGTGTGTTTACACCAAATTTGAAACCTACCCGAGATCTTTAGGATTTCGTTTTAACAGGGGTCTTAGTAGCAGTATCAAAAGGGAGTTGTTGAATGTGTCAACGTGAACGACATCCTAGATCTTCCCAGCTACAATGGACTGCTTTGTGTTAACTGCATACCCCGCTTTGTGTGCAAGAATGGCTCACCCACTGGCTTCTCACTCGTCCACTGGCTTCTCCCTCGTCCACTAGTCAGATTGAGAACGCGTCCAACATGGTATTGCCATCTTCTCTAAAATGTGAACCTCGCTTCACCTACTTTGTATGCAGAACAAACAAAACAGTCCATTGTAGCTGGGAGGATCGAGGACGGCGTTCACGTTGACACATTTGGAAAATCCCTATTCTCATCCGGAAGCCAGTGGAGTTCTTGAAGTAGGTTAAGATGTTACTGCATCATCTGGGAGTTCTTGTGGTTAGTGTAGTAGGTATCAGATATAGACCAAACAGCAATCCAGACGACTAGTAATGATAGATTGGACTTACATTTTGTGATACCTGATCTGGTCAGGATTATCAGAATCTTGGCAATAGCCTGGATGTGTGCTACGGTTGTTTTACTGAATATGATTTCTTTCTTTTCTATCTGTTCATCCAATGTTATATTCCCATTGTTCCTCTCTCCCTTACACAAATATTTTCCTAAGTCTTGTTTCTCTGAAGTTTAAAATGGTCTGTTTGACAAAATGATTTAAAAATTTGGCATGTCTTTGTTACAAATGCATAATTTATTTATTATCCCATAACATCTTACACATTTTTCAGAGCCTATTTTGTCATCTCCTCTTCACTTATTTCTCTTCCTTCACTAGCGTCAGTCTTAATGTTAGTCTGTTGCCTCACTCTTAACTTCGTGTATGGTATTATTTTGATGAAAAATGCAGCGTTAAAAAAATAAAGGAATCAGTCACTTGTAAACAAAATAAGACGCCATTGTATTTTCAGCTGCTTGCACCGGGCCATGTTCGGCGTTTCAAGAGGGAACGAATACCATCCTGCTATTATTCGGAGGGCTTTTCAATTTGAAAGTGGGGTTTATTTCATTGATCATTGACCCTTCTCCTATGTATTTACAATCAAACGGTTTTAGCTATCAGAATCAGTTTCACTTTCCCTTTATAATGGTGTGAAATAAGGTCATGTTTAAATACACCAAACTCTTTATAATTTGATAAATAATTGCATTGCAATTACGTTCATTCATTATAGGACGTCGTCTGCTTAAGCAGGATCGATCCCGAGTGTGACGACATCAAAACATCGCTATATTTCTGGCGAATCCTCGGATATTTCAGATGCTGAGAAGAGCTTTTATTTGTGTTGTTTTTATAATCACCAGATACGCAGTTGACATAAAACTTATACGATTGCCATCTGTAAGCTTCCCAGTTTCTAGTGATATATTAATTGCCATATTTGTGATTTTCTTTGAATATCTACTTTAAGAAGAGCACTTGAAAAGTCCTGTTGCCATAGAAGTGACTTGAGATTCATGGATCTTGTAGGAGGTGTTGATCTAAAGATCTGAAAATACATGTATCTATTCATGCAGGAGATATCATATCTAAGATGTAGAATGGACTGGTATCATTCTGGACTTTAAATGTTAGATCCTACACCGGAATACCTACCCCAAGAGCAGTCTTGGGGCGCCCTGATACTGGTTTCCAAAAAGCTGACCCAAGTTTTTGGATCCCTGTTACATCAACAGAGCTGCCAACCTGTACGGATTTTCCGTATTTGTTACGGAATTCGAACACAAATACGGAAGTACGGATTTCCCCTAAAAACTACGGATTTGAAGAAATCTGATTATGCACTATTCGTATTATACGTTGCGCACATGTATTTGTTATCACTCATACTTTCACACTCATATTGTATTATTTTCGCTTTTCCCGGAAATCCGCACTGTGTACGTACCTAAAGTGCATACAGGAAGGAGACTGCGAACGTACTTTCACCGCACACGCAAGCTTCTAGCTCAAGCTATGAGCTCAAGCGGCTGCTCTTACACACCGAGGCGTTAGGCAGCCGGCCAGCCTACACCGCGGGCGGCACGGCGCGGCTGCAGTATGTGAAGCTGCTCCGTAGTGGAATCGAAAGGATGAATAGGGAACGTGAGTTTTTAGCTGGTTTTTAGCTCACCTGAGCCTAAGGCTCGAGTGAGCTATTGCGATGGAAATTTGTCCGTCGTGCGTCGTGCGTTAACTTTTTACATTTTCATCTTCTTCTCCAAAACCCATGATCGGAATTCAACCAAACTTGGTAGGAATCATCCTTAGGGGTAGGGGATCCAAAGTTGCTAAAATGGTACATGTGGCCCCCAGGGGGGGGGGGCCCAGGGGGAGGGCCCCCAATTGTAAAAGCTATGTAAATTTCAAACATCTTCTTCTCCAGAACCAGGCGTAGCTCAGACTTGGTATTGTGTATGGAGATACCTCTATAGATGATGAATGAACGTTGTTCATGAAATTTCTCTGAGTGGCCCTATAGGGGCCCTGTGGGGGTACAGGCAAAATGTACATTCTGATCTTCTCCAAAACACATGATCGGAATTTAACCAAACTTGGTAGGAATCATCCTTAGGGGTAGGGGATCCAAAGTTGCTAAAATGGTACATGTGGCCCCCAAACATCTTCTTCTCCAGAACCAGAAGTTTATCTAGATATTTTGTGTGTTATATACTTCTTGAAGATGAATAAAAAAAAGTTGTTCATGACATTCTCAGGGTGGCCCCATAGGGGTCCTGCGAGGGCGAGGTTAATATGCAGGAGGGGAAATGTACATTCTTTGCATGATTTGTTGTATGATTCAACCACACTTGGTGGGAATCATCCTTAGATGTAGGAGATTCAAATAATACATGATATTGTAGACCATGGGGTGGGGAATTATGTTAATTTCTAACATCATCTCATGTACATCCTCCTAGTTGTTTCAATTTCTAACATATCTCCTGGTGGTGCTAGAGAGAACATGCACCAGATGTGAATTGATCCACCTCAGGTGAGCGTCGTGCCCCCTGGGGCTCTTGTTATGTTTTTAGATCTAGATAATTATATTATTTCCATTGATAATTATTGGGGTGTCATAGAGAGTAATTTTAGGACATTTTTAGATCTAACTTAATATACAATTTTGGTGGCAGTTGCAGTTTAAAAATTTGGTATTTGGGGACTTGCAAAAAATTACAGATTTCATCGCCAAAATATGGTTTTTCAGCTTGGCGTGTAGGGAAAAGCTTGGCCAGAGGTTGGCAGCTCTGCATCAAAATCATAAGGAGTCTTGGGGCGTGCCGTGACTGCTTTTTGTGCGTTTACACCGACTTACGCAAAGCTACCCGAGACAGGTTTTGAATGAGACTTTCTGTTTGCGGACGTTGTGGGCATCCTAGATGTAAACAAACCTTTTAAGATATATATATACAGTCAAACCTGCTTTTAATAACGAACACATGTATAGAAAGACCACCTGTCTATAAAGACCACAAGTTTGGTTTCCCCTGAAAAGTGCTCATTGAAATATGTATTAAACGAACCTGTACAAAAAGACCACCTGCTCATAAAGACTGCTTTTTTTTTGTCTTCCTTGAGTGGTCTTTATAGGCAGGTTTCACTGTATAATACGATAAATATATAATCAAACGTTTTTTTTTGCTGAGCACTGGCTTGTTGAACAATTGAACTCCTGTCAGTCCCAACAAAACTCACACCATACTACTGTATTTAGCGCGCGCTGTGTTGGCGATGACGCAATCATTCCACACGTGCTAGCAGTGCACAAACCAGTCTTTGGTTTGCATTTACATGTACACCGAATCCTAAGGAGTCTCGGGGCACCTCCGAACCAGTCTCGGACCACATTGCGAGGTGGTCAGAGACTGGTTTGCTCAGATGTGGTCTTGGGTAGGTTTTGTGTGTTTACACCAAATTTGAAACCTACCCGAGATCTTTAGGATTTCGTTTTAACAGGGGTCTTAGTAGCAGTATCAAAAGGGAGTTGTTGAATGTGTCAACGTGAACGACATCCTAGATCTTCCCAGCTACAATGGACTGCTTTGTGTTAACTGCATACCCCGCTTTGTGTGCAAGAATGGCTCACCCACTGGCTTCTCACTCGTCCACTGGCTTCTCCCTCGTCCACTAGTCAGATTGAGAACGCGTCCAACATGGTATTGCCATCTTCTCTAAAATGTGAACCTCGCTTCACCTACTTTGTATGCAGAACAAACAAAACAGTCCATTGTAGCTGGGAGGATCGAGGACGGCGTTCACGTTGACACATTCGGAAAATCCCTATTCTCATCCGGAAGCCAGTGGAGTTCTTGAAGTAGGTTAAGATGTTACTGCATCATCTGGGAGTTCTTGTGGTTAGTGTAGTAGGTATCAGATATAGACCAAACAGCAATCCAGACGACTAGTAATGATAGATTGGACTTACATTTTGTGATACCTGATCTGGTCAGGATTATCAGAATCTTGGCAATAGCCTGGATGTGTGCTACGGTTGTTTTACTGAATATGATTTCTTTCTTTTCTATCTGTTCATCCAATGTTATATTCCCATTGTTCCTCTCTCCCTCACACAAATATTTTCCTAAGTCTTGTTTCTCTGAAGTTTAAAATGGTCTGTTTGACAAAATGATTTAAAAATTTGGCATGTCTTTGTTACAAATGCATAATTTATTTAGACCCAAATGATGAATCGATACTCATATGAAATCATAAATGGACAAATCAAGTCTGGAATAACAATGATGTAATAAAAATGACATTTTCTATGGTAATTTGGGTATTTGTCTAGGTACTACACAAGAGTCGCCACTTACACCCTTCAATTCATCCAGCACAAATGAGACAATATACATGGAAAGAGCCTGCCAAGCTGCACTATGTAATGACTTTCCCGCAAGTGAAACTTCTAATGGTAAGATTTCTTTGGAATAACATTTAATTTACTGCAATAAATCATATATACCTACCTATTATGCCTGTAGTCTTGACTACGGGACCCCTTCGAGAATTATCACACATGTGTCACAATATTGTGCGCACCCCCCGTAATCCTATTGTCCCCTTCGCCACTCACGCGCGTCAATACGCTACGGCCATCTTTCTCTTTCTTGCTCGCCCCCGACGAGTTAGGACGTATAGTCACAGCGCTCCTGAAATCAGGTCGTATAGTATCTTTTTGGTGCGCTTTTTCACATAGTTAAAGCACTTTTAGGTACCTATATTCGTTTAGATTATAGTACTTTGTGTTTTATTAGTCACTCTTGCCGATTGCAAGGGATCTTTTGATTCCCTTTCTTGGCATTTATTTTTCTCTTTCACGGTCAGCCCCACGTAGATATTTCCGTGTTTGCGGGTGTTTCCGTTTGTCACCGAGCCTTCGGGTTCGGCGTTTATTCTTACGGTTTTTAGGCTGTGAAAATTTCTTTAGTGCGTATCTCCCAAATAATTTTACCCTTATTTACTGCATTCAGTTGAAGTATTTCTTATTTTGAAAAAAAGTATACTTTATTGTCTGTTTTATTGCAGTGGTATGGATTCGGAAGAAGAAGCAGCTAGGTCAAGGAGACCTGCTTCTTCCGAAGAGTCGTCTAGCAAGACGACTCGGCCTTCCAGATCTCCCCCGAGTACTGCGGTACACGGGGGAGGGAGGAGGGCTAAGGGTAAGTTGCCTAGTGGTGTTTCCTTGCAGAGTTTGCCAGTCTCGGAGCTTGCGGCTTCGGGACGGGTGGCGTTAACTGAATCGGGATTGTCAACTCCGAAGCCCGTGGTTTCGGGGTGGGTGGCGTCAGATTCTAGTGGTTTGGATATCTCGAATCCAATCCCTCGGTCGCTGAGACCAGAGGGGGGGGGGGGGCTGTTGTTTCCCGTACGGTAGCGTTCACTCGCTCTGATCCGTTGGGGGAGACGCGCCCCACTACTGCAGGGCAGCCCACGGGCTTAGTCCATGTTGGTCTGGGTTCTCAAACCCTAGCCCCCGGCAAACGCCATATGGGGGAACGAGTACTTCCTGGGCTGTCTACATTGCCAGCTAATGGGAATGCTCGAGCTAACAATTATGGACGCTCTTCGGAGCAACAGGTGTTTTCACCTGAGTGCGTGACTACTAGTGCTCCCCTATTGCTGCTTTCGAGCGGTCCAATAGCGGGTTCACACGCCTTTAGTAGTCATCGGGCACATACCGAGTCATCTCGGTCTGCCCACGCACTGGGAGCTTTTAGCTCCCAACCCAAGGCTACTGCATCTTCTTGCTTAGCCAATATGGGTGATTTGGGCGATTCTCTAGGCTTACGCCACGAGCGCTCCAATCCCTTTATGGGAAGTGAACGCCCCTCCGCGGAGGGATCGGTTTGTGTTTCCGAAGAGGCTTCGGGGACCCGAACGAATCCGATTAAGCGTTCTAAGAAAAGGGTTTCGGCTATGACTTTTGTCGAGCCAGCCAAGAAAAAGGCCAAGAAGAAGGCAAAAAGTGGCAAGGCTTTGCCGGCCTCTTGCCCGTCTGGCCTGGCTAACCCAGCTAGCTCCTCTCAAGCTGACATGTTCAGTATGATGCGGGCTTTTGCTCAGAATCAGGGTTGGTCCTTTGTACCGGCTACTTCAACCCTGACTTCTGTCCCTATTCAGGGATCTCGCCTTGAGTCTAATCAGCCTTTTGTGATTGATTCCTCTTTGTCTGAGTCGGATTCGCATGTGCCTCCTATTCCCGCGGCCCTTGGGGCTCTGCCGGGCGAGGAGACTTTTGTTGAACCATGCGGGGCTCTGCCTGCGGAGGCCTTTGTTAGTGCTCCTTTGTCTCATTCCACACGGGTGGAACCAGATTCGGATGTGGCTTCTCAAGCTTCGGTTCCCGAATCGCTTGGGCAGGCGGAGTCTCAATCGCTTGCTCTTCGCGGGGTAGAAGCGATTGCTTTGTTGTCCAAATATCTCCCTGAATTTCAGTCAACCCGCGCGCAGGGTTCGACTTCGCGTTGGAAATTTAAGCAGCAGGATTCCTCTGAGGGTATCGCTCTTGAGGAGGTTTTCAAGCTGGAGTATGACCGCATTGAGGCCGCGCTGTTGATTAAGCGCTCTAATGCGGTCAAGGGTAAGGCCTTTGCCTTTTGTTCTCAGGACCAAGACAGTTTTTTTTTTTTTAAGGCTAAGACTCTGTCTCCTGAGATTTTGGAGGTTGGTCGTCGCTTACGGGCGACTAATCCGCTTACCTCCGCCGCTTTCAAGGCGGAGGATAAGATCTGGTCTAATATTGAAAACCAGGTTAGGTCGGGGATGCGTTTGTCGGCGTTTCAAGGGTTTCTCTCTGACCTTAGGTCCAGGGCGGAGGAGTTGAATGTTACCGATGGTGACAAGCTGATTATTGACGACCTGTTGCATACTCTTTTTTGTCTGCAGTGGTCGCAGCTTTCCACCGCAGCTGCTTCGGTTACGTTCCGTCGCAGGACCTCGGCTCTCTCGGCACTGGGTGTTAGAGAGTCGGGCATTGCTCAACTTCTCTGAGATGTTCCGTCTCGGGGTCCTTCGCTTTTTGGTGGTAAATTCGCTACGGTTTTTCAGAGAGAGATCGATGCGCGTAAGCAGATCTCGGATATGACTAAGCAGTTTCACACTAGCTCTAAGCCAACGCGGGCCCCTGTTCAGCGTAGACCTGCTGGTCCCGTTTCGGGTCAACGCAGTCGCGTGTCTAGGGTCCCGCCTCCTGAGCCACAGCCAGCTCCTTCTCGTGGGAGAGGGAGTCGTGGCAGGGGCATTTCGAGAGGTACTCGTGGTAAGGCGATGGCTTCGCAGAAGGCCAAGCCTGGGTTTTGATGTTTTTCCCCGAGCGCTTGTTCAACCGAATGTGGTAGGTGGCCGTCTTCACGCGTTTATCCCCGCTTGGGAGGCCATCTCCGGGGACGCGTTTGTTCTCTCCGTCGTGCGAGACGGATTCTTCATAGATCTTTGCGCTTCGCTCCCCGGAGGGGCTATAAGAATTCGGTCACCTCCCATGTCTGCCCTGTCTCGATCTCATGCTTCAAAGGAGATCGAGTCTCTTTTGGAAAAGAGGGCTATAGAAAGGGTAAGAGACAGGCCGTCTCTTTCCCTTTCTCCAATATTTGTTATTCTCAAGCGCTCGGGAAAACTTCGTTTGATACTGAACCTAAAAAGGATAAACAAATTTATTCCTCCGGTTCATTTTCGGATGGAGACTCTTGCCTCCATTCTTCCGTTGATCAAAAGGGAAGACTACGCGGTCTCGATAGATCTCAAGGACGCGTACTTTCACATTCCCATTCATCGCGCATCTCGCGATCTTCTGGGGTTCTCCTTCCTCTCGGAGACTTATCGTTTTCGGGCTCTTCCCTTCGGGCTGCCCCCGGCCCCTCGGGTTTTTACTCAAGTTGTAGCGGTGCTAGCGGCCTTTCTGAGGCGTCGCGGCCTGCGGTTGTTTTGTTACCTGGACGATTGGCTTCTCCTTGCGGAGTCGCGCGATCGTTTGTTGGACGAGACTCGTTTGCTCGTCTCTCTTACTCAAGACTTAGGTTTCCTAATAAATTGGGAAAAGTCAGAGTTAGTCCCCACTCGCAGCCCAGTTTTTCTGGGGGCGGTGTTAGACATAAGGAATCAGTTAGCTCGGCCCAGTCGAGACAGGATTCTCACCATTGTCTCTGCGGCTCGCAAGCTCTTGCTGGCCAGAAGAGTCTCGGCCAGACAGTGGCTTCAGTTTCTAGGTTATCTAGCCAGTCTAGTCGATGTTTTAGAGGACTGCCGGCTCCTCATGAGACCCTTTCAGAGACATCTCCTCAGGTTCTTCAAGCCGGGAAAAGACTCTCTTTTGGTCTGGATTCCAGTACCAGTAAAGATCAAGTCTCTTCTCTCTTGTTGGACGAGCGAGGTGTTTCTCGCGCGAGGCAGGTCCTTCTCTGCCCCTCTTCCGTCGATATCGGTTTCGACGGACGCCTCTCGGTTGGGGTGGGGAGGACACTGCAACGGCAGCACGGTTGCGGGGGATTGGTCTCATCTTGGGACTCTTCCTCATATCAATGTCCTGGAGTTTATGGCAGTTCTGTTGACCTTGCTCCATTTCAGAAGTCGACTTCTCAGTCGTTCGGTTCTGATTCTCACGGACAATGTTACTGTGGCGGCATATATCAATTGGCAGGGAGGCACTCGTTCGGTTGCCCTGAATGCCCTAGCAGCTCAGCTGTGGAGGTGGTGTCGTCGCATGGCAATCACACCCGTGGCCTCTTTCATCCCCGGTCGGGAAAACCTCATTGCGCAACCGTTAGTTCTTCCGTTAAGAGCGGATCTGGTGTTACAGCCCCTATCGGGGATTCTTCACCACAATCCGGAGTCTCTTCATTTGACTGCTTGGCCCCTGTCAGGGAATCTGCAAGACAGTCGGGTCTCTCTGATAGAGCCGCGGACTTTTTAATGTCCAGTCGTAGGGTTTCTACTAGGGAAATTTACAATTCCCGTCTCTCGGTCTTTTTCCTTTGGTGCAAAGAGAGAAATCAAACCCCTTCTAAGGCTCCTATTGGTTCAATTGCGGATTTCTTAATCTCGTTATTTGACAAAGGGAGATCTATTTCTACTATCCGAGGCTACCGTTCGGCGATCGGGGCCATTCATTCGGGTTTTTCGGATGGTTCGGGGATTTCCAATTCCCCGCTACTAAGTGGTTTGATTCGTTCGTTCTTTCTGAAACGACCTTCGTTTTCTAAGTTAGTGCCGTCTTGGAGTCTGCCTAAGGTCCTGGAGGCCTTGGCGAAACCTCCTTTTGAACCGTTAGGTGAAGCTTCGCTTCATCATCTTACGGTTAAGACGCTCTTTTTGGTAGCTATTGCCTCTGGGCAGAGGCGCAGTACTCTTCATGCTCTCTGTCTTACTCCTGGTCATGTTCGCTGGGAGAGAAAAGGTGTTAGATTGATTCCTAGGGCTTCTTTCGTTGCCAAGAATCAGACACCTGTTGAGATTTTTCTTTGTCCGCTTTCTAACTTTTCTTCGGTGCGTGAGGACAAAGTTTGGTGTCCTGTTAGGGCTCTCAAATGGTATATTGATAAGACTATTCAAGTCTTATCGTAAGGATGATCAGTTGTTCCTGATCACTAGAGAGCCTTTTTCTCCTGCCTCTCTTGATTCCATTTCTAGATGGATCGTTGAAGCTATTAGGGCCGCTGGCACAGAGGCTCTTTTATCCGACAGTAAGCCTCGTGCTCATGATACTCGTAGTGTCAGCACTTCTTGGGCTCTGTTTCAAGGTGTGGCGCTTGTTGATATTTTGAAGGCTGCTTATTGGCGTTCGCCCAATTCCTTCATTTCTTGCTACCTTAGGGATATTCCCGCAGGTGAAGCTTTGTTTGCGTCAGCCACCTTGAAGGCCGCTGTGTCTTCTTTGTAGTCTTTGGTGTAATCCTATTTCCTTCTGCTCGAAACATGCCTCCCGGTCTTTGAGTTGGCGCTGGTCTGGCATAATAGGTAGGTATATATGATTTATTGCAGTAAATTTGTAAAATCAGCACTGATTTTCTTATTTACTATATAAATCTATATACCTACCTATGACCCTCCCTCCTTCCCCGCTCCTTGCAAGCAACATGTTTCTTCTTGGGGTTGCTCGCAAAAGAGGAAGATGGCCGTAGCGTATTGACGCGCGTGAGTGGCGAAGGGGACAATAGGATTACGGGGGGTGCGCACAATATTGTGACACATGTGTGATAATTCTCGAAGGGGTCCCGTAGTCAAGACTACAGGCATAATAGGTAGGTATATAGATTTATATAGTAAATAAGAAAATCAGTGCTGATTTTACAAATCTGGACCCTTACCGGTAATCATGAAAGGGCCTGGGCAGAATTCCATATTAAAAAAAATATAAATATTGAAAATGTTTTAATTGGGTGAGTTGGAGCATTTTTATGCCTCCACCCACCGTAGGTGGTGCCGGAGGCATTATGTTTTCGGATAGTCCATCCGTCCGTCCCCTTTTCGTTCTCGCGATAACTTCAAAACCGTTTTTTTTTAAATCAGTTTGTAACTTGGCCCATGTATGCATATGGGAAGGACGATGAACTGATTAGATTTTGGGGTCTCAAGGTCAAAGAGGTCATTATGTACATAAAAATGGTTCGTTCTCGCAATAACTTCAGAACTGTGTGACGGATCAGCTTCTAACTTGGCCCATGTATGCATATGTGAGGGACGATGAACTGATTAGATTTTAGGGTCTCAAGGTTAAAGTTCAAAGGTCATAGAGGTCATTATATACATAAAAATTGATCGTTCTTGTGATAACTTAGGTACCGTTTGGCGGCCCATGTATTCAAATTCAAAATCGTATTTATTTCATTTCCAACAGAAAGAAAAGACAATGGCATTACAGAAAATATGAAAAATATATGTACAAATTCAATTTACCTTGATAAGTGTAGAAGTACACTGTACATATATAAATACATTATTATAATGAATTATTAAAATTCTTGATTTCTGAGGAAATGTGGGGGATCCACTAAAAAGCAGTGCTTGTAATTTGTGGATCCCCCAGGGAAAATAACATCGTTTCAAATTGTGCCTACGAAGACTTGGAAAACACAAAACAGTGTTACAGAACAACAAACAAACACGAAACGACCAGGAAAAGTAAAACAGATAAAAGAAAAAGGAACATGAACGATGGACAATGGGAAAGCAGGACAAATCATGACCGAAAAAGGAGGTAGTTATGTTGGTGATTCTGGCAAGTTGAAATCATAAGACCAAATAGAAATTCAGTAAATTGAGCAGATGATGAAGACCCAAATGGAAAAATAAGAAGATACCAGCTGTTATTAGGTTATTATTGTATATTATTATAAGACTTGAGCAAAAATATTTTTAGTTTTTTCTTAAAAGAATTTAGGGAAGGACTACTTTTGATATCTTCGCTTAAAAAGTTCCAAAATCTAGGACCATCGTACATAAATGTCTTCTTCGCTAATAAAGTTCTAAAAAGTGGTAGATGAAACTCGTTTGACCGTCTAGTTGGGTAATCGTGAAATGACCGATTTTGGGGGAACATGGCATCAAATATATGTGGAAGGGTCTTTCTACTGTAGTTATACATAAATTGTCCCAAATGATATAGATACAGATCATTTATTTTTAATAGTCTGCTATCAACAAATAACGGGTCTGTGTGTGAGAGTATAGCAGAATTGCAGATAATACGGAGAGACTTCTTTTGTAATAAAAGTAGTCTATCTATTAGAGTTTGTTGGGTATTGCCCCAAGCAAGTATCCCATAATTCAGATAAGGTAAAATTAAAGATGAATAAAGCATCAATAGGGATGATGTCGGAAAATGAAATTTAAGTTTGTTTATTATGCCAATATTCCGTGAAATAATCTTACACGTATTATCTATATGGTATTTCCACGAAAGTTTATTGTCAACAGTTATGCCTAGAAATTTAATAAATGAGACAACTTCTAAAGGGGTATCGTCAAACACTATATCCATGGGCAGTGTGTCTATAGAATTACTGAATAACATATATTTGGTTTTTTGGAGGTTGAGGGATAGTTTATTGGCTCTTATCCATTGGGTGACTTTTTCAAGCTCAGAGTTTACAACATTGACTAAAGTATTTGGATTCTTGTGGGAATAAAATAGATTAGAATCGTCTGCAAAAAGAATAAACGAAAGGACATCGGATGATTTACAAAAGTCATTTATATAAATAATAAACAGTAAAGGGCCCAACAAACTGCCCTGGGGGACTCCACAATTTATGTTTTGCATATTGGATGTATGATCATTCAAAAATACGTACTGTCGTCTATTGGATAAGTAGCTCCTGAACCACTCCAAGGCCTTCCCACGCACCCCATAATGAGAAAGTTTGAATAATAAGATGTCATGATTGATGGTGTCGAAGGCCTTGGAGAAGTCCAGGAAAATACCAACCAGATGAGAACATTTGTCTAAAGCATGCGCTACTTTGTCAACAAAATTCAAAAAGGCATGTTCTGTGTTATGTTTTTCTCTAAATCCAAATTGAAAGTTGGAAAAAATATTTTGAGTTTTTAAAAAGTTAACAGTTCTACGATAAATAGCTTTTTCTAGAATTTTCGACAAGGAGGATAATAGAGAAATAGGTCGATAATTACTAACATTCAATTTGTCACCCTTTTTATACAGGGGTATGACCTTTGCAATTTTCATGTTATCTGGGACTTGTCCATTAAGTAACGAAAGATTAAGAACATGTACTAAGGGATTAACAATTGAAGATATTACACCTTTTAAAATGAAATTATTAATATCATCATAGCCGGGACTCTTTTTGTTGTTCAGACTAGATACAATATCAATGATATCTTCTTTGACTATAGGAGTGAAAAAAATAGAATTGGGATTAGGTGTACCTAGGTATTCAGAAAAATGTTTGGCTGAAGGAGGAATACCTTCAGCTAAATTTACTCCTACAGAAGAAAAATAATTGTTAAAAGCATTGGCGACATTTTCAGGATCTTCAACAATGTCATCATTATACCTAATTTTAGTTATTTCTGATTTGTTATTGGATAGGTTCATTGCTTGTTTTAAAATCTTCCAAGTGTTTTGAATATCGTTCTTATATAAAGCTAACTGGTTCGTAAAGTATCTTTTCTTTGCTAATCGTATTGTTTTAGTTAAAATATTTTTATATCTGGTATATCTAGCCTTTGCTTGTTCAGTGCCTTTCATTTTAAATTTATAGTATAAGTTGTTTTTTCTGTTAATAGAACGTAAAAGTGATATAGAAATCCATGGAAGTCTCAGTGATCTTTTGTAGGTGGTTCGTTTGTCTTTAACTTTAGGAATGTGAATATCTAGTTGATTATGAAATATGTTAAGGAAATTATTAAAAGATAAATTTACGTCATTAGTATTATAAACACACGACCAGTCAGAAGAGTCTAAAGAAGCTCTAAGACTGGTAATGTTTTCATTGGTAGGTCTCCGTCTTGATGATCTGTGAGGGGTGTTTAATGAGTGCTTAAGGGTAAAATGTGACATAACTGGATAATGGTCCGTTATATCGGATAGAATTACAGAAGAGTCCGGGGTTGGAAGAGTATTACAAAAAATATTATCAATAAGGGTGGCAGAATGATTTGCCATGCGAGTAGGTTTCGATATCAAAGGCAAGAACGAGGCAGTCAAAAATATTTCAAGAAATTCATGGGATATATTATTATTATGATGTTTCAATATATCAATATTGAAATCTCCCATTATGAAAACGTCTTTATTTACGAAGTGTGGATTTTTGAGTAAATCTGTAAGGTACACTAGGAAATCGTTTGAGTTGGAACACGGAGGTCTATACATAATGCCTATAATTATATTTCTAGTATCCGGAACATTAATTTCGATAAAAAGTGACTCTACTATTTCGTTCATTGTATTAATTTCATTAATAATTGTGTAGTCGTACTTGTGTGACACGAAAAATGCAACACCTCCGCCAGGTCTGTTTTTTCTATTATTGACAAGAAGATCATAACCATCTAATGCAAATGGTAGGTTTGATTCACAGGATAACCAAGTTTCTGTAAGTCCTATTACGGAAAACGACTGTTTAGATGGATTATCTAATAACAATTGAAATTCTTCGAAGTGTTTATTTAAGCTTCTAATGTTTAAGTGTAATAGAGAAAATGTATCTTTTGCAAATTGTTTGGCGAGGTTTTTAAATTGAGACGCAGTTACATAGTCAGATGAAGGGCTTTGAATTTGGTCATGATCAGGGTGAAAGTCGAAAATTTCTGTTGCTGAGTTTATATTGTTAACTACAAAATGGTTATACGCTACATCAGTTGCAGTATTATCATTCGTGTGATTTGTTGATGAAGTGTTTAATAAATCAAAAAGGTCATCATCATTTAAAGAATGGAATGGCGCATCTGCTAAGTTGGCCATAGAAGTACAGTCAAAATCTCAAAATTATATTGCATTTTCGGCTTTAGATTTATAGCGGTAAGCAAAGAATTGGGCGGTAGTACAGTCCTGCAAGAAAACACACATACGACAGTTTTACATGTGAACAAGTGCAGATACAAAAACACTTGAATACAGAGAATTGAACACTGACACCATACAACAGAAAAAGGATTGCAAGAAGGACTTGACACAAAGAAAGAAAGAAAAAATTCATGTAGGTATAAGTAGAAACAACAAAGCACAGAAGTCTTCGTAGGCAGAGCGAACGAACGAGCAAATGAACAATAGTGGAACATCTCAGCATGTTCCTGGCGAGACGCCCAATAAATATAGTAACGCATAATAATATAGGAAAACCACTCAAAATGCACTCATTGTAAAAAAAAAAAAAAAAAAACACTTGGGAAAATTAAATACAGGTGGATAAAACTAGTGTCATATTTTTCTTTAAAGCATGCAATGAATCAGAACAATGTGGGAAAAAGAAAACAAAAACAAACAAAGTAAGTCAACGTTGCACGTAAAGTTTGAATGAGAAATAGAATATGCACCTATATAAGAATTGAAATAAAGGTAGATATAAATACAAAGGCAAATGCGAAAGATTGGAACAGATAAATAAGAAAATCATGCAAGTTACATCGAAGCTGAGCAAAGGTACATGCAAGGACTGAAACACTATGATATCAGAGTATAAAAACAAAAACGCAAGAACACAGAGCCCCGCAGACTCAGCCCCTCCGGGCAGCGAGCATGCATGGCGCTGCGCAGTTGGGAAGCAACAAAGTACCGATAATGCAGTTTATTAGCCAGTAAAGGACGGAAGAGGAGAAGAAGAAGAAGAAGAAAAAAAAAAAACAAAAAAAAAAACAAGAAACGCCACGCCTCGCCGTCGAGACCCGTCAAGACCGAGTCAGCCGACCCATTCTCACTAAATAAGTGGCTCATTTCAGAGGCGGCGGAACACCGGGCCAGGACAGCGGGACCGGAGGGGCACCATTCGTTGGCCAAACAAAAGGCGCATCCCCACCTCCACCGCCCAAGCCCGCCGCTCCGCCGCCCCTGACTCATTTACTGTACACACGATAATAATAAGTTTAACTTATTGAGAATTCAAATATTAAAAGGTGAAAGCAATATTCATATGGGAGGGACGATGAACTGATCAGATTTTGGGGTCTCAAGGTCAAAGGTCACAGAGGTAATTATGTACATAGAAATGGTTAGTTCTTGCGATAAGTGAAGTACTGTTTGACAGATGAGCTTCTAACCTGGCCCGTTTGCATATATGGGAGGGATGATGAACTAATTAGATTTTAGGGTCTCAATGTATATACTGCGTTATAGTCCGTCCTCAACTTGAGTATGCTTCTGAGGCTTGGAATCCACACACAGTTACAGAAATAGAATCACCGGAACAAGTACAAAGATCTGCTGCTCGATTTGTTCACTGTGACTTCCGGAGAACAACATCCTCCTCAGCCTTGGTCTCTACCCTTGGTTGTAACACCCTCCACACTCACCGACTCTTGGCACAAATCTCCCTTTTCCACCGGATGCACCATCAACTGGTTCACATGTCTATGCCACAGGTCATCTCTCCAGCAACTTACTTTGGTAGGCATGACCATCTGGCTAAATATGCCATACCGAAAGCTACAATAGACACATACAAATATGCGATGTTCCCTAGAACAATACGGATCTGGAACAGATTACCAAGTAACGTCATTCTCCATGGGAACCCAATTACATTCAGAGTGGCTGGACTCCCTGTCATCTGCATGATGCAGCCTCCTGTTGGGTCCCACGGGGTCATCTCTATAGCTAGAAGGTCCGATAGTTAGCGGGTCCGATAGACCGACACCCAATAGATAGAAGGGTCGATAGACCGAATGTACGAGAGGGTCCAGTAGACAGAAGGTTCTATAGACCGAATCGGCAGGAGGGTCCAATAGTCCGAAGGTTCTATAGATCGAATGACCAACGGGTCTGATAGTCAGAAGGTCCGATAGATAGAAGGTTCGATAGTCCGAATGTACATAAGGCTGTAACCGGGTCCCACATGCTATAACTTGCACCCCTGCAAGCCCATTTTATTGTATACATGTATGTGAGCAACTCAAACTTGCACCTTGTCACCTCCACTGGCACATGACACAACTGACATCTCAGTATAGCTTCCACGGAGCTGCTTCTTTTGGGATAACTGCAACAATTAAGTCACAAGTAAGCTCAAAGGTCAAAAATCAGAGGCGTCATCATGTACATCAAAATGGTTCGTTCTCGCAATAACTTCAGAACTGTTTGACAGATTAACCTCTAACTTGGTCCATGTATGCATGTGTGAGGAACAATAAACGGATTAGATTTTAGGGTCTCAAGGTCAAAGTTCAAAGGTCATAGAGGTCATTATATACATAAAAATGGTTTGTGTTGTATGAAGTCTAGGCCTACCTATTTTAGAAATTTCAAGGAAATTTCAAGGGGACAGTGGTCTATTTGCTATAAAATATTCATTTCCTTGGTATATTTGATGATTGTAAGTCATCAATTGTAAGTTTTTTATTTGTACGGGATGAAAATGAAATTAAGTAAATTTTCTGTCTCCTGTGCTTTTTAAGTGAAAAGATTTGTAATTTTGTTGGACCAATCCATGTATGCCATACATTTCCAATCTGGTGATGGCGGATGCATAAATTCCGACCGCGTGTGGTCGAAGAGTCATCTATAGTTCAATTTTGTGCTTGTTCTGATGCTAAGACTTGAATATAAGCAGTATTGGCATGACATTAATAACATTAGATTAACATCTTCTTGCAAGGCCTGATAACTCTGCCAAATTTGAAGCAAACTGACTGTTTGATTTGAGTAAATGCTGACACAAATATGTTGGGGGAATGGGGAAATAAATATAAATGAAAATAGATAAATAGAAATAAGAGGTGATCTGTTGTTGACGACATAATTTAAAGTGATTGTTTCACTTAACTATAAAGATTAGCCATTCACGTGGAAGGGCAATAAGGGCATATGTGACCCGACGCCTCAAAACCTACAATAAGTCGCCAAAATTATATTTTTTGTTTTATACATTTTCTGAAAGTAGAGATTCTCAGCTTTCCAATGGTATATCACTTGTCTAGTTTACTCAATGATAACGCCTTTAAATATCACATTTAGAATCAGTATGTAACCAGCAATCAATAACTCCTATTCAGAGAAAATGGCCATTTAAGTTTGGAACAAAAGAGTGCTAAACCTTTGCTCTGTGTGCGCACAAGTAAAACTGGGTATTCAAATGGCCATAGCAACCGGTATGAAGGGATTATCAGATTAGGCTGAATTTTGGCAGGCTGCTCCAGGAAGACCTATTCATTACTCACTCCAAAAATCAATTTAATACCTTTAGAGGTAAGTAGTAATTTGGCATTGAATGAAAGTATTACAAAAGCTCTCCAAACATTCATTAGTTCGACATGTGAAAAAAAGGAGTCATTTTAAAATGCCCCAAAATTATATTTCTATTAAGTCGAATTACGACTCACAAACTTGAGACATGATAGAATGATAATGAAACTACCCATTTCTATCAAAAACAGAAAATCGACTTATCCAAGCAAATTTACTATTTTGGGCTGTTTGCTACGTTGTGGTCCGTGCGACTTATTGTAGGTTTTGAGGCGGCGGGTCACATATAGAAAGATTTTGTGAATAATGAATTAACTTCGAACGTAGAAAAGTGTTGTTTTTTTTGTCATGTACCTGAATGTGATTTAATTCATGTAGGTCAGTATGTATTTTTGGGTTGACTGACTGAAGAGAAGGAAAATATAGTGGAAGATGTGCTTTGGCAAAATATTTGTCACTGCTTTGTTAATTTTGTTCAAGTTGTGATGATTTCTTTATTTATTTGATTATTTCCAGAACCAATGTGCAGACTAATTCCGCAGGAATGCAGAATGTCAAATCATCCTATCTATGGTGGTAAGGAAACATTACTTTGGTCAATAACGTAGTTGAGTAATGAGTGTATATAGTGCCTCCCAGAAAAAATCTTAATAGTTGGAATCTCCCAAAATTAATATTTCAAACTATTTGTAAGAAATGTTCATACCTGATGAAAGCTAACGGTCTCTTCTTTCAAGCTCGAGTTAGCAAATGCGACTTTACAAAAAGGTTTCAAAATCCAGACTTGACAAGAATTTGTTCTGGCTGCTATTAACGAATTTAAGAACCATTAAACATCTCCCCAAATGAACATTTCAGAATATGTTCATTAATTTTCATACTTCTGGATAGCTTAGTGTTACAGAGTTCCATGGATTATTCTAAAAAGAGACGAAATGAGAGTGAAGTCAGCAGCTAAAACAATGTCATCTTTATAACAAATACATGTAGTTCAACATTGAACTGATATACAGTTTACAATGTATGACAGTTTCAAACAGGCATCTTTGGTTTTGGTATATAAACTTTGGCTTTGGCATCTGACTTCAAATCCTTGTAAAATCTGATTTTCAACGGTTAATATCAACAAGGAATAGATTTATAAATCTTGTTCCTGATAATATCAAGCTCAATATCACTGTATTTGGAAATATATATGAAAATCCAACTATACTGAAATCTAGTTTGGCTTATTAACAATAATTATAATCATCTGAATAATAACTGATATCAATCTATCATGTGACAACTGGAATCATGGTAGGGATAATAACAAATTTAATTGCTCTGTTTGTATTATTATCCCCTTTCTTATCAGCAAACTAAATCCATTATTTAAAAGAAATGACTTATCTTTACTCAGTCAACTCTTTGTACAAAAGTAATCATTATGGTTTCAGAATTACCAATATTACATGTATCAAAATCTAAACTAGATGTAAATTGTAAGCTGTATAGAACTAATTTCTCAAACCATATCAACACTATTTCACTGAGGTCTACACATCATCTATACAGTCTCATATTCTATAATTATATTCTACATGCATTCTAACACTTAAAGGGATACTCAATCGCAGATTGTGGACGTTTTATGCCGCGAGAGGGCACCGTGATCATTACCTGATCATGCGTTGCCCCGTGGGGCACAGGCTTCGGACAGACTAGTCGCTGTGCAACATGAGCTCGAGCTTTTGTGCGAGATTCGGTCAGCTTCGTGCAGTCTGAACTATAATCCCAGCAGTCTGTTGGACGTGTTCGACGCACAAACTTTGTGTACGAGTGAATGGGGCTTACGCAACCCAGACTCTCCCCCCCGGCCGCCTGGTGGCGTATCCCTTTAATGGAATAGTACATTATGCCTTCTCTATATACACTATTCTACTATCCCAGAGGATGTTTTCCGAAATCTGCTGCTCCTATTTTGCAGAAATAACCACACTTGAGCAAACAAGTGCAAGGGTAAATCCTTTCTTCCAAACCATGGGCACTTCCTCCCTACACACTCAGAGTACAGAGTCTTTACTGTTAATAACAACCCCTACTGGGAGCACTTAGACCCCTGTTACACATACCACTGAAAGTGGACTGAGGCCACCTCCGGAAGCGGCTCGACGTATGTGTAACATTTTTTAAAAGCCGGACTGAAGCCGCCTCGAAGCCGCCTCCATCCCCCTCCATCCCCCTCCATCCCAGTCCACCTCTGTAGTATCAGTATGTGTAACACCAAAGTGGACTCGGCGCCGGCTATTAAGAGGATGTTATGTAACCCGTAAGAGCTGTGCATGCGCGGACCGTTCACGATGTCGAAGAGATAGTACAGCATCTGCAGTGCGAGTGTGCGAACTGCGCGGAAATTTTTACATGGTGTGCGCCCCAACGTCAGCTCATGAAAAGGCGACGTGAAGCCGGCATATGTGTAGACACTAAATTGCGGGCCTGAGGTATGTGTAATGCTAGGAGTCCACTGGGCCGGCGCCAGTTGATGCCAGGTCGCGCCAAAGATTGTGATTGGCGCGTAGTGGCTCGCTGTGGCGCCGAATTAATGTCCGCTCGGCATGTGTCGCCAAGTGGAATAAACTGGGTGCCATATGGCGAGCGCCAAATGCCCCCGGCTTGCTCCAAAATGTTGCGCCAGTTTGCGCCATTACACGGCCATTTGATTCCAAAATTCACCCTGTTGGCGCCATTCGCGCCAATAGACGGCTACTTTGCGGCACTTGGTGATTAGTTTGTTCCAAAGGTCGCCAAATTGGTTTGAACTTGCCGCCACGTGGCGTTACTTGCCGACTATATGAAAATCTTGCAAGTTGTGTGAGAAAGTCCTGCGATGCCGCCCTGCTTTGATAGGCGGCAAGTGGCGCTGAATGGCGGGCAACCAGGTGGCATTTGGCACGAAGTAGTCACCAATCGGGTGCGGTTTGGCTCGCTCCACTACACATTTGTCGCGCTTTGGTGCTGGCTATCCGCCTATGTTGGAATTATTTGGCGCGTAGTGGCGCAAACAAGGTGCCACTTGGCGCCATATGGCGCGAAATCTCATTGGCGCAACTTGGCGCGCACCATTACATTCCAGTGGATTCCATTAGGCGGATTGTTTGCACCAAAGGGCAATATGTTCGCGCCATTTGGTGCCACTTTGCGGACACTTGGCGCTGATTGCTCGATGCAAGTGGCGCGACAAAGATTTCAAACATTTTGAAATTTTCTTGCCGCCAAATTCAAATTTGGTGCCACCACGAGCCAGTTGGGAGGCAGATTGAGCCACTACACGCCACTAGGCACCTTATTGGCGACACTAAGTGCCACAGCAAATTGCATTGGCGCAAACTGGCACCAACCGGCGCCGGCCCAGTGGAATCCTAGCATAACAGGGGTTTTGATGGTGTTTTGAAGGTGTGAAGCCGGCTCCGGTGCCGCCTTTGAAAGCTGACGCATGCGTAACAGGGGTCTTAGTCTACACACACACACACACACACCATCGCACACACACAGTCTTGTATTGCTTTACTTCCGAGGACAAGTATTGTTCCTCTATTGTTCCTCCGTCGAGGACTATTGTCCGGCTTCTGAGGACCATTGTTCTCATGATTTTTTTTTTTGTTCTCTGTCCGAAAATGTCCTCGGACATACGGCTAAACACGCCCACACATTCACATACATGCACTTGTGGGGAACTCTATTCATTTCTCCTATTGTGTTTTGTACCCCACAAGCACTTCTCCTAAATTGTATTTTGTACCCCACAAGCATGATGGAATAAAGGGCATCATTGTGCTCTTTTGTTCTCTGTACCTCACAAGACTATCTAGATGTAAAATCCAAATGTTTACACACAGGTACTCCATGTACCCCTAACACACACTGCTCTATGCTCCTAGTGTGTTCAATTGCAAGTTTCAGTACATGTGTTATAATAAGAAAGTTTGTGAACTATTTCCAATTATATTATTCACTTTCAAAGACTATATAATAAATGAGATGTCTATTAAACAATTAAAAGACTATTATAAATATATTTCTGTATCTGCATGAGAAGTATGATATAAAAGTTATAACTATAGTAGTACCCTGACTACAAATTCTAAAGTTAACATACACTATCAGGCAAAACCCTTTGTCTTAGGGCTTGAACCACATGAACAAAGAAATCACAACATCATTTTAGAAACAACTTCCTAATATATCCTCAAACAAACAATCACACAATAAGAATCATTATAATCAGTATCTCAATACGAGTAAAAGAACTTGTTACTATGCAAGAAAATGAATATATATGATAAGAAGATTTTTTTCCTTTTTTTTTCCTTTTTTTCCCCTTTTTTTTGGACCTAAAAAGAGACAAAATGAGAGTGAAGTCATTAGACTGTTGTATGAAGCATCAGCCAAAACTATGTGATGCCAGCCCAGCAGCTACCACTGGCTTATCTCTCATTTGGAGGGGTTGGTTTGTTCCACATATGGTGAGGAGTGGGGGGGGGGGGGGGGGGGGTACATTTTCAAGGGTCCAACACCAGGGTCTCTCCTATCAAATGACACCAAACCATCTGCTGATATTTTATTCTTGACTGAGCAAAAGCCATATTTTTTTAATGGTGCAAAATCCATGGTTCTGGGTGCTATCTGGCTGTTTATTATCAGCAAAGTTGAGTCTTGAAAAGGCTTAGAATTTTCATATTCTGATCATTAAAAGACAATTTATGAAAGAATAGGTGGTGCTGGAGGCATTATGTTCTCGGGTTGTCCTCTGTCCATCCGTTCCGCTTATCTCGTTCTGGCTATTATCTCAAGAACCACATGAGGTATGATGAACTTCAAACTTGGTGCCAGTATGTATCACCGTAGGAAGGCGTTCTGATTAGATTTTAGGATATGTAGGTCAAAAGTCAAAGTTCGCAGGTCAATTTCTGAAATTTCAGGTGTAGCTACGTTCTCGCGATAACTCAAGAACCATTTGAGGTATTAACTTCAAACGTGGTGTCATGTGTCACCACGTTTAGATTAGATTTTGGGGTACGTAGGTCAAAGGTCAAAGGTCAAGGAGTTCATTTACCATGAAATTTCAGCTTTTTGCTTTGTTAACACTCTCTTGAGCTCACCCTGCCTGACATAACATAGCCTTAAGATTTGGGGAAATATATTTTTTTCACTATTTTTCATTTCAAAAACAGAGAAAAAAAATAGAATAGTGTAAAAATAAAGTCATAAAATAGTAAAGAAATATAGTTTTTTCATCATGTTCATACAGTATTGTACCTGAAATCTTAAGTTTGGCTATTAAAAAAAAATGTTTTTAATATATATTTTAAAAATAGCCCCAAAATATATTTTTAAATTGAAGATTTTGATCATCTGTTTTGCCAATAACTAATATTTTTTTTCTTTGAAATATATTTAATAAACACTAAGGAAAAAAAAAAGAAGAAACAAAAATACTTTTCCAAAAACATCAATTGCTTTCAATAAGACTTGAATGTTATTTTAAAAGAATGATGGGAGCTTGGATATATGTGGTCCAGAATACGTACCACACACAAGAGCTAGTACATGGGACTGCAATACCATATGCTCTCAATTTACATTAAGAAATGCTTCATTTTTAACGCATTCTTTTCACTTTCATGCACATTCACACGAAGGAAGATTTATAGAGAACATCCGAAAAAATGATGTTTGCACACTTACATTAACTTGTAAGAAATTTGGGGTAAAATATCCATTCCTGTCAACAGCAGCTATCTCGATCTGATGCAGCATCAAAATGAATTTGAAATATTCAACCCTACAACCTGTTTGGCTCATGTGTGAATTAGTCTAGCTTCACACTTGCTATCCCATTCATGTTTTTCACATATTGCTATATTCTAGTGTATGAGGTTCACTCTAAAAAGGTAAATGTTAAATCTACATTTAAAAGGTTGGAGGAGTGACAAAACTTTCAAAATGGTACATGAACACTTTTAAAATGCTGTATCCAATCTTTAAACTATTAGATCCAGCATGTTAAAAGTGTTAATTTACCATTTTAAAAATGTTGTCACTCCTCCAACCTTTTAAATGTAGATTTAACATTTGAGTTTTTAGGCTGTTATAGATATGTTGATTCAATAAGAAATGAACAAGTAGGTCATTAAAATTACTTAATTTACTGCAATAAATCATATATACCTACCTATTATGCTAGTCACTTGACTATGCGAACCCGTTCGAGAACTTAACACAAATGAGTCACAATATTGTGCGCACCCCCCGTAATCCTATTGTTCTCCCCTTCGCCACGCACGCGCGGCAACACGCAACGGCCATCTTCCTCTTTCTTGCTCGCCCCCGTCGAGTTAGGATGTCGAGTCACTGCGCTCCTGAAATCAGGTCTTTTTGTATCTTTTCAGCGCGCTTTTTCGCATCTTAAAAGCACTTTTCTGTACTTATATTCATCTAAGATTATAATACTCTTGTGTTTGATTCCTTTCTTGGCAATTATTTTTCTCTTTCACGGTCAGCCCCACGTAGTTATATCTGTGTGTTTGCGGGTGTTTCCGTTTGCCACCGAGCCTTTAAGGTTCGGTGTTTGTTTTTACGGTTCCTTGCAGTGAAAATTTATTGTGCGTATCTCCAAATTTTAGGTTTTATTATATACTGGAATCAGTCGATGGTTGGTCGGGCGGTCGGGCGGTCGGGCGGTCGGGCGGTCGGGCGGTCGGTCGGTCGGTCGGTCGGTCGGTCCGTCGGTCCGTTGCAAATCTTGCGGATCGAACTACTTCCTCAGTTTTTGACCGAAAGTCATGAAATTTGGTACACACATTGGTCTTGATGGGAAGATGTGCAAGACATATTTTTCGGATGAGTCGGAATCTGCGTTGCCATGGTAACGGCATATTTATGGCAGAAAATCAAGGAAACACATTGCGGATCGAACTACTTCCTCAGTTTTTGACTGAAAGTCATGAAATTTGGTACACACATTGGTCTTACTGGGAAGATGTGTACAACATACTTTTTTGATGTGTCGGAATCTGCGTTGCCATGGAAACGGCATATCTATGGCAGTAAATCAGGGAAAAATCTTGCGGATCGAACTACTTCCTCAGTTTTCGACCAAAAGTCAAGAAAGGCTGTTGTCACGGGGCGGGGGTATTAATCATCATCTTCAGTGATATTTCTAGTTATTACCTGCACTCCTTTAAAGTATTTCATATTTTGGTATACTTTATTGTCTGTTTTATTGCAGTGTTATGAGTTCGGAAGAAGAAGCAGCTAGGTCGCGGAGACCTGCTTCTTCCGAAGAGTCGTCTAGCAAGACGACTCGGCCTACCAGAACTCTCCAGAGTACTTTCGTACATGGGGGAGGGAGGAGGGCTGCAGGTAAGTTGCCCAGTGGTGTTTCCCTGCAGGGTTTGCCAGCCTCGGAGCATGCGGCTTTGGGGCGGATGGCGTCAGGTTCTAGTGGTTTGGATATCACGAATCCAATCCCCTGGTCGCTCAGACCAGAAGGGGGGACGTCGGTTTCCCGCACGGTAGCTATGACTCGCTTTAATCCGTTAGGGGAGACGCGTGCCACTACTGCAGGGCAGCTCACGGGCACCGCCCATGTTAGTCTGGGTTCTCAAACCCTAGCCCCCGGCCGATGCCAAATGGGGGAACGAGTACTGCCCAGGCTGTCTACATTTCCAGCTGATGGGGAGGCTCGAGCCAACAATTATGGGTGCTCTACGGAGCAACAGGTGTGGTCACCTGAGTGCGCGACTACTAGTGCTCTCCTATTGCCGCTCACGAGCGGAACAATAGCGAGTTCACATGCTTTTGGTAGTCGGTGGGCGAATACTGGGACCTCCTCCCGGTCCGCCCTCTCACTGGGTGCCTTGAGCGCCCGGCCCATGGCTGTTGCATCTCCTTGCTCAGCCAGTATGGGTAATTTGTGCGCGACTTTGGGTACATAACCTCAGCGCACTTCTCCTGTAGAGGGAGGTGAGCGTCCCTCGGTTCGTGTTTCTGAAGCGGCTTCGGGGATCCGAACGAAACCGAATAGACGCTCTAAAAAGCGGGTCTCGGCTTCGGCTCCTGTTGAGCCAGCCAAAAAGAAGCCTGAGAAAGGGGCTAAAAGAGGCAAGGCTTTGCCTGCCTCTTGCCCATCTGGCCCGGCTAACCCGCCTGAGTCCTCTCAAGCTGAGATGCTCAGCATGATGCGGGCTTTTGCCCAGAGTCAGGGTTGGTCCCTTTTACCGGTTACCACAACCCCTGCTTCTGTCCCTATTCTAGGGTCTGACATTGAGACTAGTCAGCTTTTTATGGTTGATTCTTCATTGTCTGAGACGGGATCGCTTGCGCCTCCTATTCCCGCAGCCCTCGGGGCTCCGCCGGGCGAGGAGACTTATAGTCCATGGGAGGGTCCGCCTGTTTCGTCTTTTGTTTGCGGTCCTTTGTCCCAATCAATTCAGGCGGAACCAGATTTGGAGGCGGCTTCTCAAGCTTCAGTTTCCGAATCGTTTGGGCAGGCAGAGCCTCAGTCGCTCTCCCTTTGTGGGGTAGAAGCGATTGCTTTGTTGTCTAAATATCTCCCTGAATTTCAGTCAGCCCGCGCGCAGGGTTCGACTTCGCGTTGGTTCAGGCAGCAGGATTCCTCCGAGGGTATTTCTCTTGCGGAGGATTTCAAGCTGGAGTATGACCGCATTGAATCAGCGCTTCTTGTTAAGCGCCCTGTTGCGGTTAAGGATAAGGCCTTTGCCTTTGATTCCCAAGATCAAGACAGCTTTTTTTCTCCGGAGATTCTAGCGGTGGGTCGTTGCTTGCGGGCGATCAATCCGCTTACCTCTGTCGCTTTTAGGTCCGAGGATAGGCGTTGGAGCAGTGTTGAAAGCCAGGTCAGAGCAGGTATGCGTTTGGCTGCTTTTCAAGGTTTTCTCTCCGAGCTCAGGTCCAGGGCGGAGGAGTTGAATGGTGACAAGCTGGTTATTTATGACCTGCTGCACACTCTTTTTAGTTTGCAGTGGTCACAGCTTTCCAGTGCTGCTGCCTCGGTCACGTACCGTCGCAGGGTCTTGGCTCTTTCGGCCCTTGGGGTTAAGGAGTCGGACATCGCGCCGCTTCTTCGGGATGTTCCGTCTCGGGGGTCCTTCGCTTTTTGGTGGTCAATTCGCTACGGTTTTTCAAAGAAAAATCGATGCGCGGAAGCAGGTCTCTGACATGACTACGCAGTTTCACGCTCCCTTTAAGCTGACGCGGGCCCCTGTCCGTCGGAGGCCTGTTGGTCCCGCTTCGGGGCAACACAGTCATGTTTCTGGGGTCCCGCCTGCTGAGCCTCAGCTAGCTCCTTCTCGTGGAAGAGGAGGACGTGGCAGAGGCTCTTCGAGAGGTTCTCGTGGCAAGGCGACGGCTTCGCACAAGGCTAAGCCTAGGCTTTGATGGTCTTCCCCGAGCGCTTCTTCATTTCGACATGGTAGGTGGCCGACTTCGTTCCTTTCTCCCCGCTTGGGAGGCCATCTCCGGGGACGCATTTGTGCTCTCCGTCGTGCGAGACGGATTCTTCATAGATCTATCCGCCTCGCTTCCCGGAGGGGCTATAAGAACTCGTTCACCTCCCATGTCTGCCCTGGCTCGTTCTCATGCCTCAGCGGAGATCAAATCTCTGTTGAAAAAGAGGGCTATAGAAAGGGTAAGAGACCGGCCGTCTCTTTCCCTTTCTCCGATCTTTGTTATTCCCAAGCGCTCGGAAAACTTCGTTTGATACTGAACTTGAAAAGAATTAACAAATTCATTCCTTCAGTACATTTTCGAATGGAGACTCGCGCCTCCATTCTCCCGTTGATCAAGAGGAAGGACTACGCGATCTCGATAGATATCAAGGATGCGTATTTCCATATTCCCATTCATCGCGCTTCGCGCGATCTTCTGGGGTTTTCCTTCCTCTCAGAGACTTTTCGCTTTCGCGCTCTTCCCTTCGGGCTGCGCCCAGCCCCTCGGGTTTTTACTCGGGTTGTAGCCGTTCTGGCAGCCTCGCTGAGGCGCCGCGGCCTTCGGCTATTTTGCTACCTGGACGACTGGCTTCTCCTAGCGGAGTCGCACGATCGTTTGTTGGACGAGACTCGTTTGCTCATCAATCTTACTCAAGACTTGGGTTTCCTAATAAATTGGGAAAAGTCAGAGTTGGTTCCTACTCGCAGCCCAGTTTTTCTGGGGGCTGTGTTAGACATTCGGAATCAGTTGGCTCGGCCCAGTCGAGACAGGATTCTCACTATTGTCTCGGCGGCTCGCAAGTTCATTCTGGCCAGAAAGGTCAAGGCCAGACAGTGGCTTCAGTTTTGGGGATATCTAGCCAGTCTAGTCGATGTTCTAGAGGATTGCCGGCTCCTTATGAGACCTTTTCAGAGGCATCTCCTCAGGTTTTACAAACAAGGCAAGGATTCTCTGTTGGTCTGGATGCCAGTACCAATAGCAATCAAGTCTCTTCTCTCCCGTTGGACAAACGAGGAGTTTGTCGCGTGAGGCAAGTCCTTCCGTACCCCCCTTCCGTCGATCTCGGTTTCGACAGACGCCTCTCGCTTGGGGTGGGGCGGACATTGCAATGGCAGCACGGTCGCGGGGGATTGGTCTCATCTAGGGACTCTTCCCCATATCAATGTCCTGGAGTTTATGGCAGTTCTTTTAACCCTGCTCCACTTCAGAAGTCGAATTCTCAGTCGTTCAGTTCTGATCCTCACGGACAATGTCACTGTGGCGGCTTATATCAATCGGCAGGGAGGCACTCGTTCTGCCACCCTGAATGCCTTAGCAGCACAGCTGTGGAGGTGGTGTCGTCGCATGGCGATCACGCCCGCTGCCTCTTTCATCCCCGGTCAGGAAAACCTCATTGCGGATTTTCTATCCCGGGGCAGGTGTCTTCCATCAGAATGGAAGCTCCATCCAGAGGTCTTTTGCCGCATTCGCAGTTGCCTGGGCCCACTGGAAGTGGATCTATTTGCGTCAGTCCTGAACCACCAACTTCCGAAATACTGCTCCCGTGTTCGCGATCAGGGAGCTTGCGCTCTGGATGCTTTCTCTCTCAGTTGGGAGAATCTTCGAGGGTTCGCCTTCCCTCCCTTCCAGCTGATTCCGCAAGTCTTGCGGAAGATCAGGGAAGATCGGGCTCGGGTGCTTGTGATAGCTCCTTTTTGGCCCAGGAGGAGTTGGTTTCCGGAGCTAATGAGCCTTCTGGTGGCTCAACCGTTCCTTCTTCCGTTAAGAGCGGATCTAGTGTTGCAACCCCTCTCGCGGATTCTTCACCACAGTCCGGAGTCCTTTCATTTGACTGCTTGGCCCCTGTCGGGGAATCTGCAAGACAGTCGGGTCTCTCTGATAGAGCCGCGGACTTTTTAATATCCAGTTGTAGAGTTTCTACTAGGGAAATTTATAATTCCCGTCTTTCGGTATTTTTCCTTTGGTGTTAAGAGCGGAGTCAAACCCCGTCTAAGGCTCCTATTGGTTGAATTGCGGATTTTCTAATCTCGCTATTTGACAAAGGGAGATCCATCTCTACTATCCGAGGCTACTGATCGGCGATTGGGGCCATTCATTCGGGGTTT
Organism: Heliocidaris erythrogramma; assembly: GCA_025617745.1. Classification (NCBI taxonomy): domain Eukaryota; kingdom Metazoa; phylum Echinodermata; class Echinoidea; order Camarodonta; family Echinometridae; genus Heliocidaris; species Heliocidaris erythrogramma. The sequence continues at coordinate 35,993,665 of CM046868.1, forward strand.
TCGGATGGTTCGGGGATTTCTAATTCCCTGCTGTTGAGTGGTTTGATTCGGTCTTTCTTTCTGAAACGTCCTCCTCGTTCTAAGTTAGTCCCGTCTTGGAGTCTGCCTAAGGTCTTAGAAGCCCTGGCAAAGCCTCCTTTTGAGCCGTTAGGTGAAGCTTTGCTTCACCATCTTACGGTTAAGACGCTCTTCATGGTAGCCATTGCGTCTGGGCAGAGGCGCAGTACCCTTCATGCTCTCTGTCTTACTCCTGGTCATGTTCGCTGGGAGAGAAAAGATGTTAGATTGATTCCTAAGGCTTCTTTCATTGCCAAGAATCAAACGGCTTCCTCTGGCCCTGTTGAGATTTTTCTTTGTCCGCTTTCTGAATTTTCGTCAGTGCGCGAGGACAAGGTTTGGTGTCCTGTTAAAGCTCACAAATGGTATATTGATAAGACCAAGTCTTATCGTAAGGATGATCAGTTGTTCCTGATCACTCGAGAGCCTTTTTCTCCTGCTTCACTTGATTTCTAGATGGATTGTCGAGGCTATTAGGGCTGCTGGCACAGAGGATCTTTTATCAGACAGTAAGCCTCATGCTCATGACACTCGTAGTGTCAGCACTTCTTGGGCTCTGTTTCAAGGTGTGGCGCTTAATGATATTTTGAAGGCTGCTTATTGGTGTTCGTCCAATTCCTTCATTTCTTACTACCTTAGGGATGTCCCTGCAGGTGAGGCTATTTTTGCGTCAGCTACCTTGAAGGCCGCTGTGTCTTCTTTGTAATCCTGTTCCCTTCTTCTCTTGAAACATGCCTCCCGGTCTTTGAATGGGCGCTGGTCTAGCATAATAGGTAGGTATATATGATTTATTGCAGTAAATTTGTAAAATCAGCTCTGAATTTCTTATTTACTATATAAATCTATATACCTACCTATGACCCTCCCTCTTTCCCCTCACCTTGCAAGCAACCGTGCGTGAGTGGCAAAGGGGAGAACAGTAGGATTACGGGGGGTGCGCACAATATTGTGACTCATTTGTGTTAAGTTCTCGAACGGGTTCGCGTAGTCAAGTGACTAGCATAATAGGTAGGTATATAGATTTATATAGTAAATAAGAAAATCAGTGCTGATTTTACAATTCTATTATCACACAAGGGTAATTGATTTTAAAACTCCCCAAGGTAAATTTGGTTAGTTTCTGAGACTACACAATTTGATGTGTAGTCTCACGATGTTTTTTCTTCCAACTTTTCTCAATTTTGTTATATATCTGCTTCATCTTCATCTAACGCCCTGCTACCCCTCCTTCACTGTATAGGCAGTGGAGTAGGGGATCCGAGAAGGAACCAGGGATTGGTCTGTTAGCGGGTGGTTCCAACTCGGTGAGGGGTTAGTCAAAAGACCACCGATTTAAAAATATTAAAAGTATCAAAATAGAGGTGTATGTCCAGAGGACAAAAGGACAAAAGAAAAGAAGCGCTAGGACACAAGTAATTAAGGTGTCGTGACGTATTTATTTATAATTAAAACTACTGGTCGCTGACCTCGTTCAAACCACTTAACCAGAAGTACAATAAAACAACTTTCCCAATTATATCTCAACAACCCCAGGAACAAAGGATATGTTATTAATTGGCAGACAAAATTAAACCATTTATAAATCAGCTTATTCACTATTCACTTAATAAGGGGGCAAAGGCGGGGGGGGGGGGGGTAAGTTAGTGGGGCAAATGAAAATTATTAGGATGCGTGGCCACTTACATGCAATGCGGTTGTTTAATTGCGCGATATCGCGACTTATACTGACGAACTGTACTTGCGGCAGTTGCTGACGGCGGGGACGATGATGCGGGGTCGGGAAGGATGATGACGTTGTTACACACAAGATGATGTCGATGACGATTGGAAGTAATAGTAGCGTCAGTGGACAGGAGAACGAAGAACGTAAAAAGGAACGACAGGAACATTGTCATGATTTTATATCACTAGGAACGGGATGAAACAGGAACAATCAGGAACAATCAGGAACAAATTAACAGGATCAATCAGGAACAGTTAACAGGAATTAATAAGCAGGAACAAATAAACAGGAACAATCATGAACAAAATAATTAGCAGGAACAATCTGGAACAATCGGGCGACTTGCTTTTTGCAATGAATTTACTGCAATAAATCATATATACCTACCTATTATGCCTGTAGTCTTGACTACGGGACCCCTTCGAGAATTTAACACACATGAGTCACAATATTGTGCGCACCCCCCGTAATCCTATTGTCCCCTTCGCCACTCACGCGCGTCAACACGCTACGGCCATCTTCCTCTTTCTTGCTCGCCCCCGACGAGTTAGGACGTATTGTCACAGCGCTCCTGAAATCAGGTCGTATAGTATCTTTTTGGTGCGCTTTTTCACATAGTTAAAGCACTTTTAGGTACCTATATTCGTTTAGATTATAGTACTTTGTGTTTTATTAGTCACTCTTGCCGATTGCAAGGGATTTTTTGATTCCCTTTCTTGGCATTTATTTTTCTCTTTCACGGTCAGCCCCACGTAGATATTTCTGTGTTTGCGGGTGTTTCCGTTTGTCACCGAGCCTTCGGGTTCGGTGTTTGTTCTTACGGTTTTTAGGCTGTGAAAATTTCTTTAGTGCGTATCTCCCAAATAAACTTTAGTTTTATTTACTGCATTCAGTTGAAGTATTTCTTAATTTGAAAAGTATACTTTATTGTCTGTTTTATTGCAGTGGTATGAATTCGGAAGAAGAAGCAGCTGGGTCAAGGAGACCTGCTTCTTCCGAAGAGTTGTCTAGCAAGACGACTCGGCCTTCCAGAACTTCCCCGAGTACAGCGGTACGCGGGGGAGGGAGGAGGGCTAAAGGTAAGTTGCCTAGTGGTGTTCCCTTGCAGAGTTTGCCAGTTTCGGAGCTTGCGGCTTCGGGACGGGTGGCGTTAACTGAATCGGGATTGTCAACTCCGAAGCCTGTGGTTTCGGGGTGGGTGACGTCAGATTCTAGTGGTTTGGATATCTCGAATCCAATCCCCCGGTCGCTGAGACCAGAGGGGGGGGGCTGTTGTTTCCCGTACGGTAGCGTTCACTCGCTCTGATCCGTTAGGGGAGACGCGCCCCACTACTGCAGGGCAACCCACGGGCTTAGTCCATGTTGGTCTGGGTTCTCAAACCCTAGCCCCCGGCAAACGCCATATGGGGGAACGAGTACTTTCTGGGCTGTCTCAGTTGCCAGCTAATGGGAATGCTCGAGCTAACAATGTTGGTCTGGGTTCACAAACCCTAGCCCCCGGCAAACGCCATATGGGGGAACGAGTACTTTCTGGGCTGTCTCAGTTGCCAGCTGATGGGAATGCTCGAGCTAACAATTATGGACGCTCTTCGGAGCAACAGGTGTTTTCACCTGAGTGCGTGACTACTAGTGCTCCCCTATTGCCGCTTTCGAGCGGTCCAATAGTGGGTTCACATGCCTTTAGTAGTCATCGGGCACATACCGAGTCATCTCGGTCTGCCCACGCACTGGGAGCTTTTAGCTCCCAACCCATGGCTACTGCATCTTCTTGCTTAGCCAATATGGGTGATTTGGGCGATTCTCTAGGCTTACGCCACGAGCGCTCCAATCCCTTTTTGGGAAGTGAACGTCCCTCCGCGGAGGGATCGGTTCGTGTTTCCGAAGTGGCTTCGGAGATCCGAATGAATCCGATTAAGCGTTCTAACTAAAGGGTTTCGGCTACGACTCTTGTCGAGCCAGCCAAGAAAAAGGCCAAGAAGAAGGCAAAAAGTGGCAAGGCTTTGCCGGCCTCTTGCCCGTCTGGCCTGGCTAACCCAGCTAGCTCCTCTCAAGCTGACATGTTCAGCATGATGCGGGCTTTTGCTCAGAATCAGGGTTGGTCCTTTGTACCGGCTACTTCAACCCTGACTTCTGTCCCTATTCAGGGGTCTGACTTTGAGACTAATCAACCTTTTGTGATTGATTCCTCTTTGTCTGAGACTGATTCGCATGTGCCTCCTACTCCCGCGGCCCTTGGGGCTCCGCCGGGCGAGGAGACTGTTGGTGAGCCATGCGGGGACCCGCCTGCGGAGGCCTTTGTTAACGTTCCTTTGTCTCATTCCACTCGGTGGAACCAGATTTGGATGCGTCCTCTCAAGCTTCGGTTCCCGAATCGCTTGGGCAGGCGGAGTCTCAATCGCTCAATCTCTGTGGAGTGGAAGCGATTGTTTTGTTGTCCAAATATCGCCCTGAAGTTCAGTCAACCCGCGCGCAGGGTTCGACTTCGCGTTGGTTTAAGCAGCGGGTTTTCTGCTGAGTCTGGGCGCCTTGGCGTCCGGCCCATGGCTGTTGCATCTCCTTGCTCGGCCGATATGGGTAATTGGTGCGCGTCTTTGGGTTCAATACCCTCAGCGCACTTCTCCCATAAAGGGAGGTGAGCGTCCCTCAGTGGAGGGTTCGGTTCGTGTTCCCGAAGGGCTTCGGGGATCCGAACGAAACCGGATAAACGCTCTGAAAAGCGGGTTTCGACTTAGGCTCTTTTTGGGCCAATCAGAAGCCTACGGAAGGGGCTAAAAGAGGCAAGGCTTTGCCTGCCTCTTGCCCGTCGGGTTTAGCTAACCCTTCGGTCTCTCAAGCTGAGATGTTCAGTGTGAGATGGGCTTTGCCCAGACTCAGGGTTGGTTCCTTGTACCAGGATTCACATCCCCTGCTCTTGTCCCTTTTTTGGGTCGGACATCGAGACTAATTAGCCTTTTATGGTTTATTCTTCTTTGTCTGTGATGAGATCACATGAGCCTCCTAGTCTCGCAGCCTCGGGGCTCCGTCGGGTGAGGAGGCTTATGGCGGTTCATGCGTGAATCCGACCGTTTCGGCCTTTGTTCGTGATTCTTTGTCACGATCATTTCAGGCGGATCCAGTTTTGGAAGCGGCCTCTCAAGCTTCGGTCTCCGAATCGCTGGGGCAGGCAGAGCCTTAGTTGCTCTCCCTTTGTGGGGTAGAAGCGATTGCTTTGTTCTAAACTTTCCCTGACTTTTTGTCAACCCGCGCGCAGGGTTCGACTTTGCTTGGGTTCAGGCAGCGGGCGGACGAGACGGATTCTTCATAGATCTGTCCGCCCCGCTCCCCGGAGGTGCTATAGGAACTTGGACACCTCACAGGCTGTCCTTTTTCCCTTTCTCCGACTTTTGTTATTCCCAGGCGCTCGGGAAAACTTCGTTTGATACTGAACCTAAAGAGGATAAACAAATTTATTCCTCCGGTTCATTTTCGTATGGAGACTCTTGCCTCCATTCTTCCGTTGATCAAAAGGGAAGACTACGCGGTCTCGATAGATCTCAAGGACGCGTACTTTCACATTCCCATTCATCGCGCATCTCGCGATCTTCTGGGGTTCTCCTTCCTCTCGGAGACTTACCGGTTTCGGGCTGCGCCCGGCCCCTCGGGTTTTTACTCAAGTTGTAGCGGTGCTAGCGGCCTTTCTGAGGCGTCGCGGCCTGCGGTTGTTTTGTTACCTGGACGATTGGCTTCTCCTTGCGGAGTCGCGCGATCGTTTGTTGGACGAGACTCGTTGCTAGTCTCTCTTACTCAAGACTTAGGTTTCCTAATAAATTGGGAAAAGTCAGAGTTAGTCCCCACTCGCAGCCCAGTTTTTCTGGGGGCGGTGTTAGACATAAGGAATCAGTTAGCTCGGCCCAGTCGAGACAGGATTCTCACCATTGTCTCTGCGGCTCGCAAGCTCTTGCTGGCCAGAAGAGTTTCGGCCAGACAGTGGCTTCAGTTTCTAGGTTATCTAGCCAGTCTAGTCGATGTTTTAGAGGACTGCCGGCTCCTCATGAGACCCTTTCAGAGACATCTCCTCAGGTTCTTCAAGCCGGGAAAAGACTCTCTTTTGGTCTGGATTCCAGTACCAGTAAAGATCAAGTCTCTTCTCGCTTGTTGGACGAGCGAGTTGTTTCTCGCGCGAGGCAGGTCCTTCTCTGCCCCTCTTCCGTCGATATCGGTTTCGACGGACACCTCTCGGTTGGGGTGGGGAGGACACTGCAACGGCAGCACGGTTGCGGGGGATTGGTCTCATCTTGGGACTCTTCCTCATATCAATGTCCTGGAGTTTATGGCAGTTCTGTTGACCTTGCTCCATTTCAGAAGTCGACTTCTCAGTCGTTCGGTTCTGATTCTCACGGACAATGTTACTGTGGCGGCATATATCAATCGGCAGGGAGGCACTCGTTCGGTTGCCCTGAATGCCCTAGCAGCTCAGCTGTGGAGGTGGTGTCGTCGCATGGCAATCACACCCGTGGCCTCTTTCTTCCCCGGTCGGGAAAACCGCTTTGCGGATTTTCTGTCCCGGGGCAGGTATCTTCCATCGGAATGGATGCTCCATCCGGAAGTATTTTGCCGCATTCGCAGTTGCCTAGGTCCACTGGAAGTGGATCTATTTGCGTCGGTGCTAAATCACCAGCTGCCGAAGTATTGCTCCCGTGTTCGCGATCAGGGAGCATGGGCTCTCGATGCTTTCTCCCTCAGCTGGGAGAACCTTCAGGGATTCGCCTTTCCTCCCTTCCAACTGATTCCGCGTGTCTTGCGGAAAATCAGGGAAGATCGGGCGAGGGTGCTTGTAATAGCTCCCTTTTGGCCCAGGAGGAATTGGTTTCCGGAACTTATGAGCCTTCTAAGGGCTCGACCGTTAGTTCTCCCGTTAAGAGCGGATCTGGTGTTACAGCCCCTATCGGGGATTCTTCACCACAATCCGGAGTCTCTTCATTTGACTGCTTGGCCCCTGTCAGGGAATCTGCAAGACAGTCGGGTCTCTCTGATAGAGCCGCGGACTTTTTAATGTCCAGTAGTAGGGTTTCTACTAGGGAAATTTACAATTCCCGTCTCTCGGTCTTTTTCCTTTGGTGCAAAGAGAGAAATCAAACCCCTTCTAAGGCTCCTATTGGTTCAATTGCGGATTTCTTAATCTCGTTATTTGACAAAGGGAGGTCTATTTCTACTATCCGAGGCTACCGTTCGGCGATCGGGGCCATTCATTCGGGTTTTTCGGATGGTTCGGGGATTTCCAATTCCCCGCTACTAAGTGGTTTGATTCGTTCGTTCTTTCTGAAACGACCTTCGTTTTCTAAGTTAGTGCCGTCTTGGAGTCTGCCTAAGGTCCTGGAGGCCTTGGCGAAACCTCCTTTTGAACCGTTAGGTGAAGCTTCGCTTCATCATCTTACGGTTAAGACGCTCTTTTTGGTAGCTATTGCCTCTGGGCAGAGGCGCAGTACTCTTCATGCTCTCTGTCTTACTCCTGGTCATGTTCGCTGGGAGAGAAAAGGTGTTAGGTTGATTCCTAGGGCTTCTTTCGTTGCCAAGAATCAGACAGCTACCGCCGGTCCTGTTGAGATTTTTCTTTGTCCGCTTTCTGACTTTTCTTCGGTGCGTGAGGACAAAGTTTGGTGTCCTGTTAGGGCTCTCAAATGGTATATTGATAAGACTAAGTCTTATCGTAAGGATGATCAGTTGTTCCTGATCACTAGAGAGCCTTTTTCTCCTGCCTCTCTTGATTCCATTTCTAGATGGATCGTTGAAGCTATTAGGGCCGCTGGCACAGAGGCTCTTTTATCCGACAGTAAGCCTCGTGCTCATGATACTCGTAGTGTCAGCACTTCTTGGGCTCTGTTTCAAGGTGTGGCGCTTGTTGATATTTTGAAGGCTGCTTATTGGTGTTCGTCCAATTCCTTCATTTCTTGCTACCTTAGGGATGTCCCTGCAGGTGAGGCTATTTTTGCGTCAGCTACCTTGAAGGCTGCTGTGTCTTCTTTGTAATCCTGTTCCCTTCTTCTCTTGAAACATGCCTCCCGGTCTTTGAATGGGCGCTGGTCTAGCATAATAGGTAGGTATATATGATTTATTGCAGTAAATTTGTAAAATCAGCTCTGATTTTCTTATTTACTATATAAATCTATATACCTACCTATGACCCTCCCTCCTTCCCCTCACCTTGCAAGCAACCGTGCGTGAGTGGCGAAGGGGAGAACAGTAGGATTACGGGGGGTGCGCACAATATTGTGACTCATTTGTGTTAAGTTCTCGAACGGGTTCGCGTAGTCAAGTGACTAGCATAATAGGTAGGTATATAGATTTATATAGTAAATAAGAAAATCAGTGCTGATTTTACAATTCTATTATCACACAAGGGTAATTGATTTTAAAAACTCCCCAAGGTAAATTTGGTTAGTTCTGAGACTACACAATTTGATGTGTAGTCTCACGATGTTTTTTCTTCCAACTTTTCTCAATTTTGTTATATATCTGCTTCATCTTCATCTAACGCCCTGCTACCCCTCCTTCACTGTATAGGCAGTGGAGTAGGGGATCCGAGAAGGAACCAGGGATTGGTCTGTTAGCGGGTGGTTCCAACTCGGTGAGGGGTTAGTCAAAAGACCACCGATTTAAAAATATTAAAAGTATCAAAATAGAGGTGTATGTCCAGAGGACAAAAGGACAAAAGAAAAGAAGCGCTAGGACACAAGTAATTAAGGTGTCGTGACGTATTTATTTATAATTAAAACTACTGGTCGCTGACCTCGTTCAAACCACTTAACCAGAAGTACAATAAAACAACTTTCCCAATTATATCTCAACAACCCCAGGAACAAAGGATATGTTATTAATTGGCAGACAAAATTAAACCATTTATAAATCAGCTTATTCACTATTCACTTAATAAGGGGGCAAAGGCGGGGGGGGGGGGGGGGGGGTAAGTTAGTGGGGCAAATGAAAATTATTAGGATGCGTGGCCACTTACATGCAATGCGGTTGTTTAATTGCGCGATATCGCGACTTATACTGACGAACTGTACTTGCGGCAGTTGCTGACGGCGGGGACGATGATGCGGGGTCGGGAAGGATGATGACGTTGTTACACACAAGATGATGTCGATGACGATTGGAAGTAATAGTAGCGTCAGTGGACAGGAGAACGAAGAACGTAAAAAGGAACGACAGGAACATTGTCATGATTTTATATCACTAGGAACGGGATGAAACAGGAACAATCAGGAACAATCAGGAACAAATTAACAGGATCAATCAGGAACAGTTAACAGGAATTAATAAGCAGGAACAAATAAACAGGAACAATCATGAACAAAATAATTAGCAGGAACAATCTGGAACAATCGGGCGACTTGCTTTTTGCAATGAATAAGTTGTTTCGTTGCAGAATAAAATAGTTCCCAATAGATGTTCTATTTGACTTGGCTCGGGTTCTGAAGTTGTACTCTGATGGCAATACTGTATATAATCTGGACACAGTTGAAGTCGCGAAATTAATGTTAGTTGAAGATGTACGGGGTGGGGGAGATGGGAGTTGGGAAGGATGGGGAGCCAAGTGAGTGAAAACAGGGTTGGGTCTGGTTTTATACCTAATTACACATTCATAACAGTCTGCAGCTGATTGGTACATTATTTACAGAAAGTGAGATGAGAAAAGAAACTACAATTATCATTGGTCAATAGTTAGTAGGAGGGGTCAGAATAAATCTGCCACGCCATCACATTTTTCAACTGGTTGGACCTTCTGACCATCTGTTCTATTAATTAAGCCCTTCTTGGGTCTTGTTTACACAGGTTGGAAGACAATCCTCTTCCACTGGCCTGGACATAATAAATTCTGGACTTTTGAGAAAAACAAGATTATATACCTCACATGTAGTATGTGCTACAAATCATAGAGATAGAAAGGGAGAGAGAGAGAGAGTGAGAGAGAGAGAGGGAGGGAAAAGAGAGAATCAAAGGGATTAACTCATAGAGATAGAGAGGGAGAGAGGTTGGATAAAATAGAGAGGGAGAGAAGAGAGAATAATTTGAAGGGGCTAACTTCCCTATCGTTACACCCAAATATGGCGAAAAAAAAAGAGCGGGTCAGTTGAAAAAAATACAAGGAAAATAGTAATTTTTCCAAGTTTGAAAAATAGTTCTAAAATAGGTTACATGTCGTAGCAAATGTTTAAAAAATAGTGTGAAAATATTTTAGTGTGTGTGCAGAAAACAAAAATTAGGTTTAAAATACTTTATCAGGTTTTAACGTTTCAAAAATACCATAAAAATAGTTCAGTCAAAATGGTATTTTCAAAAAAATAGATTAAAAAGAGTTGAATATGAATAGCTTGCCAGGAAATAGTGAAAAAATAGTCTATTTATTTTCTAATTTTTCAAAAAATAGTCTACAGATAGACTGTTTTATCATCTGGCAAAATATAAAAAAATAGCACTGGTTTTTGAAAAGGAAAAATATATTTTTGTTATATTGAAAACGAGCAGGGCAGTTTGAGCCATGCATTTACTTCAAACTTGGAACTAGTATGCAATACCATAGTGAGACGAACTGGTTAGATATTCGTGTCTAGGTCAAAGGTGAAATGTCATAGAGGTTATTATATGTGAAATTACTGTTATTTAGCTATGTAATCACCATATCTCAACTATTTTATGTTCATGACTAGGAGGAGATAAAGTGATCATGCTTTTTTGTTATAAGGTGTAAGATAAAATGTCAAAGACGTCAATTAACATGCAGTTGCAGGCTTTTTATTCTGGTTATCACATTATTTCAAGAACAGTTTGAGCTATCAACTGAATTTAAGCGGAGGCATATAGGAGACGTCGCCATCGTCTTAAATATCCTCTAGTATGCGCACGTGCACAACAATACGCACATGAGCGCACAAGTGTTATAATGCCTGAAATGCTTTAGGATTGACTTTCATTTGTTGCAGAACATTGTTCATCATTTTCAGTGTCCGACTAGAAGTGAAAACATACATTTGCACCCATGCTTGCGAAAATGTAACAAAACTCATACATATTGGAATTTTAAGACCCTGCACTGTGTAGGTGTCAGTGCATTTATGTAGGAACATGCCCGCTTCATACTTTACTTCATTCTTACTATTCTGTTGCATTTCATGACTTTTCCACAGCCCACCAGAATAGTTGTACTCGTTCAACTCTATTTTGTTGTTGTTGTTTTGATAATCCTTGTGATCCTGTTTCGTCTTGTACTATGTTGGATTTTTCCTTGTGTTTGCGCATTTGTGTTGTGACTAGATTGTTTCGTTTGACGTCTAAAATCAACAAACCTTTGAATATAATACCATTTTGCTACTTTCTAATCGCCTTAATGTATTGCTATTAGGACCAAATAAGGTATGTACATGTACATCACCTTACAATAATCTTGCCTAGTATTTATCTTTTTAACCTTTATTTTGTTTTGATAATCACTTTGATCTCATTTTTACTTGCATATGTAAGTAATTTTGAGTGAGCGTCGCTGCCGTCAACTGGAAGTTGAGTATGAAGTCTTACTTTCCATTTCTCAGCACTTCTGTGGCATTATCCATAACCATGAAAATTAAACGTCATGTCTTTTTCAATGGGTAAGAATAATAACTCCATTTCACATATGTTTGATTTCAAAATTTTTAAAGGTCTGGAATTATCGTTACAAAAATCTGCAGTCTCAAAATTCGAACAGGGGTGGCATATTGACCACACGAGTATGGTCGGCCACTGCAGCAACGGTCACGCTTCGCTTGGCTACAAAATCCATGTGCTTATATGGTCCTACAATAGATTTTGAAATTAAGTATTTTAAATATTTGACCTATTCGAAGACCTGTTTGCTTGAATAGTAATAATTGTATTCATCCCAGGCCTACCTGCAAGACTCTTGTGATGCATAAATTGGCAACCATTTGTCCTATTGTGCTTTATCTTGGGTTAGAGATGCACTTGGGGGATCTTCATGTTATGGTGCCATCAAGTTTTTACCCACAAGACTCGCTTATTATGACTAGTAACTTTGCATATATTGTTTCAAGTGCAACCAAAATTGGGTCAGGGATGCTCTTTGGCGAGAGATGCTCTAGATCTTTGGCGAAATTTGTGTGATTTGGTCATGGATGGGCGAGACACAATCTGGCTATTGCCTTGTTATGAAAATGAAATGAATAAAGAAATGACTGAATGAGTGAAGTAATGTCAATACATCATTAGAGTAAATTATACTTACTTACAGTTGTTTTCCATCTTGTTAGATCTTCCACTAAAGTCTTTGCCTCCTCTTATCTTAATCCCATTTCCTGTAGGTCTCTTTTCACTGTTCAAGCCCAAGTAGTAATAAAGGTCTTCCCCTTTTTCTTTTGCCCCCTGCCGGTTTCCACTCTAGGGTGGTTTTGGAGTGTCTTTCTACTGGCATTGTAAAGGTGTGACCCAGGACCTTTAAGTGTTGTTCTTTCACTATTGTACTTAGTTTTCTTATCTAAGATCATGACAGAACGTCCTCGTTTGTCACTCTGTCTTTCCAGCTGACTTACTATTTACATCTAGCTTGTGTGCTGCCCCATCTGTCATATTTCACGTCTCACTGCCGTATATAGTGTAACGCTTCTCAAATGAACGCTGAATCACCCCACAATCAATCGTACAGAATCAAACTCAGTCAAAAATAATCAGCTAGCGAGAGCACTAAATCAATATCAGAAGATCCTAAAATAATGGTAGTAAAACAGAAGTACTCAAAATAAAGATGTCGACCAGAAGAAGTCCAGTAGTGCTCTGATTTATTGGCCTGCACAGCAGACCTCTCTCAAAACATGGTTTGACAAATTATTCAAATACATGTAAATACATACCAAGGGTAGTCAAGTAAACCAATAGAGAAACAGAGAATGGAAGAACCCATAAAATAGAAGAACCAAGAGTGAAAGGTGAACCAATGAGGATGATATGGCATGAGCACTATCAGGGGTGAATGTTCTGAATAATAATGAAGGATGAACAAAAGAGGCATGAGCTTGGTGGAGATGATGAAAATAAAATGGAAATGAGATCAAGAGTATGGAACAGGTGTACAGGTAACATTCGAAGACCTAAGAACAAAAAGAAAGTTAACCTGTTACAATAGCAACGGGTGAAAAGAGCAGTATACAGCATAACTTTGCTCTTGAGGGCGATCTCCCTTGACTTCCAGATTTTGTTAACTCTTTGCCCTGCGCATTATGAAACCCAAGGCTGCTGAATTATTTTCAAAGGTGATGTGACCAAACCAGTACTCAGATGCATGGGTGGAAAAAATCCAATGTAAACGACGACCGAAAACGCAATGCAACAAAAGCTACATGCATGCATATTTCATGCATCAGTGCACAGGATTAGAGCATGCGTGTGATCATGCAGTTGAATAGGCGCTGTTTCTTTTGTTCGTGTGGAATGTCGACTGTAGTCGACAGAAGCGAGCCCGCGCTGGTTACGGGAGTCGACAGTAGAGGGAAAATGGTTAAATACAGAGTTTGCTTTGCCTAGTCTGCATGACATGTCTGCTACAGTGTCCCCCTGGTTAGAGATGTTACTCCCAAGAAGTAAAAATGTAGAGACTTCTTCCACAGTGTGTTGGTTGATCTGTATATTTGTTGGCTGTTCTGTCTTGACTGCCATAGCTTTAGCCTTTTTCGTATTGAAATGTAATGGTAATGGTGATAATATGCTGCCTTGACGTATTCCTGATATAATGCTGAAGTAGTCTGTGTGATTGGTACCTGACCTGATACATCAGCATAAGTTCATATATAAACTTTTGAAAATGTTAATAAACTTTGGGGGGATACCATAGGTTTGTGCAATTTTCCATACTCAGAGATGCCAACTGTTCCGTTTTTGCTGTATTTGTTCCGCTTTTTTGCTATGAATACGGCAGTACGTTTTTTATATTTTTTGTTACGTTTTTGTGGATTTCCAATCATAGGTTTTGTGTATTATGTACAATCTGCTTTCCATAGGCGCGCTGAGTCCGCAGGAGGCGCGGTTAGGGGCCTTAGTTGTGGATAATATGTCTTCAAGCGATGCTGTACGGTGATACGCTTAGATAGGTGGGGCCCCAAACTGCGCAAATTGCGAACAACCCGCGTGTTTGATTTGTACAAAATTTGTATTGGCTGTGTGTGTGTGTATACTACATTGTATCGCGTGTGTGTGCACACACGTGTATACCTGTTACTATGCGATATATGCACGCCGTGACTGGCCCGTGCCGTGTATCGCATTCGCCCGTCCTAGAAGCTGCTTCATCGTGATTTTATCTGGATTTTTATCATTATATTGTCAGTTATCAACATAAACTGTGGATCATGGCGTCAAAATCCAGAAAACAAACTTTCCGACCAGAATATACCACCAGATGGCCATGTATTGTTTGTTCTAAAAAAGATGTTTTCACTGCACGATGCGAGCTGTGTAATTCTGACTTCAACATTTCACACGGAGGTGCCGATGATATCCAGGCACACTTGAATCGGAAAAAAAAAAGTGGCAGCTTGGCTTCAAGTGCTGCAAGTTGTCAGGATCTTGGACAGTTGTTCAAAAAGACTGACTATTCAACAATCAGGGCAGAAACACTGATGGCGAATTTTTTGGTGGATATTTCATCTCTGTGCCCTTCCATGGAACTTTGAATATTGTACTTTGGCTTTAGCCAGGATAGCCTCATCAGTAGTGACTTTTCTACTTTTCTACATGTATCTGAGGACTGTGCTATCATAGTTTTACATTTGTTTAGCATTGCAGCAGCTGTGCAATCAGTGCATTCAAGGAATAAACATTTTTAGGAACCCATTTACATGTACTCTGCTTGGGTTGAGTTGAGTGTAGCCAATGTACTGTAGGACATGTTTGGCCAAATAACTGACATGTAGTGGCAGGAAATGTGTACCTTGTGATAACAGTCCGGTGACTTCTTGATGTGTCATCCGACAGCTTCAGGATAGCGATACATTAAGGTGAGAGATTTTTTTCAAAAAATACTTTTTTTTGTCAAAAAATACTGTTTTTTCCTTCTAAGAATACTTTTTTTTGTTGATGAAGGTTGGCATCTCTGCATACTGACTCTCTGTGTACACTGTCAAAAGCTTTTTTAGAGTCTATGAAATTCATATATAGCTTGAAGTTGAATTCAATACTCTGTTAAATAATATTTCTGCCGGAAGCTTTAGCACTGACTGGCCTGGACTCACTGACCCCGGCACCACTGGAAGCTTTAGCCCTGGCCGGCCCGGTCCCGCCAACCCCTTCAACGGATATCGGGGTGGACTTTGCGTCCCCTGCTAATCTGTTTAGAACACCAGCCCTCACCACCCCATGTGACAAGGCGTCCACTGAGGGACAGAGCAGGAAGGGAATTTCTATTCGGGGATCGGATGAGCTAACGTCGGCGCTCAGTTACCTCGTCTCACCAGCCGACTGCCACTGGCGGGGCCTGGCAGACCATGTTTTCCCTTCAGCCTGCCAGCCATCGTCCGATTTCAAAACGGCCCGTAGTGCTGCCTTTCCCGTTTCCCTCCAACACAGCATGGCGCCCATTGGGAAGCGGGGAGGAGTTGGTATAGACAAATAACCTTCTTAATATACTCAGTTGGTTTGGAGCATACCTTGGCTCCGCTGGAGAATACCGCTCCGGCCGACCTGAGTTCTCTAATTCCATCGATGGACATCGGGGTTACCTTCGTGTTTCCGCTCCACCATCTAGAGCTCCATTATCCCTGTATACTTTACATAGGCGCGAGGTTCCGCTCCTTGCTGTCCCGGGCCTGTTGGATATTATGTACACTCCCACCCCTCCAGACAGGCCTTGTCCGATGTCCGATGCTCAGTCAGTAGAGGTCGTGGGTTCAAACCTCGGCCGCGTCATACCAAAAGACGTTAAAAGATGGGAGTTGCTACCTTGTTTGGCGTTCAACAATTGAAAGGATAGAGCAACGTCGATCTGGCGCTGCACAGTGGCTGCCTGGCCCACGATCAATTGGGCAAAAAGAATTTCCATTTCGGTTAATAAAATTTGGAGTGGATTATTATTTGGAAACATTAACAACAACAACAACATTCAGAGATCCGGTTTCGGTCCTATCTCGTTTGGTTATTTGGGCGATGTGGATTCGATTTCTGTAACCTCTTGGATTGTTTCTGGTATCAGTTTGGATTTAACCACCCCAATCCCTTGCTAACTTAGGCTTGTAGGCTGAGGCACTCTTGGGCCGCTACTTTGGGGAAGTATTTGATAGACGGGAGTCTCCCTCCTTCTATTTCCCTGCCTTTCCAGAGGCATAGGGATTCTTTAAAAAATCTCTTTTTAAGAATGTTTACATATTTCTCTAGACATTTTTCCATGAAGGGCCTTTCCACAAAGATTAGGCTCGGTGTTAGAGTAAAAAGGACGATAAAGAATAATTTCTCACTACCGAGATTCTTTCTCCTGCACTTATCGTTTTAGGTAGATCAGTATACATGTATTGTATCTTACCGTGAAAAATCTGCTCCTCGGTCCCGTGTTTTCCAGGCGGAGGACGGAAGGTGGAGCCATATATCGGCAATTTCTCATGCCTCCGTATGGCTTTCTATCTAGGCTGCTACAATGGATCTTTCCCCTCAATCAGAGCCTTTGGAAATTCCCCCTGAAAATTTAATTTAAATTTCTTTTTTCTCTAACAGATCTTCTTTGGGAACAATCTTTCAGAGCAGCTATCTATACTTCCCGCCATTGTCTTAGCTTAGCTATACAGACTATCGGTCTTTAATAAGGAACAAGCTCACAACGTCTCTACGAGGAGTATCCCTGTAGAAGTTTCCTGTTTGCAGGCAAATTTTTGTCAGCTCTTGATGAGGAAATCAAGACTCAGAAATGGGCCATGGACCCGACTTCTAAGTTACACCCAGTTGCCTTCAAGCAACAACCTTGAAGTTCGTCGCTCCCTCCATTCGGTCTTTGATTAACAGCCACGCTCGAGGGGGATTTCAATCTTCTCCCTCCTCCAGTAGAGGTGGAAATGCATGTAGATACCAGTCTTTTCAGGACTCCTGTGATCTACATAAATGTGTATGTTTACAATACTGAAGAGATTTAAAGAGATCAAGTTTGATCAGCTCTAGTTCAGATTTTAAACACTAACAAGACTTAAAACGTTCAGGATATGTTGCTCACATATAGGGAAGATAGTGGAAATAAAATCAGGTGAAAGCTTGTATTTTTCATGCCTTTTTTAAAGCAGAAGGCTTAAAAATTGATGATTTTTGGACACCAAAATTGTGACATGACTAGCGGTTCTAAGACCAAACACAACCAAACTCTATATTTTCTGTGAGTGTCTTTGCCTGAACTTCTTCAAAAAGATGCATACTTTTCAACACTTGCAAAAAAATCCTGTTAATAAACATTTTTTATACTAAAAATGCCATTATAAACGGAGCGTAACGCGTGTTATGCTTGGTGTCCACTGCATTTTTGTGCGACAACCGTTACGCTGATATCCTAAAAAAGGTTGATGGGAATATTGAAAATCAATGGAACTTTGCTGTTCTGAAGAGTTCCATGAGGGATGAAAAATATGTAAGACTTGTGCCAAAATGTTGACATCTTCATGTCAAAATTAACCATGGAAAATCTGCCAAATTTTTGGTGTGCTGTGTAACAACCGTTACACATGTAATTTTGAACTTTCATTACGCAAGTTTCTTCTAGTCTCTACAGTAGTTACTGATTTTTCCAAATTGCTTTCTAGGATGGGTACCCAAAAGAAAAGATTATAGATTTTGTAAAATATTTGGGAAGAATCTGCTTGTCTCTTTCTCTTTGGTGTCCAACCGCAACGCCCGTTACGCATAATTTTGAACATGCCTAAAATAAGTACCCAGAGTAAAATTCTGCACTGTTATCACAATAATATTACCTTAAATTTTAACAAATTAAAGTATATTAACATTTGTGCTCAACAATAAAAGTTTAAAATAATTTTCAATATTCTATATAACGGTTGTTACTGAGGACACCATGGCATTTCCCTATAGGAACATACACAAAACGAGATTTTTTTAATTTAAATTTTTGCAGAGCTTTTTTGTGAGTTATCTTTCTGTACCAGTCTAAATATCTTGAAGTGGTTGCTCATTAAAATGAAGCTTGTTTTATAGACAATTTACAGGGATTAAATTTTGAGTGGCTTGTCTCGAATGGGTGGGGTGCGGGAGCGGGATGGGAGCGGGATGGGAGCGGGAACGGGCGCACCCTTTCGAGACAAGCCCCCCGGTTATCTCGAATGGACGCGTTCCCAGCGAGAAGTTCAATGAACGCGCCACTTCGAGACAACCGGGGGAGCTTTCCTCGAATGGGTGTGTTGAGTAGACTTTTGTAACAGACGTTTTAGAAATTTTTGAAAAATGTACTCTTGCTGTTTTTTTTTTTTTTTTCTTTTGTCTAAGATGT
This sequence comes from Heliocidaris erythrogramma, assembly GCA_025617745.1. Taxonomy (NCBI): domain Eukaryota; kingdom Metazoa; phylum Echinodermata; class Echinoidea; order Camarodonta; family Echinometridae; genus Heliocidaris; species Heliocidaris erythrogramma. The sequence continues at coordinate 36,011,937 of CM046868.1, forward strand.
AGAAAATATAATAAAACAGTATCTAAAAAAAGCTTTTGACAAGGAAATCATTATTTGTGCAAAATAAATAGGAGAATTGAATAATTATGCATTAAAATACACGGGGACGAAAGGGCAAGTGGCATAGCTAGGATTTTTGTATTTACATATGAATTTCTCACCCCCTGATTTGTTCACATAATTTGAAGGTTTAATTCTGCTTTAGTCAGCTGTGCGCACATACAAACGCGACTCGAGTACCACGCGCTCGATCAGCTGGGTGGTCCAGGTCATTGCTCTGTATAAATCGGTGTTTTGTTCGCGGCTGTTCTATTATAGCAATGGGGGGCAACGGAGAAGGGAGGGACAGAAGAGCTGCTATTTACGAATCTCACTCCGAGTACACAACAGTGCGTACGCGGGAAGGAAGAATTTTACACTTTCTCATTCGACATGATTCATCCATTTCATCCGCGGTATGCAACATATCACTCCACAGCTGTAAAGACTGCTCAATTCGCATTCACGGTCGTTCAACACACACATTCGATTGATGCACCCCGTTTTAGAATGGCACAGTCCAAATCGAGCCTATATACGCAGCATGACATACTGTACGTGCTTTATATACATGACATCTTTTTTGCTGTTTCTTTTTAATTATGCAAAATAGACGGCGGTTTTTTTCGACCAATCAGGACGAACCTGATATCACAAGAAAGAGTAACATCTTGGCTATTTGCTAGTGTAGCATCTGGAGATGCACTGAAGTATATTTTAATGTAAACTCAAAATGGCTGACAAGTACATAAACAAAAATAACCAATCAGAAGTCTACAAGAAGTACCAATAAGAAAAGATAGAATGGGTCATGTGATAATTAAGTCAGGGTTGGATGGTCAGTGAGTCATAGTCATAGCAGATGATAGGGGTGACAAGAAAGGAATGTAGATAAGTGGAGCAACGTCTTCAAGAAAACGGGTAGAAGATTGAATAGAGAGAAAATGTAAATAAGAGGGTGAAGTGATCATGGAAACAAATTCATACTGTCATAATAACGTTACCTTACATAATATTCCATCCTATCAGAAAAATGTCCTCATTTTTTAAATAAGTGCAATAATTTGTAAATTCACATTCAATACATGTTTAAATACTGTACTTGACTAAAAAAGTTTACGAAGTTTCGAGGGGAAAGAAATTCCACACAGTTCTAAGTAAATTACATAAATTTTATCACGAAACATGTATAAATCTACAAATCTACAAACTTCCTTTTCTAACTATAATCGTTTTCCCTCAAAGGATTTTTTTTTGTTAACATTAATTAAGCCATATGCACAAAATGTACAATTGCAATCAAAATATATCTACAGGCAAAGCATTTCAAATAATTTACTATACATATGTTAGAAATGAATTATATAAATGGCTTCAAATGCAATTGGTATTCTATGTACCTACATGTAAATATCTGAAATTCACATCTAATTAAACTGAAATAATTTTCTTTTCAATGAATTCATCGGACTAAAACATAGGTATAGAGTAAATTAATTCATTGATGCATGTTGGACTCTATATACATGTATATCTTAATTCCATAAAGAATCATAATTCATCATAATTATAAAACAAATCTGTCTACTTAACAGATACATAAAAAGTTTTTTTTAAATTTACAGACAAGTTTTTCGGTTCACTTATTGTTCTCTTTGACAACTAATTAACAAGTCCAGCGTCTTGTGGTACATGTAGATGTGACAAATTTGCATTAAGGTACTTTTAACATTGTCCTATAAAAACTATGAAAACAAACGGAAATCTATATGCATAATAAATGGCAAAAAACAAAAAATATCACTGAATGATGCCAAACATAATTATGAACTTTTAATGTACTACTTTATATCTCAGAACAAGAATGTATTTTTAACATTTTCCAGTAGCTCTTGAGATAAAAAAAAAAAAACTTAGGGCGTACTCAATCTACCAAATTAAGTCATTGGTCTACGACAGAAAATCAATATATATTTTCTTCTATTAAATGCGGTTTGGCACTCTTCCATCGAAAAAAAAATAAATATCAAAATGTTACATAACAAAGCATTTCATATCGAAATATTATAGTAAACCATTTATACATTTATGCTGTTACATCAAATAGTAAAATACATAAAATACAATTTGCTTCTTGAAATCAAATCTTGAAAATCATCTCTCAAAGTCAAATATATTAGTTTTTAGTTTTTTTGTATAAAGCCATGAATCAAACTGAGTACTAAACTTATTTTTTTTTTTCAATTTATATGCAACAAATGACAAATTGATACACTTCAATACGTTCACAGAAATTGTAAAGTTATCATATAACACATGAACTAAATTTATGTCAGAATAAATTCAAGTAGAAGTTTGTTAACTTGAATTTGTTCAAATTTATACTTTTTATTTCCATTTCCTTTATCTTTAGAAAACCATCTTTTTGTAGATTTTCTTTAGTGAATGGAATATCTTTAAACTATTTACTTTTGTTGCTGTTGTTGATGAAAATACGATCAAATATTGCAGAGAAGCTAAATTTGAAACATAAAATTGTCTTCGACGTTATAAAGTATACTTTTCTATAATTTTACAGTTTGTAATCTTGCAATTTGGATGGTAACTTTATCCGGCGTCCATATCTAGAGTGAGCTTCTTGAGTATTTTGGCGTACTTCAGTTCTTGGTAATTGTTCATTGTCATTTGCTTGTTTATCTTGTTGTTGTTGTTGTTGACCACTGGTCCTGGTAGACGTGGTACGTAAAGGTTGCTCTGATCTCGACGAGGGTTGACGGTCTGGAGGGTCAGCTGGTGACGATGACCCAAGTTGGCGATGTTGATCTGATGATGATGACCGGAGTTGATAGTGTGGTCTGAGTTGGATTTGGTCTGTTTTTAATGGCCTGAGATGGTGTTGCGGCCTAGAATGAGATTGGCCAGATAGCGATGATGGCCCAAGTTGTGGTTGGTTTGCCAATGATGACGGTCCAGAATGTGTTTGGTCAGCCAGCGGTGATGATGATGGCCCAAAGTGTGGTTGGTAAGGTGATGACGGCCCGAGTTGAGTTTGGTCAGCAGACGATGACCCATAGGAATGACTGGTTGGCTGCTGCTGGGGTGGGACCGATTCGTCTGACCGTGGCTGGTGGTCAGAGTTTGTCAGCTGCCGGGAACCAGGGGATTGGTTTGGATTTTGTTGCTGAACAGACAAACCTGGCCTTGACTGTTGGTCATGGTTTGACTGCCCGTGATGAAGGAAGTGGTCTGGTGGTCTAGGTGACCACATGATGAAGGCAGAGTTATGATCTGGCTGGTTTGAGTGGATCTTACTCCTGGTCCCTTCTGTTGATTGGGGTGCCGGTGGACCTGGTCTTAGAGGTGTTGGAGGTTTTCTCATCCATCCTGGTAGAGTTTCAGATGTAGAGGGTGGGGAAGGAGGTAATGGTGTCTCCAAAGAGGATGTAGCTCGATATCTTTTCAGGCGATTGTGATGAACACGTCGCTTGGTCCTTTCATCATGGGTGTCTACGATGTCATAATTTAGTCCATCATTCGACGAAGAAGTGACAGTGAAGGGACCTTTCCAGTTAGGTTCAAGTTTGCTCCTGCTGGTGGTTGGGTCGTGTAACCAGACTAGGTCACCTGTGTCGTACTTGGCTGTACGGCTTCTTGAGTCGTAATGTAGCTTTTGTTGTTGTTGCTGTTGTTGAGTTTTCTGTCTGGTGTACTCCCATGCTTTCTTCAGTCGGTGTGACAGGTTCGAGACGTATTCAAGTACCGAGGTTCCAGATGAAGGAGGAGGAGCTGAACATGTGATGCCAGCTGGGATGCGGGCTTCTCTGCCATGCATTACCAGGTAGGGTGTCAGTCCCGTTGTAGAATGGGTGCTTGTATTGTATGCTAGCTGAAGTTGGTTAACGTGAGTATTCCATTCTCCTCCCTGATCAGAGATATACTTCGCTAGTTGATCTTTGATGGTGCGATTGCATCGTTCCACTATACCAGCTCCTTGGGGGTGATACGCAGTCGAGCGAGATTTCTTGATGCCCAATTTGGTGCATAACTCTTGAACTAATCTCGATTCGAATTGTCTGCCTTGATCAGTATGCAAAGTCTCTGGTACACCATGCTCTTTCACATACTCCTCGAACAGGTGCTTGGCAATGGTTGGAGCTGTTTGATCTTTCATGGGATAAATGTTTACATATTTGCTAAAATGGTCGGTCACGACCAACATGTAGCGGAAGCCTGTTCTTGTGATAGGAAGTTCAGCAATATCAGCGAAGACTATCTCCAGAGGGCGTGAAGTAGAAATTGGATGTAACGGGGCTTGGTGTCGAGGATTGGGTAGACGGAACGACTCACAGGCTGTGCATGTGTTGCAAAAATTGGTAATCTCCTTGTTCATGAAAGGCCAGTAGCACATTGATTCTGCTCTCTGTAGAGTTCGGTGTGCACTGAAATGTCCGGATGATGGATCACCGTGTAATTCCTTGAGTACTCTTGGGACAAGTGAGCTTGGTACCACGAGCTGGAGTATGGGGTTGCCTAACTTGTCTTTCTTCTTCCTGTACAGGATGCCATTGTAGAGGACAAGTCTCGGGTAATCCCATAGAAAGCGTTTGATCCGAGGGTTGTGCTTACGGATCTGTCGTTTGCCTAGTCGTTCACCATTGCTGATGTATTCGATTACCGTCCTGATGTCGTCATCGAGTTGCTGCTCATGTTGGACATCTACATCACTGTCGAGAATTATGCCATGATAGGGCTGGTGAGATTGTGATTCCAGTTGTGTTGAGGGTTGGGTAGAGGAGTCATTGACTGCAGGTTTACTTGATGCTCGTGATGACTTCTGTGAACGAGTTTCCACTGCATTGCACTTAGCTTGGGTGATGATTGACTCCCGTGTTTCACTCTTGGATGTTGAGGTGACTTGGTTCTCTTCAGGTCGTCTGGATAGTGCATCTGCATTCTTGAGTGATTGACCATTCTTGTGAGTTAGGCTGAATCTGTAAGAATTGAGTTCTACTACCCATCGTGTTCTCCTTCCAGTTGCATCATCTTGGATTGGGAACTTCTGGAGAGCTAGGAGAGGTTTGTGGTCAGTCACAATGGTGAAGTGTTGATATCGGAGAAAGTGACGAAAATGGCGAACTGAGAAGATGATGGCACAGAACTCTCTATCATATGTAGACCATTTCTTTTGGGTTGAGTTGAGAGTCTGGCTGAAGTAGGAGATAACCCTTTCCTTGCCATTCTGGATCTGTGAGAGGATTGCTCCGATAGCAGCAAGGGATGCGTCTGTTGACAGGATGAACTCCTTGTCGAAATCTGGGTAGGCGAGTAGAGGTGGGTTGGTCAGTGCCTCTTTCAGGTGTTGGAAGGCAGACTCGCACTCTGCTGTCCAGAAGAACTGTCGACCTTTATGTGTTAGGGTCGTTAGAGGGGATGCAACCTTGGAAAAGCTGGGTATGAACCGTCGGTAGAACGATGCCAGGCCTAAGAAGGATCGTACATGCGTTGGAGTTCTTGGCTGAGGCCAGGATTTGACCTTCTCTACGTTGTTTGGGTCTGGTCTTACTCCATTGGTGTTGATTACATAACCCAGGTAGGTAACTTCTTTCCTGAACAAGCTGCACTTTGAGGGTTTGAGTTTAAGTCCAGCGTCTTGGAAGCGTTGGAATACTTCTTGGAGGTTTTTGAGATGATCATCGAAGTCTTTGCCCATGACTATACAGTCATCAAGGTATACCAGGTATCTAGACCAGTGAAGGCCGTGGAGAACGACTTCCATCATACGTTGGAATGTCATAGGAGCGTTTACAAGTCCAAACGGCATGACGGTAAATTGGTATAGTCCTGTGCCTGTAGTGAAAGCAGTCTTCTCCTTGTCTTGAGGGTGAAGCTTAACCTGCCAGTATCCACTGGACAAGTCCATGACACTGAAATATGTTGATGAAGAAAGGGAATCAATTGAGTCGTCTTGTCGTGGAATAGGGTGAGAATCCCTGACAGTCACTGCGTTCAGTTTCCTGTAGTCCACGCAAAATCGGAAGGTGTTTTCTTTCTTTTTCACCATGACAATCGGGCTTGCCCAAGGGCTGTAGCTTTCTTCAATGATGCCCCTTTCTAGAAGATCGTCTACTTGCTTCTGAATTTCCACTCTCATTGCTGGGGAGGTTCTGTAAGCTCTTTGTCGTACTGGAATGTCTGTAGATGTGTTGATGTGGTGCTCAACAAAATCAGTCTGACCAATATCATGAGGCGTTGCACTGAAAATGTCTTGGTAAGCTTCGATTAGTTGCTCGGCTTTCTCATACTCTTGTGAGTTCAGAAGAAGGGAGAAGACCAGCAGCTAGAGACTTGTCTGATGTTTGTGTTTCTGTGTTGGCAGCTACACTGACGATCTCGTATTCTTCCTCGCTGTTCCCAGTCATTGAGAAGAAATGTCCAAGACAAGTTTCTGCAGGTAGATCCACTGCTTCATTGGAGGGGTTTATGAGGCGAACAAGAATGAGACCATCTTGAGGCTTGAATAAGGATCTGGCACCGATGACAGCGACGTGATCTTGAGTCATTGGATCAAAGTAGCCATTGTAGTCACTTGGTACGATGTCGAACTGTGGAGAAGACAATCTTCCTTGTACATGGGCTTCACACATGGGGGGAATATGAGAATGTCCCACCAGAGAAACTTTACACTTCAGCGGGGCTTGGATTTGTTGTCGGTCGAGGAAGGGAATGGTGGAGCCAGGCATGTTGAATGATGTTGGAGAAATAGTTGCCTTCTGTTTATCGATGAAGTCCCATCCTAGGATGATTGAGTGTGTGATGTTCCTTGCTACGATGAATTTGTGTTGCGTAGCCTTGTTTCCCAGGTGTATTGATGTTACCACTGTTCCAATGTTGTCTAGTGAGTTACCAGTGACGGAGGATGCCATGATTGTAAACTTCTCAAGTGGACTCCTTTGTGATGGAGGGATAGATGACAGAAAGTCGGCACTCAAGAGTGATATGTATGATCCGCTATCCACGAGGGCTAGTGCATAAACACTGTCAATAACAATAGGGATGTAGGGTGATTTCTCTGGAGCAATGGAGTCTACATGCATTTGGTTTTGGGCCTTGGTGGGTGTAGTTGACGAATGGCCCGTCTCATCAACTAGTAGAAGTTTTCCGGCTGTTGATCGTCAAAACGTACTGCTTGACGATAGGGAGCTTGACTGCCAGGATTACCGGTAGCTTGGTAACCTGTCATGGATGGGCGAAACTGTTGATCCCGCCTTGATGTCCGATTGTAGCCCGTTGACTGATGCGGTGAAGTTCCTGAATAGGCTTGGAAGTGGGGTGGATGTAGTTCTCGAACATTTCCCTGAATGTTCCATCGTGGGCTAGGAGATCTGTGTCGGGAGTACCGGGGACTTGGAGACCTGTATTGACGATGTTTGTCTGGATTGTGTGGGAAATAGTCCCTGGAGTGTGGACTTGGAGACCTGTGTCTATACTTTGGTTCCCAGGAGTGGTAAGCACGAGGGGTTGGTGATGGAGATCTGTGGTGTCTATACCTGTCACCGACTCTTGGTTCTGGGCTGCTATGTCGTTGTGGAGATCTGGTACTTGGTCTGGGATGAACTTTGGTCTTGGATTCAGTTTCTAGTTTCAAGCACATCCTTTCAAATTTCTGTTCTAATTCATTCAGTCTCTGTAGTACTAGCTGCATTTCTGACGACTGAGGGGTGGCGTCCTTAGTTTGGAGTTCCGTTGCCGCCACTTGCACACCAAAGTCTTGATGTGTTCGACTCGCTCTTTCAACTCGTAGTGCAATCTTCAAGGCCTCTTCAAAGTTGGAGCCTCCGAGTTCATGGATTTTGATTTGGAGGTTTTTATCTACTCCTGCAATGAATCGTCGGAATTTCTCTCCAGCTTTGGCTTGGTTGTCGTAGTTGGGGAATGCTTCTTCCACCATCGATGCTATGGCAGCAGCAAATACTTCAAGTGGTTCACCCAATCGGCGAGTGCGGGCCGTGATGCAGGACTTGAAAGTGTCAATGAATTGCGTGCGGCCAAAAACTTGGGAGAGTTTCTCCTTCACCACTGTAAAATCTTTCTTCTCAGTGGCAGTCATGCTTTCCCAGACGGTAAAAGCAGACCCTGCGAGTCTTGCTGGAAGGAGGGCGTGCAGATTGGTAGAACTATCTGAAAATGCTTCTGCAGTCACTTCAAATCGTCGTATCCATTGATGAAAGTCTTTGCCATCTTCTCCATTAAATACTTCAGGCAGCTCAATACGATAGGATGTCATGTTGACTAATAATGGATGTGAAGTAGGTTGACAAACTATTCATAAAGCTTGGTAGGTGGAGTGCATGTGTTGAGCGGCAAAACTGGAAATGAGGGTGTATTCTGCAACTATTTATATTGCTAACTCAAAATGATGTAGGGTGCAAGTTTGAAATTCAGAATGCCTTCACAAGATCCTATAGCTGTAGACTAGCTATAATCTGGCTGTAGACTGTGGCGAGTTACTAAAATTACAGGCTCTGCATAAAAGTGAAATATTCTCACTCACTGATAGAGAATAAATGTCTTCATTCACAAATTAAAGATGGAGGATGAAAACAAGGTTTGAGACACTTTCAGTTCAATCCTCAGCAATTCATGAAGGAGGGCGAATTCACAAAACACTCACTGTCACAATCTCAAGTAAAGATGGAGGGAGAGTACACAGTACATGAGTATGAAGAAGGGTGAATTCGTGCTATCAAACATTCACTTTCACAGTTAAAGATGAAGGGAGATTTTCACTTATAACTCACCACTCTGAAGAAAACTCTGAAGAAATTCTACATGTAGGTTGCAATAACAGTTGAGTGCAGAAGGAACACCGCTGCCACCAGTTGTAGCAGACACTACAAAATAGGTCTTGCAGGCTTGAAATCTGGAGATGCACTGAAGTATATTTTAATATAAACTCAAAATGGCTGACAAGTACATAAACAAAAATAACCAATCAGAAGTCTACAAGAAGTACCAATAAGAAAAGATAGAATGGGTCATGTGATAATTAAAGTCAGGGTTGGATGGTCAGTGAGTCATAGTCATAGCAGATGGTATGGCAGGCAAGGTTCAATGGGCCTGGGAGAGAACAAAAGATTTAAGGTGAATAGGGGTGACAAGAAAGGAATGTAGATAAGTGGAGCAACGTCTTCAAGAAAACGGGTAGAAGATTGAATAGAGAGAAAATGTAAATAAGAGGGTGAAGTGATCATGGAAACAAATTCATACTGTCATAATAATGTTACCTTACACTAGTCTTTGCCCCCATACATTTTGACACGTAAGTCAGAAGCTATAGGAGGAATACGAGAGCAATGAGTGCAAAAACCTGCTTCTCCTCACACAAAAAGCATGAAACCATGCATTTTCAGTCGAAAATAGACGGCGGTTTTTTTCATTCAATTAAAAAATAACTGATATCATGAGATGTAGAATTAATCAAAGTTTTATAAACCGTTTGCCCCCATGAAAAATCTTGCGCGGTTCTCGAGATATGATTTAAAATGTGCCGAAAAGGACGTGTTTTCGCCAAATTTCAATTTTACATTATTTGGCCTGCAACAGGCAGGCCAAACATTTGGGCCTGCCTGTTGCAAGCATGTTGTTATTGGTTGGCCTTATAATAGCTTGGAAAAAAATCCGGCCCCTATTTTGTGGGTTTGCCCAAGTGTGTTAAGAAATAAGAGACATGGGTCATAATAATACCATCATAACAAATACACAATTAGTTTTACAAGCACAATGAAATTTGCATCGTCCAAGTCAGAAAAAAATTCTGCCGTACACAACCCACCGGGCAAGCAACGCGAGGTCTGCCGGAGATCACGGGCGAAGGACCCTTGGTTGTTCCGTCAGCGTGTGCTTCTTGCCACTGAAACAGGGTTGCGCGATAGGATAAAAAGGCGTCTTAATTCCGGTAAAATATCAGCTTTCATCTTTATATATGCACAATTCATTGTCATAGAATGCTACTTACATTAGAATTTTACATAATTATTGTCATGATTTATTAAAAAATATTGACATCGTCATATAATATGAATAAAACGGAGGTACTTACCTCATTTTTCCAGTCATGGTTTCAGCGATATCAGCTAAACACTCTTTATGTTACGGGGCCCAGCTAGGTCACGCCAAACAAAAATAATTAATAAATAAATAAATACAAAAATCCTAGCTACGCCACTTGCCCTTTCGTCCCCGTGTGTTTTAATGCATAATTATTCAATTCTCCTATTTTTTTTGCACAAATAATGATTTCCTTGTCAAAAGCTTTTTTAGATACTGTTTTATTATATTTTCTACATCTTAGACAAAAGAAAAAAAAAAAAAAAAACAGCAAGAGTACATTTTTCAAAAATTTCTAAAACGTCTGTTACAAAAGTCTACTCAACACACCCATTCGAGGAAAGCCCCCCCGGTTGTCTCGAAGTGGCGCGTTCATTGAACTTCTCGCTGGGAAAGCATCCATTCGAGATAACCGGGGGGGCTTGTCTCGAAAGGGTGTGCCCGTTCCCGCTCCCATCCTGCTCCCGCACCCCACCCATTCGAGACAAGCCATTTTGAGTTCAATGTCACACTTGTTGGTAACAGTATTGGAAACATACACAAATAAACTACCTACCTGTCTTATTTATAATATGCTATTCCAGCGCTAGCGCTGCTCCTAAACGAGCCAGAATAAGACAGAAACTAACGTGCACTTACCGCAAGAGGGCTCACCTCCACAACGCCTTGCCAGGGCGACCCGGAAACCTGTCCTCCTTTTAATTGCGCTCTTTCTGAGCTCTTTGTGTTATTTTTGCATCAGGATTTCATCCATTTTAATCGTGGATATTTCACAAGATAAGGTCGGTCCGTTCCGCGCTCACTCCTCTTTGGTCGTGGACTGTTTGCTTGTCTCGTATTTTTCCCTTGCAGGAATTTGATCACTTTCTGACTTGTTTTCTTCGTGACATTTGAAACTTCTGTCTGTTTCTATGTCTTCCTCCTTCTAGTGCTTATTTCTGGCCGGATTATAAGCGCTATTTATTCTTTTAATTCTGTTGATTCTCAAGACATTTTGGGAATCTTACGAATTATTATCTTTATCATTTATCATTTATGTCTGTTTTTCTTTCTGACAGAGTGTTGCTAAGAGGGTGCCATCGATTTACGGCCCAGTGGGACCATCACCCGCTGTGTCCACGGCACCGCGACTGCTCTAGCGGCGGGGTCTGTCAAGGGGAGACTATTGCCGGGGATTGGTCTCACCTCTCTCCTCTCCCTCACATCAACATTTTGGAGTTCAGGGCGGTGATGCTGGCTCTTGCCCACTTCCAATCACGTGTCCAGGGCCGGGCAGTCACTGTCCAGACGGACAATGTTACTGTCGCAGCCTACATCAACAAGCAAGGGGGACACATTCCAGGGATCTGAACAGTCCGGCCGCCCAGCTCTAGGGGTGGTGCCGCAACTACGGTGTGACCCCAGTGGCATCATATATCCCGGGGCAAGACAACCTGGTAGCGGACTTTTTGTCCAGGGGCAGTTCGCTGCCGTCGGAGTGGATGCTCGATCCCTCCGTCCTCAGATTGTGTCCCATCTTTTCAGTCTGTTGGAAGTGGACCTGTTTGCCTCGTCTCTGAACCACCAACTTCCAAGGTACTGCTCCAGGGTGAAGGATCCGGACGCCTGGGGCGGGATCCAGGGTTATGCCTTTCCCTCCATCAATCTAGTCCCCAGGGTGTTAGAGAAGGTCCGGCAAAACCGAGCGACCCTTGTGTTAATAGCCCCTTGCTGGCCCAAGCGCCCATGGTTTCTGGAACTTGTGGAGCTCCTGGCAGGTCATCCGAGGTTGCTCCCCTGCGCCAGCCACTCTCGGGGATTATGCATCCTGACCCATCCAGGCTCAACCTGACTGTCTGGCCATTATCTGGGAAACGGTCCGTGAGGCGGGCCTTTCTGAGAGGGCTGCGGACATCTCTAGGAGCCACAGAAATTCCACCAGGGAAGCCTACAATTCCCTTTTGGCAGGATTCTTCCACTGGTGTGAGGAGCACTCAGTTGCTCCCTGTTCTGCCTCTTTGAGTGCGGTAGCGGATTTTCTTATTCACCTTTTTGACCGGGGCCTTTCCATTTCCACCATCCGGGGCTATCGGTCGGCGGTGGCGGTAGTCCACAAAAGTTTCCGGGACGGTTCCAGCATTTCTAATGCTCCGGATTTGTCCACACTCTTGCGTTCCTTTTTTCTGAAGAGACCTCCATCTCGGAAGTTGTTGCCCGCCTGGAGTCTTCCTATGGTACTGAAGGCAATTAGCCTGGCCCCTTTTGAGCCCATGGCTATGGCGTAGCTGAGGGACCTGTCTATCAAGACAGCGTTTCTTTTGGCCATTGCTTCTGGTCAAAGGCGGAGTACCCTGCAGGCATTGTCCATTGCCTCTGGGCATATCTGCTGGGAACGAGGCAGTGTACGCTTGATCCCTAAGGCTTCCTACATTGCCAAGAATCAATCGCCTTCTTCGGGGGCTGGTTGAAGTTGTGGTTCAACCCTTGTCCGATCTATCCGGTGCGGCGGAGGACAAGGTTTGGTGCCCGGTTAGGGCTCTTAAATGGTATCTAAGTAGTAAAACTAAGCACATCCGTCAATCCGACCAACTGTTTATCTCTTTCAAGGCTCCTTATGGACCGGTTTCCAGGGACACAGTCTCCCGCTGGTTGGTGGAGGCTATCAAGTCTGCGGGTCCAGAAGCCCTTGTGCCGGGGATGTCTCCCCGTGCTCACGATACCAGTTAGTACCTCTTGGGCCCTGTTCCAGGGTGTCACGGTAGAGGAAATTCAGAACGCAGCCTTCTGGAGTTCACCTACCCCTTTCATTTCCTTAAAGGATGTCCCCGCATCGGAATCTGCGTTTTCGCAAGCGGGTCTTGCTGTGGGGGCAGGTTCCCGATAGTGGTTCGCTTACCGCATTCGGGGGGAAAATGGTGCACCTGACGCCTCCCCTTTTTATTGATGTAGATCATGAGAATCAGGCGTGATTCTCTTATCTACGAGATAAACTACCTACCTGTCTTAGCTCGCTCCCTCCTTCCCCGCTCCGTGCTGCCCTTCCGACACTAGCGGTTGCTGTGTGGCATGTTGGGAGGACGGGTTTCCGGGTCGCCCTGGCAAGGCGTTGTGGAGGTGAGCCCTCTTGCGGTAAGTGCACGTTAGTTTTTGTTTTATTCTGGCTCGGTTAGGAGCAGCGCTAGCGCTGGAATAGCATATTCTCATGATCCACGATCCCAGGCTCGAGAGTTCAGCACTCCGCACTCCCGGATCAGGAAACATTGACATCTTAACTCAGGGCGAGCGTGGGATTACCGTCCCTTCCTACGTCTTTTGATTAAATTAAGGTTTTTAGTTCAAATTTTTTAGATAATTTGCCCAGACAAGTTTGACCGAAGAGGTCACTTCTCTGTTACACAAGATAACAATAGAGAGGATTCAGGATTCCCAGTGCTTTGTCTGTTCCCAATTTGTTTGTCTCCATGCAGAATTGAGGGGACTTGGGCATAATTTTGAATTTAAAAAGGATAAACTAGTTAATTCACAGTCCTACCTTTCAGGTGGAACATCTTCATATCATCCTTACCCATTTCAAGCCTGAATACTGGGCAGTTCCCTTGGACCTTCAGGACGTGTATCTATATGTTCCTATTCACTCAACATTCATGAATTTTCTTTGGGAAATCAGTTCCATTTTTTCCCCCCAGTGTTCTTCAATATTTTAGGCGCTGTTCTAGTATTTTCAAGAGGTATATGTAAAGCCCATCCTGCTTCGGATCGGGTCGCCAAACTTCAAGAATTTCTGGCCATCGCGATCGCTCATCCTCCCTCGAGCGCGAAGGTTTGGGCCGTCTTTTTTGGTCTTGCAAGCTTGGTAGAATTTGTTCCCAACTGTCGACTTAACATGCGGCCTCTTTATCCTTACCTTCTAGCTCCCTGGGTCCTCTCTCCAAAGGAGTTCCCAGGTGCGAAAGTCCCCGTCCGTCTCTCATTCATTGGAAGGTAGACTCCCCCTTATTCCGGGGGAAACCCTTCACTTTCTAGCCTCCATTGTTTACATTTAATACGGATGCTTTAATGATGGTTTGGGGTGCTCATTGCGAGGGCCAACTCCTATCAGGCGGTTGTCCTTTGGAGATGCGATCTGGTCAGAACAACTTTCTGGAGCTGTGAGACGTTTTTCTAGCCCTCCAGGGCTTTGCTCAACTTCTAACGCTTGAGTCTGTTATGATCAAATCGGACAATCAAACAGTAGTTTCCTACTTCAGACGGGAGATTCACTCCCTTTCTCTTTGTCACATTGTTTGTCAAATTTTGAATTAGTGCATTCATCGCAACATCCATAATATTGATGTCCCACATTCCAGGAGTCAGGAATGTCATTGCCGATCTTCTTTCTTGTGACCAATCCCTTCCTTCAAAGTGGTTTCTCCACCCTGGAATCATGAGGATGATCCTAAGATCTCCTTTAGAATCCAACCTCAGTCACCAGCTGCCGATCTACTACTCCAGAGAAATAGATCGAGCAGCAGGAAAAACTGGCGCATTTTTCCTCCTATTGATAGATTTTGTGTGGTCAGCTTTTTCCGCACTTCATCTTATCTTGAAGGTTCTAACAAAGGTTTTTCAAGACCAGGCAGAAATTCTTATTGTTCTCTGGTGGGCTTTCGCTCTGTGGTTCACGGAACCGGAGTCACTTCTCAGGGGACCTCCCAGGTCACTCCCCCTTTGACCCGACCTCCTATCCCGTTGATAAGAGGTCGACGTCTCGCCTTCTTCCAGGTCAGTTGAATTCTGAGGTTGACACTGTAACGCATTATCGGGAGCTGCTGAGCTCACTGCCGAATGTCACAGACAATCTACTAGAGACACTTACAATTCCAGGTTCTCTGTCTACTTCAGGTGGTGTGACACTAACAAAATTTGTCATTGCCCTGCCCCTGCAAAGAGGATTGTGGATTTCTTTATTGACCTGTTTGATAGAAACGCTGGCCCCTTTTTTATCTCTCGCCTTTCGTTTTGTGGATCTCCCGACGGTTCTTCAGGCTCTTCTCGAGCACTTGGCAACGACCTCTCTCATGAACTTAACTCGTAAGTCAGTCTTTTTAACTAGCAACTGTTTCTGGGCGTCGTCGGAGCACTATTCACGCTCTCCCTGCAACACCGGGACAATTTCGTTTGGGAAAAAGTTGGAGTTCACTTGATTCCACACCTCATATTCCTTGCTAAGAATCACAGAGAAAATTCTACTCCGGTGGAGATTTTTCTCCCAGAACTTAAATCCTTCTCATCAGTAGAAGAGGATAAGCTCTTGTGCCCTGTCCGTGCCTTAAAGTAGTATTTGAATCAAACTTGTGATCTTCATAGAGGTTATCAACTTTTCATTACATGCCGAGCTGCTCCCATAGATTCAATTTTTCGTTGGTTGTTTCTCGCTGTTAAAGCTGCAGGCTCTTCTGCCCTTAATTCGGATCAGATTAGAGCTTTCCGATGTTCATAGCCTAAGTGCTTCTTAGGCTTTACTTAAGGGTGCCCTTCTTGAGGATATTCTCCAAGCTGCATACTAGGTCTCCTCCTATACCTTCATTGTTGCTACATGAAAGATGTAGTCTCCAGAGATGCCTCCTTTGCTGCTTCGGATCTTTCCGCAGCTAATAAGGTCTCTGAAAATTTTTGACTGAGGTTTTTTTTTTGTGTCGGAAGTGCTGCCACCCCATTTTTTTTTGTGGTGGTCTTTGTATCTGACAAAGAGGTAATTACATGTATGTATTTTGCTAGTAGATTATTTGAATCCATAGGAATTCCCTATCTACTAGAAATACATACTTACCTCTTTGTCGCCCTCCTCTTCCCCTTTTCGCACTAATGTTCCTCCACGTGGTTGACTTGCCAAGGAAAGAAGGAAGTTGGTTTCAGGGGGAACTTAGAGGGCGACGGGGGCCCAGAATGGCTGTGGTCGAGAACAACATTAGGCGAATTAGCAATGCCGCCAGCGGAATTGCATCTGACAAAGAGGTACGTATGTATGTCTAGTAGATAGGGAATATGATCAATGAAGGGCTGGTCACATATATCCGATAACGATAATGAAATTTTTCATGAAAGGTACACCCTAGAGCTGCCCAACTATTAACAAAAATGAGCATACTCACAGGTACTCACCATATATTATGATGTACCTTTAATTGAAAATCTTGTTATCGTTATCAGACAAATGTGAACAGCCCGTTAGAATACCTACATTCTAGAACCAATTTTATAAATTTTATCATTTTTACCACTTGTATTGTCAATATTTGTTTTCAGTTGGGGCAAACTGTTCTTACATTAGTTCCGATGATCAGAGGGAAACGGTTTTTCGTTGTCTGTAAGTGATTCATACTTCCTCTCACTTTTACTCCATCTTCTCATTCTTTTTGTTTTTATTGCGTTATTGCATCGCTTTTGTTATGTCTTTTCATATTCCATTTTCTTCTTATTATACCCCCGCCAAACGAAGTTTGAAGGGGGTATATAGGAATCAGTTCATGGTTGGGCGGGCGGGCGGTCAGGCGGGCGGGCGGTCGGTGCAAGACATGTTTTTCGGATGAGTCGGAATATGCGTTGCCATGGTAACGGCATATTTATAGCAGAAAATCAAGGAAACACATTGCGGATCGAACTACTTCCTCAGTTTTTGACCGAAAGTCATGAAATTTGGTACACACATTGGTCTTGGTGGGAAGATGTGCAAGACATATTTTTCGGATGAGTCGGAATCTGCGTTGCCATGGTAACGGCATATTTATGGCAGAAAATCAAGGAAAACAGCTTGCGGATCGAACTACTTCCTCAGTTTTCGACCAAAAGTCAAGAAAGGCTGTTGTCACGGGGCGGGGGTATTAATCATCATCTTCAGTGATATTTCTAGTTCTTCATCTTCTTCTTTGCGTCATCAAAACCAGTGGTAACTCATTGTGTTTGTTCACCCTTTTCTTCTGCTGTGTTCTTCCCTGTCCTTTCTTCCTCCATGTTTAGTTCTTCCCCCACTTCTTATTTTTCTACCTAATTTTTGTGTATCACTTTTCAACCCTAGTTTGCAAGCACAGACCCTAATTTGTGACTTGAGAAATAGTCCAAAACTCTGGGCCTTTCTTTATTTTTTTGTCTGTCCATCTTTATAAGAAGAAAGGAGAAGGAAAGAGAAGCATGAAATGATGTCAATATTTTTCAACATCACTCTACTGATCAGACCTGCACTCAAAGGAGACTTATTTCACTGTTTATATAAACAGTGGAATTTAGGGGTTAAATATATGCAGAATTGGCCGCAAAGAGAGCAGAATTGGACAGGATTATTTACATCCATACATAAATCCATGTATCTACCTATTATTGCTAGTCTTCCGACTGCGCAACCCTTGTAAAAAAGAACCATAGTACCCATGGTAATTTGACAGTAATTTGATCAAATATTCAAATCATGCAGAGTACTAGATCAAATTACCATGATGATTTGATGGTAATTCGGTCAAATTACCATGGATACTATGGTACTTTCTTACAACGGAAGCCATTGGAGTACCAAAAAGGTCACAAATAGTGCATATCCCCCCTCCTCAGGATGCCGCCTTCCTCCGTACACATTGCCAGAAGTGCAAGTTTATTTGTTTTCTTTCATACTCGCAGCCTCTAGAGACTGGAGCTAAGTTACATGTACATTACGCCGCAAATTTTCTCTGTTTTTGCACGTTTTGGATGCAATATCTGATCAAATTTTTCATTCAAAAGTTTTTTATTGTCATTTTGATTGGCTCCTATAAGTCACGTTTGTTTATTTAGAAGGAAAATTAGGTTATTTTCTTCTAACTTTTTTTCCTCTTTCGTAGCCAGCCCCACACACTCGCTAAGGTGTATTGCTTGGGCTGCTCTGCCCTGTCTTGCTTCATTTGCATAACTTAGGGCTTGGTTGCTTGTGTCGAGTTGAGTGCATATCCCTCTGTTTGAGTGTGATTCCTTTTCGTCAGTGTTTCATACTTGATTTTTTTTGTGTGTGTATCTCTTTGCGTGAGAATTTATCACACTCGGCTACACTCAGTCTTCTATGGCTTGTCTCGAATGGGTGGGGTGCGGGAGCGGGATGGGAGCGGGATGGGAGCGGGAACGGGCACACCCTTTCGAGACAAGCCCCCCCGGTTATCTCAAATGGACGCGTTCCCAGCGAGAAGTTCAATGAACGCGCCACTTCGAGACAACCGGGGGGGCTTTCCTCGAATGGGTGTGTTGAGTAGACTTTTGTAACAGGCGTTTTAGAAATTTTTGAAAAATGTACTCTTGCTGTTTGTTTTTTTTTTCGTTTTTCTTTTGTCTAAGATGTAGAAAATATAATAAAACAGTATCTAAAAAAAGCTTTTGACAAGGAAATCATTATTTGTGCAAAAAAAAATAGGAGAATTGAATAATTATGCATTAAAACACACGGGGACGAAAGGGCAAGTGGCGTAGCTAGGATTTTTGTATTTATTTATTATTATTTTTGTTTGGCGTGACCTGGGCCCCGTAACATAAAGAGTGTTTAGCTGATATCGCTGAAACCATGACTGGAAAAATGAGGTAAGTACCTCCGTTTTATTCATATTATATGACGATGTCAATATATTTTAATAAATCATGACAATAATTATGTAAAATTCTAATGTTAGTAGCATTCTATGACAATGAATTGTGCATATATAAAGATGAAAGCTGATATTTTACCGGAATTAAGATGCCTTTTTATCCTATCGCGCAACCCTGTTTCAGTGGCAAGAAGCACATGCTGACGGAACAACCAAGGGTCCTTCGCCCGTGATCTCCGGCAGACCTCGCGTTGCTTGCCCGGTGGGTTGTGTACGGCAGAATTTTTTTCTGACTTGGACGATGCAAATTTCATTGTGCTTTTAAAACGAATCGTGTATTTGTTATGATGGTATTATTATGACCCATGCCTCTTATTTCTTAACACACTTGGGCAAACCCACAAAATAGGGGCCGGATTTTTTTCCAAGGCCAACCAATAACAACATGCTTGCAACAGGCAGGCCCAAATGTTTGGCCTGCCTGTTGCATGTTGTTAATATTATTACTGTTGCTAAACATAGTGGGCCTGCCTGTTGAATGTTGTTATTGGTTGGCCTTATAATAGCTTGGAAAAAATCCGGCCCCTATTTTGTGGGTTTGCCCAAGTGTGTTAAGAAATAAGAGACATGGGTCATAATAATACCATCATAACAAATACACAATTAGTTTTACAAGCACAATGAAATTTGGGGGTCTGCTCGCTAGTCATAAGGACCGCTATTCATAAAAAAAATTATTCATAAGGACCGCTATTCATAATAAGACATAGGGTTGCCATTCATAAGGGTAATTATTCATAAGGACCACCATCCATAATAAGACATAAGGATCGCTATTCATAATATGGAAAGAGGGTCGCTATTCATAATACCAAATCAGGGTCGTTAATCATAAGGGTCCCTATTCATAATACGAAAATAGGGTCGCTATTCATAAAGGTCGCTATTCATAAAGGTCGCTATTCATAAAGGTCAATATTCATAAGGGTCGCTATTCATAATCGAAGAAGAGGGTTGCTATTCATAATCGGAGAAGAGGGTCGCTATTCATAATCGGAGAAGAGGGTCGCTATTCATAATCGGAGAAGAGGGTCGCTATTCATAATCACAAAAGAGGGTCGCTATTCATAATCACATAAGAGGGTCGCTATTCATAATCGGAGAAGAGGGTCGCTATTCATAATCACAAAAGAGGGTCGCTATTCATAATCACAGAAGAGGGTCGCTATTCATAATCGGAGAAGAGGGTCGCTATTCATAATCAAAGAAGAGGGTCGCTGTTCATAATCACAGAAGAGGGTCGCTATTCATAATCAAAGAAGAGGGTTGTCATTTAAATCAAATAAGAAAGGGATATGGAGGAAGGACAACCCAAGGCCCAACGGTATTGTATTTAAGAAAGCTCTATGCAATGCATTTTAATAATTAAAAAAACGATGTCTAATCCATACATCTACGTGGGTGGAGAGGACCCCCCCCCCATCCACATTGAATATTGGAGTGTCATTGCCACACCTATTTTAGAGTTAGGGGAAGTACTGATTGTCTATTTATGTACCCTGTTCGTTCTTTCTTTTTTCTTTTTCCTCCTCTCTCTCTCTCTCTCTCTTCCTCTTTCCTTCCTTTTCCAGCTTCTTGTTTCTTTGTTTCTGCATGGTTTTCTGCAAGACATGGACCTCTTGCTTGTACTCTTATTTCCTTTTGTATACTGTTTACGTAGATTTATCATGGAATAATTATTGTCATGCCTCTTTCTCAATGTGTTAATATATTTTTGATACATGTGCATTAATATATTTTTCTGTATTCATTCTTATCCATCACGTGCAATTTTTTATGCTTGAAATTGGGAAATCAGATTGTAACACAATTTGTATCCTTGTTCCATGACAATAAATGAATCACTGAATCATCCAGATCCTCCCGTTTCTCAACTCCTGTGAAGACCTAATCCTTAGCCTTTATCTCAAGTTCCAGCAATCGTCCATTTGGGGGGAGATGAGGGGAAAGTTGGGCGGGGAGGGGGGGGGGTGGGATTCTCGTAGGGGGTATTTGTCCTGGAGATTAGTTGTAGGGGTAATTGTCCGGATACGGGCTTAGAAATTGCCGCGAAAAATTTGCTTTCGTTTTTATTTTGGGGTGGAATAGTAATATTTTCATAATACGTGATTTAGTAACGTACAATTCATTGGCATCTACCGTTTTTACAGTGTGCCCCTGTTTATGGGCATGGATGGGAATGAAGTATGCCCTCCCACGGTTGGGACTTTCAAATTTCCCCGAGTTAAAAATCACCTCTCAGAGCATTTGAGTGCATGTTCTTTCATGGTAATTACTAACTTATTTATTTCATTATATTCTTTGAAATCTTTATTTCGGTCTTCCTTATCATAATCTTAACAAAAATCATGACAAAAATTATCACCATGTTGATCGATCGTGATCCTATGAATAATAATCATCATGGTCATCCTCCTCCTCCTCCTGATCATATTATTTGATCATGTCATTTATTGAAGGTGAATTATTGCGGGGGGATGATACAAGCCAATCCTACAGGCCACCCCCCCCCATTACAAGGGCATGCGCATCATGTATTTTCTATGTTTGTTTGATCTTAATTCAATTCTATCAAATTTATTCCCATTTCTTTATACTGTAAAGCATATTGGTTGTATGTAAACAACCACAGGACCAACGGCTTTAACCCTAACAGAGCCGGGTTATTTTAGACCCATCTCACAGCCGGGGGTGGGGGCTGATTCCGCCCCCTAAGATCTCGGCCGTCCACCGCGCACACGTCGCCGGCCACGTAATCTACAAAACTGTATAGTCAATTTCTCCGAAAAATTTAATAACTAATTAATTATGCAAATTTATTCATAAACTTAATTTGCTCTAATTAATTAATTAAAGCCCCAAAACTGCTAATTTCTGGTATAGAGACTCTTTGTCAGATTCTGATCAAATAAACCGGTAAAAATCCCTTTTTTCTTATGTTTTTTATTGTTTTTTTCGATGGAATTTGTCGGCGACACTATTTTAATCCTAAACAACATAAAATTAATTGTTTTTAAACAGTAAAAGTAAAAATAATGAAACATTTATGAATTTTAGCTGGAAACACAATTTGGATTGGATTTGTACACGAAATCACGTTTTTGAACAATTTTGGGTCTGACATGCACTTACGAAATGTTGGGTAACTCCGGAACCGCACGCGCGGACATCACAAATTTGGTCTCAAAAGTTGCGCAAGACTTGAAAGAAAAAAGTAGTGAAGCGGCGTGGTGACTGCTTTTCGCAATGCGAACATATTACTGGAAACGTCGAGGGACTTGAGGTTAATGCCTTACCAAATGACATGAGTGCATCCTGGTTTCAAACACGCATCCTTCAGTTACAAAGCCACTGTTCGACCTCTGAGCTATCTCGCCTATCTCTGAGGATTATGGACATGATAGAACAACACCTGGTGGCAACACCTACTACAGCACCCCCCCCCCCCCCCGCCACCCGCACACAGACTATGCAATTTATGAATTGCTTTGACGAAAATTGTCAGTACTATGTGTTTGTACCGAAACAAGATGGGTAGAATAGCGCAACGTGATCGGACTGATGGGGGGGGGGTGACACAGGCGTAGCCAGGATTTTTCAATATGGTGCCAAGCGTGCCAATTTGGTGATGAGCACTCTTTGCGTGCTCCCCAGGGGGATGGATGCAGGGAGGGGGAGATTCCCCCATAGAGTTGTTAGGGGTATGTAACTATATGGTTTTCCCTCCCGTGCGAAAGCTCTGACGTTTTATAGCAAATCTGAGATAAAGATAATGGCTCGTCGCAATACTGCACAGTATGTAACAGGGGTGGGTGCATGGAGAGGGGGGGGGGGGGGGGGGGGGGGGGTCCCTCAGACGTTTTGTAGCAAATTTGGGAGAAAGATAAAGGCTCGTACATTTAGCACCTCCTTTTAGGCGGAAAGTCAATTCGACACCTACGCAACGCTTCCTCACGCTTTTTCCCTCTCGCCTGTTTTTAAGGGGTGTATTTGTTTCATCGCCCGTCCCCATATTGGCTCGACACAGCCGTGGGGTGTCTAGATCCCATCCAATATTATTATTTTTGTTCTTTCATATTTGAGTGTTCATTGAACAATGAAAATCATATTATAATATTTGACAAATAATCCTAACCCTAACCTATTCTTCGATTATGAACAGCGCCCCTCTTTCGTGATTATGAATAGCGACCCTCCCTCTTTGATAATGATTAACGACCCTCATCTTCGATTATGAATAGCGACCCTCTTCTGTGATTATGAATAGCGACCCTCTTCTCTGATTATGAATAGCGACCCTCTACTTCGATTATGAATAGCGACCCTCTTCTCTGATTATGAATAGCGACCCTCTTCTTTGATTATGAATAGCGACCCTCTTCTGTGATTATGAATAGCGACCCTCTTCTTCGATTATGAATAGCGACCCTCTTCTTTGATTATGAATAGCGACCCTCTTCTGTGATTATGAATAGCGACCCTCTTCTCCGATTATGAATAGCGACCCTTATGAATATTGACCTTTATGAATAGCGAACCTTATGAATATTGACCTTTATGAATAGCGACCCTTATGATTAACGACCCCGATTCGGTATTATGAATAGCGACCCTGTATCTGTATTATGTATAGCGACCCTTATGACTTATTATGAATAGCGGCCCTTATGAGTAATGACCCTTTTCTTCGATTATGAATAGCGACCCTCTTCTCATATTATGAATAGCAATCCTTATGAATAATGCTCCTTATGAGTTTATGAATAGTGACCCCCTTTTCGCTTTATGAATAGCGACCCTACAGGTATAGGAAATTACACGTTATGACTAGCGGTCCTTATGAGCCACTGATCCTTATGACTAGCGGTCCTTATGACTAGCGAGGTTACCCCGAAATTTGCATCGTCCAAGTCAGAAAAAAATTCTGCCGTACACAACCCACCGGGCAAGCAACGCGAGGTCTGCCGGAGATCACGGGCGAAGGACCCTTGGTTGTTCCGTCAGCATGTGCTTCTTGCCACTGAAACAGGGTTGCGCGATAGGATAAAAAGGCGTCTTAATTCCGGTAAAATATCAGCTTTCATCTTTATATATGCACAATTCATTGTCATAGAATGCTACTTACATTAGAATTTTACATAATTATTGTCATGATTTATTAAAATATATTGACATCGTCATATAATAGGAATAAAACGGAGGTACTTACCTCATTTTTCCAGTCATGCTTTCACTAGTTTCAGCGATATCAAAATATCAGCGGGGAAATGTGGAATTGTCATAGTCTCAAGACAAGTCGTTACGTGTTATTTAAATTCATTGCAAAAATTAATAACGATTGATCGCTATGAATCATGCTCTAATAGCCTTTGACTGAAAGGGGGGGGGGGCTTTGTGTTACGGATTTTAGCGATTGATTGCCATTAGCGCTTGATCGGAGTTTATAAACACTCTTTATTTTACGGGGCCCAGGTCACGCCAAACAAAAATAATATATAATAAATAAATAAATACAAAAATCCTAGCTATGCCACTTGCCCTTTCGTCCCCGTGTATTTTAATGCATAATTATTCAATTCTCCTATTTATTTTGCACAAATAATTATTTCCTTGTCAAAAGCTTTTTTAGATACTGTTTTATTATATTTTCTACATCTTACACAAAAGAAAAAAAAAAAAAAAACAGCAAGAGTACATTTTTCAAAAATTTCTAAAACGTCTGTTACAAAAGTCTACTCAACACACCCATTCGAGGAAAGCCCCCCCCCCCCCCCCCGGTTGTCTCGAAGTGGCGCGTTCATTGAACTTCTCGCTGGGAACGCGTCCATTCGAGATAACCGGGGGGGCTTGTCTCGAAAGGGTGTGCCCGTTCCCGCTCCCATCACGCTCCCGCAACCCACCCATTCGAGACAAGCCGTCTTCTATTGCTGTGCATGGAGTGAGTGTGATTAGGGTGCCATTGCATAAAGACTTACTGTTATAGTAACTTTGCCATCAATGGTAACTACCATGGTAACGTTGCTCAAGAGCCAATCAAAATCCAGTATTCCATGAAAGGTTACTATAAGCAAAGTATAGCAAGTTTTATGCAACGGCACCAAGGTCTGCACCCCTCTCACGTGGGGTGTCCACCGGGCTTGCCTGATGCTCTGAATCAGCCCAAGCCCTCTTGTGCCAAGAAGCGTGGTTCAGATGCTGTGGTGCATGATACCCAGCAAGAAACCCGAATGGAAAAGGACGAAATCAAAGAGGTGTTGTGGTCTAGTGGATAAGTCACTGGACTGCAGATCATGAGGTACAGGGTTCGAATCCCCTCACGGCACTAATGTCCTTTGGCAAGACTCGAAGTGGTGCGTTCATTGAACTTCTCGCTGGGAACGCGTCCATTCGAGATAACCGGGGGGGCTTGTCTCGAAAGGGTGTGCCCGTTCCCGCTCCCATCACGCTCCCGCAACCCACCCATTCGAGACAAGCCGTCTTCTGTTGCTGTGCATGGAGTGAGTGTGATTAGGGTGCCATTGCATAAAGACTTACTGTTATAGTAACTTTGCCATCAATGGTAACTACCATGGTAACGTTGCTTAAGAGCCAATCAAAATCCAGTATTCCATGAAAAGTTACTATAAGCAAAGTATAGCAAGTTTTATGCAACGGCACCAAGGTCTGCACCCCTCTCACGTGGGGTGTCCACCGGGCTTGCCTGATGCTCTGAATCAGCCCAAGCCCTCTTGTGCCAAGAAGCGTGGTTCAGATGCTGTGGTGCATGATACCCAGCAAGAAACCCGAATGGAAAAGGACGAAATCAAAGAGGTGTTGTGGTCTAGTGGATAAGTCACCGGACTGCAGATCATGAGGTACAGGGTTCGAATCCCCTCACGGCACTAACGTCCTTTGACAAGACTCTAATCCACATTTTCCACTCTCCACCCAGGTGTAAATGGGTACCTGATATGATTGAGCTCTAGTTACTTTGGCGGCTCGGCTATAACCGGGGTAATAATGTCTAAGCGCCATGAGCGTCACTGCATGACGGATATGAGCGCTATATATATAAGTGGCCATTAGTATTATTATTATTATACCCCCGCCAAACGAAGTTTGAAGGGGGTATATAGGATTGTGGATTTCCAATCATGGGTTTTGTGTATTATGTACAATCTGCTTTCCATAGGCGCGCTGAGTCCGCGGGAGGCGCGGTTAGGGGCCTTAGTTGTGGATAATATGTCTTCAAGCGATGCTGTACGGTGATACGCTTAGATAGGTGGGGCCCCAAACTGCGCACATTGCGAACAACCCGCGTGTTTGATTTGTACACAATTTGTATTGGCTGTGTGTGTGTGTATACTACATTGTATCGCGTGTGTGTGCACACACGTGTATACCTGTTACTATGCGATATATGCACGCCGTGACTTGCCCGTGCCGTGTATCGCATTCGCCCGTCCTAGAAGCTGCTTCATCGGGATTTTATCTGGATTTTATCATTATATTGTCAGTTACCAACATAAACTGTGGATCATGGCGTCAAAATCCAGAAAACAAACTTTCCGACCAGAATATACCACCAGATGGCCATGTATTGTTTGTTTCTAAAAAAGATGTTTTCACTGCACGATGCGAGCTGTGTAATTCTGACTTCAACATTTCACACGGAGGTGCCAATGATATCCAGGCACACTTGAATCGGAAAAAACATGTCAGCTTGGCTTCAAGTGCTGCAAGTTGTCAGGATCTTGGACAGTTGTTCAAAAAGACTGACTATTCAACAATCAGGGCAGAAACACTGATGGCGAATTTTTTTACATTTGTTTAGCATTGCAGCAGCTGTGCAATCAGTGCATTCAAGGAATAAACATTTTTAGGAACCCATTTACATGTACTCTGCTTGGGTTGAGTTGAGTGTAGCCAATGTACTGTAGGACATGTTTGGCCAAATAACTGACATGTAGTGGCTGGAAATGTGTACCTTGATAACAGTCCGGTGACTTTTTGATGTGTCATCCGACAGCTTCAGGATAGCGATACATTAAGGTGAGAGATTTTTTCAAAAAATACTTTTTTTTGTCAAAAAATACTGTTTTTTCCTTCTAAGAATACTTTTTTTGTTGATGAAGGTTGGCATCTCTGCTCTGGCCCTGTGGAGATCTTTCTTTATAGTCCCTTAGCAGACCTTTCCTTGATTCGTGAAGATAAGGTCTGGTGCCCTGTGAGGGTCCTGAAATGGATTTAGATAAGACTAAGACTTGCCATAGAGATGATCAACTGTTCATTGTCACCCGTGAGCCCTTCTCCCCTACTTCCCAAGAATATATCTCAAGATGGATTGTTGAAGCCATCTAGGCCGCTGGACCAAGGCTTTTAATCTCTAGAGATAAACTCTGTGCTTGTGACACTAGGGGCATTAGCACTTTTTTGGGCTCTTTTTCAGGGTGTGTCGCTCGTAGACATCATGAAGGCTGCATATTGACGTTCCCCAAATTCTTTTACCTCCTTCTATCTCTGAGATATTCCGCTCGATGAAGAATCCTTTTCTACTGTGATGTTGAGAGTGGCAACGCCCTCACTTGACCCCTTGTAACCTTCCTCATTTGGGACATGCACCCCGGTTTTAATCAGTGCTAATCTAGCAATAATAGGAATATACATTGATTTATTGTAGTAAAATCAGAACTGATTTTATTATTTGCTAGATAAATCTACATACATGTATCTACCTGTGTCCCACCCTCCTACCCCTCTCCTTGCCTGGCTGCGCGTTGAGGGGAAGAATGTGCGCACCCTTCTGGCGGCTCCTAAGGTGGAGGGGGATATGCACTATTGGTGACTTTTTGTACTTGAATGGCTTGCGTAGTCGGAAGAGGCTTGTCTCGAATGGGTGGGTTGCGGGAGCGGGATGGGAGCGGGAACGGGCACACCCTTTCGAAACAAGCCCCCCCCGGTTATCGCGAATGGACGCGTTCCCAGCGAGAAGTTCAATGAACGCGCCACTTCGAGACAACCGGGGGGGCTTTCCTCGAATGGGTGTGTTGAGTAGACTTTTGTAGCAGACGTTTTAGAAATTTTTGAAAAATGTACTCTTGCTGTTTTTTTGTTTTTCTTTTGTCTAAGATGTAGAAAATAAAACAGTATCTAAAAAAAGCTTTTGACAAGGAAATCATTATTTGTGCAAAATAAATAGAATTGAATAATTATGCATTAAAACACACGGGGACGAAAGGGCAAGTGGCGTAGCTAAGATTTTTGTATTTATTTATTTATTATTATTTTTGTTTGGCGTGACCTGGGCCCCGTAACATAAAGAGTGTTTAGCTGATATCGCTGAAAGCATGACTGGAAAAATGAGGTAAGTACCTCCGTTTTATTCATATTATATGACGATGTCAATATTTTTTAATAAGTCATAACAATAATTATGTAAAATTCTAATGTAAGTAGCATTCTATGACAATGAATTGTGCATATATAAAGATGAAAGCTGATATTTTACCGGAATTAAGACGCCTTTTTATCCTATCGCGCAACCCTGTTTCAGTGGAAGCACACGTTGACGGAACAACCAAGGGTCCTTCGCCCGTGATCCCCGGCAGACCTCGCGTTGCTTGCCCGGTGGGTTGTGTACGGCAGAATTTTTTTCTGACTTGGACGATGCAAATTTCATTGTGCTTGTAAAACTAATTTGTTTTGATGGTATTATTGTGACCCATGTCTCCTACTATTTCTTAACACACTTGGGCAAACCCACAAAATAGGGGCCGGATTTTTTCCAAGCTATTATAAGGTCAACCAATAACATTCAACAGGCAGGCCCACTATGTTTAACAACAGTAATGCAACAGGCAGGCCAAACATTTGGGCCTGCCTGTTGCAAGCATGTTGTTATTGGTTGGCCTTATAATATTAATAGCTTGGAAAAAATCCGGCCCCTATTTTGTGGGTTTGCCCAAGTGTGTTAAGAAATAAGAGACATGGGTCATAATAATACCATCATAACAAATACACAATTAGTTTTACAAGCACAATGAAATTTGCATCGTCCAAGTCAGAAAAAAATTCTGCCATACACAACCCACCGGGCAAGCAACGCGAGGTCTGCCGGAGATCACGGGCGAAGGACCCTTGGTTGTTCCGTCAGCGTGTGCTTCTTGCCACTGAAAAAGGGTTGCGCGATAGGATAAAAAGGCGTCTTAAATCCGGTAAAATATCAGCTATCATCTTTATATATGCACAACTCATTGTCATAGAATGCTACTTACATTAGAATTTTACATAATTATTGTCATGATTTATTAAAATATATTGACATCATCATATAATATGAATAAAACGGAGGTACTTACCTCATTTTTCCAGTCATGCTTTCACTAGTTTCAGCGATATCAGCGGGGAATTCAATGTGGAATTGTCATAGTCTCAAGACAAGTCGTTACGTGTTATTTCAATTCATTGCAAAAATTAATAATGATTGATCGCTATGAATCATGCTCTAATAGCATTTGATTGAAAGGGGGGGGGGGGGCTTTGTGTTACGGATTTTAGCGATTGATTACCATTAGCGCTTGATCGGAGTTTATAAACACTCTTTATGTTACGGGGCCCAGGTCACGCCAAACAAAAATAATAATAAATAAATAAATACAAAAATCCTAGCTATGCCACTTGCCCTTTCGTCCCCGTGTATTTTAATGCATAATTATTCAATTCTCCTATTTATTTTGCACAAATAATGATTTCCTTGTCAAAAGCTTTTTTTAGATACTGTTTTATTATATTTTCTACATCTTAGACAAAAGAAAAACGAAAAAAAAAAACAGCAAGAGTACATTTTTCAAAAATTTCTAAAACGTCTGTTACAAAAGTCTACTCAACACACCCATTTGAGGAAAGCCCCCCCGGTTGTCTCGAAGTGGCGGGTTCATTGAACTTCTCGCTGGGAACGCGTCCATTCGAGATAACCGGGGGGGGGGCTTGTCTCGAAAGGGTGTGCCCGTTCCCGCTCCCATCCCGCTCCCATCCCGCTCCCGCAACCCACCCATTCGAGACAAGCCGTCGGAAGACTAGCAGTAATAGGTAAATACATAGATTTATCTAGCAAATGATAAAATCAGTTGTGATTTTACTGATTTTGTGTGTTTATTATTATCATTGCAATTATCGCAATTATCATCATGATCAATAGGCCTACCCCATAATCTGGTATGTAGATGGGATGCAATCAGTAAATTCCCCCAAATACTGATTTGCTTGCTGTATACGTAGTTCGGATGATTGATCAGGACATTTTCCCTCTATACTTTGGTGATTTTTAGTCACCTGAGCCTACGGCTCGAGTGAGCTATTGCGATGGAAATTTGTCCGTCGTCCGTTAACTTTTTACATTTTCATCTTCTTCTACAAAACCCATGATCGGAATTCAACCAAACTTGGTAGGAATCATCCTTAGGGGTAGGGGACCCAAAGTTGCTAAAATGGTACATGTGGCCCCCAGGGGGCCCAGGGGGAGGGCCCCCAATTGTAAAAGCTATGTAAATTTCAAACATCTTCTTCTCCAGAACCAGGCATAGCTCATACTTGGTATTGTGTATGGAGATACCTCTATAGATGAAGAATGAATGTTGTTCAGGAAATTTCTCTGAGTGGCCCTATAGGGGCCCTGTGGGGGTAACATACTGGAGGGGGGGGGCGCTGCCAGGCAAAATGTTCATTCTGATCTTCTCCAAAACACATGATCGGAATTCAACCAAACTTGGTAGGAATCATCCTTAGGGGTAGGGGATCCAAAGTTGCTAAAATGGTACATGTGGCCCCCAGGGGGGCCCAGGGGGAGGGCCCCCAAGTGTAAAAGCTATGTAAATTTCAAACATCTTCTTCTCCAGAACCAGGAATAGCTCAGACTTGGTATTGTGTATGGAGATACCTCTATAGATGAAAAATGAAAGTTGTTCATGAATTTTTTTCTAGGTGGCCCTATAGGGGGTCTGTGGGGGTAACATACTGGAGGGGGGGGGGGGGCAAGTTGTCCGCCATCCATGAACTTTTTATATTTTCAGCTTCTTCTCCAAAACCCACGATTGGAATTTAACCAAACTTGGTAGGAAGCTCAGACTTGGTATTGTGTATAGAGATACCTCTATAGATGAAGAATGAAAGTTGTTCATGAAATTTTTCTGGGTGGCCTTACTATAATGGATGGTCCTATATGTGGGTAACATACTGGGGGAGAGGTGCTGCCAGGGAAAAGGAATGATCAGTCAAAAAAAATTAAATTTCAAACATTCTTCTTCTCCAGATCCAGAAGTTTATCTAGATATTTTGTGTGTTATATACATCTTGAAGATGAATAAAAAAAAGTTGTTCATGACATTCTCAGGGTGGCCCCATAGGGGTCCTGCGAGGGCGAGGTTAATATGCAGGAGGGGAAATGTACATTCTTTGCATGACTTGTTGTATGATTCAACCACACTTGGTGGGAATCATCCTTAGATGTAGGAGATTCAAATAATACATGACATTGTAGACCATGGGGTGGGGGGGGGGGGAATTATGTTAATTTCTAACATCATCTGATGTACATCCTCCTAGTTGTTTCAATTTCTAACATATCTCCTGGTGGTGCTAGAGAGAACATGCACCAGATGTGAATCGATCCACCTCAGGTGAGCGTCGTGCCCCCTGGGGCTCTTGTTTTTTACCTGGCCAAATATCTTTTCTTCACTTTCTTGCACACCTTATGACTTGATTTTAGTATTTGGAAGGTGAGACCCAGTTTTCCCCTGACATCTGTGACTTTATAGTTTGAATCACTAGTATGTTTGCAGATAGGCGTATACCATTTTCCCTATCAGTGCCTGTCTAGGAAGTTCTTTTTGGTTCATTTTTTGTATTTTTTTCTGAATTATATGGTTTTGTAATCACTCTTTAACGTTTCCTAACTTGAAGTGGTTTAGAATAAATGAACCAAGATACCAGTGTCTCTACTTTTCATTTTGCTTTGTGTCCAGCAGACAACGTGTAAAGAGAATTTGCCTACAGTTACCCATTTGTAAGGGAGGTTTTCCTCCGGTTACCCCTGCAAAATGAATATACAAATAATTTCTTGGTACTACAAAATTTCAATATGGCATGAAAGAGAGACATGATAACGAAGCTTTTTGACCTGCACTCATCAGGTTATCACGCAGGTATGTAAACAAATTACTCAAAATCAACTATATTATACTTGATGAACCCGGATGCAGCCCAGACGCCATCATTTCAGAACAATCACAAAGCTTGGACAAACTCCTTTTGTCTGCACAGAAGGGGTTTGTGTGATTGAATGAAGGCGGCTTCTAGAAAGCGTAAGTGCGCTGAGCTCCTGGCCCGGGACATAATTGAGAATTGATCGTCGGCATAGCTTTGTGCGCAAGCTGGATTGTTCAGCAAATGGAGACCAATCGCTGAATCGCATTTGGCTGTTTTTGGTCTGTTAGCGTGCGTTTCAGATTTGCAGGCACGGATGGGCTGCATGCGATGATTGGTTGTATGGTTCCGAATATTCGAGGGGATGTGTTGTTTAATGCGATCAGCCAACCGCTGAGAAGTATGGCCCACGTACCTGACTGGCGTATTTGTCAGATACCTTACCCCTCCATGGTAGTTTGAGATACACGGGGCATTTGGCAGGTCCAAATCCAGTGTCAGATTTGGATCGTGCCTCCAGCGTCCATGTTATGGTGCGAGATACAACATGTTCAGGGTAACCATTGTCAAGGAGAATTGCGATTTCGGGAGCTAATTTGCACTCGGAACAAATCCTAAGGGCACGGCACACTAAGTTTCTAATGAGCCCAATCTTGTATGAAGTTGCACTGTACGAGTCTCATCTCTTGTATTGCCCAGTGAATGTGGGCTTGTGGTAGACGGAAGTCTCTCCACAAGAACATCAAGAAATGGGAGCGCATTAGACAGTTCAATTTCACATGTGAATTTTAGCACGAGATGGAGCCGGTTCAGTTGTGTAAGGAAAACCTCACACGTTGCGTGGTTGTCAAAAATTGCAAACGTATCATCAACATACCGACAATACACATGCAGGACTATATTAAGATCGGTGGCGTTCTGTAGCAGGCGCGTTTCATGAAAGCCAACAAAAATGTTAGCGAGTGCGGGGCCTAATGGGGATCCCATAGCCACACCATCTAACTGTGAATACATCGTATCATTGAAACTAAAATCAACCGCGCGAGTGGCCAAGTTAATGAGATCAATGAATACGGGCTCAGGAACAGGTGGCGAGTCTAAGTCGCAATGATAGGGATAAGAAGCACAGATGTCAATAGCTTCTTTCAGTGGCACGTTGGTAAATAGGCTAGAGATATTGAATGAACACATAACATGATTCCTATTATCAAGGGGCAGACCATGGATGAGTTTAGCAAACGTAAAAGAATCTCTAACAGTATAAACAGACAAACAATCTAAGACTGGCTGAAGTTGCTCGCTTAGCCATTTTGCCAGTTCATGCTGCTGACCCAACCATCGATAGAATAGGACGAAGCGGAACGTTGGTTTTGTGGGTTTTAGGGGAGGCCGTATTAGCGAGCCATGTGGTCGAATTCTATCATAAACTGGCTTAGACAAATCGCCGCGTTTACATAAATCTAATAAATGTCGTTGGAGCTTGGTTTCCAAAGTGGCTGTGCGATCATGTTCTGGGACAGCACCTATGCGACAAAACTTTTATTCATCATGAAGAATGTCAGACATTTTGTCAACATAGTCGCATTGATTCAGAATGACGACACCGGTGCCCTTATCGGGTTTGCATATATGAATATCAGGATTGGCTTTAAGTCCACGTAGTGCTACCAAGCATTCGTGAGTCATGTGAAAATCAGACATATCATTGGGAATGCCACAATACGCATGCGCAAGATCTGATAAAAGCGCTTTGAGTGACTCTCCGTCTTCCTTGGAAGTAGGAGTGTGTCTACACACTTGAGAGTACAACAACTCAAATTCTGGGAATACCTCCTCTCGATTGATTTTCGACTTGGGCATGCCAAAATTAAAGTCGATGCCAGGTACTTGGGCCGTACTTCTCAGCAGTTGGCTGATCGCATTAAACAACACATCCCCTTGAATATTCGGAAACGTACAACCAATCAGCGTACACGTACAGCCCATCCGTGCCTGCAAATCTGAAACGCACGCTAAACAGACCAAAGACAGCCAAATGCTATTCAGCGATTGGTCTCCATTTGCTGAACAATCCAGCTTGCGCACAAAGCTATGCCGACGATCAATTCTCAATTAAGTCTCGGGCCAGGAGCTCAGCGCACTACGCTTTCTGGAAGCCGCCTACATTCAATCGCACGAACCCCTTCTGTGCAGACAAAAGGAGTTCGTCCAAGCTTTACGATTGTTCTGAAATTATGGCGTCTGGGTTGCGTCCGGGTTCATCGAGTATAGTATAGTTGATTTTGAGTAATTTGTTACATACCTGCGTGATAACCTGATGAGTGCAGGTCGAAAAGCTTCGTTATCATGTCTCTTTTTCATGCCATATCAAAATGAATATATTAGTAAAGTGGTTTGCTAGGACAATGTGGGAACATATATATTCAACCTGTCTTATTCCAATTTGCTTTTCATGACCATTAATCCTCAGTATCTTTAACAAATTCCAGCATTTCATTTTCCTCTTCTTAATGTGTCAATTAATTTCTTGCTGATAATATATCATCTTTCCTTTTTTTGTCTAGGAAAAAACAGGAGTTCCAAAGCTTCTCAATTGACCCACAAAGCATTCAGCGTTTTGATCTCCAATGGCTGTAAGTAATACATGTATGATGTTGCAAATAGTGCTGGGAGTTAGAGAGGAAAGCCTGGGCCTGAAAATTCGCAATATTTTTTCCAGTACAGTACCCGGACCGTACCGGAAACCGAAAAAGGGAAATATTTAGTGATATTTAACCTACAAGTGGCAATTTCTAAATATTTTGTGTCCCTTTCGGACCTATCATATTTAAGCGTCAACATTCTACAACAATTTGCGAAGACAGGAAAATACTTATGTTACAATTTCTAAATAATTTGCATCCATTAAGGACCTTTTTTTTCAGACCACGCTATTTGTTTACGACTGACTACGCTGTAATAACAAAGGTCCGAAAAGATACAGATATCCTTAAGCTAAAGTAATTATTCTGATGAAATAAATGTCGGCAGTAAAAGACATGCGTTTTTTAGCCAATTTAATACTCATTATGACAGCGCCTCTACATAATTTAATCCGGGTATTTTTTTCCGGTCTTCCAAATTAAATTCTACTTCCAACCTTAACCGGCCTGTAACTGGATTAGAAGCCCAATCCCGAAGTTTTCGGGACCCGGACTGGATTGATTCCCTGCACTAGTTGGAAAGAGATTTTGAACATTTTCCATTTGATATAGCATAATGGCAATGCTAAGGCCAATACTCAATGTATGGTTTATTGCGTTATAATGATATTCTACATTGGAAGCAATTCATGTCATGAAGTTGCCTAATGCCTGTAGCAGTTTAGTATCTCCTTTTAGTAACGTTTTATTTTTTATCCCCTCGCCGGTGAAGTCGGAGGGGATACAGCAACGCTGCTGTCCGTCCTTCCGTAACAAATCAGTTTCCGTTCGATAACTTCAGTAATGTTTGATAGATTTTAATGAAATTTGAGAAGGTGTATGGTATCAAATGACAGCCTAAGTTTGATTTTGGAGTATGTATGTCAAGTCAAAGGTCATAGCTCATTAAATATGCGAAAATAGCTAATTACTGTATACATGTATATCCACAAATGGGGTTTCTGCCGTTGCCATGGTAACGGCATATTTATGGCAGAAAATCAAGGAAACACCTTGCGGATCGAACTACTTCCTCAGTTTTTGACCGAAAGTCATGAAATTTGGTACACACATTGGTCTTGATGGGAAGATGTGCAAGACATATTTTTCGGATGAGTCGGAATCTGCGTTGCCATGGTAACAGCATATTTATGGCAGAAAATCAAGGAAACACATTGCGGATCGAACTACTTCCTCAGTTTTTGACCGAAAGTCATGAAATTTGGTACACACATTGGTCTTACTGGGAAGATGTGTACAGCATATTTTTTTGATGTGTCGGAAGCTGCGTTGCCATGGAAACGGCATATCTATGGCAGTAAATCAGGGAAAAATCTTGCGGATCGAACTACTTCCTCAGTTTTCGACCAAAAGTCAAGAAAGGCTGTTCTCACGGGGCGGGGGTATTAATCATCATCTTCAGTGATATTTCTAGTTTTGTTTGCCGCTGACTTCTGCAGAGTGATTGTGGTGACTCGGTAGGGGTTGGAGATTTGTTTTGGGGATCACCGGTTGCGGAGGATTGGTGATCCACGGCTAGGTCGCTATCGCTAGTGTCAAACTGTTCCTGAGATTTTCGAAGATGTCGGCGGTTTCTTCGAATCTCAGCTCCATGTTCGGTTCTTACTCTGTACGATCGAATACCGACTTTTTTCGAGAACGACGGCACTTTCCCATGCGCTAGCGTGCTTTCTGGGCATGACTCTTACGGTATCTCCAACTTTGAGTTCTGGCAGATCTTTGGCACTATGATTGTAATAATGTGCCTGCTTTTCGCGATTCTTTTCTTTGCGTTTGCGGATGTCTGTTTGCAGCTTCGGTTTGAGTAGACTGCTAGCAATCGGCAGATTGTTTCGAAGTCTGCGGCCAAAGAGACGTTGAGCAGGTGAACTATTCAAACCCGCAGTTGGTGTGTTCCTCCACACCAGTAGGCTCATGTAGAAGTCCTCCTGTCCTTTCTTTGTCTTCTTTAGGAGCTGCTTTGCGATTTTTACCGCGTTTTCCACCTTTCCATTGCTTTGAGGATATTCTGGCGAACTGGTGGTGTGCACAAAACCGTATGCACTCGCGAATTGTTCGAATTCGTGCGAGTTGAACGGGGGTCCATTGTCGGATTGGAACAAATCCGGGATGCCGTGATTCGCAAAATGTTTCTTCAGTCTGGTTATCACCGCTGGCGAATCCTTCTTCCCCGTCAAGTTGTCTATCTCCCAGTAGTCTGAAAAATAGTCCACTGTGCATAGGTAATCGCGGCCATCTAGCGAGAAGAGATCACATCCGATTTTCTGCCACGGACGCGTTGGCAGATCGTGATGAATGAGGGTTTCCTTCCTCTGTGATGAAGCATATGTGTTGCATGCCTCACATCGCGATAGATAGTCCTTCATGTCAGATGTCATATTCGGCCAATAGACACACTCCCTCGCTCTTTGTAGTGTGCTCTCAAGGCCCGTGTGACTAGCATGTAGTTTCTTGCGAATCTCGCCTCTCATGTCCGCGGGGATGACACATCTCAGTCCTTTGAACACGATACCGTTATCGCTTGTCAGCTCATGACGAATGCTGAAGAACGGTCTTGCCTCTGGCACACAAGCCTGGCTAGTGCTCGGCCATCCTGACGCAATATAGTCCATCACTGCTTTGAGGGCTGTATCGCGCGCGGTAGATTCGCGGATCTGTTGTTGCGATTTCTGTGACACGGGAATCGCATCAATGAGGTGTATATGCTCAACCTCTTCTTCAATGCTTGATCTGTCACTGTTCTTCTGGAATGCTCTCGAGAGCGTATCCGCAAGGTACATCTCGGTACCTGGTATGTACTTGATTTCGATATCATATTGGTTCAGTCTAATCATCAGCCTCTGAAGGCGTTTAGGAGCTGACGCAAGAGGTTTGTTCAAGATGTCGACTAGAGGCTTGTGATCTGTCAGCAAAGTCACCTTCCGACCGAACACGTAGTCATGATGGCGTTCTAATCCGAAAACTTGCGCCAACAACTCTTTTTCGATTTGCGAGTAGCGGGTTTCCGCTGGTGTGAGGGCACGACTCGCGTAGGACACCGGCTGTCCATCCTGGAGCAATGCGAACCCGAGTCCGTTTTGGGATGCATCTCCTTGCCCCTCGGTGGGACACTTGTCATCGAAATATCGCAAAACCGGAGCGCGGCTGACCAGGTCCTTGATTTCTTGGAATGTTTCTTCTTGTTCCTGTCCCCTGTGCGTGAGACGTCTGAGCGGTTCGCTAATGTCCGATAGTTTTGGGAGGAACTTTCCCAAGTACTTTACCATACCGACAAATCGCTGAATCGCTTCAACCGAGTCTGGACGTGCCATGTTCTTTATGGCTTCCACTTTCTTTGGATCGATTTTCAGCCCTTCCTTACTCAGGACGTGTCCCATGAACTTGATCTGTTCCGATTTATATTCAAACTTCTCCTCATTAAGGCGAATTCCTCGCTCGGAACATCTGTCGAGGAACGCTTTCAAGTTCTTGTCATGGTTGGCGTTCGCTTCAGCCATGTCGGCTCCATGTCCCGTTATAATGATGTCATCCGCGATCTTGAACACACCTTCCAACCCCTCCAAGTTACAGTCCAGTTGTTGTTGGAATATTTCCGGTGCTGGGGAAATTCCGAAGGGCATTCTGTTCCACTGGTATCTTCCCCATGGGGTTTGGAATGTTGTCAATCGGGCTGAGTCATCATCTAGTTCTATTTGCAAAAAGCCCTCTTTGCAGTCCGCTTTGGTGAAGACTTTAGCTTGGGACATGTGCGGAAGTACATCTTCAATTACAGGGAGAGGGTAATGTCCCCTCTTCAAAGCCTTATTCAAGTGCAGAGGGTCTATACAGACTCGGATATTGCCGTTCGGTTTTTGCACTGTTACTAAACCAGATACCCATTCTGTTGGTTCTACGACTTTCTCAATATAACCTAAACCCTCTAGTCTAGCCAACTCTGCTTTTAACTTCTCTTTTACTGCCAATGGTACACGCCTTGGAGGCATTACAACCGGTTCGACAGACGGATCCACTTGTAGATGCACTTTTCCCGGCATTTTTCCCCGACCCTTGAAGACTTTAGGGCATGCATTTATGATGTCCTCTTTGCTTGGTGCATTACCAACTACTGTGCACACATCTGAAACGGTCCCTACCATGAAGTTTTGGTGTTGCACTTTGAGTATTTTCATAATCTGTGACATCCTAGCACCAATCAAGGGTGTACAATCCTCTTCAACTACCACAAATTTTACATCATACTTCCTATGGTTCTTCGGATTCTTTACATTAATGGAACATACCCCTATTCCTTCTACTGTTGCCTTGTTACCGTACAATGATAGTCGTTTTGTACAGGACTTTATCTGAACATTATCAGGTACATGCCTCCTTGGGATCACGTTACATGTAGCTCCGCTGTCTACCTGCATTGAGATTTTCTTTCCTCTTATGAATGTGGCCATGATTTTGTCATTGAAGGCCTCATCCCCAATTGTGTTTAGGACTAACACCTCTTCATCATCATCATTATCTTGTTTTTGTGCTTTGTCCCCTCACTCTTACAGACCTTGGCAAAGTGATTTAGATTGCCACACTTCTTGCATTTTTTGCCATACATGTAGGCTGGGCATTGCCTTACCGGGTGATTTCCACCACAATACTTGCATCGGTCTATGTATGCAGCTTTACTGTCAGTACCCTTTACTCTGGTTTACTACGCGACCTTTTGCTGGGAGTAAACTTGAGCGTTCGCGTACCCACGACCTTTTGTTATTGACCTATGACGTCATAATGACGTCATTTTCGAAGTCGCGAGTGGTACCAAATTAAAGAGCACAAAAGAGAAAATTTCATCAGAAAATGACCTACACGACCTTTTACCGGGCAACCGACGATACTATTAGTAGTCTGTGAGCGAATACTGGGTCCTCGTCCCAGTCTGCCCTCGCACTGGGCGCATCAAGCTCCCGGCCCATGGCTGTAGCATCTTCTTGCTCAGCCAGTATGGGTTTGTGCGCGACTTTTGGTACATACCCTCAGCGCACTTCTCCCCTGGAGGGAGGCGGGCATCCCTCTGTTGAGGGTTTGGTTCGTGTTTCCGAAGTTGTTCCGGAGAACCGCCCGAAGTCTGTCAGACGCCCTAAGAAGCGGGTCACGGCTTCGGCTCCTGTTGAGCCAGCTAAAAAGAAGCCTGAGAAGGGGTCTAAAAGAAACAAGGCTGAGATGCTCAGCATGATGCGGGTTTTTGCCCAACGACAGGGTTGGTCCCTCTTACCCGATACCACAGCCCCTGCTTCTAGCCCTCTTCCGGGGTCTGACATTGAGACTAATTAGCCTTTTGTGCTTGATTCCTCATTGTCTGAGATAGGGTCTCTTGCGCCTCCTATACCCGAAGCCCTCGGGGCTCCGCCGGGTGAGGAGACCTATAGCGACCCATGGCGACCCATGGGAGTGTCCGCCTGTTTCGGCTTTTGTTTGTGGACCATTGTCCCAATCAATTCAAGCGGAACCAGATTTGGATGTGGCTTCTCAAGCTTCGGTTTCTGAATCGAATTTGTTGGAGCAGGCAGGGCCTCAATTGCTCTCCCTTTGTGGGGTAGAAGCGATTGCTTTGTTGTCTAAATATCTCCCTGAATTTCAGTCAGCCCGCGCGCAGGGTTCGACTTCGCGTTGGTTCATGCAGCAGGGTTCCTCCGAGGGTTTTTCTATTGCGGAGGATTTCAAGCTGGAGTATGACCGCATTGAAGCAGCGCTTCTAGTTAATAAGCGCCCTGTTACGGTTAAGGGTAGGGCCTTTGCCTTTGCTTCCCAAGATCAAGACAGCTTTTTCAAAGCTAAGTCTCTCCGGAGATTTTAGCGGTGGGTCGTCGCTTGCGGACGATCAATCCGCTTACCTCTGTCGCTTTTAGGTCTGAGTATAAGCGTTGGAGCAGTGTTGAAAGCCAGGTCAGAGCAGGTATGCGTTTGGCTGCTTTTCAAGGTTTTCTCTCCGACCTCAGGTCTAGGGCGGAGGAGTTGAATGTCACTGATGGTGACAAGCTGGTTATTGATGACCTGCTGCATACTCTTTTTTAGTTTGCAGTGGTCACAGCTTTCCACTGCAGCTGCCTCGGTCACGTACCGTCGCAGAGTCTTGGCTCTTTCGGCCCTTGGGGTTAAGGAGTCGGACATCGCGCCGCTTCTCCGGGATGTTCCGTCTCGGGGTCCTTCGCTTTTTGGTGGTCAATTCGCTACGGTTTTTCAAAGAGAAATCGATGCGCGAAAGCAGGTCTCTGACATGACTACGCAGTTTCGCGCTCACTCTAAGTCGACGCGGGCCCCTGTCCGTCGGAGGCCTGCCGGTCCCGCTTCGGGTCAACACAGTCGGGTTTCTGGGGTCTCGCCTGCTGAGCCTCAGCCAGCTCCTTCTCGTGGGAGAGGAGGACGTGGCAGAGGCTCTTCGAGAGGTTCTCGTGGCAAGGCGATGGCTTCGCATAAGGCTAAGCCTAGGCTTTGATGGTCTTCCCCGAGCGCTTGTTCATTTCGACATGGTAGGTGGCCGACTTCGTTCCTTTCTCCCCGCTTGGGAGGCCATCTCCGGGGACGCATTTGTGCTCTCCGTCGTGCGAGACGGATTCTTCATAGATCTATCCGCCTCGCTCCCCGGAGGGGCTATAAGAACTCGTTCACCTCCCATGTCTGCCCTGGTTCGTTCTCATGCCTCAAAGGAGATCGAATCTCTGTTGAAAAAGAGGGCTATAGAAAGGGTAAGAGACTGGCCGTCTCTTTCCCTTTCTCCGATCTTTGTTATTCCCAAGCGCTCGGGAAAACTTCGTTTGATACTGAACTTGAAAAGAATAAACAAATTCATTCCTTCAGTACATTTTCGGATGGAGACTCTCGCCTCCATTCTCCCGTTGATCAAGAGGAAGGATTACGCGGTCTCGATAGATCTCAAGGATGCGTATTTCCATATTCCCATTCATCGCGCTTCGCGCAATCTTCTGGGGTTTTCCTTCCTCTCAGAAACTTTTCGCTTTCGCGCTCTTCCCTTCGGGTTGGCCCAGCCCCTCGGGTTTTTACTCAGGTTGTAGCCGTGCTGGCAGCCTCACTGAGGCTCCACGACCTTCGGCTATTTTGCTACCTTGACGACTAGCTTTTTCTAGCGGAGTCGCACGATCGTTGGTTGGACCAGACTCGTTTGCTCGTCAATCTTACTCAAGACTTGGGTTTCCTAATAAATTGGGAAAAGTCAGAGTTAGTTCCTACTCGCAGCCCAGTTTTTCTGGGGGCTGTGTTAGACATTCGGAATCAGTTGGCTCGGCCCAGTCGAGACAGGATTCTCACTATTGTCTCGGCGGCTCGCAAGATCATTCTGGCCAGAAAGGTCAAGGCCAGACAGTGGCTTCAGGTTTTGGGATATCTAACCAGTCTAGTCGATGTTCTAGAGGACTGCCGGCTCCTTATGAGACCTTTTCAGAGGCATCTCCTCAGGTTTTACAAACCAGGCAAGGATTCTCTGTTGGTCTGGATTCCAGTACCAATAGGAATCAAGTCTCTTCTCTCCCGTTGGACAAACGAGGAGTTTCTCGCGCGAG
This sequence comes from Heliocidaris erythrogramma, assembly GCA_025617745.1. Classification (NCBI taxonomy): domain Eukaryota; kingdom Metazoa; phylum Echinodermata; class Echinoidea; order Camarodonta; family Echinometridae; genus Heliocidaris; species Heliocidaris erythrogramma. The sequence goes on from CM046868.1 coordinate 36,054,135, forward strand.
GCAAGTCCTTCCGTACCCCCCTTCCGTCGATCTCGGTTTCGACGGACGCCTCTCGGTTGGGGCGAGGAGGACATTGCAATGGCAGCACGGTCGCGGGGGATTGGTCTCATCTTGGGACTCTTCCCCATATCAATGTCCTGGAGTTTATGGCAGTTCTTTTAACCCTGCTCCACTTCAGAAGTCGACTTCTCAGTCGTTCAGTTCTGATCCTCACGGACAATGTCACTGTGGCGGCTTATATCAATCGGCAGGGAGGCACTCGTTCTGCTACCCTGAATGCCCTAGCAGCACAGCTGTGGAGGTGGTGTCGTCGCATGGCGATCACACCCGTGGCCTCTTTCATCCCCGGTCAGGAAAACCTCATTGCGGATTTTCTGTCCCGGGGCAGGTGTCTTCCATCAGAATGGATGCTCCATCCAGAGGTCTTTTGCCGCATTCGCAGTTGCCTGGGCCCACTGGAAGTGGATCTTTTTGCGTCGGTCCTGAACCACCAACTTCCGAAATATTGCTCCCGTGTTCGCGATCAGGGAGCTTGGGCTCTAGATGCTTTCTCTCTCAGTTGGGAGAATCTTCGAGGGTTCGCCTTCCCTCCCTTCAAGCTGATTCCGCGAGTCTTGCGGAAGATCAGGGAAGATCGGGCTCGGGTGCTTGTGATAGCTCCTTTTCGGCCCAGGAGGAGTTGGTTTCCGGAGCTAATGAGCCTTGTGGTGGCTCAACCGTTCCTTCTTCTGTTAAGAGCCGATCTAGTGTCGCAACCCCTCTCGGGGATTCTTCACCACAGTCCGGCGTCCCTTCATTTGACTGCTTGGCCCCTGTCGGGGAATCTGCAAGACAGTCGGGTCTCTCTGAAAGGGCCGCTGACTTTTTAATGTCCAGTCGTAGAGTCTCTACTAGGGAAATTTATAATTCCCGTCTTTCAGTCTTTTTCCAATGGTGTAAAGCTCAGGATCAAACCCCGTCTAAGGCTCCTATTGGTTCTATCACGGATTTTCTAATCTCGCTGTTTGACAAAGGGAGGTCCATCTCTACTATCCGAGGCTACCGGTCTGCGATCGGTGCCATTCATTCGGGGTTTTCGGATGGTTCGGGGATTTCTAATTCCCCGCTGTTGAGTGGATTGATTCGGTCTTTCTTTCTGAAACGTCCCCCTCGTTCTCAGTTGGTCCCGTCTTGGAGTTTGCCTCGGGTCCTAGAAGCCCTAGCCAAGCCTCCTTTCCAACCGTTAGGTGAAGCTTCGCTTCACCATCTTACAGTAAAGACGCTCTTCCTGATAGCCATTGCCTCTGGTCAGAGGCGCAGTACCCTTCATGCCCTCTGTCTTACTCCTGGCCATGTTCGTTGGGAGAGAAAAGGCGTTAGATTGATTCCTAAAGCTTCTTTCATTGCCAAGAATCAGACGGCTTCTTCTGGCCCTGTTGAGATTTTTCTTTGTCCGCTATCTGACTTTTCGTCAGTGCGTGAGGACAAGGTTTGGTGTCCTGTTAGAGCTCTCAAATGGTATATTGATAAGACTAAGTCATGTCGCAAAGATGATCAGTTGTTCCTGATCACTCGAGAGCCTTTTTCTCCTGCTTCTCTTGATTCCATTTCTAGATGGATTGTCGAGGCTATTCGGGCCGCCGGCACAGAGGCCCTCTTGTCAGATAGTAAGCCCCATGCTCATGACACTCGTAGTGTCAGCACCTCTTGGGCTCTGTTTCAAGGTGTGACGCTTAATGATATTTTGAAGGCTGCCTATTGGCGTTCGCCCAATTCCTTCATTTCTTGCTACCTTAGGGATGTCCCTGCAGGTGAGGCAATTTTTTGCGTCAGCTACCTTGAAGGCCGCTGTGTCTTCTTTGTAATCCTGTTCCCTTCTTCTCTTAAAACATGCCACCCGGTTTTTGAATGGGTGCTAGCCTAGCATAATAATAGGTAGGTGTATACGATTTATTGCAGTAAATTTGTAAAATCAGCATTGATTTTCTTATTTACTATATAAATCTATATACCTACCTATGACCCTCCCTCCTTCCCCTCGCCTTGCAAGCAATATGTTTTTCTACTTGGGGTTGCTCGCAAAAGAGAAAGATGGCCGTTGCGTATTGCTGCGGATGAATGGCGAAGGGGAGAACAATAGGATTACGGGGGTGCACAGAATATTGTGACGCATTTGTGTTAAGTTCTCCAACGGGTTAGCGTAGTCAAGTGACTAGCATAATAGGTATATAGATTTATATAGTAAATAAGAAAATCAATGCTGATTTTACAAATTTATTCTATTTGTATTCAGATACTTACATATCAACCAGATTCAGTCGATTGAGGATGGGAGCTTCTCTGATTTAAGAAACACCTCCCATCATTGATGCTAATAGAAAGAGTTTGTAGTATTTGATTTGATGGCATTTGCCAATGCTTGATTACTGAACCAAGCATGTCAAGAAGTTTCATGATATTCTGTATGGAATATTTGTTTTTAGTGTCATATTTCAGCTGCCTAAATTCCAAGGATATACTCAATGTATGCTTCGCCAGTGAGCATTTCTGTCACATTCAGCTCTTTCTCATAACATTGAAAATCAAGTTGATTCATTCTATTTGTATTCAGATACTTATATAGCAACCAGATTCAGTCGATTGAGGATGGGACCTTCTCTGATTTAACAAATCTCACATTGCTGTAAGTATTGTATGGTGAATGACTTTGAAATCTGCCACTGCAATGGCATGACTTAGCATCAGTTATCGGAGGTGCTTAGTTACACATCTGATCCATGCAACGTAGCAAGGAAGCCATATAATTATTTATATAATAACAAATGACAAATATAATAAATTATATTTGTTTAAACATTATGTCATGGCATGATTATGCTATAAAATAAACACCTACATTTGACACCATTACCCAACCTTATAAATTATAAGAATTCAATATGGCACGAAAAAGAGACATGATAACGAAGCTTTTCCACCTGCACTTATCAGGTTATCACGCAGGTATATAACAAATTACTTGAAATCAACTATATTATACTCGATGAACCCGGACGCAACCCAGACGCCGTAATTTCAGAACAATCGCAAAGCTTGGACGAACTCCTTTTGTCTGCACAGAAGGGGTTCGTGCGATTGAATGTAGGCGGCTTCCAGAAAGCGTAGGATATTATTTTCAGTTATGTTGAAAATATATTGGTTTAGTTCTTATTGAATCCACCATGATTGTCAGATCATGTTTTCACTTACTTTGCATCTGGATGTTCAACATGTATTTTATTTTAAATTCATTCAAGGGTCTTTTTTTTCCTTCAAAGTCTGAATATTCCACCTCCATCTTCTGTAACTTGTGATCATTTTCAAATTTTCCTTGAAGACTTAAAATATGAAATCAAATTACTTTCAACTGTTGTCTTTTCATGTAACAGATCCAGATTTTAGAGTATGAATATTCATATAGGTTTGACTAAACTGAAGAACCTTTTATAATAGACATATCTTCCTGTATTACCATGATGTCTTTATCCAAGATGCCAGGTACTCTCCAAGAATCTTGATATTTCATGATTCTATATGTGACCCTCCACCACAAAACGACCAATAAGTCAGAAATTTGGGTTTTTTAATTCCAGGACAGTTTGAAAGCATAGATTCTTAGCTTTGAAATGATATATAACTTGTCTTGTATAGACTAAGCAAAACCTTCTGAATTACAACGAGAATGTCCGAGTGTCAGACAGGCTAATGACCGAAACAATAGAGAAAACGGGCTCTAAAGAAGAGTGACCATTTAAGAGCGCCTAATCTATGTCCTATTGTTTGTCGCACAAAAGGATGAGTCAAAACTCCAAAGCCTACACTGTGAAGTACTCATTGGATTGGGTTGAAACTTTCCATATCTTTAGGATAGATATATTTCTTTCTGTAGATTTTGAATATCAGACAGTGCATAGTTTTTGAGCTATACCAGAAAAGCGATGTGAAGTATGATCCCAGCAAGCTGACTCAAAAAGTTTGAATATCCAGGAAAATATGGTCATCTTGAATGAGAGTAAAAACATATTTCAGCATGGTATTTTACCCTGAAGTTTTGTCAGATGGTAGATTAATAAATTAACTTTCAGAAAATAAAAAAAAACTTAAAATAGAAATTTCCACCCCAAACAACCTTTTTCAGCTGTTTACTCTAAAACTCCCATTGCGACTTATTGGTCGTTTTGTGGTGGAGGGTCACATATGTACATGTATCCTTAGATGATCTTGAAGTAAGGTATGTACAAGTATTTTGTGGTACATGTACTATGAAATGAGATAAGACATGTCTTTCTGACACCCCTCCTGTTTGACCTTTTTTATGATATTGATTGAGGTTGAAACTCATTATTTTATTTTGATGTAGAACCCTACGTGACAACCAGATACAGTCTATCTCTCCTGGAATCTTCTCTGGTTTAAGAAGTCTGCAGAAGCTGTAAGTATGGCACTGATGATTTTGAAATATTCCTAAGCAAAAAAAAATTACTTTGTACCAAAAAGTGGAAATTTTGAGTTTTAAAGCAAGTCATATTTCCTCCAGTGACAAAATTTCATAATGTTTTGAAATGATTACTGTTATTATGCTCAATTTGTGCTTTACTATAGTCAGATAGTGAAGCCCAAGTTGAATATAAAAAGAGGAAATAAAAAAATGCCATCATAATTTCAGGTCGGTCTCTTTAGGTTTTATATTACCGAGAATGTATTGAGATCTAATCTACATCTTTCTGGGCCTCCTTTTAGGTTTATTTACGATGCAATGGTTTCCTTTTTGCTCATTATGAATAAAGAATCACTGGTTTCCCTGTAAGATACAAAACAGTATTTCATTTGCAAAGGCAACATTAGTAGTTGGGGGTGTGGAGTAAGTGATATTAAAGTTCGGAGGGGGGGGGGGGGGGGGGGTGATCCTGAGCATGGGAATGAGCATGGTATTTGGTATTATACACACTGTATTGCTAATGTTTCAAATGTTATGAGAGATTTCTGTAACTCCAGCATGAATATTTGATAATACATGTATGTATGATCTACATTCCTTGTGAAGCATAAGTATGATAATGTTGGGTGTACTCTGTACATGACACTGTCAGACAAGGGTTATTTAATTTCTCCACAAAGTAAATGTTATCAGAATAAGGGCTATTCCCAAATCCTCTCATATAGTCTTCAGACATTTATGAGGAATGTGATTTATACAGTCCTGCAAGAAACCTTTGTAAATATCAAGAATTAATATTGTTGGTTTCTTTTAATCTTTGAAAGGTTACTGTACAACTAAGCCCAAGATCAATATGATGAAACTTTGTCTCTGAGTAAAACCAAAAAGCGATTTTGTTGTTTGTTTGTTTGAAATATTTGCCAATAGAGAGAGAGTTTGTAGCATTTGATTTGATAGCATTTACCAAATATGCTTGATTACTGAACCAAGCATGTCAAGAAGTTTCATGATATTCTGTATGGAATATTTGTTTTTAGTGTCATATTTCAGCTGCCTAAATTCCAAGGATATACTCAATGTATGCTTGATGTCATCTGTGACCCGACGCCTCAAAACCTACAATAAGTCGCCAAAATTATTATTTTTGTTTTATACTTTTTCTGAAAGTACAGATTCTCAGCTTTCCAGTGGTATATCACTTGCCTAGTTTACTCAATGATAACACCTTTAAATATCACATTTAGAATCAGTGTGTAACCAGCAATCAATAACTCCTATTCAGAGAAAATTGCCATTTAAGTTCGGAACAAAAGAGTGCTAAACCTTCACTCTCTGTGTGCGCCCAAGTAAATCTGGGTATTCAAATGGCCATAGCAACCGGTATGAAGGGATTATTAGATTAGGCTGAATTTTGGCATGCTGCTCAAGGAGGACCTATTCATTACTCATTCCAAAAATCAATTTAATACCTTTAGAGGTAAAGTAGTAATTTGGCATTGAATGAAAGTATTGCAAAAGCTCTCCAAACATTCATTAGCTGGACAGGTGAAAAAAAAGGAGTCATTTTAAAATGCCCCAAAAACATATTTCTAAATCGAATTACGACTCACAAACTTGAGACATGATAGAATGATAATGAAACTACCCATCTCTAACTAAAACAGAAAATCGACTGATCCAAGCAAATTTACTATTTTGGGCTGTTTGCTACGTTGTGGTCCGTGCGACTTATTGTAGGTTTTGAGGCGGCGGGTCACATTTGCCAGTGAGCATTTCTGTCACATTCTGCTCTTTCCATAACATTGAAAAGCAAGTTGATTTATTCTGTTTATATTTAGAGAATTAAATAGCAACCAGATTCAGTCGATTGAGGATGGGAGCTTCTCTGATTTAACAAATCTGATATTGCTGTAAGTATCGTACAGTGAATGACTGCAATGGCATGACTTAGCATCAATGATGGGAGGTGTTTAGTTAGTTACACATCTGATCCATTCATTGTAGCAAGGAAGCCATGTACATGTAATTATTTATTAATCTTGATTGTACATGTATATTGTGTCATATACGGCCTTAATTAATTGAGAGTATGAATTTAAATTCAACTAAGAACTGATATATTCCATGTACATGTTTAAATGTATGATATTTTCATTGCATATTTATTTTTATATAGGATTACATGTTTTTGTCAATGTGGAAATGTATTTTATCTTGTAGAAAAGGTGATTCCATGAGAAAAAAAACTATACTTTGACAAATGAATTGTAGGGAATAAATTCATCACTAGTATGGTATTTTCAGTAATCTGAAAATATTTTTTCTTGAAGACTTAAAATATGAAATCAAATTACTTTCAACTTTGGTATTTTCATGTCACAAATTTAGATTTTCGGGCATGAATATTCATATAGGTTTGACTAACTGCAGAACCTTTTATAATAGACGGATCTTCCTATATTACTATGATGGCCTTATCCAAGATCCCAGATACTCTCCAAGAATCTGGATATTTCATGATTCTATATGTACATGCATCCAGAGATAATCTTGATTTGATTTGATTTGATTTGATTTGATTTCATTCGTCAGGTATATTGCAATACAAACATAACCAGGTACCATGACAGGATAGCCCATGAAAGCCGAAATGGCTTATTTCCAATGGGGTCCTTATACCTAAATAACTGATTAAAAAATACACTACGAAAACACATTAGTACGGCTACAAGACCGTCGTACACGTACGACAAGTAATAAGAATGTACTAAAGTAGCAAAATAAAACTTGAAGTAATGTATGTACAAGTATTTTTTGGTACATGTACTATGAAATGAGATAATACAGGTCTTTCTAACACTCCCTATATTTGTCCTCTAATGATATTGATTTTGGTTGAAACTGCTTATTTAATTTGATGTAGAGGCCTAAATGAGAATCAGATACCCTTTATCTCTCCTGGAATCTTCTCTGGTTTAAGAAGTCTGCAGAAGCTGTAAGTATGGCACTGATGATTTTGAAATATTCCTAAGCAAAAAAAAATTACTTTGTACCAAAAAGTGGAAATTTTGAGTTTTAAAGCAAGTCATATTTCCTCCAGCGACAAAATTTCATAATGTTTTGAAATGATTACTGTTATTATGCTCAATTTGTGCTTTACTATAGTCAGATAGTGAAGCCCAAGTTGAATATAAAAAGAGGAAATAAAAAAATGCCATCATAATTTCAGGTCGGTCTCTTTAGGTTTTATATTACCGAGAATGTATTGAGATCTAATCTACATCTATTTACTGCAATAAATCATATATACCTACCTATTATGCCTGTAGTCTTGACTACGGGACCCCTTCGAGAATTTAACACACATGAGTCACAATATTGTGCGCACCCCCCGTAATCCTATTGTCCCCTTCGCCACTCACGCGCGTCAACACGCTACGGCCATCTTCCTCTTTCTTGCTCGCCCCCGACGAGATAGGACGTATAGTCACAGCGCTCCTGAAATCAGGTCGTATAGTATCCTTTAGGTGCGCTTTTTCGCACATTTAAAGCACTTTTAGGTACCTATATTCGCTTAGATTATAGTACTGTGTGTTTTAGTAGTCACTTTTGCCGATTGCAAGGGATTTTTGATATCCTTTTCTTGGCATTTATTTTTCCCTTTCACGGTCAGCCCCACGTAGATATTTCTGTGTGTTTGCGGGTGTTCCGTTTGTCACCGAGCCTTTGGGTTCGGTGTTTGTTCTTACGGTTTTTTGGCTGTGAAAATCTTTTGTGCGTATCTCCCAAATAAATTTTACTTTTATTTTACTGCATTCAGTTGAAGTATTTCTTATTTTGAAAAGTATACTTTATTGTCTGTTTTATTGCAGTGGTATGAATTCGGAAGAAGAAGCAGCTAGGTCACGGAGACCTGCTTCTTCCGAAGAGTCGTCTAGCAAGACGACTCGGCCTTCCAGAACTCTCCCGAGTACTTCGGTACCTGGGGGAGGGAGGAGGGCTAAAGGTAAGTTGCCTAGTGGTGTTTCCTTGCAGAGTTTGCCAGTCTCGGAGCTTGCGGCTTCGGGACGGGTGGCGTTAACTGAGTCGGGATTGTCAACTCCGAAGCCCGTGGTTTCGGGGTGGGTGGCGTCAGATTCTAGTGGTTTGGATATCTAGCGAATCCAATCCCCCGGTCGCTGAGACCAGAGGGGGGGGCGGTTGTTTCCCGTACGGTAGCGTTCACTCGCTCTGATCCGTTAGGGGAGACGCGCCCCACTACTGCAGGGCAACCCACGGGCTTAGTCCATGTTGGTCTGGGTTCTCAAACCCTAGCCCCGTGCTAACGCCATATGGGGAACGAGTACTTTCTGGGCTGTCTCAGGTGCCAGCTGATGGGAATGCTCGAGCTAACTAATCAGCCTTTTGTGTTGGATTCGTCTTTGTCTGAGTCGGTTTCGCATGTGCCTCCTATTCCCGCGGCCCTTGGGGCGCCGCTGGGCGAGGAGACTTTCGTTGAACCATGCGGGGCTCTGCCTGCTGAGGCCTTTGTTAGCGTTCCTTTGTCTCTTTCCACTCGGGTGGAACCAGATTTGGAGGTGGCCTCTCAAGCTTCGTTTTTGAATCGCTTGGGCAGGCGGAGTCTCAATCGCTCGCCCTCTGTGGGGTGGAAGCGATTGCTTTGTTATCCAGATATCTCTCTGAATTTTAGTCAACCCGCGCGCAGGGTTCGACTTCGCGTTGGTTTAAGCAGCGGGATTCCTGCTGAGTCCTTTGTTGGCGTTCCTTTGCCGGGTCATCCCGGTCCGCCCTTGCTCTGGGCGCCTTGGCGTCCGGCCCATGGCTGTTGCATCTCCTTGCTCGGCCGATATGGGTAATTGGTGTGCGTCTTTGGGTTCAATACCCTCAGCGCACTTCTCCCATAAAGGGAGGTGAGCGTCCCTCAGCGGAGGGTTCGGTTCGTGTTCCCGAAGGGCTTCGGGGATCCGAACGAAACCGAATAAACGCTCTGAAAAGCGGGTTTCGACTTAGGCTCTTTTTGGGCCAATCAGAAGCCTAGGGAAGGGGCTAAAAGAGGCAAGGCTTTGCCTGCCTCTTGCCCATTGGGTTTAGCTAACCCTCCGGTCTCTCAAGCTGAGATGTTCAGTGTGAGATGGGCTTTGCCCAGACTCAGGGTTGGTCCCTTGTACCAGGATTCACATCCCCTGCTCTTGTCCCTTTTTTGGGTCGGACATCGAGACTAATTAGCCTTTTATGGTTTATTCTTCTTTGTCTGTGATGGGATCACATGCGCCTCCTAGTCTCGCAGCCTCGGGGCTCCGTCGGGTGAGGAGGCTTATGGCGGTTCATGCGTGAATCCGACCGTTTCGGCCTTTGTTCGTGATTCTTTGTCACGATCATTTCAGGCGGATCCAGTTTTGGAAGCGGCCTCTCAAGCTTCGGTTTCCGAATCGCTGGGGCAGGCAGAGCCTTAGTTGCTCTCCCTTTGTGGGGTAGAAGCGATTGCTTTGTTCTAAACTTTCCCTGACTTTTAGTCAACCCGCGCGCAGGGTTCGACATTGCTTGGGTTCAGGCAGCGGGATTCCTCCGAGCGTTTTTCTCTTGCGGAGGATTTCTAGCTGGATTTTGGACGCATTGAAGCGGTGCTTCTTTTGAGCGTCATGTTTGGTTTGCAGTGGTCATAGTTTTCCACTGCAGCTGTCTCGGTCATGTACCGTCGCAGAGTATTGGTTGGTGGCTGTCTTCGTTCCTTTCTCCCCGCTTGGGAGGCCATCTCCGGGGACGATTTTGTTCTCTTTGACGGACGAGACGGATTCTTCATAGATCTGTCCGCCCCGCTCCCCGGAGGTGCTATAGGAACTCGGTCACCTCACAGGCTGTCTTTTTCCCTTTCTCCGACTTTTGTTATTCCCAAGCGCTCGGGAAAACTTCAGTACATTTTCGGATGGAGACTCTCGCCTCCATTCTCCCGTTGATCAAGAGGAAGGACTACGCGGTCTTGATAGTTTTCGAAGATGCGTATTTCCACTTTCCCGTTCATTGCGCTTTGCGCGATCTTCTGGGGTTTTTCTTCCTCTCAGAGACTTATCGTTTTCGCACTCTTCCCTTCGGGCTGTGCCCAGTCCCTCGGGTTCTTACTCAGGTTGTAGCCGTGCTGGCAGCCTCTCTGAGGCGATGCGGCCTTCGGCTATTTTTGCTACCTGGACGATTGGCTTCTCCTAGCGGAGTTGCGCGATTATTTGTTGGACGAGACTAGTTTGCTCGTCAATCTTACTCAAGACTTAGGTTTCCTAATAAATTGGGAAAAGTCAGAGTTAGTTCCCACTCGCAGCCCAGTTTTTCTGGGGGCGGTGTTAGACATAAGGAATCAGTTGGCTCGGCCCAGTCGAGACAGGATTCTCACCATTGTCTCTGCGGCTCGCAAGCTCTTGCTGGCCAGAAGAGTCTCGGCCAGACAGTGGCTTCAGTTTCTAGGTTATCTAGCCAGTCTAGTCGATGTTTTAGAGGACTGCCGGCTCCTCATGAAACCCTTTCAGAGACATCTCCTCAGGTTCTTCAAGCCGGGAAAAGACTCTCTTTTGGTCTGGATTCCAGTACCAGTAAGGATCAAGTCTCTTCTCTCTTGTTGGACGAGCGAGGTGTTTCTCGCGCGAGGCAGGTCCTTCTCTGCCCCTCTTCCGTCGATATCGGTTTCGACGGACGCCTCTCGGTTGGGGTGGGGAGGACACTGCAACGGCAGCACGGTTGCGGGGGATTGGTCTCATCTTGGGACTCTTCCTCATATCAATGTCCTGGAGTTTATGGCAGTTCTGTTGACCTTGCTCCATTTCAGAAGTCGACTTCTCAGTCGTTCGGTTCTGATTCTCACGGACAATGTTACTGTGGCGGCATATTTCAATCGGCAGGGAGGCACTCGTTCGGTTGCCCTGAATGCCCTAGCAGCTCAGCTGTGGAGGTGGTGTCGTCGCATGGCAATCACACCCGTGGCCTCTTTCATCCCCGGTCGGGAAAACCTCATTGCGGATTTTCTGTCTCGGGGCAGGTATCTTCCATCGGAATGGACGTTCCATTCGGAGGTATTTTGCCGCATTCGCAGTTGCCTAGGTCCACTGGAAGTGGATCTATTTGCGTCGGTGCTAAATCACCAGCTGCCGAAGTATTGCTCCCGTGTTCGCGATCAGGGAGCATGGGCTCTCGATGCTTTCTCCCTCAGCTGGGAGAACCTTCAGGGATTCGCCTTTCCTCCCTTCCAACTGATTCCGCGTGTCCTGCGGAAAATCAGGGAAGATCGGGCGCGGGTGCTCGTAATAGCTCCCTTTTGGCCCAGGAGGAATTGGTTTCCATAACTTATGAGCCTCCTAAGGGCTCTACCGTTCGTTCTCCCGTTAAGAGCGGATCTGGTGTTACAGCCCCTATCGGGGATTCTTCACCACAGTCCGGAGTCTCTTCATTTGACTGCTTGGCCCCTGTCAGGGAATCTGCAAGACAGTCGGGTCTCTCTGATAGAGCTGCGGACTTTTTAATGTCCAGTCGTAGGGTTTCTACTAGGGAAATTTACAATTCCTGTCTCTCGGTCTTTTTCCTTTGGTGCAAAGAGAGAAATCAAACCCCTTCTAAGGCTCCTATTGGTTCATTTGCGGATTTCTTAATCTCGTTATTTGACAAAGGGAGATCTATCTCTACTATCCGAGGCTACCGTTTGGCGATCGGGGCCATTCATTCGGGTTTCTCGGATGGTTCGGGGATTTCCAATTCCCCGCTACTAAGTGGTTTGATTCGTTCGTTCTTTCTGAAACGACCTTCTTTTTCTAAGTTAGTGCCGTCTTGGAGTCTGCCTAAGGTCCTGGAGGCCTTGGCGAAACCTCCTTTCGAACCGTTAGGTGAAGCTTCGCTTCATCATCTTACGGTTAAGACGCTCTTTTTGGTAGCTATTGCCTCTGGGCAGAGGCGCAGTACTCTTCATGCTCTCTGTCTTAATCCTGGTCATGTTTGCTGGGAGAGAAAAGGCGTTAGATTGATTCCTAGGGCTTCTTTTGTTGCCAAGAATCAGACAGCTGCCTCTGGCCCTGTTGAGATTTTTCTTTGTCCGCTTTCTAACTTTTCTTCGGTGCGTGAGGACAAAGTTTGGTGTCCTGTAAGGGCTCTCAAATGGTATATTGATAAGACTAAGTCTTATCGTAAGGATGATCAGTTGTTCCTGATCACTAGAGAGCCTTTTTCTCCTGCCTCTCTTGATTCCATCTCTAGATGGATCGTTGAAGCTATTAGGGCCGCTGGCACAGAGGCTCTTTTATCCGACAGTAAGCCTCGTGCTCATGATACTCGTAGCACTTCTTGGGCTCTGTTTCAAGGTGTGGCGCTTGTTGATATTTGGAAGGCTGCTTATTGGCGTTCGCCCAATTCCTTCATTTCTTGCTACCTTAGGGATGTTCCCGCAGGTGAAGCTTTGTTTGCGTCATCCACCTTGAAGGCCGCTGTGTCTTCTTTGTAGTCTTTGGTGTAATCCTATTCCCTTCTGCTCGAAACATGCCTCCCGGTCTTTGAGTTGGCGCTGGTCTGGCATAATAGGTAGGTATATATGATTTATTGCAGTAAATTTGTAAAATCAGCACTGATTTTCTTATATAAATCTATATACCTACCTATGACCCTCCCTCCTTCCCCTCACCTTGCAAGCAACATGTTTCTACTTGGGATTGCTCGCAAAAGAGGAAGATGGCCGTAGCGTGTTGACGCGCGTGAGTGGCGAAGGGGACAATAGGATTACGGGGGGTGGGCACAATATTGTGACTCATGTGTGTTAAATTCTCGAAGGGGTCCCGTAGTCAAGACTACAGGCATAATAGGTAGGTATATAGATTTATATAGTAAATAAGAAAATCAGTGCTGATTTTACAATTCTGGGCCCCCTTTTAGGTTTATTTACGATGCAATGGTTTCCTTTTTGCTCATTATGAATAAAGAATCACTGGTTTCCCTGTAAGATACAAAACAGTATTTCATTTGCAAAGGCAACATTAGTAGTTGGGGGGTGTGGAGTAAGTGATATTAAAGTTCGGAGGGGGGGGGGGGTGATCCTGAGCATGGGAATGAGCATGGTATTTGGTATTATACACACTGTATTGCTAATGTTTCAAATGTTATGAGAGATTTCTGTAACTCCAGCATGAATATTTGATAATACATGTATGTATGATCTACATTCCTTGTGAAGCATCAGTATGATAATGTTGGGTGTACTCTGTACATGACACTGTCAGACAAGGGTTATTTAATTTCTCCACAAAGTAAATGTTATCAGAGTAAGGGCTATTCCCAAATCCTGTCATATAGTCTTCAGACATTTATGAGGAATGTGATTTATACAGTCCTGCAAGAAACCTTTGTAAATATCAAGAATTAATATTGTTGGTTTCTTTTAATCTTTGAAAGGTTACTGTACAACTAAGCCTAAGATCAATATGATGAAACTTTGTCTCTGAGTAAAACAGAAAAGCAATTTATTTGTTTGAAATATTTGCCAATAGAGAGAGTTTGTAGTATTTGATTTGATGGCATTTGCCAATGCTTCATTACTGAACCAAGCTTGTCAAGAAGTTTCATGATATTCTGTATGGAATATTTGTTTTTAGTGTCATATTTCAGCTGCCTAATTTCCAAGGATATACTCAATGTATGCTTGATGTCATTCGCCAGTGAGCATTTCTGTCACATTCTGCTCTTTCCATAACATTGAAAATCAAGTTGATTCATTCTATTTGTATTCAGATACTTATATAGCAACCAGATTCAATCGATTGAGGATGGGACCTTCTCTGATTTAACAAATCTCACATTGCTGTAAGTATTGTATGGTGAATGACTTTGAAATCTGCCACTGCAATGGCATGACTTAGCATCAGTTATCGGAGGTGCTTAGTTACACATCTGATCCATGCAACGTAGCAAGGAAGCCATATAATTATTTATATAATAACAAATGACAAATATAATAAATTATATTTGTTTAAACATTATGTCATGGCATGATTATGCTATAAAATAAACACCTACATTTGACACCATTACCCAACCTTATAAATTATAAGAATTCAATATGGCACGATAAGAGACATGATAACGAAGCTTTTCCACCTGCACTCATCAGGTTATCACGCAGGTATATAACAAATTACTTGAAATCAACTATATTATACTCGATGAACCCGGACGCAACCCAGACGCCGTAATTTCAGAACAATCGCAAAGCTTGGACGAACTCCTTTTGTCTGCACAGAAGGGGTTCGTGCGATTGAATGTAGGCGGCTTCCAGAAAGCATAGGATATTATTTTCAGTTATGTAGAAAATATATTGGTTTAGTTCTTATTGAATCCACCATGATTGTCAGATCATGTTTTAATAATAATAATAATATTCAGCTTTTATATAGCGCCTAATACATCGGAGATGTCTCTAAGCGCTTTACAGATATATTATTACCCTGGTCATCGGATTCTGGCATGCCCGCTTACACTTACTTTGCATCTGGATGTTCAACATTTTTTTTATTTTAAATTCATTCAAGGGTCTTTTTTTCCTTCAAAGTCTGAATATTCCACCTCCATCTTCTGTAACTTGTGATCATTTTCAAATTTTCCTTGAAGTCTTAAAATATGAAATCAAATTACTTTCAACTGTTGTCTTTTCATGTAACAGATCCAGATTTTAGAGTATGAATATTCATATAGGTTTGACTAAACTGAAGAACCTTTTATAATAGACATATCTTCCTGTATTACCATGATGTCCTTATCCAAGATGCCAGGTACTCTCCAAGAATCTTGATATTTCATGATTCTATATGTGACCCTCCACCACAAAACGACCAATAAGTCAGAAATTTGGGTTTTTTAATTCCAGGACAGTTTGAAAGCATAGATTCTTAGCTTTGAAATGATATATAACTTGTCTTGTATAGACTAAGCAAAACCTTATGAATTACAACGAGAATGTCCGAGTGTCAGACAGGCTAATGACCGAAACAATAGAGAAAACGGGCTCTAAAGAAGAGTGACCATTTAAGAGCGCCTAATCTATGTCCTATTGTTTGTCGCACAAAAGGATGAGTCAAAACTCCAAAGCCTACACTGTGAAGTACTCATTGGATTGGGTTGAAACTTTCCATATCTTTAGGATAGATATATTTCTTTCTGTAGATTTTGAATATCAGACAGTGCATAGTTTTTGAGCTATACCAGAAAAGCGATGTGAAGTATGATCCCAGCAAGCTGACTCAAAAAGTTTGAATATCCAGGAAAATATGGTCATCTTGAATGAGAGTAAAAACATATTTCAGCATGGTATTTTACCCTGAAGTTTTGTCAGATGGTAGATTAATAAATTAACTTTCAGAAAATAAAAAAAAACTTAAAATAGAAATTTCCACCCCAAACAACCTTTTTCAGCTGTTTACTCTAAAACTCCCATTGCGACTTATTGGTCGTTTTGTGGTGGAGGGTCACATATGTACATGTATCCTTAGATGATCTTGAAGTAAGGTATGTACAAGTATTTTGTGGTACATGTACTATGAAATGAGATAAGACATGTCTTTCTGACACCCCTCCTGTTTGACCTTTTTTATGATATTGATTGAGGTTGAAACTCATTATTTTATTTTGATGTAGAACCCTACGTGACAACCAGATACAGTCTATCTCTCCTGGAATCTTCTCTGGTTTAAGAAGTCTGCAGAAGCTGTAAGTATGGCACTGATGATTTTGAAATATTCCTAAGCAAAAAAAAATTACTTTGTACCAAAAAGTGGAAATTTTGAGTTTTAAAGCAAGTCATATTTCCTCCAGTGACAAAATTTCATAATGTTTTGAAATGATTACTGTTATTATGCTCAATTTGTGCTTTACTATAGTCAGATAGTGAAGCCCAAGTTGAATATAAAAAGAGGAAATAAAAAAATGCCATCATAATTTCAGGTCGGTCTCTTTAGGTTTTATATTACCGAGAATGTATTGAGATCTAATCTACATCTTTCTGGGCCTCCTTTTAGGTTTATTTACGATGCAATGGTTTCCTTTTTGCTCATTATGAATAAAGAATCACTGGTTTCCCTGTAAGATACAAAACAGTATTTCATTTGCAAAGGCAACATTAGTAGTTGGGGGTGTGGAGTAAGTGATATTAAAGTTCGGAGGGGGGGGGGGTGATCCTGAGCATGGGAATGAGCATGGTATTTGGTATTATACACACTGTATTGCTAATGTTTCAAATGTTATGAGAGATTTCTGTAACTCCAGCATGAATATTTGATAATACATGTATGTATGATCTACATTCCTTGTGAAGCATAAGTATGATAATGTTGGGTGTACTCTGTACATGACACTGTCAGACAAGGGTTATTTAATTTCTCCACAAAGTAAATGTTATCAGAATAAGGGCTATTCCCAAATCCTCTCATATAGTCTTCAGACATTTATGAGGAATGTGATTTATACAGTCCTGCAAGAAACCTTTGTAAATATCAAGAATTAATATTGTTGGTTTCTTTTAATCTTTGAAAGGTTACTGTACAACTAAGCCCAAGATCAATATGATGAAACTTTGTCTCTGAGTAAAACCAAAAAGCGATTTTGTTGTTTGTTTGTTTGAAATATTTGCCAATAGAGAGAGAGTTTGTAGCATTTGATTTGATAGCATTTACCAAATATGCTTGATTACTGAACCAAGCATGTCAAGAAGTTTCATGATATTCTGTATGGAATATTTGTTTTTAGTGTCATATTTCAGCTGCCTAAATTCCAAGGATATACTCAATGTATGCTTGATGTCATCTGTGACCCGACGCCTCAAAACCTACAATAAGTCGCCAAAATTATTATTTTTGTTTTATACTTTTTCTGAAAGTACAGATTCTCAGCTTTCCAGTGGTATATCACTTGCCTAGTTTACTCAATGATAACACCTTTAAATATCACATTTAGAATCAGTGTGTAACCAGCAATCAATAACTCCTATTCAGAGAAAATTGCCATTTAAGTTCGGAACAAAAGAGTGCTAAACCTTCACTCTCTGTGTGCGCCCAAGTAAATCTGGGTATTCAAATGGCCATAGCAACCGGTATGAAGGGATTATTAGATTAGGCTGAATTTTGGCATGCTGCTCAAGGAGGACCTATTCATTACTCATTCCAAAAATCAATTTAATACCTTTAGAGGTAAAGTAGTAATTTGGCATTGAATGAAAGTATTGCAAAAGCTCTCCAAACATTCATTAGCTGGACAGGTGAAAAAAAAGGAGTCATTTTAAAATGCCCCAAAAACATATTTCTAAATCGAATTACGACTCACAAACTTGAGACATGATAGAATGATAATGAAACTACCCATCTCTAACTAAAACAGAAAATCGACTGATCCAAGCAAATTTACTATTTTGGGCTGTTTGCTACGTTGTGGTCCGTGCGACTTATTGTAGGTTTTGAGGCGGCGGGTCACATTTGCCAGTGAGCATTTCTGTCACATTCTGCTCTTTCCATAACATTGAAAAGCAAGTTGATTTATTCTGTTTATATTTAGAGAATTAAATAGCAACCAGATTCAGTCGATTGAGGATGGGAGCTTCTCTGATTTAACAAATCTGATATTGCTGTAAGTATCGTACAGTGAATGACTGCAATGGCATGACTTAGCATCAATGATGGGAGGTGTTTAGTTAGTTACACATCTGATCCATTCATTGTAGCAAGGAAGCCATGTACATGTAATTATTTATTAATCTTGATTGTACATGTATATTGTGTCATATACGGCCTTAATTAATTGAGAGTATGAATTTAAATTCAACTAAGAACTGATATATTCCATGTACATGTTTAAATGTATGATATTTTCATTGCATATTTATTTTTATATAGGATTACATGTTTTTGTCAATGTGGAAATGTATTTTATCTTGTAGAAAAGGTGATTCCATGAGAAAAAAAACTATACTTTGACAAATGAATTGTAGGGAATAAATTCATCACTAGTATGGTATTTTCAGTAATCTGAAAATATTTTTTCTTGAAGACTTAAAATATGAAATCAAATTACTTTCAACTTTGGTATTTTCATGTCACAAATTTAGATTTTCGGGCATGAATATTCATATAGGTTTGACTAACTGCAGAACCTTTTATAATAGACGGATCTTCCTATATTACTATGATGGCCTTATCCAAGATCCCAGATACTCTCCAAGAATCTGGATATTTCATGATTCTATATGTACATGCATCCAGAGATAATCTTGAAGTAATGTATGTACAAGTATTTTTTGGTACATGTACTATGAAATGAGATAATACAGGTCTTTCTGACACTCCCTATATTTGTCCTCTAATGATATTGATTTTGGTTGAAACTGCTTATTTAATTTGATGTAGAGGCCTAAATGAGAATCAGATACCCTTTATCTCTCCTGGAATCTTCTCTGGTTTAAGAAGTCTGCAGCAGCTGTAAGGATGGCACTGATGATTTTGAAATATTCCTAAGCAAAAGAATTACTTTATACCAAGAACTGCAAATTTTGAGTTTTGGGTTTTTTAATTCCAGGACAGTTTGAAAGCATAGATTCTTAGCTTTGAAATGATATATAACTTGTCTTGTATAGACTAAGCAAAACCTTATAAATTACAACGAGAATGTCGGAGTGTCAGACAGGCTAATTATACTCGATGAACCCGGACGCAACCCAGACGCCGTAATTTCAGAACAATCGCAAAGCTTGGACGAACTCCTTTTGTCTGCACAGAAGGGGTTCGTGCGATTGAATGTAGGCGGCTTCCAGAAAGCGTAGGATATTATTTTCAGTTATGTAGAAAATATATTGGTTTAGTTCTTATTGAATCCACCATGATTGTCAGATCATGTTTTCACTTACTTTGCATCTGGATGTTCAACATTTTTTTTATTTTAAATTCATTCAAGGGTCTTTTTTTTCCTTCAAAGTCTGAATATTCCACCTCCATCTTCTGTAACTTGTGATCATTTTCAAATTTTCCTTGAAGACTTAAAATATGAAATCAAATTACTTTCAACTGTTGTCTTTTCATGTAACAGATCCAGATTTTAGAGTATGAATATTCATATAGGTTTGACTAAACTGAAGAACCTTTTATAATAGACATATCTTCCTGTATTACCATGATGTCCTTATCCAAGATGCCAGGTACTCTCCAAGAATCTTGATATTTCATGATTCTATATGTGACCCTCCACCACAAAACGACCAATAAGTCAGAAATTTGGGTTTTTTAATTCCAGGACAGTTTGAAAGCATAGATTCTTAGCTTTGAAATGATATATAACTTGTCTTGTATAGACTAAGCAAAACCTTATAAATTACAACGAGAATGTCCGAGTGTCAGACAGGCTAATGACCGAAACAATAGAGAAAACGGGCTCTAAAGAAGAGTGACCATTTAAGAGCGCCTAATCTATGTCCTATTGTTTGTCGCACAAAAGGTTGAGTCAAACTCCAAAGCCTACACTGTGAAGTACTCATTGGATTGGGTTGAAACTTTCCATATCTTTAGGATAGATATATTTCTTTCTTTCTGTAGATTTTGAATATCAGACAGTGCATAGTTTTTGAGCTATACCAGAAAAGCGATGTGAAGTATGATCCCAGCAAGCTGACTCACAAAGTTTGAATATCCAGGAAAATATGGTCATCTTGAATGAGAGTAAAAACATATTTCAGCATGGTATTTTACCCTGAAGTTTTGTCAGATGGTAGATTAATAAATTAACTTTCAGAAAATAAAAAAAAAACTTAAAATAGAAATTTCCACCCCAAACAACCTTTTTCAGCTGTTTACTCTAAAACTCCCATTGCGACTTATTGGTCGTTTTGTGGTGGAGGGTCACATATGTACATGTATCCTTAGATGATCTTGAAGTAAGGTATGTACAAGTATTTTGTGGTACATGTACTATGAAATGAGATTAGACATGTCTTTCTGACACCCCTCCTGTTTGACCTTTTTTATGATATTGATTGAGGTTGAAACTCATTATTTTATTTTGATGTAGAACCCTACATGACAACCAGATACAGTCTATCTCTCCTGGAATCTTCTCTGGTTTAAGAAGTCTGCAGAAGCTGTAAGTATGGCACTGATGATTTTGAAATATTCCTAAGCAAACAAAAATTACTTTGTACCAAAAAGTGGAAATTTTGAGTTTTAAAGCAAGTCATATTTCCTCCAGCGACAAAATTTCATAATGTTTTGAAATGATTACTGTTATTATGCTCAATTTGTGCTTTACTATAGTCAGATAGTGAAGCCCAAGTTGAATATAAAAAGAGGAAATAAAAAAATGCCATCATAATTTCAGGTCGGTCTCTTTAGGTTTTATATTACCGAGAATGTATTGAGATCTAATCTACATCTTTCTGGGCCCCCTTTTAGGTTTATTTACGATGCAATGGTTTCCTTTTTGCTCATTATGAATAAAGAATCACTGGTTTCCCTGTAAGATACAAAACAGTATTTCATTTGCAAAGGCAACATTAGTAGTTGGGGGGTGTGGAGTAAGTGATATTAAAGTTCGGAGGGGGGGGGTGATCCTGAGCATGGGAATGAGCATGGTATTTGGTATTATACACACTGTATTGCTAATGTTTCAAATGTTATGAGAGATTTCTGTAACTCCAGCATGAATATTTGATAATACATGTATGTATGATCTACATTCCTTGTGAAGCATAAGTATGATAATGTTGGGTGTACTCTGTACATGACACTGTCAGACAAGGGTTATTTAATTTCACAACAAAGTAAGAAAATTTAAAGTCTGCGGCTGATCTGCGGCAGACTTGCCGCAGATCTGCCGCAGACTTTTTAGTCTGCGGCAAGAGTAAGCAGGAGTATGCGGCAGAACCAGAATTTGCTGCAGACTTGCGGCATACTAGTAAGCAGCAGGATCAGTCTGCAGCAGATCTGCGACAGAATACTTGAGAAGAGTGAGGCTGCGGGAAGGCAACCACAGAAAGAAACTTCGCTGCAGACTTCTTGGATACCAGCTTCTCCACAGGAACAGTCTGCGGCAAGGCTGCCACAGAAGTCTGCTGCAAGTCTGCCACAAGCTCGCTGGTACCTAATTATAACAAAGTCTGCGACAAGGTCGCCACAGACTGACACAGGCTGCCATATAAGGTTCATGTTATACCTAATTTACATACAGTCTACGACAAGGTTGCCACAGACAGACACTTTTAAGGCTGCCATATGTAAGCTCACTTATACCTAATTAACATACAGTCTGCGACAAGGTCGCCACAGACAGACACTTTTCAAGCTGTTTAACATACAGTCTGCGACAAGGTCGCTACGGAAAGACACTTTCATGTTGTTTAACATACAGTCTGCGACCAGGTCGTTACAGACACACACTCCTCGACATAAAGGCTGTTAAAAGGTGACACAGACACATGCTACATTGCCAAGAGTAATTACACGCAGTATGAATATTTTCAATATTCTGCAAAATGATTGCCATGGAAACACAGTAAGATAATGAACTCTTACAATTGGGTACACTTGTATGTAAGCAGACATATTGCATCACTAGGTCACAAGAAACCAGTCTGTTTAAAACACATGTAACTGTGTTTTAGCTAGATGTAATATTGATTTGTTAAATTTCACTGACATCCTTCACACATCAGAATAATTGCCCTATAAAAGTAACTCATTTCTTCTGAAACAGAAATATACTCGTATCTCAAAAAATACTCATCCGTTTTCAGTGAAAATTAATATGAAGCATAATATCCTCATTTCCTATGTACTCTGGAATTTCCATGATATATAAGGCCCGAATGAGGGAGATACGAGAATGTGAATTTTCGAGGATTTCTGCTCCTCGCGGGCTTCGATAGCCGTTAGGAATTCAAAAGCTTTGACGACTTTAATTGGGGTATAGAGCCGCGCCTGTTATTGAGTGTGTAGTGCATTCATGTCTCAACTCATCACTTTATGTCAATTACAATTACAGGTTATGTATTCAGTATTTCTTATCTGTAACCTTTTAAACTGTAACTGCACAGATTTTGGAGAGATTCTGATCAAATAAACCCCCAAAAAAATTTGATAAAATCCTTTTTTTTCTCATGTATTTTATTGTTTTTTTTAATTTCTTATGTATTTCTTTGTTTTTCGACTTTTTGTTTTTTATTGTTTTTTTCGATGGAATTCGTCTGCGACACTATTTTAATCATAAACAACATAAAATTAATTGTTTTTAAACAGTAAAAGTAAAAATAATGAAACATTTATGAATTTTAGCTGGAAACACAATTTGCATTGGATTTGTACACGAAATCACGTTTTTGAGCAATTTGGGGTCTGACATGCACTTACGAAATGTTGCGTAACTCCGGAAGCGCACGCGCGGACATCACAAATTTGGTCTCAAAAGTTGCGCAAAACTTGAAAGAAAAAGGTAGTGAAGCGGCGTGGTGACTGCTTTTCGCGATGGAAACATATTACGCGAAACGTCGAGGGGGGGCGGCCCCCCCCCCTCCCAGGCCTATTAGGGTTAAGGGGCTTCACCCCTTTTATAAGGCCAAAATTTGACCCAACCAATTTTTTTTTTTTTTTTAGTCCAATGTGAAGGGTAGTATCTCCTCAAACCATCACTTGAATTTCAGATAGTAAATCAGTCTAATAGTGGGTTAAAATTAATAATCAATGCATTCATTATAAATTTAATGACCTTCAGGTCCCTTTGAAACAAACACACTGAAGATTTTACAAAAAGTTTCATAAATTGCTTTATTTTTTCACCGATTTCAATCATTTTTGCACTGTATGGAAGAGCAGAAAGTTTTTTTTTTTTTTCATTTGATGTGTATAGCGCCATCTAGTGGTAGATATAGGCATTGCATATTTTTCTGTAGAGCACATGGCGAGCACATGGTACCTGCATTGCAATCACAGTACACTCTCGCCAATTTTTCTCCAAATAAACGAGTCTTTACGATTTTTCTTCGTCATGGGTTGTGCTAAGAAGGGTTATGTGAGTAAGAAGGTTTTTAAAGGCATATCAAGACATGATTTGAGCTACAACCTGCAAGAAAGCTGACAGAGGACACAGCTTGAAAAAGTTGAAGGACTCAAGGAGGAAGCTAATTTCTTACACCAGTCCCACCCATAGTGTTTTGAGTGGGGAATGGTGGCTTCTCCTCATCGATGTTTTACAGTTGAATACAGCCCTGGAATTTTTCAAAGACCATTTCTGTCCAGGAGGTAAGCTTTATTAGTTTTATTTGAATGTTTATTAGTCATACAGAAGTATTAGATTTTCATTAATGTGTTGGATGATGGCCTTTTTTTCAGTAGAAACGCTGTCATTTTTATTTTATTTAAATTGATCTAGACCTATACCGATTATAATAATGTTGGTGTTAAAATTACAGTGTTTTTATTATATTAACTATTGTGATGGAATTAGTGAATTGTGTGTAAACTTTAGAGTGATTTGTTTATCGAACCTTTGAAGGTATTTTAACTACCGGTATACAAAAACTGAAATTGATCTGGACATGATTTGTTTATCGAACCTTTGAAGGTATTTTAACTACCGGTATACAAAAACTGAAATTGATCTGGACATATGTGCATGCATGTCATTACTGACTGCGCACAGCATTATTGCTCGAACGAAATGTGACCTTACCATTATGTTTATGAATGGTTGATTATTAAGATAAGATTATGTAGTGGAAACAGATGTGTGATTTTAGTCATTCATCAATGTGTTTCTCCTTCAATTCAGGAAACCTTCAGTTGCTGGAACAATTTTTTACACACACCGCAGTAGCTCCCTCATCCTCCAGTGGACTGTATGCAAGAAGCAGCACATATGTTTCCATCTTCCCCTAATGCTGTGGCAGAAGGGGCTAGCTATCAGCAGAAGTATACAAAAGATCTGTTCTGGCAGCAAGTGAAAGTGGGCCTTGCCAGGGAAGCCCTTGTAGACTTCTGCGGCTACATGGACCTGCCCCCTCCAGTGAACAACAAGAGCTACATGTACCAGGACCACATATACCGTATGCACTTGGAGACAAATGAGGTATGTATCATGTGTTGGTCTCCAAATTGAAGTAAATGATGAAAATGAATATTAAAAATATATATGTATAGACTTATACATTTCTATACCATTTATAATTAATTTTGCTCTTTTCTCTGTTCTTTAATCCCACTGCAGGTCTGTGAAAGCCAGATGAAAGAGGCCGGTCAGCGAGTGCGGGAGGTAGTGCTGGAAGCGAACCCAGAGCTGAATTCTGCAGATGTGCTGGACGTGGCAGTGTCATTCGATGGAACGTGGCACAAAAGGAGTTTTGTATCTAATCATGGGGTGGGGGTGGTCATGAGTATGGACACGGGGGAGGTTTTGGATAGGGTCATTCTTTCTAAATTTTGTAAATCATGTCGGATATGAAAAGATTGGGATAGGGAGGAAGACGAGTACAAGAAATGGTGGGATTGTCATAAACATGACTGTTTGGGGAATCATGAGGGAACAAGTGGTAGTATGGAGCCTAAAGAAGCTAAAATGTTATTCGCAAGATCTGTGGAAAAGCATAAGTTGAGATACAACTACATTATTTCTGATGGGGATAGTTCAACTTTTAAATCAGTCAAAAATGTGTATGGGGATGCCGGTGAAGTTACGAAATATGATTGTGTAGGGCACGTAGGGAAAAGAATGTTAAATGCGTTAGATAGATTTCGTAAGGACGCGGATCATACGGCAAGGGATAAGAAGTTAATGAGGAAGGGAAATGGTCATTTTTGGGGTAATTCAGACAATGGGAGTGTAGGTAGGATGAGTAGGTTTTATAACTCAAAGTGATGTAGAGGGCCCTGGCAGTGAATTTGTATGTTAAGAGAACAAAACACAAAATCCTGATAACACAAACTGAAAGTAGTGTTAAGAGGTTCCAGTGTACATATATTTGGTGTTTGGCTAACAGTTTGCAACCAAAAATCATTGTACAGTAGCAGCTGCTTAACCAAGGACCATTTGATGTTAAAATGCTCCTGATGATAGGGACAATTGCATAACATTTTGTTCCTATTAAACGGCCAAGGAGCGTTACATTTCTCAAAGACGGTCCAATAGCTTCCTTGATTGTCTCTAAACTATTTGTGTACAACTTGTACACCTGCAGAGGCTATATTCTATGTGTGCTAACAAATTTAGTTTATTTTATGCAGTACAACATTGCCATCTTGGTGGGCAAAACGCGTGTTCATAAGCATTGTACAGTTGAAAATATGAATACATATTATTCCAATGTTTTTTTCTCAAAATTCAAAGTGTGTTCTTTCTTATTCAGTTCTCTAGAATGTGTGTGTGCTGATGTTGCATCTTGGCGTGCTTGCATGCTGCCGCCTTTCTCTTGCTGAAATTGTATGTATGAATATTCATCACTAACAGATCTGCCACAACCACTTTCCCGAAATTGTATGTATGAATATTCATCATGCGGCAAATCTGCCACAACTTCTTCCTGAAATTGTATGTATGAATATTCATCATTAAAAGCCTGCTGCAGATCTGCTACAACTTCTTCCTGAACTTGTATGTATGGATATTCATCATTTAAAGTCTGCCGCAGATCTGCCACAACTTCTTCCTGAAATTGTATGTATGGTGGGTATGAATATTCATCATTGAAAGCCTGCCGCAGATTTGCCACAACTTTTTTGTATGAATATTCATCATTAAAAGCCTCCTGCAGATCTGCCGCAGACTCTCCTGCTTAGCTCACTGGTCTAAAAAGAGTATGCCGCAAGGCAGCAGCAAGCCTGCGGCAACAGCTAATTTGCATGTGAAAAAGATGCCCGTCTGCGGCAAGGCAGCGGCAGGTCTGCTGCAAGGCAGCCACAGCAGTATGCGGCAGGCTGATTTCTTTCCTATGGGAAATGTTATCAGAGTAAGGGCTATTCCCAAATCCTGTCATATAGTCTTCAGACATTTATGAGGAATGTGATTTATACAGTCCTGCAAGAAACCTTTGTAAATATCAAGAATTAATATTGTTGGTTTCTTTTAATCTTTGAAAGTTTACTGTACAACTAAGCCCAAGATCAATATGATGAAACTTTGTCTCTGAGTAAAACCAAAAAGCGATTTAGTTGTGTGTTTGTTTGAAATATTTGCCAATAGAGAGAGTTTGTAGTATTTGATTTGATGGCATTTGCCAATGCTTCATTACTGAACCAAGCATGTCAAGAAGTTTCATGATATTCTGTATGGAATATTTGTTTTTAGTGTCATATTTCAGCTGCCTAATTTCCAAGGATATACTCAATGGCCCGTATTCTGAACTCCGGTTTAACTTAAACTCGAGTCTAAGTGTGGTTTAAATCTGCCCTTTAGACCGGAGTTTAAGAAAATCACATTCTGAACTCCGGTTTAACTTAAACTGCGGTCTAAGCGTGGTTTAACTTTGTACAGAAAGTTAGACTGCAGCTAGGGGTAGTTTAAGTCCGGTTTAACTTTTCTTCATGCATGGCCACCGCAGGATAATGTTTGCAACTGAGGCGGAAGAGTGGTATTACGAAAGGTTTTAAAGTCTGCTAACACCAGCTTAGAGAAAGGTAAATTTACCTTCGTAAAGAGGAAAATCTTCTTTTTCTTTTTCTTTTTAGCTAGATCTAGAATCGTAGTTAGATTTAACGTTTACCGGCAGTATTCATGACAAGCGCTGTCATTATCGCAGAACTGACTTTGCAACAATCTTCCGCGCTCGCGCGCGAGCAAGCATAGCTCTTTACACCCTAACCCGAGCCAGGCCGGCCGGCCCAGCCGACGCGACCGATACCCTTTTATCTCATCCCACGCAGTGCTGAGCTAGCTAGCTGAGCCAGGCTAGGTCGGAGCTGACTGTTGTTGGGAAGTTGGGTTCCGAAGTTACAGCTACAGAAAAAAAAAAATTCAACGAAACTAGAAAAACAGATAGATCAATAAGAGCTCAGCTCCAGAGATTATTGCAATTCCGCCTGCAATTTCAAAATTTGACAGCTGACTCACTCAGATTTAACGTTAAAACTCAACTCTGCTCGACCTCGTAATACTAATAATAGCCAATATCTTACTTCAACCTTCGATCGTACTAAAATAGGGTCTAACTTTTAGAATCTATAGGCCTATAGGCCTAGTAGTTAGTACAGTAGACCTAGTTTTAGTCTTAGACTAGTAACAAACGTAGTTTAGTCTTTACAACTTTCACTATAAAGTTTAGCTTTCAGTATACTAGTTGATTTTTCTTGTTATTTGTTCATATCTGCGTGATAGCCTGATGAGTTGCAGATCGAAAAGCTTCGTTATCATTTTAATTTGTTATCGTTTTAATGTTTTAATATGTTACTGTTTAAAGCCATTTATAAAGTATGTCTGACGTTGAAATATCTATTTAGAGTCGAGATGCTGTCTTGGAAAAAGGAGAAACATTAATAATAATGTTAGTCCAGGAACTTGGCAATACATTGTCACCAGATTATTTTTGTAGGCCATGCAGCAGCTAGTAGCAACTAACGTCAGGTTCTAAAGTAACACAGTGCCCTTTTTTATTATACATCTATGACATAGGCCTAGATCTATAGATGTCTGAAGTAGATCTAGCTAGGACTAACTCTTGATTACATGCATTCAAATTGCGTACTACATGTATTATGATCTCCGAAAATGTGCCCTTCATATGGTACCCGGTAAAGTGTACAACCGTGTTCACTGTTCAATGAAATGAAACGAACAAGTTTGTTTTTCGGTCTAAAAGTAGGCCTACTGTATAGGGTATAGGTCTAGCTCTAACTGTTTTTTAATTAATTACCTCTAGATCTAGATATATCCGGTATATACGGTATATCTCATTTTTTGTTTTTTTTGTTGTTTTTGTTTTCAAATGGCCCCTGTGCCTCATAACAAAATAGATATCTAATCTCTCAGGCTATAAATTATCAAGAGGTCTATAGGCTATAGCCTGGGTCCTTTCCTTTTGCTCTGAATCTAGACCTAGTCAAATTTAAAAAGTGACGGTGTTGCGTTTGCCTCACCAATCAGTGGCAGGTGGGGGTTCACGAGGTCCGGACACCCCCCCCATTTTTTTATTTTTCATTTTTGCTTTGCTTTAATTGTCAGACGTAACTCTAAGTCATCAAACTTTTTTATTTCCCTGAAATCAACCCCAAAATCTGAAGCTTTTTTTTGTGTTTTTGTTGTGTGTCAATTGCTTGAGCCCCTTTTCAAAATACAAAATCCTTGATCCGCTCTGCTCCCAAATGATCATGATGGACATTGCAGGCCTAATTGTTGGATACATGTAGATCTAACTTTAGTTTTAGATCTGGAGTCTACCATGATTTTTTTTTCGTCAGCCCTCAAAAAGTTGTTCAGTGGGGGCAGGGGTTATCAGATGTTTTCCTCTATAATTATCCGACAAGCAAAAAAAAGGGGGGGGTGGTTTCTTGCCGGGTTCCCCCCCCCCCAGCCTACGCTAGTGATCCGGCCATTTTGAAATGGAAGAAGGAGCTGAATACAGAGGCGTAGTGCCTTCCCTAGGAATAGGTATCCATATATAGTAATACATGCAATAACGTAGGATAACCGACCAACCTAACCTTAAATAGTCGTTCATTATGATCCAGAAAACTCCAGTAGGCTAATCATGACAAATGAAGTGCCAAATGGAGTGCCTTTAATTTGTGTATAGAGTATTTCATGACATTTCTTGATTAAACATCCTAAAAATGAAAGGAATAAGCAAACTTCAGCCTTCTTGAAGATAAATTCAGCTCTACTGGGCATGTGCAGTAGCAGCAGACTACATCTCCATGGCAACTAAACCACAGTTTAACTTAGACTGGACTTAGACTCTAGTTTAACTAAACTGGACTTTCAGAAACAGAAATGGAGTTAAACCCGACATGCAGTCTAAGTCGGGTTTAGTTAGACTCCGGTTTAACTTAGACTGGAGTTTAAGTTAAACCGGAGTTCAGAATACGGGCCAATGTATGCTTGATGTCATTCGCCAGTGAGCATTTCTGTCACATTCTGCTCTTTCCATAACATTGAAAATCAAGTTGATTGATTCTATTTGTATTCAGATACTTATATAGCAACCAGATTCAATCGATTGAGGATGGGACCTTCTCTGATTTAACAAATCTCACATTGCTGTAAGTATTGTATGGTGAATGACTTTGAAATCTGCCACTGCAATGGCATGACTTAGCATCAGTTATCGGAGGTGCTTAGTTACACATCTGATCCATGCAACGTAGCAAGGAAGCCATATAATTATTTATATAATAACAAATGACAAATATAATAAATTATATTTGTTTAAACATTATGTCATGGCATGATTATGCTATAAAATAAACACCTACATTTGACACCATTACCCAACCTTATAAATTATAAGAATTCAATATGGCACGATAAGAGACATGATAACGAAGCTTTTCCACCTGCACTCATCAGGTTATCACGCAGGTATATAACAAATTACTTGAAATCAACTATATTATACTCGATGAACCCGGACGCAACCCAGACGCCGTAATTTCAGAACAATCGCAAAGCTTGGACGAACTCCTTTTGTCTGCACAGAAGGGGTTCGTGTGATTGAATGTAGGCGGCTTCCAGAAAGCGTAGGATATTATTTTCAGTTATGTAGAAAATATATTGGTTTAGTTCTTATTGAATCCACCATGATTGTCAGATCATGTTTTCACTTACTTTGCATCTGGATGTTCAACATTTTTTTTATTTTAAATTCATTCAAGGGTCTTTTTTTTCCTTCAAAGTCTGAATATTCCACCTCCATCTTCTGTAACTTGTGATCATTTTCAAATTTTCCTTGAAGACTTAAAATATGAAATCAAATTACTTTCAACTGTTGTCTTTTCATGTAACAGATCCAGATTTTAGAGTATGAATATTCATATAGGTTTGACTAAACTGAAGAACCTTTTATAATAGACATATCTTCCTGTATTACCATGATGTCCTTATCCAAGATGCCAGGTACTCTCCAAGAATCTTGATATTTCATGATTCTATATGTGACCCTCCACCACAAAACGACCAATAAGTCAGAAATTTGGGTTTTTTAATTCCAGGACAGTTTGAAAGCATAGATTCTTAGCTTTGAAATGATATATAACTTGTCTTGTATAGACTAAGCAAAACCTTATAAATTACAACGAGAATGTCCGAGTGTCAGACAGGCTAATGACCGAAACAATAGAGAAAACGGGCTCTAAAGAAGAGTGACCATTTAAGAGCGCCTAATCTATGTCCTACATGTATTGTTTGTCGCACAAAAGGTTGAGTCAAAACTCCAAAGCCTACACTGTGAAGTACTCATTGGATTGGGTTGAAACTTTCCATATCTTTAGGATAGATATATTTCTTTCTTTCTGTAGATTTTGAATATCAGACAGTGCATAGTTTTTGAGCTATACCAGAAAAGCGATGTGAAGTATGATCCCAGCAAGCTGACTCACAAAGTTTGAATATCCAGGAAAATATGGTCATCCTGAATGAGAGTAAAAACATATTTCAGCATGGTATTTTACCCTGAAGTTTTGTCAGATGGTAGATTAATAAATTAACTTTCAGAAAATAAAAAAAAACTTAAAATAGAAACTTCCACCCCAAACAACCTTTTTCAGCTGTTTACTCTAAAACTCCCATTGCGACTTATTGGTCGTTTTGTGGTGGAGGGTCACATATGTACATGTATCCTTAGATGATCTTGAAGTAAGGTATGTACAAGTATTTTGTGGTACATGTACTATGAAATGAGATAAGACATGTCTTTCTGACACCCCTCCTGTTTGACCTTTTTTATGATATTGATTGAGGTTGAAACTCATTATTTTATTTTGATGTAGAGCCCTACGTGACAACCAGATACAGTCTATCTCTCCTGGAATCTTCTCTGGTTTAAGAAGTCTGCAGAAGCTGTAAGTATGGCACTGATGATTTTGAAATATTCCTAAGCAAAAAAAAATTACTTTGTACCAAAAAGTGGAAATTTTGAGTTTTAAAGCAAGTCATATTTCCTCCAGCGACAAAATTTCATAATGTTTTGAAATGATTACTGTTATTATGCTCAATTTGTGCTTTACTATAGTCAGATAGTGAAGCCCAAGTTGAATATAAAAAGAGGAAATAAAAAAATGCCATCATAATTTCAGGTCGGTCTCTTTAGGTTTTATATTACCGAGAATGTATTGAGATCTAATCTACATCTTTCTGGGCCTCCTTTTAGGTTTATTTACGATGCAATGGTTTCCTTTTTGCTCATTATGAATAAAGAATCACTGGTTTCCCTGTAAGATACAAAACAGTATTTCATTTGCAAAGGCAACATTAGTAGTTGGGGGGTGTGGAGTAAGTGATATTAAAGTTTGGAGGGGGGGGGGGGGTGATCCTGAGCATGGGAATGAGCATGGTATTTGGTATTATACACACTGTATTGCTAATGTTTCAAATGTTATGAGAGATTTCTGTAACTCCAGCATGAATATTTGATAATACATGTATGTATGATCTACATTCCTTGTGAAGCATAAGTATGATAATGTTGGGTGTACTCTGTACATGACACTGTCAGACAAGGGTTATTTAATTTCTCCACAAAGTAAATGTTATCAGAGTAAGGGTTATTCCCAAATCCTCTCATATAGTCTTCAGACATTTATGAGGAATGTGATTTATACAGTCCTGCAAGAAACCTTTGTAAATATCAAGAATTAATATTGTTGTTGGTTTCTTTTAATCTTTGAAAGGTTACTGTACAACTAAGCCCAAGATCAATATGATGAAACTTTGTCTCTGAGTAAAACAGAAAAGCGATTTTGTTGTTTGAAATATTTGCCAATAGAGAGAGTTTGTAGCATTTGATTTGATGGCATTTGCCAATGCTTCATTACTGAACCAAGCATGTCAAGAAGTTTCATGATATTCTGTATGGAATATTTGTTTTTAGTGTCATATTTCAGCTGCCTAATTTCCAAGGATATACTCAATGTATGCTTGATGTCATTCGCCAGTGAGCATTTCTGTCACATTCTGCTCTTTCCATAACATTGAAAATCAAGTTGATTCATTCTATTTGTATTCAGATACTTATATAGCAACCAGATTCAATCGATTGAGGATGGGACCTTCTCTGATTTAACAAATCTCACATTGCTGTAAGTATTGTATGGTGAATGACTTTGAAATCTGCCACTGCAATGGCATGACTTAGCATCAGTTATCGGAGGTGCTTAGTTACACATCTGATCCATGCAACGTAGCAAGGAAGCCATATAATTATTTATATAATAACAAATGACAAATATAATAAATTATATTTGTTTAAACATTATGTCATGGCATGATTATGCTATAAAATAAACACCTACATTTGACACCATTACCCAACCTTATAAATTATAAGAATTCAATATGGCACGAAAAAGAGACATGATAACGAAGCTTTTCCACCTGCACTTATCAGGTTATCACGCAGGTATATAACTCCTTTTTGTCTGGACAGAAGGGGTTCGTGCGATTGAATGTAGGCGGCTTCCAGAAAGCGTAGGATATTATTTTCAGTTATGTTGAAAATATATTGGTTTAGTTCTTATTGAATCCACCATGATTGTCAGATCATGTTTTCACTTACTTTGCATCTGGATGTTCAACATGTATTTTATTTTAAATTCATTCAAGGGTCTTTTTTTCCTTCAAAGTCTGAATATTCCACCTCCATCTTCTGTAACTTGTGATCATTTTCAAATTTTCCTTGAAGACTTAAAATATGAAATCAAATTACTTTCAACTGTTGTCTTTTCATGTAACAGATCCAGATTTTAGAGTATGAATATTCATATAGGTTTGACTAAACTGAAGAACCTTTTATAATAGACATATCTTCCTGTATTACCATGATGTCCTTATCCAAGATGCCAGGTACTCTCCAAGAATCTTGATATTTCATGATTCTATATGTGACCCTCCACCACAAAACGACCAATAAGTCAGAAATTTGGGTTTTTTAATTCCAGGACAGTTTGAAAGCATAGATTCTTAGCTTTGAAATGATATATAACTTGTCTTGTATAGACTAAGCAAAACCTTATAAATTACAACGAGAATGTCCGAGTGTCAGACAGGCTAATGACCGAAACAATAGAGAAAACGGGCTCTAAAGAAGAGTGACCATTTAAGAGCGCCTAATCTATGTCCTACATGTATTGTTTGTCACACAAAAGGTTGAGTCAAAACTCCAAAGCCTACACTGTGAAGTACTCATTGGATTGGGTTGAAACTTTCCATATCTTTAGGATAGATATATTTCTTTCTTTCTGTAGATTTTGAATATCAGACAGTGCATAGTTTTTGAGCTATACCAGAAAAGCGATGTGAAGTATGATCCCAGCAAGCTGACTCACAAAGTTTGAATATCCAGGAAAATATGGTCATCCTGAATGAGAGTAAAAACATATTTCAGCATGGTATTTTACCCTGAAGTTTTGTCAGATGGTAGATTAATAAATTAACTTTCAGAAAATAAAAAAAAACTTAAAATAGAAACTTCCACCCCAAACAACCTTTTTCAGCTGTTTACTCTAAAACTCCCATTGCGACTTATTGGTCGTTTTGTGGTGGAGGGTCACATATGTACATGTATCCTTAGATGATCTTGAAGTAAGGTATGTACAAGTATTTTGTGGTACATGTACTATGAAATGAGATAAGACATGTCTTTCTGACACCCCTCCTGTTTGACCTTTTTTATGATATTGATTGAGGTTGAAACTCATTATTTTATTTTGATGTAGAACCCTACGTGACAACCAGATACAGTCTATCTCTCCTGGAATCTTCTCTGGTTTAAGAAGTCTGCAGAAGCTGTAAGTATGGCACTGATGATTTTGAAATATTCCTAAGCAAAAAAAAATTACTTTGTACCAAAAAGTGGAAATTTTGAGTTTTAAAGCAAGTCATATTTCCTCCAGCGACAAAATTTCATAATGTTTTGAAATGATTACTGTTATTATGCTCAATTTGTGCTTTACTATAGTCAGATAGTGAAGCCCAAGTTGAATATAAAAAGAGGAAATAAAAAAATGCCATCATAATTTCAGGTCGGTCTCTTTAGGTTTTATATTACCGAGAATGTATTGAGATCTAATCTACATCTTTCTGGGCCTCCTTTTAGGTTTATTTACGATGCAATGGTTTCCTTTTTGCTCATTATGAATAAAGAATCACTGGTTTCCCTGTAAGATACAAAACAGTATTTCATTTGCAAAGGCAACATTAGTAGTTGGGGGGTGTGGAGTAAGTGATATTAAAGTTCGGAGGGGGGGGGGGGGGTGATCCTGAGCATGGGAATGAGCATGGTATTTGGTATTATACACACTGTATTGCTAATGTTTCAAATGTTATGAGAGATTTCTGTAACTCCAGCATGAATATTTGATAATACATGTATGTATGATCTACATTCCTTGTGAAGCATAAGTATGATAATGTTGGGTGTACTCTGTACATGACACTGTCAGACAAGGGTTATTTAATTTCTCCACAAAGTAAATGTTATCAGAGTAAGGGCTATTCCCAAATCCTCTCATATAGTCTTCAGACATTTATGAGGAATGTGATTTATACAGTCCTGCAAGAAACCTTTGTAAATATCAAGAATTAATATTGTTGTTGGTTTCTTTTAATCTTTGAAAGGTTACTGTACAACTAAGCCCAAGATCAATATGATGAAACTTTGTCTCTGAGTAAAACAGAAAAGCGATTTTTTTGTTTGAAATATTTGCCAATAGAGAGAGTTTGTAGTATTTGATTTGATGGCATTTGCCAATGCTTCATTACTGAACCAAGCATGTCAAGAAGTTTCATGATATTCTGTATGGAATATTTGTTTTTAGTGTCATATTTCAGCTGCCTAATTTCCAAGGATATACTCAATGTATGTTTGATGTCATTCGCCAGTGAGCATTTCTGTCACATTCTGCTCTTTCCATAACATTGAAAATCAAGTTGATTCATTCTATTTGTATTCAGATACTTATATAGCAACCAGATTCAATCGATTGAGGATGGGACCTTCTCTGATTTAACAAATCTCACATTGCTGTAAGTATTGTATGGTGAATGACTTTGAAATCTGCCACTGCAATGGCATGACTTAGCATCAGTTATCGGAGGTGCTTAGTTACACATCTGATCCATGCAACGTAGCAAGGAAGCCATATAATTATTTATATAATAACAAATGACAAATATAATAAATTATATTTGTTTAAACATTATGTCATGGCATGATTATGCTATAAAATAAACACCTACATTTGACACCATTACCCAACCTTATAAATTATAAGAATTCAATATGGCACGAAAAAGAGACATGATAACGAAGCTTTTCCACCTGCACTCATCAGGTTATCACGCAGGTATATAACAAATTACTTGAAATCAACTATATTATACTCGATGAACCCGGACGCAACCCAGACGCCGTAATTTCAGAACAATCGCAAAGCTTGGACGAACTCCTTTTGTCTGCACAGAAGGGGTTCGTGCGATTGAATGTAGGCGGCTTCCAGAAAGCGTAGGATATTATTTTCAGTTATATAGAAAATATATTGGTTTAGTTCTTATTGAATCCACCATGATTGTCAGATCATGTTTTCACTTACTTTGCATCTGGATGTTCAACATTTTTTTTATTTTAAATTCATTCAAGGGTCTTTTTTTTCCTTCAAAGTCTGAATATTCCACCTCCATCTTCTGTAACTTGTGATCATTTTGAAATTTTCCTTGAAGACTTAAAATATGAAATCAAATTACTTTCAACTGTTGTCTTTTCATGTAACAGATCCAGATTTTAGAGTATGAATATTCATATAGGTTTGACTAAACTGACGAACCTTTTATAATAGACATATCTTCCTGTATTACCATGATGTCCTTATCCAAGATGCCAGGTACTCTCCAAGAATCTTGATATTTCATGATTCTATATGTGACCCTCCACCACAAAACGACCAATAAGTCAGAAATTTGGGTTTTTTAATTCCAGGACAGTTTGAAAGCATAGATTCTTAGCTTTGAAATGATATATAACTTGTCTTGTATAGACTAAGCAAAACCTTATAAATTACAACAAGAATGTCCGAGTGTCAGACAGGCTAATGACCGAAACAATAGAGAAAATGGGCTCTAAAGAAGAGTGACCATTTAAGAGCGCCTAATCTATGTCCTACATGTATTGTTTGTCGCACAAAAGGTTGAGTCAAAACTCCAAAGCCTACACTGTGAAGTACTCATTGGATTGGGTTGAAACTTTCCATATCTTTAGGATAGATATATTTCTTTCTTTCTGTAGATTTTGAATATCAGACAGTGCATAGTTTTTGAGCTATACCAGAAACGCGATGTGAAGTATGATCCCAGCAAGCTGACTCACAAAGTTTGAATATCCAGGAAAATATGGTCATCCTGAATGAGAGTAAAAACATATTTCAGCATGGTATTTTACCCTGAAGTTTTGTCAGATGGTAGATTAATAAATTAACTTTCAGAAAATAAAAAAAAACTTAAAATAGAAATTTCCACCCCAAACAACCTTTTTCAGCTGTTTACTCTAAAACTCCCATTGCGACTTATTGGTCGTTTTGTGGTGGAGGGTCACATATGTACATGTATCCTTAGATGATCTTGAAGTAAGGTATGTACAAGTATTTTGTGGTACATGTACTATGAAATGAGATAAGACATGTCTTTCTGACACCCCTCCTGTTTGACCTTTTTTATGATATTGATTGAGGTTGAAACTCATTATTTTATTTTGATGTAGAACCCTACGTGACAACCAGATACAGTCTATCTCTCCTGGAATCTTCTCTGGTTTAAGAAGTCTGCAGAAGCTGTAAGTATGGCACTGATGATTTTGAAATATTCCTAAGCAAAAAAAATTACTTTGTACCAAAAAGTGGAAATTTTGAGTTTTAAAGCAAGTCATATTTCCTCCAGCGACAAAATTTCATAATGTTTTGAAATGATTACTGTTATTATGCTCAATTTGTGCTTTACTATAGTCAGATAGTGAAGCCCAAGTTGAATATAAAAAGAGGAAATAAAAAAATGCCATCATAATTTCAGGTCGGTCTCTTTAGGTTTTATATTACCGAGAATGTATTGAGATCTAATCTACATCTTTCTGGGCCTCCTTTTAGGTTTATTTACGATGCAATGGTTTCCTTTTTGCTCATTATGAATAAAGAATCACTGGTTTCCCTGTAAGATACAAAACAGTATTTCATTTGCAAAGGCAACATTAGTAGTTGGGGGGTGTGGAGTAAGTGATATTAAAGTTCGGAGGGGGGGGGGGGTGATCCTGAGCATGGGAATGAGCATGGTATTTGGTATTATACACACTGTATTGCTAATGTTTCAAATGTTATGAGAGATTTCTGTAACTCCAGCATGAATATTTGATAATACATGTATGTATGATCTACATTCCTTGTGAAGCATAAGTATGATAATGTTGGGTGTACTCTGTACATGACACTGTCAGACAAGGGTTATTTAATTTCTCCACAAAGTAAATGTTATCAGAGTAAGGGCTATTCCCAAATCCTCTCATATAGTCTTCAGACATTTATGAGGAATGTGATTTATACAGTCCTGCAAGAAACCTTTGTAAATATCAAGAATTAATATTGTTGGTTTCTTTTAATCTTTGAAAGGTTACTGTACAACTAAGCCCAAGATCAATATGATGAAACTTTGTCTATGAGTAAAACCAAAAAGCGATTTTGTTATTTACTGCAATAAATCATATATACCTACCTATTATGCCTGTAGTCTTGACTACGGGACCCCTTCGAGAATTTAACACACATGCGTCACAATATTGTGCGCACCCCCCGTAATCCTATTGTCCTCGCCACTCACGCGCGCCAACACGCTACGGCCATCTTCCTCTTTCTTGCTCGCCCCCGACGAGATAGGACGTATAGTCACAGCGCTCCTGAAATCAGGTCGTATAGTATCTTTTAGGTGCGCTTTTCCACATAGTTAAAGCACTTTTAGGTACCTATATTCGTTTAGATTATAGTACTTTGTGTTTTATTAGTCACTCTTGCCGATTGCAAGGGATTTTTGATTCCCTTTCTTGGCATTTATGTTTCTCTTTTACGGTCAGCCCCACGTAGATTTTTCTGTGTTTGCGGGTGTTTCCGTTTGTCACCGAGCCTTCGGGTTCGGTGTTTGTTCTTTCGGTTTAGGCTGTAAAAATTTCTGTTGTGCGTATCTCCCAAATAAACTTTAGTTTAGTTTCTGCATTCAGTTGAAGTATTTCTTAATTTGAAAAGTATACTTTATTGTCTGTTTTATTGCAGAGGTATGAATTCGGAAGAAGAAGCAGCTGGGTCGAGGAGACCTGCTTCTTCCGAAGAGTTGTCTAGCAAGACGACTCGGCCTTCCAGAACTCCCCGAGTACAGCGGTACGCGGGGGAGGGAGGAGGGCCAAAGGTAAGTTGCCTAGTGGTGTTTCCTTGCAGAGTTTGCCAGTTTCGGAGCTTGCGGCTTCGGGACGGGTGGCGTTAACTGAATCGGGATTGTCAACTCCGAAGCCTGTGGTTTCGGGGTGGGTGGCGTCAGATTCTAGTGGTTTGGATATCTGGAGAGAATCCAATCCCCCGGTCGCTGAGACCAGAGGGGGGGGCTGTTGTTTCCCGTACGGTAGCGTTCACTCGCTCTGATCCGTTAGGGGAGACGCGCCCCACTACTGCAGGGCAACCCACGGGCTTAGTCCATGTTGGTCTGGGTTCCTCAAACCCTAGCCCCCGGCAAACGCCATATGGGGGAACGAGTACTTTCTGGGCTGTCTCAGGTGCCAGCTGATGGGAATGCTCGAGCTAACAATTATGGACGCTCTTCGGAGCAACAGGTGTTTTCACCTGAGTGCGTGACTACTAGTGCTCCCCTATTGCCGCTTTCGAGCGGTCCAATAGTGGGTTCGCACGCCTTTAGTAGTCATCGGGCACATACTGAGTTATCTCGGTCTGTCCACGCACTGGGAGCTTTTAGCTCTCAACCCATGGCTACGGCATCTTCTTGCCTAGCTAATATGGGTGTTTTGGATGATTCTCAAGGCTCACGCCATGAGCGCTCCAATCCCTTTATGGGAAGTGAACGTCCCTCCGCGGAGGGATCGGTTCGTGTTTCCGAAGTGGCTTCGGAGATCCGAATGAATCCGATTAAGCGTTCTATCAAAAGGGTTTCGGCTTCGACTCTTGTCGAGCCAGCCAAGAAAAAGGCCAAGAAGAAGGCAAAAAGTGGCAAGGCTTTGCTGGCCTCTTGCCCGTCTGGCCTGGCTAACCCAGCTAGCTCCTCTCAAGCTGACATGTTCAGCATGATGCGGGCTTTTGCTCAGAATCAGGGTTGGTCCTTTGTACCGGCTACTTCAACCCTGACTTCTGTCCCTATTCAGGGGTTTGACTTTGAGACTAATCAACCTTTTGTGATTGATTCCTCTTTGTCTGAGACTGATTCGCATGTGCCTCCTACTCCCGCGGCCCTTGGGGCTCCGCCGGGCGAGGAGACTGTTGGTGAGCCATGCGGGGACCCGCCTGCTGAGGCCTTTGTTAATGTTCCTTTGTCTCATTCCACTCGGGTGGAACCAGATTTGGATACGTCCTCTCAAGCTTCGGTTCCCGAATCGCTTGGGCAGGCGGAGTCTCAATCGCTCATTCTCTGTGGAGTGGAAGCGATTGTTTTGTTGTCCAAATATCGCCCTGAAGTTCAGTCAACCCGCGCGTAGGGTTCGACTTCGCGTTGGTTTAAGCAGCGGGATTTCTGCTGAGTCTGGGCGCCTTGGCGTCCGGCCCATGGCTGTTGCATCTCCTTGCTCGGCCGATATGGGTAATTGGTGTGCGTCTTTGGGTTCAATACCCTCAGCGCACTTCTCCCATAAAGGGAGGTGAGCGTTCCTCAGTGGAGGGTTCGGTTCGTGTTCCCGAAGGGCTTCGGGGATCCGAACGAAACTGGATAAACGCTCTGAAAAGCGGGTTTCGACTTAGGCTCTTTTTGGGCCAATCAGAAGCCTAGGGAAGGGGCTAAAAGAGGCAAGGCTTTGTCTGCCTCTTGCCCATCGGGTTTAGCTAACCCTTCGGTCTCTCAAGCTGAGATGTGCCAGGCCCTTCTTCTCGCCCCCCTTCGCCGGGGGGAGACAAGGGGGTCCGACAAAACCCCGTGCACTCACAAACCATGTGAACTTGGGGAGAGCCACTTGGGTGGGCCTGCCAGGCGTGTAGCGTCTCGGCGAGCCCCCGGGTCCAGCGAAGGCGGTCTAACGACACCCCCCTCGGGGTATCCCGCTGGAGGGCTTGCAGCGAGGTCCGTCGAGCGTCCCCCGCGGACGCTCGGCGGCGCTCCCCGTTTTTAATCAGTGTGAGATGGGCTTTGCCAGACTCAGGGTTGGTTCCTTGTACCAGGATTCACATCCCCTGCTATTGTCCCTTTTTTGGGTCGGACATCGAGACTAATTAGCCTTTTATGGTTTATTCTTCTTTGTCCGTGATGAGATCACATGAGCCTCCTAGTCTCGCAGCCTTGGGGCTCCGTCGAGTGAGGAGGCTTATGGCGGTTCATGCGTGAATCCGACCGTTTCGGCTTTTGTTCGTGATTTTTTGTCACGATCTTTTCAGGCGGATCCAGTTTTGGAAGCGGCCTCTCTAGCTTCGGTCTCCGAATCGCTGGGGCAGGCAGAGCCTTAGTTGCTCTCCCTTTGTGGGGTAGAAGCGATTGCTTTGTTCTAAACTTTCCCTGACTCTTTAGTCAACCCGTGCGTAGGGTTCGTCTTTGCTTGGGTTCAGGCAGCGGGCGGACGAGACGGTTTCTTCATAGATCTGTCCGCCCCGCTCCCCGGAGGTGCTATAGGAACTCGGACACCTCACAGGCTGTCCTTTTTCCCTTTCTCCGACTTTTGTTATTCCCAGGCGCTCGGAAAAACTTCGTTTGATACTGAACCTAAAGAGGATAAACAAATTTATTCCTCCGGTTCATTTTTGTATGGAGACTCTTGCCTCCATTCTTCCGTTGATCAAAAGGGAAGACTACGCGTTCTCGATAGATCTCAAGGACGCGTACTTTCACATTCCCATTCATCGCGCATCTCGCGATCTTCTGGGGTTCTCCTTTCTCTCGGAGACTTACCGGTTTCGGGCTCTTCCCTTCGGGCTGCGCCCGGCCCCTCGGGTTTTTACTCAAGTTGTAGCGGTGCTAGCGGCCTTTCTGAGGCGTCGTGGCCTGCGGTTGTTCTGTTACCTGGACGATTGGCTTCTCCTTGCGGAGTCGCGCGATCGTTTGTTGGACGAGACTCGTTGCTAGTCTCTCTTACTCAAGACTTAGGTTTCCTAATAAATTGGGAAAAGTCAGAGTTAGTCCCCACTCGCAGCCCAGTTTTTCTGGGGGCGGTGTTAGACATAAGGAATCAGTTAGCTCGGCCCAGTCGAGACAGGATTCTCACCATTGTCTCTGCGGCTCGCAAGCTCTTGCTGGCCAGAAGAGTCTCGGCCAGACAGTGGCTTCAGTTTCTAGGTTATCTTGCCAGTCTAGTCGATGTTTTAGAGGACTGCCGGCTCCTCATGAGACCCTTTTCAGAGACATCTCCTCAGGTTCTTCAAGCCGGGAAAAGACTCTCTTTTGGTCTGGATTCCAGTACCAGTAAAGATCAAGTCTCTTCTCGCTTGTTGGACGAGCGAGGTGTTTCTCGCGCGAGGCAGGTCCTTCTCTGCCCCTCTTCCGTCGATATCGTTTTCGACGGACGCCTCTCGGTTGGGGTGGGGAGGACACTGCAACGGCAGCACGGTTGCGGGGGATTGGTCTCATCTTGGGACTCTTCCTCATATCAATGTCCTGGAGTTTATGGCAGTTCTGTTGACCTTGCTCCATTTCAGAAGTAGACTTCTCAGTCGTTCGGTTCTGATTCTCGCGGACAATGTTACTGTGGCGGCATATATCAATCGGCAGGGAGGCACTCGTTCGGTTGCCCTGAATGCCCTAGCAGCTCAGCTGTGGAGGTGGTGTCGTCGCATGGCAATCACACCCGTGGCCTCTTTCATCCTCGGTCGGGAAAACCTCTTTGCGGATTTTCTGTCCCGGGGCAGGTATCTTCCTTCGGAATGGATGCTCCATCCGGAAGTATTTTGCCGCATTCGCAGTTGCCTAGGTCCACTGGAAGTGGATCTATTTGCGTCGGTGTTAAATCACCAGCTGCCGAAGTATTGCTCCCGTGTTCGCGTTCAGGGAGCATGGGCTCTCGATGCTTTCTCCCTCAGCTGGGAGAACCTTCAGGGATTCGCCTTTCCTCCCTTTCAACTGATTCCGCGTGTCTTGCGGAAAATCAGGGTAGATCGGGCGAGGGTGCTTGTAATAGCTCCCTTTTGGCCCAGGAGGAATTGGTTTCGGAACTTATGAGCCTTCTAAGGGCTCAACCGTTAGTTCTCCTGTTAAGAGCGGATCTGGTGTTACAGCCCCTATCGGGGATTCTTCACCACAATCCGGAGTCTCTTCATTTGACTGCTTGGCCCCTGTCAGGGAATCTGCAAGACAGTCGGGTCTCTCTGATAGAGCCGCGGACTTTTTAATGTCCAGTCGTAGGTTTTCTACTAGGGAAATTTACAATTCCCGTCTCTCGGTCTTTTTCCTTTGGTGCAAAGAGAGAAATCAAACCCCTTCTAAGGCTCCTATTGGTTCATTTGCGGATTT
Source organism: Heliocidaris erythrogramma (assembly GCA_025617745.1). Lineage (NCBI taxonomy): Eukaryota > Metazoa > Echinodermata > Echinoidea > Camarodonta > Echinometridae > Heliocidaris > Heliocidaris erythrogramma. The sequence continues at coordinate 36,097,432 of CM046868.1, forward strand.
CTTAATCTCGTTATTTGACAAAGGGAGGTCTTTTTCTACTATCCGAGGCTTCCGTTTGGTGATCGGGGCCATTCATTCGGGTTTTTCGGATGGTTCGGGGATTTCCAATTCCCCGCTTCTAAGTGGTTTGATTCGTTCGTTCTTTCTGAAACGACCTTCGTTTTCTAAGTTAGTGCCGTCTTGGAGTCTGCCTAAGGTCCTGGAGGTCTTGGCGAAACCTCCTTTTGAACCGTTAGGTGAAGCTTCGCTTCATCATCTTACGGTTAAGACGCTCTTTTTGGTAGCTATTGCCTCTGGGCAGAGGCGCAGTACTTTTCATGCTCTCTGTCTTACTCCTGGTCATGTTCGCTGGGAGAGAAAAGGTGTTAGGTTGATTCCTAGGGCTTCTTTCGTTGCCAAGAATCAGACAGCTACCTCCGGTCCTGTTGAGATTTTTCTTTGTCCGCTTTCTGGCTTTTCTTCGGTGCGTGAGGACAAAGTTTGGTGTCCTGTTAGGGCTCTCAAATGGTATATTGATAAGACTAAGTCTTATCGTAAGGATGATCAGTTGTTCCTGATCACTAGAGAGCCTTTTTCTCCTGCCTCTCTTGATTCCATTTCTAGATGGATCGTTGAAGCTATTAGGCCGCTGGCACAGAGGCTCTTTTTATCCGACAGTAAGCTTCGTGCTCATGATACTTGTAGTGTCAGCACTTCTTGGGCTCTGTTTCAAGGTGTGGCGCTTGTTGATATTTTGAAGGCTGCTTATTTGCGTTCGCCTAATTCCTTCATTTCTTGCTACCTTGGGGATATTCCCGCAGGTGAAGCTTTGTTTGCGTCAGCCACCTTGAAGGCCGCTGTGTCTTCTTTGTAGTCTTTGGTGTAATCCTATTTCCTTCCGCTCGAAACATGCCTCCCGGTCTTTGAGTTGGCGTTGGTCTGGCATAATAGGTAGGTATATATGATTTATTGCAGTAAATTTGTAAAATCAGCACTGATTTTCTTATTTACTATATAAATCTATATACCTACCTATGACCCTCCCTCCTTCCCCGCTCCTTGCAAGCAACATGTTTCTACTTGGGATTGCTCGCAAAAGAGGAAGATGGCCGTAGCGTGTTGGCGCGCGTGAGTGGCGAGGACAATAGGATTACGGGGGGTGCGCACAATATTGTGACGCATGTGTGTTAAATTCTCGAAGGGGTCCCGTAGTCAAGACTACAGGCATAATAGGTAGGTATATAGATTTATATAGTAAATAAGAAAATCAGTGCTGATTTTACAAGTTTGTTTGTTTGAAATATTTGCCAATAGAGAGAGAGTTTGTAGCATTTGATTTGATAGCATTTACCAAATATGCTTGATTACTGAACCAAGCATGTCAAGAAGTTTCATGATATTCTGTATGGAATATTTGTTTTTAGTGTCATATTTCAGCTGCCTAAATTCCAAGGATATACTCAATGTATGCTTGATGTCATCTGTGACCCGACGCCTCAAAACCTACAATAAGTCGCCAAAATGATTATTTTTGTTTTATACTTTTTCTGAAAGTACAGATTCTCAGCTTTCCAGTGGTATATCACTTGCCTAGTTTACTCAATGATAACACCTTTAAATATTACATTTAGAATCAGTGTGTAACCAGCAATCAATAACTCCTATTCAGAGAAAATTGCCATTTAAGTTCGGAACAAAAGAGTGCTAAACCTTCACTCTCTGTGTGCGCCCAAGTAAATCTGGGTATTCAAATGGCCATAGCAACCGGTATGAAGGGATTATTAGATTAGGCTGAATTTTGGCATGCTGCCCAAGATGCCAGGTACTCTCCAAGAATCTTGATATTTCATGATTCTATATGTGACCCTCCACCACAAAACGACCAATAAGTCAGAAATTTGGGTTTTTTAATTCCAGGACAGTTTGAAAGCATAGATTCTTAGCTTTGAAATGATATATAACTTGTCTTGTATAGACTAAGCAAAACCTTATAAATTACAACGAGAATGTCCGAGTGTCAGACAGGCTAATGACCGAAACAATAGAGAAAACGGGCTCTAAAGAAGAGTGACCATTTAAGAGCGCCTAATCTATGTCCTACATGTATTGTTTGTCGCACAAAAGGTTGAGTCAAAACTCCAAAGCCTACACTGTGAAGTACTCATTGGATTGGGTTGAAACTTTCCATATCTTTAGGATAGATATATTTCTTTCTTTCTGTAGATTTTGAATATCAGACAGTGCATAGTTTTTGAGCTATACCAGAAAAGCGATGTGAAGTATGATCCCAGCAAGCTGACTCACAAAGTTTGAATATCCAGGAAAATATGGTCATCCTGAATGAGAGTAAAAACATATTTCAGCATGGTATTTTACCCTGAAGTTTTGTCAGATGGTAGATTAATAAATTAACTTTCAGAAAATAAAAAAAACTTAAAATAGAAATTTCCACCCCAAACAACCTTTTTCAGCTGTTTACTCTAAAACTCCCATTGCGACTTATTGGTCGTTTTGTGGTGGAGGGTCACATATGTACATGTATCCTTAGATGATCTTGAAGTAAGGTATGTACAAGTATTTTGTGGTACATGTACTATGAAATGAGATAAGACATGTCTTTCTGACACCCCTCCTGTTTGACCTTTTTTATGATATTGATTGAGGTTGAAACTCATTATTTTATTTTGATGTAGAACCCTACGTGACAACCAGATACAGTCTATCTCTCCTGGAATCTTCTCTGGTTTAAGAAGTCTGCGGCTGCTGTAAGTATGGCACTGATGATTTTGAAATATTCCTAAGCAAAAAAAAATTACTTTGTACCAAAAAGTTGAAATTTTGAGTTCTAAAGCAAATCTTATTTCCTCCAGCGACAAAATTCCATAATGTTTTGAAATGATTACTGTTATTATGCTCAATTTGTGCTTTACTATAGTCAGATAGTGAAGCCCAAGATGAATATAAAAAGAGGAAATAAAAAAATGCCATCATAATTTCAGGTCGGTCTCTTTAGGTTTTATATTACCGAGAATGTATTGAGATCCAATCTACATCTTTCTGGGCCTCCTTTTTGGTTCATTAACGATGCAATGGGTTTCCTTTTTGCTCATTATGAATAAAGAATCACTGGTTTCCCTGTAAGATACAAAACAGTATTTCATTTGCAAAGGCAACATTAGTAGTTGGGGCTGTGGAGTAAGTGATTTGAAAGTTGGGAGGGGGGGGGGGGGGGTGATCCTGATCATGGGAATGAGCATGCTATTTTGTACTATGTAACCATTATGAAATGTGTCTACAAGGGTATATGGCCCTGGAAGTATATGCAAAAGTTTGTGGTATTTTGATGAATATGCAATTATTTGTGTTGATTGCACCAAATGTGTAAAGTCAAGTTATAACAGTACCTTATTTGTTCTTGGAAGTACTTATTGCTAATATTTCAAGTGTTATGAGAGATTTCTGTAACCCCAGCATGCCCAGGTCGAAAATCCCGTAGAAAAACCAGTAGAAAATTTCTACTGGTTTCTACTGGCCAATATCTACTGGTTTGAATATGGAAAGTGGACCCCCTAACCAGTAGAAACCAGTAGAATTATTTTAATGGCTCCATTAGAAAACCAGTAGAAATCTCTACTGGGACCATTACAAACCAGTAGAAAACCAGTATAAGTTTCTACTGGAACCAATAGAAAATAGTAAAAAAACCTACTAGGACCATTCGGGGAGCAGAAGGAATCACTTCTAAAAACATTACGATTCCAGTAGAAATTTCTAATGGTGTCCAAGAAATTTCTAATGGTTTAAAAGAAATTTCTAATGGTTTCAATAGAAATTTCTAATGGTATCATCCAGGAATTCTACTGTAAACCTACTAGAACCATTAGGAGACCAGTAGGAATCACTTCTAAAACCATTAGGATTCCAGTAGAAATTTCTAATGGTTTCAGCCAGGATTTCTACTGGATTCCTACTTATCTCATAATGGTTCAAGTAGAAAATCCTACTGGTCTGCTATTGGTTTCAATACAATTTCCTACTGGTTTGTAGGCCTACTGTTTTTTACTGGTTTGACTTAGTTTTTTTAACACCCTGCTGAAACCATTAGACTTGACTGGTTTCTAATGGTATTTAATGGTCTTCAGAACGATTAGACTTTACTGGTTTCTACTGGTTTGTACTGGTTTGACTTGACCAACTTGCTGAAAACCATTAAATGCAACTGGTTTTTATTGGTCTTTACTTGTCTCCTCAACCAATTGACTCTAATGGCCTTTAACAGTTTTTACTGGTTCACCAATAGTCTTTACTGGTCTTTAAAAACACAATAGAAACCATTAGACGGTCACTGCTGGTTTCTACTGGTTTCTATAGGAATTTCGACCTGGGTGAATATTTGATAATACATGTATGTATGATCTACATTCCTTGTGGAGCATAAGTATGATAACGTTGGGTGTATGTACTCTGTACATGACACTGTCAGACAAGGGTTATTTCATTTCTCCACAAAGTAAATGTTATCAGAATAAGGCTATTCCCAAATCCTCTCATATATATAGTCTTCAGATTTTAAGAGGAATGTGATTTATACAGTCCTGCAAGAGACCTTTGTAAATATCAAGAATTAATATTGTTGTTGGTTTCTTTTAATCTTTGATAGGATACTGTACAACTAAGCCCAAGATCAATATGATGAAACTTTGTCTCAGAGTAAAACCAAAAAGCGATTTTGTTGTGTGTTTGTTTGAAATATTTACCAATAGAGAGAGTTGTAGTCTTTGATTTGATAGCATTTACCAATGCTTCAGTATTGAACCAAACACATCAAGCCGTTTCATAATATTCTGTATCGAAAATTTGCTTTTAGTGTCATAATTTCAGCTGCCTAAATTCTAAAGATATACTCAGTGTGTGACTTTTGTTATTCCCCAGTGATGCTCTTTCCATAACATTGAAAAGCAAGGGGATTTCTTCTATTTTTATTCAGAGATTTAAGTAACAACCAGATTCAGTCAGTTGAAGATGGGAGCCTCTCTGATTCAACAAATCTGACCATGCTGTTATTATTGTACTGTGTGTGATTTCTGAGTATTCCACTGTAGTTAATACACATCTGATCCATATCAAGGAATCTGAAAATTTATTAATCCTGATTGCATATTGTGTCGGCTTCTGATAAACGGTGAGGTAAATATAAGTCGTGTGATTGGCACGTGATCAGCATGTAAATTTGTCAGTTGAAAATATTAGGTGAAATTGTGTGTGTGTAATTGGGTTTTTACAGACGTGTATCAATCAGATATGATTATTTACGTCTGGGGACCGACCTTTAACATCACCATCCGAAAGACGTGACTCAGTCTCGAACCTGGGTCCGCTGAATCAGTTTATAACCTCCATTGTTAGTTGGATTACAGGCGCACGCCACAACCCCCAGTTAGGAAAAAATTATGGTATCTTTAAACGGTCAACAAAAAAAAGTAGGAAAAGCATTTATCAAATGCCTCCACTGATGTGCGCTTGGCATAGATCTAAACCTACATGTAGACCATGTTTGGTCATATTCAGCCTTTATTTTTGTCTCACCTGCATAGAGAGAGCCGGACATAGGCGCTGAGCACTTATCATTTAGGAAATGCTTTCTTTTATTTGACTTGACAGTGTAGGAGTTTATTTTGAACACAAAGTATTGAATGTTTATATTTACTATCTTACACTTCCTTTGATCTCCCCTTCTTATATATTTGTTCCTTCATTCATCTCATGCTTTACACTCTCATCTCATTCTTTACATTCCCTCTATATCACTATTTGAAGTACTCTTTCTTCATTTCATGTTTTACATTCCTTGTACATTACTTTTGCAATGTTCTTTTATCCCTCTGTTCCATGTACACTTCATGGATCAGCACATTAACTCTGAATGGTTTAGCCTCTTGTGTATTTAGTGAAAGGAATATTTATTCATAGCAACTCATTTATATTTATTACAAACTTCTGTATATTGATGTATTTCCTTTTATATGCAAATTGTATAATTTGAATATTTATTATTTTCAATTGTTAAACAAATGTATATATACAAATAAACCCTGAGGTTGGAAGCAGTACACCACCTCAAGGCAGATTACCACAGGCAAGCAAGGAGTGAACATGTCATGTTTATAGCTCTGTAAGTAACCACGCCTAAAGCCAACCGTAGGCCTTCCTACAAACTGGTGCCAGTGGTGTCTCCCTAACTTCAAGCAGAGTTAGCAGCTAGTGAAAGCCCTACCAAGCCAATTTCACCCTGCTTCAACAGACATGTTAGTTCTTCCTCCTTCAGTATAAAGCAATTCACCCTTCATCTTGGTTTGTAAACAATTTTCACCCTAATTCATGTGTATCTAGACTTCAATACTTATCGTGGATTTAGTACTTCAAGCATTTTTTTTTACCTGCTTGACTACTTGCTTCTCCCTTCATTGTGAATTTTAGTGGAGTAAATTGTCTACAGTAATTGAGTAAGTTTATTAGTACTACCATTTTATCAGATATCAATATGATGTCACCCTTCATCATTTATTCTCCATTTGTGAATTGCCATGCACTATATGAGATGAAATTTTCATCCTTTGAATGATTTGTAATCTTCCTCCTTCATTTGGAATATTCTCATGTTCCATGTGAAAGCTAGACTCCCTTCTTCAACGCTTAATAGTTGTACAGCATTGTTTCTGTAGTCCTGCTTCATCATGGCAATGTTTCGCCTTGAATTGCCAGAGACTTTCACTGGAGAAGGTCAAGATTTTCATCAATGGGTGAAAAGATTTGAAGTTGTAGTTGATTCAGTCGGCAATAGCTCTGCTCAGAAACATTGTTTACTTCCTTCCAGACTTTTAGGTTCTGCATTTACTGTCTGGGAGAATATAGCTGAATCTGATAAAGTAAAGACAATTCTTTCAGAAATATTTGGTCGAACAACGTACTTAACCAATTTCCGCTCTTGTGTTACTGCTCGTCGTAGACTACCCTTGGAACCTATTGAAGTATTTGGAGCAGCTATTTCAACATTAGTTAGTGAAGCTTTTCCTAAGTACGATGAGGAACCTAAAGATGGAGAAATGTTTCGTCACTTCATGGCAGGCTTAGACTTACAACTAAGGAGAAAGTTATATGAACATGGCGTCGAATCCTTCAAGCAGGCTGTGAGCACAGCAGTCCGTATGGAACAAGCAACACTTCTAGGTCACCCAGATAGCACTCAAATCCAAGTGGCTGCTACATTTAAGTCTGAGAACTCAAACGATGCTCTCATGGATCACATTGCCTCCTTAGAGAAGAAGATTGATGCACTCACAGTTTCAGGTCACTCACGATCCCCTGCCTCCTTCGAGAACAGACCACATGATAGACATTATCGTCGGTCACCATACTCTAGTCCCACCAGGTACTCACATCGTGATGATTTACTGCAATAAATCATATATACCTACCTATTATGCCTGTAGTCTTGACTACGGGACCCCTTCGAGAATTTAACACACATGAGTCACAATATTGTGCGCACCCCCCGTAATCCTATTGTCCCCTTCGCCACTCACGCGCGTCAACACGCTACGGCCATCTTCCTCTTTCTTGCTCGCCCCCGACGAGTTAGGACGTATAGTCACAGCGCTCCTGAAATCAGGTCGTATAGTATCTTTTTGGTGCGCTTTTTCACATAGTTAAAGCACTTTTAGGTACCTATATTCGTTTAGATTATAGTACTTTGTGTTTTATTAGTCACTCTTGCCGATTGCAAGGGATTTTTTGATTCCCTTTCTTGGCATTTATTTTTCTCTTTCACGGTCAGCCCCACGTAGATATTTCCGTGTTTGCGGGTGTTTCCGTTTGTCACCGAGCCTTCGGGTTCGGTGTTTGTTCTTACGGTTTTTAGGCTGTGAAAATTTCTTTAGTGCGTATCTCCCAAATAAACTTTAGTTTTATTTACTGCATTCAGTTGAAGTATTTCTTAATTTGAAAAGTATACTTTATTGTCTGTTTTATTGCAGTGGTATGAATTCGGAAGAAGAAGCAGCTGGGTCAAGGAGACCTGCTTCTTCCGAAGAGTTGTCTAGCAAGACGACTCGGCCTTCCAGAACTCCCCCGAGTACAGCGGTACGCGGGGGAGGGAGGAGGGCTAAAGGTAAGTTGCCTAGTGGTGTTCCCTTGCAGAGTTTGCCAGTTTCGGAGCTTGCGGCTTCGGGACGGGTGGCGTTAACTGAATCGGGATTGTCAACTCCGAAGCCTGTGGTTTCGGGGTGGGTGGCGTCAGATTCTAGTGGTTTGGATATCTCGAATCCAATCCCCCGGTCGCTGAGACCAGAGGGGGGGGCTGTTGTTTCCCGTACGGTAGCGTTCACTCGCTCTGATCCGTTAGGGGAGACGCGCCCCACTACTGCAGGGCAACCCACGGGCTTAGTCCATGTTGGTCTGGGTTCTCAAACCCTAGCCCCCGGCAAACGCCATATGGGGGAACGAGTACTTTCTGGGCTGTCTCAGTTGCCAGCTGATGGGAATGCTCGAGCTAACAATTATGGACGCTCTTCGGAGCAACAGGTGTTTTCACCTGAGTGCGTGACTACTAGTGCTCCCCTATTGCCGCTTTCGAGCGGTCCAATAGTGGGTTCACATGCCTTTAGTAGTCATCGGGCACATACCGAGTCATCTCGGTCTGCCCACGCACTGGGAGCTTTTAGCTCCCAACCCATGGCTACTGCATCTTCTTGCTTAGCCAATATGGGTGATTTGGGCGATTCTCTAGGCTTACGCCATGAGCGCTCCAATCCCTTTTTGGGAAGTGAACGTCCCTCCGCGGAGGGATCGGTTCGTGTTTCCGAAGTGGCTTCGGAGATCCGAATGAATCCGATTAAGCGTTCTAACAAAAGGGTTTCGGCTACGACTCTTGTCGAGCCAGCCAAGATAAAGGCCAAGAAGAAGGCAAAAAGTGGCAAGGCTTTGCCGGCCTCTTGCCCGTCTGGCCTGGCTAACCCAGCTAGCTCCTCTCAAGCTGACATGTTCAGCATGATGCGGGCTTTTGCTCAGAATCAGGGTTGGTCCTTTGTACCGGCTACTTCAACCCTGACTTCTGTCCCTATTCAGGGGTCTGACTTTGAGACTATTCAGCCTTTTGTGTTGGATTTGTCTTTGTCTGAGTCGGTTTCGCATGTGCCTCCTATTCCCAGGGGCGCCGCTGGGCGAGGAGACTTTCGTTGAACCATGCGGGGCTCTGCCTGCTGAGGCCTTTGTTAGCGTTCCTTTGTCTCTTTCCACTCGGGTGGAATCAGATTTGGAGCTGGCCTCTCAAGCTTCGTTTTTGAATCGCTTGGGCAGGCGGAGTCTCAATCGCTCGCCCTCTGTGGGGTGGAAGTGATTGCTTTGTTATCCAGATATCTCTCTGAATTTTAGTCAACCCGCGCGCAGGGTTCGACTTCGCGTTGGTTTAAGCAGCGGGATTTCTGCTGAGTCCTTTGTTGGCGTTCCTTTGCCGGGTCATCCCGGTCCGCCCTTGCTCTGGGCGCCTTGGCGTCCGGCCCATGGCTGTTGCATCTCCTTGCTCGGCCGATATGGGTAATTGGTGCGCGTCTTTGGGTTCAATACCCTCAGCGCACTTCTCCCATAAAGGGAGGTGAGCGTCCCTCAGTGGAGGGTTCGGTTCGTGTTCCCGAAGGGCTTCGGGGATCCGAACGAAACCGAATAAACGCTCTGAAAAGCGGGTTTCGACTTAGGCTCTTTTTGGGCCAATCAGAAGCCTAGGGAAGGGGCTAAAGGAGGCAAGGCTTTGCCTGCCTCTTGCCCATCGGGTTTAGCTATCCCTCCGGTCTCTCAAGCTGAGATGTTCAGTGTGAGATTGGCTTTGCCCAGACTCAGGGTTGGTCCCTTGTACCAGGATTCACATCCCCTGCTCTTGTCCCTTTTTTGGGTTGGACATCGAGACTAATTAGCCTTTTATGGTTTATTCTTCTTTGTCTGTGATGAGATCACATGAGCCTCCTAGTCTCGCAGCCTCGGGGCTCCGTCGGGTGAGGAGGCTTATGGCGGTTCATGCGTGAATCCGACCGTTTCGGCCTTTGTTCGTGATTCTTTGTCACGATCATTTCAGGCGGATCCAGTTTTGGAAGCGGCCTCTCAAGCTTCGGTCTCCGAATCGCTGGGGCAGGCAGAGCCTTAGTTGCTCTCCCTTTGTGGGGTAGAAGCGATTGCTTTGTTCTAAACTTTCCCTGACTTTTAGTCAACCCGCGCGCAGGGTTCGACTTTGCTTGGGTTCAGGCAGCGGGCGGACGAGACGGATTCTTCATAGATCTGTCCGCCCCGCTCCCCGGAGGTGCTATAGGAACTCGGTCACCTCACAGGCTGTCCTTTTCCCTTTCTCCGACTTTTGTTATTCCCAAGCGCTTGGGAAAACTTCAGTACTTTTTCGGATGGAGACTCTCGCCTCCATTCTCCCGTTGATCAAGAGGAAGGACTACGCGGTCTTGATAGTTTTCGAAGATGCGTATTTCCACTTTCCCGTTCATCGCGCTTTGCGCGATCTTCTGGGGTTTTTCTTCCTCTCAGAGACTTATCGTTTTTGCACTCTTCCCTTCGGGCTGTGCCCAGTCCCTCGGGTTCTTACTCGGGTTGTAGCCGTGCTGGCAGCCTCTCTGAGGCGATGCGGCCTTCGGCTATTTTTGCTACCTGGACGATTGGCTTCTCCTAGCGGAGTTGCGCGATTGTTTGTTGGACGAGACTAGTTTGCTCGTCAATCTTACTCAAGACTTAGGTTTCCTAATGAATTGGGAAAAGTCAGAGTTAGTTCCCACTCGCAGCCCAGTTTTTTCTGGGGGCGGTGTTAGACATAAGGAATCAGTTGGCTCGGCCCAGTCGAGACAGGATTCTCACCATTGTCTCTGCGGCTCGCAAGCTCTTGCTGGCCAGAAGAGTCTCGGCCAGACAGTGGCTTCAGTTTCTAGGTTAACTAGTCGATGTTTTAGAGGACTGCCGGCTCCTCATGAGACCCTTTCAGAGACATCTCCTCAGGTTCTTCAAGCCGGGAAAAGACTCTCTTTTGGTCTGGATTCCAGTACCAGTATGGTTCAAGTCTCTTCTCTCTTGTTGGACGAGCGAGGTGTTTCTCGCGCGAGGCAGGTCCTTCTCTGCCCCTCTTCCGTCGATATCGGTTTCGACGGACGCCTCTCGGTTGGGGTGGGGAGGACACTGCAACGGCAGCACGGTTGCGGGGGATTGGTCTCATCTTGGGACTCTTCCTCATATCAATGTCCTGGAGTTTATGGCAGTTTTGTTGACCTTGCTCCATTTCAGAAGTCGACTTCTCAGTCGTTCGGTTCTGATTCTCACGGACAATGTTACTGTGGCGGCATATATCAATCGGCAGGGAGGCACTCGTACGGTTGCCCTGAATGCCCTAGCAGCTCAGCTGTGGAGGTGGTGTCGTCGCATGGCAATCACACCCGTGGCCTCTTTCATCCCCGGTCGGGAAAACCTCTTTGCGGATTTTCTGTCTCGGGGCAGGTATCTTCCATCGGAATGGACGCTCCATCCGGAGGTATTTTGCCGCATTCGCAGTTGCCTAGGTCCACTGGAAGTGGATCTATTTGCGTCGGTGTTAAATCACCAGCTGCCGAAGTATTGATCCCGTGTTCGCGATCAGGGAGCATGGGCTCTCGATGCTTTCTCCCTCAGCTGGGAGAACCTTCAGGGATTCACCTTTCCTCCCTTCCAACTGATTCCGTGTGTCTTGCGCAAAATCAGGGAAGATCGGGCGCGGGTGCTCGTAATAGCTCCCTTTTGGCCCAGGAGGAATTGGTTTCCAGAACTTATGAGCCTCCAAAGGGCTCAACCGTTCGTTCTCCCGTTAAGAGCGGATCTGGTGTTACAGCCCCTATCGGGGATTTTTCACCACAGTCCGGAGTCTCTTCATTTGACTGCTTGGCCCCTGTCAGGGAATCTGCAAGACAGTCGGGGGTCTCTCTGATAGAGCCGCAGACTTTTTAATGTCCAGTCGTAGGGTTTCTACTAGGGAAATTTACAATTCCCGTTTCTCTGTCTTTTTCCTTTGGTGGAAAGAGAGAAATCAAACCCCTTCTCAGGCTCCTATTGGTTCAATTGCGGATTTTTTAATCTCGTTATTTGACAAAGGGAGATCTATTTCTACTATCCGAGGCTACCGTTCGGCGATCGGGGCCATTCATTCGGGTTTTTCGGATGGTTCGGGGATTTCCAATTCCCCGCTACTAAGCGGTTTGATTCGTTCGTTCTTTCTGAAACGACCTTCGTTTTCTAAGTTAGTGCCGTCTTGGAGTCTGCCTAAGGTCCTGGAGGCCTTGGCGAAACCTCCTTTTGAACCGTTAGGTGAAGCTTCGCTTCATCATCTTACGGTTAAGACGCTCTTTTTGGTAGCTATTGCCTCTGGGCAGAGGCGCAGTACTCTTCATGCTCTCTGTCTTACTCCTGGTCATGTTCGCTGGGAGAGAAAAGGTGTTAGATTGATTCCTAGGGCTTCTTTCGTTGCCAAGAATCAGACAGCTACCTCTGGTCCTGTTGAGATTTTTCTTTGTCCGCTTTCTGACCTTTCTTCGGTGCGTGAGGACAAAGTTTGGTGTCCTGTAAGGGCTCTCAAATGGTATATTGATAAGACTAAGTGTTTTCGTAAGGATGATCAGTTGTTCTTGATCATTAGAGAGCCTTTTTCTCCTGCCTCTCTTGATTCCATCTCTAGATGGATCGTTGAAGCTTTTAGGGCCGCTGGCACAGAGGCTCTTTTTTCCGACAGTAAGCCTCGTGCTCATGATACTCGTAGTGTCAGCACTTCTTGGGCTCTGTTTCAAGGTGTGGCGCTTGTTGATATTTTGAAGGCTGCTTATTGGCGTTCGCCCAATTCCTTCATCTCTTGCTACCTTAGGGATGTTCCCGCAGGTGAAGCTTTGTTTGCGTCAGCCACCTTGAAGGCCGCTGTGTCTTCTTTGTAGTCTTTGTAATCCTATTCCCTTCTGCTCGAAACATGCCTCCCGGTCTTTGAGTTGGCGCTGGTCTGGCATAATAGGTAGGTATATATGATTTATTGCAGTAAATTTGTAAAATCAGCACTGATTTTCTTATTTACTATATAAATCTATATACCTACCTATGACCCTCCCTCCTTCCCCTCACCTTGCAAGCAACATGTTTCTACTTGAGATTGCTCGCAAAAGAGGAAGATGGCCGTAGCGTGTTGACGCGCGTGAGTGGCGAAGGGGACAATAGGATTACGGGGGGTGCGCACAATATTGTGACTCATGTGTGTTAAATTCTCGAAGGGGTCCCGTAGTCAAGACTACAGGCATAATAGGTAGGTATATAGATTTATATAGTAAATAAGAAAATCAGTGCTGATTTTACAAATAGGTCATATCATCGTCGGTCGCCATACTCCAGTCCAACAAGGTATTCACGTCGTGATGATAGGTCATATCAACATCGTTCACCCTCATCTAGTCCAATGAGATACAGGTACCACGATCAGTATACTTACCGACACGAGGGATCGCGAAATAGATTATATCCTAATTCCAATCGTGATTTATCCCCAGTCGCTCAGTCAGACTTGCCTAGGAGAAATTTCTCATCACCCTCATCCAGTCCGATAAGATACTCGTCACACTCCCATGCATCCTCCTTCAGACCTGACATACCAAGAAGACGTTCTCCTACACCACCCAGAAGGCAACACAATGTTCGCTTCGACGATCAAGCTGACAGAGCTCGCCAGGGAAACTACCACTAGTTGATGATGTGGGGCGATCACCAACTCCAACAACTGCGGCCCAAGTAAACAAAGAAAATGATTCTACTTATACTCAGCAACAACCACCCTACATCCCTGTAATTCTAGACACGTCTTGGCGTACTTAGACTGTGGATCATACACCTCCCTTATCAGTGGTGATTTCTACAACTCCATACCTAAGTCTCAGACTCTCTACAACTACATTCACAATGCCTGGTGTAATGATACCCCTCGTCGACAAGCACAGATACAAAGCTCCTCTCAAGTGTAATGTTACACTGGTAGGACAAGTCTCTATACCAGCAATGAGTGAGATGCACATACAAGGTAGACTGGAACCTCGACAACCAGACCTCATTCCCCAAGAATACGATGGTATTTTTGAGCCTACACTACAAGAACATAAACCAATAGCGGGTGCCAGATCAGTGAACACACCCCAAAATGGTCTCATCCTTGTTCGACTTGTCAACACATCTCATGAAAAGGTTGATCTTACAGTTAACACCACCCTTGGTCACTTCCACTCATTGACCAGTGATCCTGAAGAGGAATATGAGATCTTCGATAAGGTGATTTCTGCTACCCAAGAGTCAAAATCAACATTACCAGTAGATATGCTTGCAAAATCAGACCTTACCAAGGACCAGTATGAAAGGACCAAGCAAGTTCTTACTTCATACGGTGATGTGTTTAGCTCATCTCAAGTTGACATAGGACAGGCTGATGTCTACCACACGATAACCACAATGGCTGAAACACCTATCCGTCAAAGAGCTTATCGCACATCACCAACCATGCGAATTGAGATCCAGAACCAGGTAGATGATCTTCTTCAACGTGGAATTATAGAGGAAAGCCATAGTCCCTGGTCTAGCCCGATAGTGATGGTAAAGAAAAAAGATGACACCTATAGAGCTCTCAATGCTGTCACCATCAGAGACTCGCCCTATACCTCGTCAAGATGATTCTGTTGACGCCCTCTCATCATCATCCTTCTTCAGCATCATGGATTTGTCAAGCGGGTATTGGCAGATTAGACTTGACCAAGAAAGTAAAGAGAAGACAGCCTTCACAACTGGCTGTGGCTTATATCACTTTAACGTCATGCCTTTCGGTTTAGTTAATGTGCCAATGACATTTCAGCGTTTGATGGAATCTGTCTTACACGGTCTTCATTGGTCAACTTGTCTAATATACCTAGACGACTGCATTGTGATGGGTAGAAATTTTGAAGAACATCTCCAAACCCTCCAAGAAGTCCTCCAGCGCTTCAAAGACGCAGGATTGAAGTTGAAACCCGGGAAGTGTCTCTAACACTTCCCTGTTGAAACCTACCAAGAAAGTCACCTATCTGGGCTATGTAATTGGCACACAAGGAGTACTTCCTGACCCAAGCAACACAGCCAAGGTTGCAGCATGGCCAAGACCCAAGAATCCATCACAAGTTAGATCTTTCTTAGGTCTTGCTTCGTTTTATCGTCGGTTCATCCCAAGCTTTGCCCAAGTTTCCACACCTCTCACCAACCTGACGCACAAAGGAAAACAATTCATCTGGAATGCCAACTGTGAAACCGCCTTCATCAAGCTTAAGATGGCACTTACCAATCCACCAATACTAGCATTTCCTAACTTCAACAAGACCTTCAACCTAGCCACAGATGCTTCTAGTGATGCAATTGGTGCTATTCTCTCTCAAGTCCAAGATGAGAGAGAACATGTAATAGCCTACTACAGCCACAAACTATCAGAAACTCAGAAGAGATGGTTTACGTATGATCAAGAATTATGGGCCATTGTGGCAGCTGTACGTCATTTTCGCCACTTTCTCAGAGGACAGCCTTTTATAGTCTTTACAGATCATCAGCCACTTTTAGGCTACATGAAGGTGCCAATCCAAGACGATTGGAAGACATGCACGCTGGATAGTGGAATTAGATGCCTATTCATTCAGGATCATCCATCGCAAGGGACGCTCATACCAAAATGCTGATTCAATTTTCTCGACGACCACACCATCACCCGTCGAGAGATGACCAAACCAAACTACCACAACAAAACCAAACCAGTTGTAATGTAGTCCACACAAGATCTACTTCAAAGTCTCAAGAGACGACACAAGTTACTCAAGAATCAACTTTACACAAGTTACAAAGTAACAAACAGAAACAACCAGAGAAATTTATTCTAGCTGATCAACAATCTGAGTTGCAGGAATACCACAAACAAGACCAAGACATCAACCAAGTCATGGAGTATGTCAAGATGGGATATCGACCACCTGTCAGAGAAATACGCAGATTTAATGCCCATATGTGACCCGTCACGTCAAAATGAGACAGAAGTCGCATTTTTTGAAATTGCATTTTATTATTGATTATTATTCTCCGTTTCATAAGCTTTAATTTGGTATATAGTTCAACTCTAGAGAGTGAGTATTAGTGGAGATAATAGCTTTTGAATCTTGAGTAAAGTAGGGCTGTGGCAAAGTATTTCTTCGAGAAAAACGCTTCCAAAGTTTGACTTCCGTTTTGCAGTCATGCAGCATTTTCCGTTTGTAATGTCAACTAGATTTTTATAAAGCCCTTAGCAACCGTTTATTAATTCTAATAAAAAC
Source organism: Heliocidaris erythrogramma (assembly GCA_025617745.1). Lineage (NCBI taxonomy): Eukaryota > Metazoa > Echinodermata > Echinoidea > Camarodonta > Echinometridae > Heliocidaris > Heliocidaris erythrogramma. The sequence goes on from CM046868.1 coordinate 36,113,814, forward strand.
TAGTCCTTATGTTTCTTTAGGATCTCTTCTCATGAAAACCTGAATTTTAATTCATTTAAGCCATGAATTCTAACCCTTTAAAGGGGAACAAATCAAGTAGTTTCACGGCACTGAAAAAGCTTCCGGCATCAACTTCATGCTTTTTTCGTTGAGCCTTTCCTATGCCGGTATGATTTTCTTAAAGGGTTGATTAACCTAGCTATAGTCAAAAGGTTTATAAGTCTGTCATTTTGTGCGGGGAAATGTATTAGATTATGGTTCAAACTTTCACGTTTTTATGTCATATCTTTTTCTAAATTAATCATGTAAACTTGATTTCTTTCAATGTTATTTGCTTTCTTTTTATAGCTTGGATTCGATTGTCGCAAAGTCATTCAATTTTGGCAAATTTACTGATTAGACTAGTCTTTACCAAGAATAATATTGACAGAGATCGTTGATGTCTGCATATGAAGCTTACTTTTTTTACTTTTCGTCTTGTGAAAGAGCAATAGAAATCGCCGCTTTCTTAAGCTGAATAATTAACACACGATTATTGATTTTCTCTCTCTCCTTCTACATCACGCACCTGTTTCATAATCTCCACAGTTTTACTTCTTTCTTTTGAAAGCTAACTCTCTTTTCGGTTCGCTCTTTACTTATTACCAGATTAAACAACGATGGAATGAAACAGAATCATAATAAAGAAATTGTATCCTGCTCTAGTTAGTTCTACCTTTAAGAAATGTTTATAAAAACGTCTTTCTTTTCTTTTCGCCATGTCAAAGAGGTATAGAATTCGCCACTTTCAAAGAACAAGGATTAAGTCACATCCTGCCTTCGCGAGACGATTGATTTTTCTTCTCTCTCATTGTCCTTCTCAGGGGCCGCGGAACGTCTTGGAAAGTGGAGGGGCTAAGTGTATGGGGGGGGGGGGGGCTGCGTGTATAACCACATTTTTGCACTGCCATACGTTTGCACGTGTTTACTGAAAAAAGTGGGGGGGGGGGGAGGCTGCAGCCCCCAGCCCCCGGTTCCGCGGTCCCTGCTTCTCAATCACGAGCTTGTGTCATAATCTCCACACAGGTCCTTTTCTGTATGGGTAAAAAGCTTCATTTCTTTTATCATCAATTCCCCATGTTCAACAGCAGGGAAAAAGATAAACTTCTTCTTAGCGCCGCTCTATAGTTAATAGAGCTTTAATTTTTTTTTAAATTAACGCCCGAACAATCTCTCTCTCCTTCTAAATCTTTCACCTGTATCATAATTTCGACTGTTCTTCTTAATTCTATTTTGAAAGCTAACTCTTTCTTGTCTGCTCGGCTTTTTTTTAACGAATAAGAGATTTGGCCGCTAATTATCATCATGTTGACTGGCGGTATGAACATGACGAAGACAAACTGCATCTTAGCTTGAAAGTTCGTTTCTCCCCGCTCTATAGTTAACTCAAGCTTAAAACAAATCAGATACTTGTTTCACTATCGCAACCGAGGGCCTTTTCATTCTAGTTTTACAAAATAATTTTCTTTTATTTTCGTCTGTTAAAAAGAGTTATAGAATTGGCCGCTTTTTATCGTCATGTTCAAATTAAAGCGGGATAGAGATAAACTGCTTCTTAGCGCCGCTCTACTTAACTAGAGCTTAAAAAAATAAATAATAGTGACAACTGCTTTTGTAAAAATTGACACCCAGACAATTCTCTCTCTCCTCCTAAATCTTTCACCTGTATCATAATTTCGACTGTTCTTCTTAATTCTATTTTGAAAGCTAACTCTTTGTCTGTTCGGCTTTAACGAATAAGAGAATAAGCAGAGGGGGGGGGCGCAAGGGGCGTGCGCCCCCCTGTTTTGTGTGACAAAGTATGCCCCAGACCCCCCAGATGGCCGTTTGGCTTCGTCAAACGGAGGGTTCCTCAGTGTGTGCCCCCTTTCTGAAAATCCTGTATCCGCCCCTGTGGCTAACTGGCAGTATGAACATGATGAAGATAACGCGCGTCTTAGCTTGAAAGTCATCGATTCTCTCCGCTCTATAGTTTACTCCAAAAAAAATGTATACAATTTACTGGTGTCTAATAGCTAATTTCTTTTCTTCTTCGCCATGTTATAAAGAGGTAGAGAATTCGCCCCTTTCAAAGAACAAGGATTAAGTCACCTCCAGCAAGAGACGATTATTGATTTTCTCTCTCTCTCTCTCTCTCTCTCTTTGTCCTAAATCGTGCACTTGTTTCATAATCTCTACACAGGTACATGTACTGTTCTTTCTGGTTAAAAGGCTTATTTTCTTTTCGGCTTTTCAAAGGGTTACAGAATTTACCCCTTAATATCGTGTATCAATAGTTTCGTTGTTCGTAAGTCATCTTTCCAGTTCTTCTTAATTCTGTTTTGAAAGTCAACTCTTTTCTATTCCCTCTCTACTTTCAATAGATCTTAAACCAGCTTCGTAATGAAGAGATCTTTCATTGACGATTAACAATTCTCTGCGCTAGTCGAGTCTTGCTTTACGAAATCTACCACCTTCTCAATTTCATTTTTTTCTTTTTGCTTTTAATAGAGCTAAATAATTTGTCTATTATTTTCACACGCACCCTCACCAGATGATTAGTGAATTCTTCTCTCTCTCTCATTCTGAACATGTATCACATTCTAACACATTTTCATTCGCCATCACAATTTCATTTGGTTCACCCCCCCCCCCCCATTCAAAGGGATCTTGGGACTTATTTCACTTTCAGACTCTCTTTAAAGTGATACTAGGCTGAGCAAAGTAACAAAATAATCAACTTGTAAAGAGACAGAGAGGGGAGGTACTGATAACAAGAAAGACTCCCAAAAATAAAGATTAATGAAATATTGATAATATTGTACTTTATTATAACGGGACCAAAGTAGTACGAATGCGATGATAAAAGAAGCAATATCTGATCTTAATCTTCAGAACAATTCGAGACGCCACGAGCAAGCCAGCGCGATCGAGCATTAAGTACATGTATTTGTTGCAAATTCTTTTACAGAGATCACGTGACTGTGAACGTCCAATGAACAAAGCCACGCGTCGCTAGGGGCGGGGCCTAGCGGATGGCTTTCTTTTCGCTCTGGGACGAGCCAGCTGTCTGAAATAATAGCAGAGTTGACCGAAAAAAACACTCGTAGAAAAACTGCTTTTTCTACCCTTTCCCGTTATATTTAGGACTCAATATTTTTACAGAGCATTCATGAAACATTGAAGATTCAAATCAGCTAAGAAAAAAAAATGACGAAATTTGAAGTTTTTTGAAATTTGCCCAATTTTCTCGAGTTCTAGCCCAGCGACTTCTGTCTCATTTTGTCGTGACGGGTCACATATGAGACGACTACTCTGGGAATACTCATGTCTTATAATCCAGCAAGACATCCTCTATCGTATGAAATCCAACAGACTTGGTACAGCAATATTTCAACCAGTTATACCAGTAAAGCTCATCCCTAAAGTGCTTGAAGAACTTCATGGACATCCTTCATCAGGTCATTTTGGAATACAGCAAACGCTTCATCGAGCAGAAGCCACATGCTATTGGCCTTTCATGAGACAAGATATTACCAAACATTGTTCAACTTGTACAGCATGCGAGTCATTCAGGTCACCAAATCCAAAACACCAAGCTCCATTACGTAGTATTACTACTGATCACCCTTTTCAGATCTTCGCCGACATCGCTGAACTTCCCATTTCTCGCCGTGGATATCGCTACATATTAGTCATCATCGATCACTTCCCTAAATATGTCAACATTGACCCCATGAGAAGTCAAACTGCCGTGACCGTCGCCAAGCGTATCTTTGAAGATTATATCACAGAGCATGGTGTGCCAGAAATTCTCCACAACGACCAAGGTCGACAGTTTGAGTCAAGTCTAGTGCAACAACTTTGCAAGAAACTTGGAAATCGCAAATCCAGATCTTCACCTTACCACCCTCAAGGTGCTGGAATGGTTGAACGAGCAAACCGTATGATTAAAGAACAGTTAGCACGATATGTCGCCGACAAACGTGGAGATTGGGATGCTCACCTACCACAACTACAACTTGCTTACAATTCAAGTGTCCACTCCACAACAGGACTGAGTCCATACTTCCTTCTTCATGGTAGAGAACCAAGAGTTCCAGTGAACATAACGTGCCCCGTACCAGCCCAGTATGCTACTTCACCAGAACAATATGCAATTATAGTAAAATGTTGGAGATTTAGTTTGGCTAACATAACACGATGCCAGACATAAGCTACAACCAAACTGGACTGGTCCATTTTCCATTATATCCTCCTCAGATGACGGTTTGAATTATCGTATAGCAGACATACATAATGAGAGAATCCAGAAGGTAGTGCACCACAATAGACTGAAGCTTTTCAGATCTAAAATCCCTCAACTTGAGAAGACAAACTACCAGTCTAGTAAAGAAAGTAAAAGTCATCCAACCATCCCTCCTTCAAACTCACATCCACCAAGTTCTCAGTCACCACAAACTTCCTTCATCGATTGGTCAACTACCAACCCAGAGACGACAGATACTGGCCAACCATCATGGTCAGAATCGTCGTCACCAGATATTCATCCCCAGCCTAACTCATCTGACCAACCATCATGGTCAGTACCAATCCACCCTAGGCCAGAAGTTCATCGGAGAGACTTTACTGACCTTCAGTAAAGGTCAGGAAAGTCTGTAAGCCAACAACATGTTAATACCAGGCTAAGTAGCTCTGATTACCAATCCCAGTCAGAACCCTCTTCTCGACAGCAGAGACGAGATGTCATCCTCCAGCCAGATAGGACTGACCAGTGTCAGATGACCAACCAGTACCAGACCCCTCCGATGAGCACCAACCACTGACGGGCCATCCTAACCAAACCCCGGGTCCATCATCTGTCCAACACGATGACGCTCCCCTAGGAATTCATCAACCACACGGAAGACCACCAGATCACAATGTTACTACTACGCGCTATGGACGAAAGATTAAAATGCCGGAAAGATTTCGCGAATTTTAAAGATGAGAATTTGAATATGAATTTATTAATTCTATGGCACGTCAATTCACCGAACTGTGACATTTGATTCGAAAATAAATAGCTAAAAATGTAAATTTGAATCAAGCTATTCTGATGATTCAATTCATCGAACTGGAACACGTAACAGTTTTGGAGAAACAACAAATAGCATATATTCAACAGACCGAACACTTTTTTTTTAAAATTTGGAATCAACAACTCTCGTCCAGGATAAATAGAAAGTGAATTAATTTGAACATCTAGAAATGAATATTCAACAAAATGAAAGTGAATTAACTTGAACATCGAAGAATTCTTTGTCATGAGAAGAAAGGAGAAAATGATTTATTCTTGAATTATCAGAATCATCAAATGTAGTCAGACTCTAAAAGGACATTTAAAATTCAATTTTTTGTATGGATATTAAAGAAACATCGATTGAAAGCTATTCAGCAACTGAACTGAATGCATGCGCGGATTCAGCCGTTTCCCATACAAAAGAATCAACGGGCCGGCATTGTGCGTGGACAAAGGCCGGCCCTTAGATATTTTTGTCCTCGGGGATGCTGAATCCGCCTATGGAATGAACAATAATATTGAAGTGCATGATATATGAACTCGGTGAACATTCAGATTATTGAATTTTCTAACGTGACTGATTTGATCATTCAAACTCTTGAATTTCCGTATATTTTTCAATGATTTTAGATATTTGAATAATCTTATGCATTTTTATATTTTCAGTATGCATCAATATTTAAAACTGTTTCAATATATTGATATAGTATGCCAAAGCATTCCATGATCTCGTTTTTGTGTGTGAAACAGGCTTGCTCTTTAATAGAGAAACATAATTTTTGCCTGTATACTTGCATACATCTGCAATTGGCAGATTGTATAATTTTGATACATTTTAATATCATATGACCTGTTACAAAGAACAAGATGGTCTTGAATTCTGTTTTGCAAACTAAAAAAAAAAAAAAAGAAACTGATATTTTTTTTTTCCAGATGGAAATTTCAGACAAGAGATCATGTGATGGTAACATGTATATGATGATTTACAGCAATAAATCAATGTATCTACCTATTTGCTAGTTTCCCAAACTATGCCGTCATTCGAGAAAAACTAAGTCAGAAACGGGCATGCCCTGCCTGCGCGCGCTCCCCGTTCACCAATTATGATCGCGCAGCCGCCATGCTCTCCCTCTTCCTTTCTCGCCCGTCAGAGAAGTGACATCTATGAGCTAAGTCTCAGCCTAAATTGAGAGATTTTTACCTCCAAAAGGGTTTTTGGTTGCTATTCGCAATAAAAATTACATTCACCAAGCTTTTACACACATTTTGGTGTATCAGACTTTTCCTAAGTCAACCTACTTCACGGTATTTTAATCAAATTATTTTGCCGTAAGCATGCTCGCCTGCCCAAGAAACGTAAGCGCCAGAGTCCTGCCCAGCCGGCCGGCGGGGTTGACTCTCTCCCCTCGACATCGACCGAGTCTTCACCAACTGTGTCAGGGGAGGCCAAGAAGAAGCGGGTTAGCCCTCCGAGGGCGACTTCTTCTTATGAGTCGAGCGTCTTCCCATGAACTTCTGAATTATCTGAAGATCATTGTGGAGAAGAGTGGTTGGTTGGACTCTATGTCCGTACCCCCGACCACGCCTGACTCCAACCCCTCCCCCCCTGGGGGAGGGGAGGATACCTGTACCCACCCCGGTCCGGATCCGGTTTGGATCCGAAACAGGATACCGGTTCCGGTTCGGATACTGGATCCGGTATCCGAACCGGTCCGGTTTCCGGTTTCGGCTTTACCGGTTATCCGGCTAGGAACGCTGGTTTTCCCTTGTTTTCCACCACTGTTTCCAGTGAATTGGGATCCGGTTCCTCTGCTCGGGTATCCGGCTCAGTGCTGTTCGGTTCCAACACACGAGTCTTGCTGCCCCTCTTCGGGCGTCTCCCGACCACGTTCAGCTTTTGATCGTCTGGTCGGGGCTGCTCCCCTTCCAGCGGCACTTGGTGCTCCGCCTGGGGAGGAATCCTGGGACTGCCTAAACCGCCCTTCTTGGGATCAGGCTTCGCAGTCGGGATTCTCGGAGGATGATGCCTCTTCACAGGCTGAGGTTATGCCCCAGACCTTTCAGTCCCTGGCGGTAGATACTCAAGCCCTGCTGGAGAAATATCTTCCCGACACGTATTTAACGAGTCGGGTCGATTCAGGACATCCGTCTCTCCTTTTCAAAGGTGAGCGTCCCTCCAAGGGCATCCCTCTTACGGAGGACTTTAAGCGAGTCTACAATGACTTCGCTTCTCAGCCTCCTTCCCTTTTTGGTAAGGCTCGTCCCTTGGCCAGGGATTTCACCTTCTCCCAGAAAGTCATGTTCCAGTGACCTCATTCATGTAGGTGGAAGGCTTGGTGTCAACTTTAAGAGTAAAGGTTACACCAAAGCGGAGAAGTTCCCGAACCTGATGGAAGCCCATTCCAGGTCTGGCCTGAGACTGACTGCCTACTTGAGTACGTTCCTTTCCCTTCGGGCAAGGGGCCAGGAACTCCAAGTGTCTGATTCAGACATTCTGTTGCTAGACGAAGCCCTTTTGTCTTTGACGGGCTTGTTGTGGTCGGAGCTGTCTGTTATGGCAGCGCTAGCCACCAATGGAGGAAGCTTGCTCTTTCCTCTCTTGGCATTGCGGACGGGGACATACCTGCCCTTTTGGCCAGTGTTCCCCACTCCGGTCAACACCTCTTTGGAGGTAAGGTGAATGACGTGATCCATCTTGAAGTTGATTCACGCAAGCAGGCGGCGGAACTTTCCAAACGCCTTAAGTCCTCGGCTCCGAAGTCGCAGGTTGAGGCTAACGTTCTTCCTCCGCGACGCGGTGTCACTTCCGGCTATCAGCCCACTCGTGCACCGCAAGTTCAGCCCAGTGTTCCACGCTCGTTTGGAGCCAAGGCGGAGCCTTCTCCTCATGGTAGGAAGAAGGCCCGAGGTCGCGGTCGGGGCCGTGGTTCGGCCCACGATTCGCGGCGAGTTTGATGGTGCACCCTGAGCGTTGGAGGAGAGGGAGAGGCCGTCTTCAGTACTTTCTTCCCGCCTGGGAAGAAATTACCGACGACAAGTTCGTGCCCTCCATCGTGCGAGGAGGCTTCTGCATAAAGCTCGCAGAGCCCCTCCCACACGGAGCCATCCGCCGCAACCCTCCTACAATCTCGCCGCTTTTTCTAGAGCACATCTCCACAGAGATTCAAGAGCTGCTTGAAAAGGGCGCGATCGAAAGGGTACGAGACCACCCCCATCTGTGTCTCTCCCATATCTTTGTAATTCCCAAACGCTCGGGGAAGCTCAGAATGATCTTGAATATGAAGGTCATAAATACCTTCATACCAAGGGAGCGTTTGCGCATGGAAACCTTGGCCTCGATTCTTCTGGCTATCAGACCGTCAGACGTGGCCATTTCGGTGGACTTGAAAGATGCTTACTTTCACATACCGATACACCCTTCTTCAAGGGACCTACTAGGTTTCAGCTTTCAAGGCGAAACTTTCCGGTTCAAAGCCTTACCATTCGGCCTGAAACTGGCACCTCGAGTTTTTACTCGAGTAGTCTCTGCCCTAGCCGCTTTCCTCAGGTATCGCGGTCTGAGACTTTTCACTTACCTGGACGACTGGCTCCTGGTGGCGAGCTCTGTGTCCGTCCTTCAGTCTCACATGGACCTCCTTCTCCGTACCACACAGAGAGTAGGGTTCATAGTCAACTGGGACAAGTCGGAGTTGACTCCTACCCGCAGGCCCATTTACCTGGGTGTGGGAATAGACATCGTGAACCAAATCGCCCGCCCCAGTCGGGAGAGGGTTCAGGCGATTGTCTTACTAGCTCAATCTCTTTGTCTCTTACGTCGAGTTCGGGCAGGCCGATGGCTCCAATTCTTGGGCCACTTATCGAGCCTTGTGGATGTCCTCCAAGACTGTCCATTCCAACTTCATCTTCTGAAGTTTTTCAAGCCCAGTGTTGACTCTCTCAAGGTGTGGATTCCTCTCACCGGGGAAATAAAACACGTGCTTTTCCCCTGGTCGAAAGAGTCGTTCCTCCTTCAAGGCAAGTCTCTTCGCATGCCCCTTCCGTCAGTCACCATCTCGACAGATGCCTCTCTTCTGGGGTGGGGCGGCCATTGTTCGGACCAGGTGGTCTCGGGGGACTGGTCACACCTGTGCACCTTGCCCCACATCAATGTATTGGAGTTGATGGCAGCCGTCATTTCGAGAACATATTGTAGGTCGCTCCGTCCTGATTTTGACGGACAACACCACTGTTGCTGCCTACATCAACCGACAAGGCGGGACTCGTTCCACTACTCTGAACGATCTGACCGCCAAGCTTTGGAGGTGGTGTCGGTCTCATCGGGTAATTCCGATCCCCTCCTATGTTCCCGGCCAGGACAATCTGATTGCAGATTTTCTGTCCCGGGGCATGTGCCTTCCCTCCGAGTGGACACTGAATCAAGAGGTTTTTGATTACCTCAGTTCAGTCTGGGTCCCTCTAGAGATAGATCTGTTTGCGACATCTCTCAATCATCGCCTCCCAAGATACTGCTGTCGAGTGCGAGATCCGGAAGCTTGGGCCCTCGAACTTCCGGGGTTACGCCTTTCCGCCGGTCTCCTTAATTCCTCAGGTCCTGGGGAAAATTCAGGAGGATGCTTGGTGTGGGGAGACGGGAGCTTCTCCCCGTTCTGCCCCGGTCGGTGCTATTGCAGATTTCCTGATCTCACTCTACCATTCGTGGATACCGTTCAGCTATTGCTGCGGTTCACCTTGGTTTTTCCGAAGGTTCGGGAGTTTCGAACTCTCCCTTCTTGACCCATTTGCTGAGGTCGTTCTTCTTGAAACGACCAGCAAATCGCCAGTTGACTCCTGTGTGGAGTCTTCCTTTGGTTTTGGATGCTTTGGCCAAACCACCCTTTGAGCCATTGTGCAAAGCGTAATTACACCATCTCTCGATTAAGACCGCCTTTCTTGTCGCTATTGCTTCTGGGCAGAGGAGAAGCACTATTCAGGCTCTCTCTACCGCGCCCGGGCATATCAGATGGGAAAGGCAAGGTGTACCTCTTGTCCCTCGACCTTCGTTTATTGCCAAGAATCAGACGGATTCTTCTGGCTCAATCGAAGTGTTCTTGAGTCCTCTGTCGGAGTTCTCTTTTGTCAAAGAGGACAAATCTTGGTTCCCTCTTAGGGCTCTCAAATGGTACTTGGATAGGTCTAAGGTCTTTCATAAGGATGATCAGCTCTTTCTCATTTCCCGTCACCCTTATTCCCCAGCGTCACGGGAGACTATCTCCCGTTGGATTGTCGAGGCTATCCCAGCTGCGGGTTCGGAGGCTCTTCTGTCTGAGAATCCTCCAAGAGCGCACGATACCAGGAGTGTTTCTACTTCCTGGGCGTTTTTTTAAGGGTATTCCTTTGGCAGATATCTTGCAGGCTGCCTTTTGGTGTTCCCCTAACTTCATCACATCCTTCTATCTTAAGGATGTTCCTTCGGGTGAGGTTAGGTTTGCTACCTCTGGTTTGAGAGCTGCTTCGTTTCCCTTTCTGCCCCGTGTTAGTGCTTCCCGTCCTGTGCTATTCTAGCAAATAGGTAGATACATAGATTTATCTAGTAAATATGTCCCTCCCTCCAGCCCCTCTCCTTGTTTGACAACATGTCCTAGACTCGGTCTCTGACTGCTCGGAAGAGGAAGAGCATGGCGGCTGCGCGATAATAATTGGTGGACGGGGAGCGCGCGTGCGGGCAGGGCATGCGCGTTTCTGACTTAGTTTTTCTCGAATGACGGCATAGTTTGGGAAACTAGCAAATAGGTAGATACATAGATTTATCTAGTAAATAACAAAATTAGTTATAATTTTCTTGATTTGTAGAAAAGAAAATATCTATACTATGTGTGTATTTTGAACCATATTCAAGAATATTTCCAATACCTATTTGGAAATTTGATGTGACACTTTTATTTTAAAAGGCCATTTATAATTATTCAAAAAGGAGATATTTTAACAAAATGATGTATTAGTTTCAAGTTGTCCGTAAAATATAATGCTTGCACAGTATGTAAGTTTATGAAGATATACTTTTGAAAAAAAATTAGGAAATAGAGATACACAATTCATTTAGATATTCTTGTTTTTATTATGAAAACATGATATTCCTTATAAGGGTAAATTTACATGTAGATGTACAGTACATTATGTATTTTGAGAAAATTGCAAAAGAAATTGTATGATTTACAAAAAAATCTTAATGAAATGTCAGGGAAACGGATATTAAGGATTTGATAAAATAATAATTACATTTTGTTTTGGTGAATTTTATGAAAAGTTCTCATTTTTGGAACTGATGTCAATGTACACATTACATTTAAATATCAACAACAAAAGAAGTTGTACGGTATCAAGTGAAACTTATTGATGGAAATATTTGTTGAATTATACTCCTTCAATAGATATTTTTTGCAGCATTGATTGCCAGTGTATATTTGAAGAGTAGAAATATATACATTATGCCATTGTAAAATTTGAATTGGCAATTTTCTTCCTGAAAAAGAAAGCATTCAGAATGTTTGAAGTTTTTATATTAAAGAAAAAAATATTTACTACATGTAAGAGAAAAATAACATGTTTTTTTTTAATTTGCACATGTCCAATTGTCATTTGGAGTTGCTTATATCATTCAAATTGGAATTGTTTAAAAACAAAATACAACTTAATAATCATGATTGTAAAATGAGGACATTTTATTTGTGAGAAGGGATATTGTTTGTAGGAGTTTATTTTGAACATAAAGTATTGAATGTTTATATTTACTATCTTACACTTCTTTTGATCTCCCCTTCTTATATATTTGTTCCTTCATTCATCTCATTCTTTACAATTCCCTCTATATCACTATTTTAGAGGAGAATTACGCTTAAAAATAAAGACGATAGTGTTCAAAGGTGTTATTTATTCCTTCTTGTTAGACTATATGGCTTCGCTTCAAAATATACGAGATCGATACGAATCAATTTTTTCTGAGCAAAATTTACCATCTGCTAGCAATATGTATCGTCTGCTAGCAGCACATGGGGGCTGCCATTTTGTTTATGTGTACAAGAAGATTTTCTTAATCCAAATGCTCAATTGCCTTTTTCAAAATTAAAAATATAGAATAGATATGTCAATTTATTTTTAAACTGAAGATTTCTTTATATATTTCTGTTGAAAATCGATATTCGCTTAATAGATATCTATTTTCTCGATACTGGACCTATGGGACGGAGCAAATTAATTCAAATTTTATGGATGCTTCTTCCCTGAGCATCTATAGCGGCAAACTATGCATTCACCTGCTTTCGGATAATGGACTTGAAAAGTCAGAATGCATGCTGCATATATTATGTTCTGCTCTGTTTGGCAAACCCAAGAAAATAGATTTTTGTTAAGCAAAACCAGACAATTTAAAAGTATCATTATAAAGATTTAATTTTTATAATTTATAATACATGTAAACACCCACTTTATATTTTCCGTCACATATGGGATTTTAGGTAATGAAGAAAATCAATTTAGGATTTGGATTCAAAATATCTTCCTGACTGGAACATTTCTCAATGGTTCATGTACAACTCCAAATCAGCAAGAAAATGGCAGCCCCCATGTAAATGAGTAGGAGACGATACCGGGTGTTGGAATATCTTTATTTATACCCTTTTCTGATATCTTATTAGAAAATGATTTAGGCCATATATTATATATATTAAACCTTCCAATATAAGTAAATTTGTAATCGGGGCTTAATTCTCCTTTAAGTGCTCTTACTTCAGCTCAGGTTTTACATTCCTTGTACATTACTTTTGCAATGTTCTTTTATCCCTCTGTTCCATGTACACTTCATGGATCAGCACATTAACTCTGAATGGTTTAGCCTCTTGTGTATTTTGTGAAAGGAATGTTTATTCATAGCAATCATTTATATTCCTTAGAGACTTCTGTATATTGATGTATTCCTTTTATATGCAAATTGTATAATTTGAATATTTATTATTTTCAATTGTTAAACAAATGTACAAATCCTGAGGTTGAAAGAAGTACGCCACCTCAAGGCAGATTACCACAGGCAAGCAAGGAGTCAATGTCATGTTTATAGCTCTGTAAGTAACCACGCCTAAAGCCAACCGTAGGCCTCCCTACAACAGTTTATGAACCTAGAAAAGTTCTTACTGTTCAAGTTATATTTGGGGATGTGTAATTCCATCTGGTCTACCAACAATTTCAGCTTTGTTGCGGAAAAAGCAATGGGCAATTTTAATATAAATGGCTCCTTTGAAGCAACATTTAGCAGCGAGAGACAACTTACCCAGAATGTGTAAAGTGATCTACATGTACGTACTATTCATTATGCGTGATGATACCCAACTGCAATTGTGGTGTTTGCCTTGTACAGTGTATGTGCAACCTGTGAGACGGCAAAAGTGACGTCATTCTTGACAAGGTATTAACCAACGGAGTTATCCTGTGATAATTTTCCCTCTGATTGACTTAGCGACCACAACTGTGTCTTTCTACAATCACCTGTTAGGGCTCGTCAAGGGAACAAAACGCGAAAAAGTCTTGTTCGACCATGCCTGACAGCAGCATACATCAGTACGGCAGATGGATTACTGGTCACGATTTGTGGGAAGTGTATGAAGCCAATGGAACACAAGCAAAGTGCTCAGAGCTCTACAAATCAGTATATAATCAATAGAATTGTATTGACAGATCATCCTTGCCCACATACTTACCATCAGAATGACCTCGCTGTGCCCGACCATACAAAGTATTCTTGGAACTGAGTCATGTAAAGCAGTGGAAATCGTGTGGGCCCGACGGTATTTCAGCCAGATTCATTAAGCTGTCACCCTTGAGCTTGCTAGTCCACTGCACATGTGATAAACAGTTCTTATCGTGACCATGTGGTGTATCAGGAGTGGAAGCGAGCATACGTCATTCCAATACCCAAGTCGTTAACCAGCTACAATCGATAACCTGCGTCCAGTAGCATTAACAGACTTCGTGAAAATAGCAGAACACTTCGTAGCTCATGACTATAGCGAGATCTGTATCAACGACCCTTCTGACAGACTTCGCAAAAGCCTTCGACCTTGTTGACCATTCAATTGCTAAAGGGAAACTCGTCAGCATGGGAGTTGCCTCCTCACTTGTAGCATGGATAGCTGATTTCCTTTTCCTGTACTCGACAACAGCAGGTGAAGTACAAAGGTATCCTGTCGAACCCCTTTCCTCTCAACTCGGGTATACCGCAGGGAACAAAACTTGGCCCTGTGGTGTTCACAGCTATGATCAACGATGCGATGAACCAGGAGGATCTAACTCCTGCGAATGACTCCATACGCTGCTACAAGTATGTGACTCGGTGACTTGACACTGATAGAAATAATAATAATAATAATAGCTACATTTATATTGCGCACGTATCCATCCCAGAGGATGCTCAAGGCGCCTACAAAGGAGTATTATTGTATCCCCCGGCAGTATGCCAGAGGACACTTTGGATTCAGCAGCGTTCTGCCGCCGCTGCCGCATCACATTTTTGTGTACGCACTAGCAGTCACATTTCTCAATGGATTTCGTTCAAATTTCGCATGAAGGTGTCTCGTGGTGTAATCTAAAAACCTATAGGTTTTGATGATGCTGCCACCAGTGTCCCGTCTTTTATAGGGTCAAAGGTCATACTTCAGGGGATGGCGTGAATGCACTCTGCAGGCCACATTTCTTGATGGATTTCTTTCAAATTTTGTATGGAGATGTATCTTGGTATAATCTACATATCTTTGCTTTTTGGTGATGCTGCCCTCATTGTTCCATCCTTTATAGGGTCAAAAGTCATATGTCTATTGTGCGCTCTAACTTCCACACTTCTTGACGGATTTCTTTCACATTTTATATGTGACCTGCCGCCTCAAAACCTACAATAAGTCGCATGGACCACAACGTAGCCAACAGCCCAAAATAGTAAATTTGCTTGGATCAGTCGATTTTCTGTTTTTGATAGAAATGGGTAGTTTCATTATCATTCTATCATATCTCAAGTTTGTGAGTCGTAATTCGAGTTAAAAGTATGTTTTGGGGGCATTTTAAAATGACTCCTTTTTTTCACCCGTCGAGCTAATGAATGTTTGGAGAGCTCTTGTAATACTTTCATTCAATGCCAAATTACTACTTTACCTCCAAAGATATTAAATTGATTTTTGGAGTGAGTAATAAATAGGTCCTCCTGCCAAAATTCAGCCTAATCTGATAATCCCTTCATACTGCATGTACTGGTTGCTATATGGCCATTCGAATACCCAGTTTTACTTGGGCGCACACAGAGAGCGAAGGTTTAGCACTCTTTTGTTCCAAACTTAAATGGCCATTTTCTCTGAATAGGAGTTATTGATTGCTGGTTACATACTGATTCTAAATGTGATATTTAAAGGTGTTATCATTGAGGAAACTAGGCAAGTGATATACCATTGGAAAGCTGAGAATCTCTGCTTTCAGAAAATGTATAAAACAAAAAAATAATTTTGGCGACTTATTGTAGGTTTTGAGGCGTCGGGTCACATATGGAGGTGTGTCTTAGTGAAATCTACACATCTTTAGTGTTTGCTGACGCTGCCCCCAGTGTTCCACTTTTGATAGGGTCAAATGTCATATTTTGGTTACATGCATTTGCATTGCGCAGCAATGGACTTTTGTAGTTGTTAAATGCAAATGAGTTGAAACCAGAAATAGCATTCAAATGAGTTGAAACCAGAAATAGCATTCGTTTGCATATGATAACTAAATGTATTCAAGTGATGTGCAAGTAAATCCAGTTCCCCTTTCATTTTTGCGAAAAGTGCAAAAATAATTTTGAGGACAACTTTATATAGATTTATTTAGTAAATAAAATCAGTGCTGATTTTACAAATTTCTGAAATTTCAGGAATTAGCCTCATCAAGATATCTCAAGAACCATTTGATCTGCGAGCAAATTAAAGTCTGAACTTAATATTCACACATTTGTTTCATTTCTTAATGGTGTTAAGGAAGGGTTAATTATAGTCTGGGAGCTTGTTTCAGAATAATCACCCCATTTTACCCATACCATTTGACCCGTAATATTACTTAGACCAAAGTCATTGACAAAAAGGTTGTCAGCCAGACCGTAGCCGTCGGGTTTAGCCCTAAGGGTCCCCAAAGAACCCCCAAAGTCGGGTCGATTTCTACCCATCTCCTCCATGCACCAAACTTTGTCAGTAGGCAGTAGTATGACTGGACATTACAAAACACAAAACTGACAAATATTTCTGTGAGGATTGGGTGTCAGACCCCCCCTAAATATTAGGGTAAAATTTTCCCCTTGAAGCCCAGTGACCAAATTTTGTCAGAAGGAAGAGCTATGTATGTAAATTATGTATGTAAATTCAAAAAATATAAAAACTGACAAAATTGTCCCCCGGGATGGGGGTGTCAGACCCCCTGAAATGAAAACCTGAAAGTGCCCTTTGACAATTCTTTGCCCCCCCCCCCCGAAAAAAAAGAATGCTCTGTATGTAAAGAAAAAACAATTTTGTTACCTTCTGACTATAACTCAAGTGTTTTATTCAATTCAATTCAAGTTCTTATAACAATATTTTGAGTATAATAATCTTCTTGAGGTGCAATTTGGTGTTAACTGGTCTTTTGATTATTAAGTTATTAAATTGTGAAAAATGTATACTTTCTCAAAAGTAGCTTAAAAAAGGTCAGGAATATGTAAACACACCCATTGTCCATCTTCACCTGTTTGACAAGGCATAAAACTGTGGGAGATCCAGGCAGGGGCGCCAAGGGCACGCCCCCCCTTTAATTTGTTTTATGATTTTTGCCACACACTCTCCCCTCCCTCGCTGCTGGCGCCACCCCTATTTCAAATTCCTCAATCCGCCACTGTAATAGTAGAGCTTCTCATGTATCTGTGGTATGTGACTGTCAGGCTGAAATGTACTATTCATGTGTTAATTGCACAGATAGATGTACCAAGCAAGCTCCTCTATTATGTCTTGTCAGATGGTTAATGGGTGTGTTTACATAATCCTGACAATAAGCCACTTCGGAGATGCAATCTGAGCATGAGAGATTTACTGCAATAAATCATATATACCTACCTATTATGCCAGTAGTCTTGACTACGGGACTCCTTCGAGAATTTAACACAAATGAGTCACAATATTGTGCGCACCCCCTGTAATCCTATTGTCCCCTTCGCCACTCACGCGCGTCAACACGCCACGGCCATCTTCCTTTTTCTTGCTCGCCCCCGACGAGTTAGGATGTCAAGTCACAGCGCTCCTGAAATCAGGTCTTTTTAGTATCTTTTAGGCGTGCTTTTTCACATCTTTAAAGCACTTTTAGGAACGTATATTCTCTTAGATTATAGTAATTTTGTGTTTTAGTAGTCACTCTTGCCGATTGCAAGGGATTTTTGATTCCTTTTCTTGGCATTTATTTTTCGCTTTCACGGTCAGCCCCACGTAGATATATCTGTGTGTTTGCAGGTGTTTCAGTTTGTCACCAAGCCTTTGGGTTCGGTGTTTGTTATTACGGTTTTTGGCTGTGAAAATTTTTTGTGTGCGTATCCCCCAAATAAACTTTAGTTTTATTACCTGTATTCGGTTAAAGTATTTCATATTTGAAAAGTATACTTTATTGTCTGTTTTATTGCAGTGTTATGAATTCGGAAGAAGAAGCAGTTAGGTCGCGGAGACCTTCTTCCGAAGAGTCGTCTAGCAAGACGACTCGGCCCTCCAGACCTCTCCCGAATACTTCGGTACATGGGGGAAGGAGGAGGGCTACAGGTAAGTTGCCTAGTGGTGTTTCCCTGCAGAGTTTGCCAGTCTCGGAGCTTGCGGCTTCGGGGCGGGTGGCGTTAACTGAATCTGGGATGTCAACTCCGAGGCCCGTGGCTTCGGGGTGGGTGGCGTCAGATTCTAGTGGTTTGGATATCTCGAATCCAATCCCCCGGTCGTCAAGACCAGAAGGGGGGTGGGGGGCGGCTGTTTCCCGCACGGTAGCGTTCACTCGCTTAAATCCGTTAGGGGAGACGCGTCCCACTACTGCAGGGCAGCCCACGGGCTTAGTCCATGTCGGTCTGGGTTCTCAAACCCTAGCCCCCGGCCGATGCCATATGGGGGAACGAGTACTTCCCGGGCTGTGTACATTGCCAGCTGATGGGAATGCTCGAGCTAACAATTATGGACGCTCTTCGGAGCAACAGGTGTTTTCACCCGAGTGCGTGACTACTAGTGCTCTCCTATTGCCGCTCCCTAGCGGTTCAATAGCGGGTTCACACGCCTTTAGTAGTCACCCAGCCCATGGCTATCGCATCTTTTTGCTCAGCCAATATGGGTAATTTGTGCGAGACTTTGGGTTCATACCCTCAGCGCACTACTCCCTTTGAGGGAGGTGAGCGTCCCTTCACGGAGGGTTCGGTTCGTGTTTCCGAAGCGGCTTTGGGGATCCAAACGAATCCGAATAAGCGCTCTAAGAAAAGGGTTTCGGCTACGACTCTTGTCAAGCCAGCCAAGAAGAAGGCCAAGAAAAAGGCAAAAAGGGGCAAGGTTTGCTGGCCTCTTGCCCGTCTGGCCTGGTTAACCCGGCTAGTTCCTCTCAAGCTGAAATGTTCAGCATGATGCGGGCTTTCGCTCAGAATCAGGGTTGGTCCCTTGTACCGGGTACTTCAACCCTTGCTTCTGTCCTTATTCCGGGGTCTGACTTTGAGACTAATCAACCTTTTGTGATTGAGTCTTCTTTGTCTGAGTCGGGTTCGCATGCGCCTCCTATTCCCGCGGCCCTCGGGGCTCCGCCGGGCGAGGAGACTTATGTTGAACCACGGGAGGGTCCACCTGCAGCGTCCTTTGTTGGCGGTCCTTTGTCCCAATCCACTCTGGTGGAACCAGAGTTAGAGGCGGCCTCTCAAGCTTCGGTTTCTGAATCGCTTGGGCAGGCGGAGCCTCAATCGCTCGCCCTGTGCGGGGTGGAGGCGATTGCTTTGTTGTCTAAATATCTCCCTGAATTTCAGTCAACCCGCGCGCAGGGTTCGACTTCGCGTTGGTTCAGGCAGCAGGATTCCTCCGAGGGTATTTCTCTCGAGGAGGATTTTAAGCTGGAGTATGACCGCATCGAGGCTGCGCTGTTGGTTAAGCGCCCTGTTACGGTTAAGGGTAAGGCCTTTGCCTTCGGTTCCCAAGATCTAGACAGCTTTTTCAAAGCTAAGACTCTCTCTCCGGAGATTTTAGAGGTTGGTCGTCGCTTGCGGGCAACTAATCCGCTAACCTCCGTTAATGTTGAAAACCAGGTTAGGGCAGGTATGCGTTTGGCGGCTTTTCAAGTGTTTCTCTCCGACCTTAGGTCCAGGGCGGAGGAGTTGAACGTTACTGATGGTGACAAGCTGGTTATCGATGACCTGCTGCATACTCTTTTTTGTTTGCAGTGGTCACAGCTTTCCACTGCAGCTGCTTCGGTTACGTTCCGTCGCAGGAGCCTGGCTCTTTCGGCACTGGGTGTTAAGGAGTCGGGCATTCGCTTTTTGGTGGTCAATTTGCTACGGTTTTTCAGAGAGAGATTGATGCGCGAAAGCAGGTCTCGGATATGACTAAGCAGTTTCACACTCACTCTAAGTCGACGCGGGCCCCTATTCGAGAGGTTCTCGTAAGGCGACGGCTTCGCTTAAGGCCAAGCCTAGGTTTTGATGGTCTTCCCCGAGTGTTTGTTCTTCCAGTCATGGTAGGTGGCCGACTTCATTCCTTTCTCCCCGCTTGGGAGGCCATCTCCGGGGACGCGTTTGTTCTCTCCGTCGTGCGAGACGGATTCTTCATAGATCTTTCCGCTTCGCTCCCCGGAGGGGCTATAAGAACTCGGTCACCTCCCATGTCAGCCCTGGCTCGATCTCATGCTTCAAAGGAGATCGAGTCTCTGTTGGAAAAGAGGGCTATAGAAAGGGTAAGAGACAGGCCGTCTCTTTCCCTTTCTCCAATTTTTGTTATTCCCAAGCGCTCGGGAAAACTTCGTTTGATACTGAACCTGAAAAGAATAAACAAATTCATTCCTTCAGTACATTTTCGGATGGAGACTCTCGCCTCCATTCTCCCGTTGATCAAGAGGAAGGACTACGCGGTCTCGGTAGATCTCAAGGACGCGTATTTTCACATTCCCATTCATCGCGCTTCGCGCGATCTTCTGGGGTTCTCCTTCCTCTCAGAGACTTATCGTTTTCGCGCTCTTCCCTTCGGGCTGCGTCCGGCCCTCTTAGGTTTTTACTCAAGTTGTAGCTGTGCTGGCGGCCTCTCTGAGGCAACGCGGCCTTCGGCTGTTTTGCTACCTGGACGATTGGCTTCTTCTTGCAGAGTCGCGCGATCGTTTGTTAGACGAGACTCGTTTGCTCGTCAGTCTTACTCAAGACTTAGGTTTCCTAATAAATTGGGAAAAGTCAGAGTTAGTTCCTACTCGCAGCCCAGTTTTTCTGGGGGCGGTGTTAGACATACGGAATCAGTTGGCTCGGCCCAGTTGAGACAGGATTCTCATCATTGTCTCTGCGGCTCGCAGGCTCTTGCTGGCCAGAAGGGTCAAGGCCAGACAGTGGCTTCAGTTTCTGGGTTATCTAGCCAGTCTAGTCAATGTTCTAAAGGACTGCCGGCTCCTCATGAGACCTTTTCAGAGACATCTCCTCAGGTTTTTCAAGCCGGGAAAAGATTCTCTGTTGGTCTGGATTCCAGAACCAATAAGAATCAAGTCTCTTCTCTCTTGTTGGACGAGCGAGGAGAGTCCTTCAGTACCCCTCTTCCGTCGATCTCGGTTTCGACGGACGCCTCTCTGTTGGGGTGGGGAGGACACTGCAATGGCAGCACGGTCGCGGGGGATTGGTCTCATCTTGGGACTCTTCCCCATATCAATGTCCTGGAGTTTATGGCAGTTCTGTTGACCCTGCTCCATTTCAGAAGTCGACTTCTCAGTCGTTCAGTTCTGATCCTCACGGACAATGTCACTGTGGCGGCATATATCGGCAGGGAGGCACTCTTTCGGCTGCCCTGAATGCCCTAGCAGCTCAGCTGTGGAGGTGGTGTCGTCGCATGGCGATCACACCCTTGGCCTCTTTCATCCCCGGTCGGGAAAACCTCATTGCGGATTTTCTGTCTCGGGGCAGGTGTCTTCCATCAGAATGGATGCTCCATCCGGAGGTCTTTTGCCGCATTCGGAGTTGCCTAGGTCCACTGGAAGTGGATCTATTTGCGTCGGTGCTAAACCACCAGCTGCCGAAGTATTGCTCCCGTGTTCGCGATCAGGTAGTCTAGTTCTGGACTCTTTTTATTGATTTTTTTATTCGCCGACTATATGCGCGTGATCCCAAGAACCTGTTGGCCCCGGAAAAAAGAGTCCAGTGCAATTGCTCCACGCTAGACGACTTTCCCTGAGATTTTTCAGGGAGAGCAATTAAAATTGGCCGCACCTCCCCAGCTAAAGCGCTAGTGAACCTTTGACCCCTGACGTCAGCGTGGAGCAATTTCACTGGACTCTTTTTTTTCCGGGGCCAACAGGTTCTTGGGATCGCGCGCGTATAGGCGGCGAATAAAAAAATCAATAAAAAGAGTCCAGAACTAGACTAGCGATCAGGGAGCATGGGCTCTCGATGCTTTCTCCCTCATCTGGGAGAACCTTCAAGGATTTGCCTTTCCTCCCTTCCAACTGATTCCGCGAGTCTTGCGGAAAATCAGGGAAGACCGGGCTCGGGTGCTTGTGATAGCTCCCTTTTGGCCCAGGAGGAATTGGTTTCCGGAGCTAATGAGCCTCCTGAGTTCCGTCTCCCGCTAAGAGCGGATCTGGTGTTGCAGCCCCTCTCGGGGATTCTTCACCACAGTCCGGAGTCCCTTCATTTGACTGCTTGGTCCCTGTCAGGGAATCTGCAAGACAGTCGGGTCTCTCTGATAGAGCCGCAGACTTTTTAATGTCCAGTCGTAGGGTTTCTACTAGGGAAATTTATAATTCCCGTCTCTCGGTCTTTTTCCTTTGGTGTAAAGAGCGAAATCAAACCCCTTCTAAGGCTCTTATTGGTTCAATTGCGGATTTCCTAATCTCGTTATTTGACAAAGGGAGATCCATCTCTACTATCTGAGGCTACCGTTCGGCGATTGGGGCCATTCATTCGGGTTTCTCAGATGGTTCAGGGATTTCCAATACCCCGCTATTGAGTGGTTTGATTCGGTCGTTCTTTCTGAAACGTCCTCCTTGTTCTAGGTTAGTACCGTCTTGGAGTCTGCCTAAGGTCCTGGAGGCCTTGGCAAACCTCCTTTTGAACCGTTAGGTGAAGCTTCGCTTCATCATCTTACGGTTAAGACGCTCTTTTTGGTA
Organism: Heliocidaris erythrogramma; assembly: GCA_025617745.1. Taxonomy (NCBI): domain Eukaryota; kingdom Metazoa; phylum Echinodermata; class Echinoidea; order Camarodonta; family Echinometridae; genus Heliocidaris; species Heliocidaris erythrogramma. The sequence continues at coordinate 36,136,249 of CM046868.1, forward strand.
GCTATTGCCTCTGGGCAGAGGCGCAGTACTCTTCATGCTCTCTGTCTTACTCCTGGTCATGTTCGCTGGGAGAGAAAAGGCGTTAGATTGATTCCTAAGGCTTCTTTTATTGCCAAGAATCAAACGGCTGCCTCTGGCCCTGTTGAGATTTTTCTTTGTCCGCTTTCTGGGTTTTCGTCAGTGCGCGAGGACAAAGTTTGGTGTCCTGTTAGGGCTCTCAAATGGTATATTGATAAGACTAAGTCTTATCGTAAGGATGATCAGTTGTTCCTGATCACTAGAGAGCCTTTTTCTCCTGCTTCTATTGATTCCATTTCTAGATGGATTGTCGAGGCTATTACGGCTGCTGGCACAGAGGCTCTTTTATCTGACAGTAAGCCTCATGCTCATGACACTAGTAGTGTCAGCACTTCTTGGGCTCTGTTTCAAGGTGTGGCGCTTGATGATATTTTGAAGGCTGCTTATTGGCGTTCGTCCAATTCCTTCATTTCTTGCTACCTTAGGGATGTTCCCGCAGGTGAGGCTATGTTTGCGTCAGCCACCTTGAAGGCCGCTGTGTCTTCTTTGTAATCTTCGGTGTAATCCTATTCCCTTCTGCTTGAAACATGGCTCCCGGTCTTTGAGTTGGCATAATAGGTAGGTATATATGATTTATTGCAGTAAATTTGTAAAATCAGCACTGATTTTCTTTATATATAAATCTATATACCTACCTATGACCCTCCCTCCTTCCCCTCACCTTGCAAGCAACACGTTTCTACTTGGGGTTGCTCGCAAAAGAGGAAGATGGCCGTGGCGTGTTGACGCGCGTGAGTGGCGAAGGGGACAATAGGATTACGGGGGGTGCGCACAATATTGTGACTCATTTGTGTTAAATTCTCGAAGGGGTCCCGTAGTCAAGACTACTGGCATAATAGGTAGGTATATAGATTTATATAGTAAATAAGAAAATCAGTGCTGATTTTACAAATAAAGGTCATCTGTACAAAATTCTAAAACCCACTGACACTAATATTTGATATGTGCTCATGAATGTCATGTAATCATTATTCAATTTTATGCACTAATGGTGCATTCCATGATATCCAGGTGGAAGTATTCTTTTTAAAGGGGGAAACAAAAGCTATTCATGAGGCACCTCTATCACTCCCAGAGTTATTTTTCTGAAGTGCACATAAAGGGACCCTCCATGTCTAAAATATCTGTGGATATTTGGGGTCATTTGTACCATGCGCTAACCCCGAACTGGCCTATATTTTTGTGATACTTTTGAGAAAACAATACAATTTTCACAATTTGATTACTTATTAATGAAATGACCAATTGACACCAAGTTGCACCTGATTATATACTCAAAATTACGTTATGTAAATTTGAATTTAATAAAACATTGAGTTATCACAGTCAGAAGGTAAGAAAATGGTTTTCTTTTACATACAGATAACGGGGGGGGGGGGGGGGGGCAAAACGTTTTCGAAGAGCACTTTGGGGTTTTCATTTCAGGGAGCCTGACACCCCCTTCCCAATGGACAATTTTTTCAGTTTTTATATTTTGGAATTTACATACATAGCTCTTCCTTCTGACAAAATTTGGTCCCAGCTGGGCTTCAAGGGGAAAATTTTACCCCAATTTTTAGGGGCCGTCTGACACCCCATCCTCACAGAAATTTTTGTCAGCTTTGTGTGTTTGTAATGTCCAGTTTACTACTTCCTACTGACAAAGTTTGGTGCATGGAGGAGATGGGATGAAATCGACCCAACTTTAAGGGGTCTGGGGGCTAAATTCCCATGGTTACAGTCAGGCTGACAACCTTTTGTCAATGGCTTAGATGGTCTAAGTAACTTTAAGGGGACAAATCTTATGAATAAAATGGGGTAACTATTTCGGGACAGGCTCCTGGCTTATTAATCTTATAGACAAGTTTTTCAGGAATTTTTCAATATCGGGGGGGGGGGGGGGGGGGGGCAACCCCGATTCTTCACTCACAATGGAGCAGCACATCACATCTGTGTCAAAAGTGGCTTGCATCTCCATGCAAAGTCTATTGAGAATCCGCAAGCATGTAGATCGACATGTTGCTGAACTACTCATTCATGCCTTTGTGACAGCTGGACTGGACATGTGCAACTCAATTCTGATTGGTTTGAGTCAAAGTTAACTTCACAGACTTCATGACTGCAAAATATGGCTGCAAGGTTAGTGTCTTTGCAAGGAAGAGAGTTCACATCAGTCCCGTTCTATGAGATCTTCACTGGCTCCCTATCAATCAGAGGATCATCTTCAAACTTGGAGTTCTAGTGCTCAAATCACTTAATGATAATCCCCATCCAACTTACATCTCAGAGCTATCATCATCGTCATCATCATCATCATCATAAAATGCAAAGAATAATGCATAAAGGGAGGGATGGGACCAAGTCCATGTTGCCTCATATTGACACACAATCCTGGATAAAATCTATAAAGTATGGTTAAAAAGATAAAATATGGTTGAACAGATAAAATATTGTTAAAACGTACGTGTCCGTGGTAAGCCTTACAGCAAGATAGAAAATTTCAAAATGTTCAAACTTTTGCCAAAAAGTCAGCCATTGTCCACCTATTTGGTGTTACATGTACATGTTGTACATGGTTTTGCTTTTCCATACGTAGCATTCCATGGCAAATACAAGGAATTTTTGCAAGGATCCAAATTTTTGAGTGAAGGGTTATTTTTTGCTTACAACAGCTACGGGGCCCTACAGAGTGTTTACGGCACCATGATTTTTAAAGACAAAATTGGTCTTACGTGATGCTCATACAGCTAGGCTTTATGTGAAAGTGTGGCTGTAGCATGATTTTGTGATACAGGTCATTGCCATTGTGTGTTCATGGTTGTTTGTGATTCCATAATACAATTCTATAATACTTGGTAATGTATCAGGGAATGGGACATTCCTTGAACTTGCTCTTGTCTGATAAATGCTTTGTCAATCCTCATCGTAAAATTGGGGCATGTTTCGAGTTTTTCAATGATTTTCCCATGAATTGTAATGATCTCATACGATAATGTTAAAGTAGACATTCAAAGAAAATCACAAATATGGCAATTAATGTATCACTAGAAACTGGGAAGCTTACAGATGGCAATCATATAAGTTTTATGTCAACTGCGTATCTGATGATTATAAAAACAACACAAATAAAAGCTCTTCTCAGCATCTGGAATATCCGAGGATTCGCCAGAAATATAGCTATGTTTTGATGTCGTCACACTCGGGATCGATCCTGCTTAAGCAGACGACGTCCTATAATGAATGAACGTAATTGCAATGCAATTATTTATCAAATTATAAAGAGTTTGGTGTATTTAAACATGACCTTATTTCACACCATTATAAAGGGAAAGTGAAACTGATTCTGATAGCTAAAACCGTTTGATTGTAAATACACAGGAGAAGGGTCAATGATCAATGAAATAAACCCCACTTTCAAATTGAAAAGCCCTCCGAATAATAGCAGGATGGTATTCGTTCCCTCTTGAAACGCCGAACATGCCCCGGTGCAAGCAGCTGAAAATACAATGGCGTCTTATTTTGTTTACAAGTGACTGATTCCTTTATTTTTTTAACGCTGCATTTTTCATCAAAATAATACCATACACGAAGTTAAGAGTGAGGCAACAGACTAACATTAAGACTGACGCTAGTGAAGGAAGAGAAATAAGTGAAGAGGAGATGACAAAATAGGCTCTGAAAAATGTGTAAGATGTTTTGGGACATCGTCTGCTTAGACAGGACTGGTCCATGGTGTGTCGTCACATATCTCGGCAGCGTTCGAGGAGCTCTTCAGCTGCTATATCGGGGGCTGTATTTTACCGTTTTATAATTGATAATAATCATTACTTCAAATGTTTCCAAGCATTGAATTTGGATAACCTTGTTTAATTTATGCCATCTATGCAATAACAAGTATTAAGCCAATATTTAAAATCATTAAAGTTCTACTTTAAGTAAAGAACTATGTAATCACAAAGACAGTGAAGAAACAAAGAACTTTCCAAAGAACTCTGGAGATTAAAGGAAAACAGCCCGCTATAAACCCTTTTATTACTGGTATGCAGCGACAAATTTGTGCACTCTCAATGGGATTGAAACAACCGTTATTTTGAAATATGCTGTACCCCTGCTTCTCTGAAAATCTTTGTTCTTATTGTTTTGCATTTTGTATTGACTTCATTATTGACAAGATCTCTTTGAGTGATCTTTTTTATTGCTGGTAAAACATACTTGATCTTGCGTCCATGTTTTCAAGCACTTCAAATTGTAATTAAGCATAATTACTAATTGAGTTTTTCTTTATTTCACTCACAGGCAATGAATGAAAATCTTTAAAAAACAGAAAAGATTTCACACATGAGACAAGTCAGTCACACTTGAAAGTGGTATAAATTTTGCTCTCTATACGTTTAAAGGGAATGTTTACAAAGTCGCAGTATCATTTTTCTCTCCTCAGAGATTTGGACAGTAATCCAATCAACATTATAGAAGCTGATGCATTCCGTGGTCTCACTAAACTTCAGTACTTGTAAGTTAATTATTGACATTATTACTGATAACAGGGTGAATAGGAACAAAAAATTGAAAAGTTCTTCTTGATAATTATATTTCCCAAGTAACATTGCAGACCCATTTCATTTATCTTCATTATTTACCATATACCAACGGCTGCCCAAACATGACTAACATGATGGGAATCAACTACATGTACTACCCCTGTGTAGAATATCATATGATGTCTTGAAATATGCTAAAAATTGAGATGTCAAAATGTTCCTTCTATCTTTAACCTTTACTGTATTGAGGGAGGGGAGGGAGTCCCCCACCCCCACCTTTACATAGTTTGCCATGTATTGCAAAAATTCAAATACTAAATGTAGTTTTACCCAACAGCTATTGTTTACCGAGATGATTATGTATATACCATCATTTGGCCTGTTTTTCCAATCATGTCTGTAATCATGCAGCTCTAAAACCATTGTGCCAAGCATACTGAACCAACAAGAAAGTAAAAAATATTTCTACATATACATTCTAGTTTTATTAACATTCACTGTACCTATGTCATTGCTAATTATCTTATTTAGCCTAATCTCATGTATTGATGAATACTATGTTTAATGCTTTGTACTATATTCATTTTATTGTTTCAAATATACGTTCTACTTTTGTTGTATCAGCGCTCTGATCAGTTTAATGTAAATGCGCTTAATAAGAAACTATTATTTACATTCCAAAGATGGGCTATTATCATTTAAATTTATGGTAATGTGTTAAATCCCTTTTGTATTTCATTGCTTGGAAGGTTTCATTTCCTGAGTTTTGCATCATTTTTCCTTATTTTATTTCACACCTGAGGATTTATGTGGGGGGAGGCAAAACGATATGTTTGCCCCCCCCCCCCATATTTTGTAGGGGGCAACTGCCCCCTGCCCTCCTAGGATCGACGACCCTTTGTATAGATTGTTGATTTCACTGAAAAGAATCGAATGAAAGAATACTTAAAGCAAAAAAGGCCCCTGATTGACCATCTCCACTTGTTTGACACAAAAAATAACAGAGGATGCTAGGTATATGGGCTATATGTATGTGACAGCAATGCTGGGATACAGTATAACATTCATGTGTTAATTACACAGATACTTTGCATACAGGTGTACTTCATTATTATCTTATTTGACAGTGGGTGTGTTTCAGGGGCGGATCCAGGATTTTGTAAAAGAGGGGGCACAGAGCCGGAAAAGTACACTAAGGGGGAAATTTTTTTTTTCATTGTGTACTTAAGGTATGCCAGTTGGGTTTCAAAAGAGGGGGCACGGGCCGTTTTTTCCCCCTATGTAGATCCGCCACTGGTGTGTTTACATAATCCTGATTATTTTTGGGTACAGTACGTTTGAGAAAGCAATACAGTTTTCACAATTTAATAACATATATGTATATGATCATTTGACTCCAAATTGCACCACAAGAAAATGACCGTTCTCACGATTGCACTTTGTAAATTTGAAAAGTGGTGAATTTAGCACTGTTAGTTATTAAGTTTGGAATGTAGAAAAAGCTTTTTCATTACATCCAGGGCATTTGGGGGCAGCAAAGCTTGGTCAAATGGCACTTCCTGATGGAAACTTTGTCAGTTTTCTTTTATTAGTTAATGTACAGCCATACTTCTTCCTTCTGACAAAATTTGGTTTGATGGCCTTAAGGGGGAAAATGGACCCACATTTTTAGGGGGCGTCTGACAACACATCCTGACAAAAATTTTTGTCAGTTTTTTGTGTTTTATAATGTCCAGTCACACTACTTCCTACTGACAAAGTTTGGTGCATGGGGGTAGATGGGGTGAAATCGACCTGACTTTGGGGTCTGTTTCTGGGGCTCTGGGGGCTAATCCCGACGGATAAAGTCAGGCTGACAACCTTTTCTGTTAATCCCATCAATGGTATATATAAATTTGTGGAGTCAGATCTTACGGGTGAAATGGGGTGGCTCCAGCCTATTAACAAAATGTTACAGATTATTGACAATAAATTACAAATCATTACAACAAAAATTGCAGTATTTAGGCAATATTATCAGAAATATAAGTACAGGTGCATGCATGTACATGTAACTTTTTGATGGCTATTAGAGCAGTGGTCTCGGAAGTGGGAGGTAGTCCGTGGTTTAAAACCAAGTCGATGCCTAAGTGGCAAAAGGCATAAATCCTCAATTATCAGATAGGGCATTTTTATGCCTCCGCCTACTAAAGGTGGTGCAGGAGGCATTATGTTTTCGGGTTGTTCGTCTGTCCGTTAACACGATATCTCAAGAACCATTTGGGGTATGACGTTAAAACTTGGTACTAGTATGTATCACCACAGGAAGACGATCTGATTAGATTTTGAGGTAAGTCAAAGGTCATAGGTCGTAGAGGTCAATTTCTGATATTTCAGGTTTTACAATATTTCAAGAACCGTTTGAGGTATGAACTTCAAACTTGGTACTAGTATGCATCACCGCAGTGAGACAAAGTAATTAAAGTAAGGGTGTAGTAGGTCAAATGTCATATAGGCCAATAGGCATGAAATTAAAGATTTGTTTTTGCTAATGAAATTTGGGTACCACCATTTTCCATTGTTTCAATTCAATCATGCGCGAATTATGAATAACAAATTGTGCATCACATGAAAGAAGAGAAGCAGAGCTTTTCATACATGCATATCTCATCAAGGAAATTGTTCATTATGATTTCCTTTTTTCCGGGACACACTTTACATGTATTTCAAGAAGTAGACCGAAGTAGATTGTTTTCTCATTAAAGTAGACATTCAAAGAAAATCACAAATATGGCAATTAATGTATCACTAGAAACCGGGAAGCTTACAGATGGCAATCTTATAAGTTTTATGTCAACTGCGTATCTGGTGATTATAAAAACAACACAAATAAAATCGCTTCTCAGCATCTGGAATATCCGAGGATTCGCCAGAAATATAGCGATGTTTTGATGTCGTCACACTCGGGATCGATCCTGCTTAAGCAGACGACGTCCTATAATGAATGAACGTAATTGCAATGCAATTATTCATCAAATTATAAAGAGTTTCGTGTATTTAAACATGACCTTATTTCACACCATTATAAAGGGAAAGTGAAACTGTTTCTGATAGCTAAAACCGTTTGATTGTAAATACATAGGAGAAGGGTCAATGATCAATGAAATAAACCCCACTTTCAAATTGAAAAGCCCTCCGAATAATAGCAGGATGGTATTCGTTCCCTCTTGAAAGGCCGAACATGCCCCGGTGCAAGCAGCTGAAAATACAATGGCGTCTTATTTTGTTTACAAGTGACTGATTCCTTTATTTTTTTAACGCTGCATTTTTCATCAAAATAATACCATACACGAAGTTAAGAGTGAGGCAACAGACTAACATTAAGACTGACGCTAGTGAAGGAAGAGAAATAAGTGAAGAGAAGATGACAAAATAGGCTCTGAAAAATGTGTAAGATGTTATGGGACATCGTCTGCTTAGACAGGACTGGTCCAGGGTGTGTCGTCACATATCTCAGCAGCGTTCGAGGAGCTCTTCAGCTGCTATATCGGGGGCTGTATTTTACCGTTTTATAATTGATAATAATCATTACTTCAAATGTTTCCAAGCGTTGAATTTGGATAACCTTGTTTAATTTATGCCATCTATGCAATAATAAGTATTAAGCCAATATTTAAAATCATTAACGTTCTACTTTAACATTCCATGCAGAACAACTTCAGACAGTCGACTGTGTTGTCTCGTCAGTGAACATCTGAATACAACATGCTATGACAGTTCGCCTCCCAATCCACTCAACACATGCAGTACTCTCTTCCCGAGCCTTGTATTATGTGGAGCAGGTTTGATCCTTGGAGTACTGGCACTTCTCGGAAATGCTGTGGTCCTCTTCCTTCGTTTCAGGCACAGCAAGTTTCACTCCACTGTTGTTCAAAATTATTTCATGATTAGTTTGGCCATAGCAGACAGTCTTATGGGTGTTTATATGGCTGTTATTACTTCAGCAGACATCTATTTTGGAAAGGAGTATTTCTTAACAGCGCCACAGTGGCGTGAATCTGCCCTTTGTAACTTCATTGGCTTCCTTGGTTTCCTTTCAAGTGAGGCCTCTGTATTTAGCTTAAGTCTCATCACAATAGATAGATTCCTGTGTATAATGTTTCCTTTTGGAAGAATGAGAATTAAAAAAAGGACATCTTGTTTCCTTATTTTAGTAATTTGGTTTTTTACTTCTGTGGCTGCTTTAATCCCATCAATTCTAAGTTCTAAGACATCTCGATTGTATGGGCTCTCTGATGTTTGCATGGGATTGCCTTTGCATCGAGATGTTGGAAAAACTCTTATATCCCGGAATAATACTATTATTGGTAATGTTGAATACTTTCCTGAATTCGTTCCTGTATTCAGTGAGTCTAATCCACACCCTCCTTGGTGGTACTCAATTTTCATTTATATTGTTGTGAATTTTGTAGCTTTCATCTTCATTGCTTTATGTTACATAGTAATGTTTGTTAAGGTGTGGCGGAGTGCCCAAGCCACTCGTAACTCATCATCTCTTGCACGAGAACTAAAAGTTGCCAGTCGCATGGCAATTATAGTTATGACCGACTGCATATGTTGGATGCCGGTAATAATAATGGGCATTGCTACACAAACAGGCTTAATTACACTCTCCACGTCAGTATATGCCTGGTGTGTTATCTTTATCATTCCGGTAAACTCATCTGTGAATCCCTTTATCTACACTTTTCAAACATATTGGGACAATCGGGCGAAAGCTCCAAGTGGTACAGCTCCAGGAAACCGAAGGGAACAGCCAAGAGGCGTAGAAATGGCGGTGATGAGTGTTGACAAAGATGATGCTGGAAATCAATTTCAAATCTAAATACATATGACAGTTACTGGTGGTTAGGTAAAGTGATGCAAACATTGATTTATTCAGCCCACAGTTAGTGTTTTTTTAATGTACTACTCTGCCTTGAAGCAGACTAGGTTCATAGGGACCTCGTGTTTCTTTGAATGGAATTGTATTTCCATATATTTTTTTTTTTAAATAATTATAAGCCTATAAATTGACAAACAGTGACAATATATAATTACCCATCTTTCAGTGCCTAGCTTATACTTACTAAGAATGCATTTGAGTGAATTTAAACCAGCATACAGTGTATAATTAAACAGGCTTCCACAGTTTGCAAGGAAAGTATAAATGTGTGTGTGTGTGTGTGTGTGTGTGTGTGTACATATATATCTTGTAATATTCATTTTGAAAATCTGAATTAAGGAATAAAAAAAATAAAATTATGAAAAAAAGTTATTATTGGAACAATCATTGTTACAATTGCCCTATATACTTTAATTCATTACTCATGATTTAAATCTATACCTTGTTCAGTTAATTGTATTATGGTTATTTATGAATGGCATGTATGGAATTGAATTATATATTGTATATTGCCATGTTGAATTATACTGTGTAATCAATGCTTAAATTGTAATATTTATTTTGAAATTCTGAATCAAGGAATAAAAAAATTATGAAAAGAAAAAAAAAAATATCTTGCAATAAATGTGTTCAGGCATCATGGTTAATAAAAGTATGCATGCAAGTTTATCCGTGGTACATGTGCTATCCCATTGCCGTTATCATTGATTTTTGTTTAATATGAAAAATGAATAGGCAAATCTTTGATGTTGTAGTTTAATCATTTGATAAATAACATAACAATTTTCATATGTGGATGATATCCACATATGAAATGTGGATGATATCCACATATGAAAAATCTATATATCTATATCTGATATAAGAATCTATATATTTTACTTCATTCTTCCCCCTCCCCCTTTTATTCATCAAGGGAAGTTAGGGTAAAACAAATTCATATGTAAAATTCATCACATGTTTTTATCTGTGCATGTACATCCGCATCAAATAATAAGGATCCTTTTCTATTTATGAAAAAGTCCTTTTTATGAATCACAATGATTAAACTACAATATTGTTTTTCTATAAGATAAAAAGTTCTTAGTATGGAAATTGTTTTCTATACAAAAAAAATATGTCCTGGTATGCATATAGAAATGGAAATTTACATGTATGATCCCATGTGGCAGCATATTGCCAATTCGTCAATTTTCTTTGGTTATGATATACAGTGACATCAATTTTTTTATTTAAAAATATGCAAGAAACAGAACTAACCAATTTTCTTTTTATTTCATTTACTTTTACATGCATTTATCCCGGGCATTTATGCATTTCAACGATATACAAGGGACTTATTTTACGTCTTGATACAAAGAGAATTGTACATTGTTCCAGTTGTATATTGAAATTAACGATTGTAACATGTAATTTCAGAAATTTTCAAGTCAAAGTTGAAAATGAGGGGCCATGTCAATAAGTTTTGCCTACTTTGTTGCATCCGCGTACTTGAAGGGGGGTAACCTCGCTAGTCATAAGGACCGCTAGTCATAAGGATCAGTGGCTCATAAGGACCGCTAGTCATAACGTGTAATTTCCTATACCTGTAGGGTCGCTATTCATAAAGCGAAAAGGGGGTCACTATTCATAAACTCATAAGGAGCATTATTCATAAGGATTGCTATTCATAATATGAGAAGAGGGTCGCTATTCATAATCGAAGAAAAGGGTCATTACTCATAAGGGCCGCTATTCATAATAAGTCATAAGGGTCGCTATACATAATACAGATACAGGGTCGCTATTCATAATATCAAATCGGGGTCTTTAATCATAAGGATCGCTACTCATAATCGAAGAAGAGGGTCGTTATTCATAAAGGTCAATATTCATAAGGGTCGCTATTCATAATCACAGAAGAGGGTCGCTATTCATAATCGGAGTAGAGGGTCGCTATTCATAATCACAGAAGAGGGTCGCTATTCATAATCGAAGATGAGGGTCGCTAATCATAATCAAAGAAGAGGGTCGCTATTCATAATCAGAGAAGAGGGTCGCTATTCATAATCACAGAAGAGGGTCGCTATTCATAATCACATAAGAGGGTCGCTATTCATAATCGGAGAAGAGGGTCGCTATTCGTAATCGGAGAAGAGGTTCGCTATTCATAATGGAATTAGGTTAGGATTATTTGTAAAATATTGTAATATGATTTTCATTGTTCAATGAACACTCAAATATGAAAGAATTAATTTGGCAAACAAAAATAATAATATTGGATGGGAGACACCTCACGGCTGTGTCGAAGCAATACGGGGAGGGGCGATGAAACAAATACACCCCTGGCCTAGCCAGGCGGGCAAGGGGGGCATGCCCCCCCCCCTATTCAGCCCCTTAAAAAAGGCGAGAGCGAAAAAGCGGAGGAAGACGAGGAAGAGAAAGATAAAAGCCTAAAAAGGCGCTACGAAATTTGATAAAAGTTTTCGCGCTTCCCGTGGGAGAAGTAACTCCCCATCCATGCTTCCACCCCTGATACATACGGTGCAGCATTGCGTCTAATAATTGAAAGCAGTGCGGGTGTCGAACTAACTTTCCGCCTAAAAGAAGGTGCTATACATGTACGAGCCGCTATCTTATTTTTAAATTTGCTATAAAACGTCACAGGTTTCGCGTTTCGCGTGGGAAGGGGACAATTTGTAAAGCAGTCTGGGCGTCAAACTATATGCCTATAACTTTCCGCCTAAAAAGAATTGTTTGCTACGAGCCTTTATCTTTCTTTATCTTTCTCCCAAATTTGCTACAAAATGTCAGAGCTTTGCGCGGGAAGGGGACCCCCCCCCCCCTCCATGCCCCCACCCCTGTTACATATACAGTGCAGTATTGCGACGAGCCATTATCTTTATCTCAGATTTGCTATAAAACGTCAGAGATTTCGTACTTCGCGCAGGAGGGGGAAAACAATAGAGTTACATGCCCCTAACAACTCTATGGGGAAAACTCCCCATCCCTGCACTCACCCCCCTGGGGAGCACGCAAAGAGAGAGTGCTCATCACCAAAATAATTAGCACGCTTCGCGAGCTCACAAACGCCCCATATTGAAAAATCCTGGCTACGCTTGTGTCCCCCCCCCCCCCCCGTCAGTCCGACCACGTTGCGCCATTCGACCCATCTTGCCTCGGTACAAGCACATAGTACTGACAATTTTCGTCAAAGTAATTCATAAATGGCATAGCCTGTGTGCGGGTGGGGGGGGGGGGGGGGGGGTGCTGTATAGTAGGTGTTGCCACTATGCATGTCTATAATCCTCAGAGAAAGGCGAGATAGCTCAGTGGTCGAACAGTGGCCTCGTAACTGAAGGATGCGGGTTTGAAACCAGGATGCACTCGTGTCCTTTGGTAAGGCATTAACCCCAAGTCCCTCGGAGAGGATTTCAGATTTTTTCAGATTTGAGATTTTATTTCATCACATTTTCATTTTTCAAAGTACATTTATATAGCAATATGTATTATGCAATCAACAATATACAATATAACTGACAACACATCTTAGTGCAGAAACGTTTTTGATCATTACAAGCAAAATAAAGTGCATTACGTAATAAAAAAGGTAACCATAGTAAATACTACATTAGATTAATTTTATGAAAATGAGAATGAAAACAGAGACCAGCATAGAAGCATTGCTTGTAGAAGCGCTGGTCCCTGGCAAAAGATAAATCATGAATATAGTACATAAAAAACTAGACCGTGGGGCAACCATGCATAAAATGCAAATGAAATAAAAGGGGAAAAGAAGAAGACAGATACATGGCCATGGAAAGCAACAAATCATAGGCATAACACACTTTCCATCGAAGACAAAAGCATTGAAAAATAACGTGAACACAAAAAGCTGGGAATAGTAACAATTGAAAGGAGTAAACTTTACAAAAGACAGAACAAGAAAGAAGGACAAAGTGACAGGGGTGAGGAAAGGGGGGGGGGCAGGATCTGGAAGGTTTAATTTAGTCCATAGATTTTACTACACAGGTAAACAAGAATCATCAACGTTCATAAAAAGCAATAAGTGATTTTCTCAATTTACGTTTGAGTGTACTCAAACTTATACTGTCTCGTATATTTAAAGGGAGGGAATTCCAAAATTTAGGAGCAGTAAATGAAAAAAGTATTATGGGTTAATGCTGTACGAGTTCTTGGCAAGTGATATAGATTTGTTTGGTGGGGTAATGATGGATCTCATTATTTGCTGTGAATATATTATTGAAGACAGTGAGCAATTCATGATTATGATACTCATCTAGGGGGGGGGGGGTTAGGTTGTTTAACCCCCCCCCCCCCCCCCCTTGGGCTGCCACGTAAAAAATGTATTACCAAATAACATGTAATTTGTTTTTTTCTAGATTCAGTGATAACTTGTTAGCCTTAATCCATTTTGCAACTGAATCCAGTTCAGAATTAATTACATTACATATAGTTTCTAGGCTTTTATGCGAAAAAAATAGATTAGTGTCATCTGCATACATAATAAAAGTCAATAAATTTGATGATCTATGAAAGTCATTTATATACAAGATAAAAGTTAAAGGACTTAAAGCAGATGGTCCTATGGTTGTTTACATACAACAACCAATATGCTTTACAGTATGAAGAAATGTGAATAAATTTGATAGAATTGAATTAAGTTCAAAACAAACATAGAAAATCCATGATGCACAGGCCCTTGTTATTGGGGGGGGGGGGGGAGGGTCCGCTTGAACAAAACAAAAAGAAAGCAAAACAAAAAAGGGGTCTAATTATTGCCTTATTTTCTCTTCCTTTTCCTCTGCCCCATCTTTGTTTATTTTCTCCTCTTTCATTATCTTCCTCATCTGATTTGCGGGGCACGTGCCGCATACTTAGTCCTGGTTACGCCCCTGTTTTTGTTTTGTTTTTCAATATTTTGCCCCATTATAATTATGTTAAAGCACATAAAATCGCATTTTCAAATGTTCTGCATAGATTTGAAAGAAATATCACCTTTCGGTGGCCTTCCTAAATTCCTTGATTATTTCTCACTTGTTCCGTCAGAGTTGTGCCCCCATTTGAGAAAGAAGTGAGAAAAGGGACTTTCATCAATGTTCAATATTTGGATCTTGGCCTAGACCGCACTGGTCTTTTGCAAATTTTCATTGGTACATCGAATAAGAAATGACGTTTTTGCAGCTTAAAAATACAACAAAAAAAAAAAAATCGCTTTTCTCCCTCGCTTGTAAAATACCATAGATAACTTGGAGGGGATATAGGCGTACGAAGTGCTGTAGCCCCTTGAGGATTTTGAGAAGGGCAATATTGGCTCGACTATCACCTCATTACGGGCAGCGAGGTGCTCCAATATCCTCATATTTAGTTTAATACTGGAATACATGTAATTTATGTGCATTTTCACTACAAAAGACAGTGTCGATTTTTTCCTCTCTTGCAGCTTCGCTCGCTCATACATATAGAAAAGGGAAACTTAAAATTCGGCAAAAAACTTCAGCCCCTCCCAAAATTATGCATTTACTCCCAGGGGGAGGGGGGGGGGTCGAAAATGCGTTTTGCCCCCACCTTTTTGTTGGGGGTGATCGCCCCACCCCCAACTTCTGGCGCCTATGGACGCATCCTAGATCTGAGTTAGGTTTAAATGACGTCACAGTTTATGGCAGGTTTTTTTTTCGAAAAACCGCACCCTTCTAGAAAACTAGAAGAGAAATATAAAACAAATACTGTATAAATACAAAATGCAAAAGGAAGAAATAAGAGAAAAATACTGAAAACATATTGAAAACGCATGGAATTGGTATGGATGTACCCCCTATGCTCGATGGAAAGAGAGGGGCTATATGTGAGATTGTTACTTTGCTTCGATGGTAGAGCACTGGTCATGTAATCCAGGGTCCCGGGTTCGAATCCCGGTCGGGGCATTGTAATTTTCTCACATTTCTTTATGATATATTCAATTTACTTCAATCCTATCAATTATTATATTTAATAACATAAGAACAGTTAGGGAAAACAAATGAAGAAAGATAAAGTAATAGGGTGTGGAGCATTGATAAATATACTTCACTATTTTAGAAAATAGGGATATACATGTATTTGACAAAAACCGGAAATGCATTCTATAGAGCTTTCTTAAAGTAGAACGTTAATGATTTTAAATATTGGCTTAATACTTATTATTGCATAGATGGCATAAATTAAACAAGGTTATCCAAATTCAACGCTTGGAAACATTTGAAGTAATGATTATTATCAATTATAAAACGGTAAAATACAGCCCCCGATATAGCAGCTGAAGAGCTCCTCGAACGCTGCTGAGATATGTGACGACACACCCTGGACCAGTCCTGTCTAAGCAGACGATGTCCCATAACATCTTACACATTTTTCAGAGCCTATTTTGTCGTCTCCTCTTCACTTATTTCTCTTCCTTCACTAGCGTCAGTCTTAATGTTAGTCTGTTGCCTCACTCTTAACTTCGTGTATGGTATTATTTTGATGAAAAATGCAGCGTTAAAAAAATAAAGGAATCAGTCACTTGTAAACAAAATAAGACGCCATTGTATTTTCAGCTGCTTGCACCGGGGCATGTTCGGCGTTTCAAGAGGGAACGAATACCATCCTGCTATTATTCGGAGGGCTTTTCAATTTGAAAGTGGGGTTTATTTCATTGATCATTGACCCTTCTCCTATGTATTTACAATCAAACGGTTTTAGCTATCAGAATCAGTTTCACTTTCCATTTATAATGGTATGAAATAAGGTCATGTTTAAATACACCAAACTCTTTATAATTTGATAAATAATTGCATTGCAATTACGTTCATTCATTATAGGACGTCGTCTGCTTAAGCAGGATCGATCCCGAGTGTGACGACATCAAAACATCGCTATATTTCTGGCGAATCCTCGGATATTCCAGATGCTGAGAAGAGCTTTTATTTGTGTTGTTTTTATAATCACCAGATACGCAGTTGACATAAAACTTATACGATTGCCATCTGTAAGCTTCCCAGTTTCTAGTGATACATTAATTGCCATATTTGTGATTTTCTTTGAATATCTACTTTAAATACAGTACCGTTGGGCCTTAATTGGGTTGTCCTTCATGTCCGCCTCTTCTTCGATTATGAATAGCGACCCTCTTCTGTGATTATGAATAGCGACCCTCTTCTGTGATTATGAATAGCGACCCTTTTCTCCGATTATGAATAGCGACCCTCTTCTGTGATTATGAATAGCGACCCTCTTCTCTGATTATGAATAGCGACCCTCTTCTCTGATTATGAATAGAGACCCTCTTCTCCGATTATGAATAGCGACTCTCTTCTGTGATTATGAATAGCGACCCTCTTCTCCGATTATGAATAGCGACCCTCTTCTCCGATTATGAATAGCGACCCTCTTCTTCGATTATGAATAGCGACCCTCTTCTTCGATTATGAATAGCGACCCTTATGAATATTGACCTTTATGAATAGCGACCTTTATGAATATCGACCTTTATGAATAGCGACCCTGTTTTCGTATTATGAATAGGGACCCTTATGATTAACGACCCTGATTTGATATTATGAATAGCGACCCTCTTTCCGTATTATGAATAGCGATCCTTATGTCTTATTATGAATGGCGGTCCTTATGAATAATTACCCTTATGAATAGCAACCCTTATGTCTTATTATGAATAGCGGTCCTTATGAATAATTTTTTTTATGAATAGCGGTCCTTATGACTAGCGAGCAGACCCCCTTGAAGGTCACCTGAATGACAAGCATCGACGCAGTATACGCGCACACGCCCAGATCTGATTATTGAGTGATCAGTCTACAAACACAAGAGATCTTCTAATTTTCTAATTTTCAGGGAATCAAATATCGATAAATAATTTTTCAGTTGAATAATAGTTATTAGTAATAGTATATTAAATTTACACATAGGTAATATATGTAAGGAGACAAACAAATATCTTTTTCAATTAATTATTCATCATTTGGAAACATTTGCGTAAAATTCAAATTGGCAACAAAATGTAGTTCTGCTTCTGGGCTTTTCCGCTCATTAGGCAAGGTAATTTATTCATGAAATTGGCCAGAATTCCATGCAGCCAATCGAAAGCCAGAATAGAAAGGTCAAAGCTGGAACTTGTATTCTTTTAAGAAACCATTTAACTGGTTAATTTCCGCCATCAGAAACACTTCGAACTAATCACCAAAGAAACCCTTGTCAACGTGCATGGACGTACTTTCCCATAGAAACGTGTGTAAATATGTTGTTTCGGCTTGTGTTTAACATCAATAAACAAGCCGTTTTGAAACATGTGGGAATCTGAGCTAAAGGATAAAGGTGTAGAGGATGCCTGGAAGTTTTTTGTTGACATTTTGACTGAAAAAATTGAAAAATTCATACCTATATCAAAACCTAAACATTGCAGGAGGAAGCAGAGATGGATGACTAGAGGGGCCCTCAGAAAGCAGAGTCAGAAACACCGTGCATGGAGGGAAGCATGCAGAACCAATCATCCAGTGGACATTATGAGAGCTAAGAGATTAGCTAAAGAACTGCGATCAGTCTCCAAGCAATTATGTAGAGATTATGAGAAAGATTTAGCTCTAAATGTAAAGTCCAACCCGAAAGCTTTTTGGCGGTATGCTCATAGCAAACTGAAAACTTCCTGCAAATTAGGGGAAATCAGAGATCCAGAAGGAAACTCAATATCTTCAGACAAAGGAAAAGCAGATGCATTAAATGCATTCTTTGCCACTACATTCACTGATGAGAAAATGGAATTCATTCCAAGACTCCAACCAAAGCACATAGGAGAGTCATTAACATCCATATCCATTTCTGAAGATGATGTTTACAAGAAACTTGTCAGATTGTCAAAGTATAAAAGTGCAGGTCCAGATGGGATTCATCCATGTGTTCTCAAGTTTACGGCTGCCTCTGTCTCGGAGCCCCTTGCCTTGATTTATAATACATCACTAAAGGAAGGCAAACTAGCAAGTGCCTGGAAGGTCAGTCATGTAGTACCTGTGCACAAAAAAGGCAGTAAAGTGGATGTAAGGAACTACAGACCAATCAGTCTGACTTCTGTACCGTGCAAAGTCCTGGAATCGCTTATTCGTGACGAAATAGTTGACCATCTATTAGAAAATGACCTTCTATGTGACGAACAGCATGGCTTTGTTCCTGGGCGCTCATGTGTGACACAGCTCCTGATGGTAATGGAGGAATGGACAGAGATGCTAGATGTCAGAACTCCTATTGATGTGATCTATTTGGATTTTAAGAAAGCCTTTGATAGTGTCCCTCACCTTCGCCTCCTCTCCAAGCTTGATGCATATGGTATAGGTGGTGAACTTAAGGCTTGGATAACAGACTTTCTCCAAGATAGATACCAAAGAGTTAAAGTCAATGATAAGCTTTCAGACTGGACAAGTGTGAGAAGTGGGAGTGCCACAGGGTAGTGTACTTGGCCCGACAATGTTTGTTATCTCCATCGACGATCTGCCCGAAGGCATTCAAGGGAAAGTCAGGGTATATGCTGATGACACTAAGCTCTATGGCAAAGCCTCCACCAATGATGATCTCTGTGTGATACAACCTGACCTTGATGCACTAATGGAATGGAGCAATACCTGGCAGTTACACTTCAACTCACAAAAGTGCAAAGTACTACATATAGGCCCAGGAAATGCCAAACACACATATTTTCTAGGAGAAGATGCACTTGAACGCACAGTAGTAGAGAGAGATCTTGGGATAATGATTGATGAAGAGCTGAAATTTCATAACCATGTCGCATGCATTGTGAAAAAGGCCAATGGAGTACTCTCCTGTATAAGACGCAGTTTCGAATGCAGAGATAAGTCAACAATCCCTAGACTGTACAAAGGACTGGTCAGACCTATCTTAGATTATGGCAACTCTATATGGTACCCTAGATTCAAGGGAGATGCTAAAGCCATAGAAAAGGTTCAAAAGAGAGCAACTAAAATGATTTGTGATATCAGAGACTACACCTACACAGAGAGACTAAAGGCACTCAATCTTCCCTCTCGAGTACCGCAGACGACGAGGAGACATGATACAAGTGTTTAAAATTGTTCATGGAATCGAACGCATCCCAGCTGATGCCTTCTTTGTGCATGCAAACGACAGTACGAGAGGTCACAGTCTGAAGCTTGTAAAACCCAGATGCTTAACCAAGGTCAGGCAAGATGTGTTCAGCCAGCGGGTCATCAGTGACTGGAACTCACTCCCTGAAGAGGTAGTTACTGCCCAGACTGTGAACAGTTTCAAGATAAGATTGGATAGGGTGTGGGCAGACCAGCGTTTCTGCTCACTATACGAGTAGTTGACCCCTCCCAAAATAAGATGCAGATTTACTGCAATAAATCATATATACCTACCTATTATGCCTGTAGTCCTGACTACGGGACCCCTTCGAGAATTTAACACACATGAGTCACAATATTGTGCGCACCCCCCGTAAACCTATTGTCCCCTTCGCCACTCACGCGCGTCAACACGCTACGGCCATCTTCCTCTTCCTTGGTCGCCCCCGACGAGATAGGACGTATAGTCACAGCGCTCCTGAAATCAGGTCGTATAGTATCCTTTAGGTGCGCTTTTTCGTACATTTAAAGCACTTTTAGGTACCTATATTCGCTTAGATTATAGTACTATGTGTTTTAGAAGTCACTTTTGCCGATTGCAAGGGATTTTTGATATCCTTTTCTTGGCATTTATTTTTCCCTTTCACGGTCAGCCCAACGTAGATATTTCTGCGTGTTTGCGGGTGTTCCGTTTGTCACCGAGCCTTTGGGTTCGGTGTTTGTTCTTACGGTTTTTTGGCTGTGAAAATCTTTTGTGCGTATCTCCCAAATAAATTTTACTTTTATTTTACTGCATTCAGTTGAAGTATTTCTTATTTTGAAAAGTATACTTTATTGTCTGTTTTATTGCAGTGGTATGAATTCGGAAGAAGAAGCAGCTAGGTCACGGAGACCTGCTTCTTCCGAAGAGTCGTCTAGCAAGACGACTCGGCCTTCCAGAACTCTCCCGAGTACTTCGGTACATGGGGGAGGGAGGAGGGCTAAGGGTAAGTTGCCTAGTGGTATTTCCTTGCAGAGTTTGCCAGTCTCGGAGCTTGCGGCTTCGGGACGGGTGGCGTTAACTGAGTTGGGATTGTCAACTCCGAAGCCCGTGGTTTCGGGGTGGGTGGCGTCAGATTCTAGTGGTTTGGATATCTAGCGAATCCAATCCCCCGGTCGCTGAGACCAGAGGGGGGGGGGCGGCGGTTGTTTCCCGTACGGTAGCGTTCACTCGCTCTGATCCGTTAGGGGAGACGCGCCCCACTACTGCAGGGCAACCCACGGGCTTAGTCCATGTTGGTCTGGGTTCTCAAACCCTAGCCCCCGTGCTAACGCCATATGGGGGAACGAGTACTTTCTGGGCTGTCTCAGGTGCCAGCTGATGGGAATGCTCGAGCTAACAATTATGGACGCTCTTCGGAGCAACAGGTGTTTTCACCTGAGTGCGTGACTACTAGTGCTCCCCTATTGCTGCTTTCGAGCGGTCCAATAGCGGGTTCACACGCCTTTAGTAGTCATCGGGCACATACCGAGTCATCTCGGTCTGCCCACGCACTGGGAGCTTTTAGCTCCCAACCCATGGCTACTGCATCTTCTTGCTTAGCCAATATGGGTGATTTGGGCGATTCTCTAGGCTTACGCCATGAGCGCTCCAATCCCTTTATGGGAAGTGAACGTCCCTCCGCGGAGGGATCGGTTCGTGTTTCCGAAGCGGCTTCGGAGATCCGAACGAATCCGATTAAGCGTTCTAACAAAAGGGTTTCGGCTACGACTCTTGTCGAGCCAGCCAAGAAAAAGGCCAAGAAGAAGGCAAAAAGTGGCAAGGCTTTGCCGGCCTCTTGCCCGTCTGGCCTGGCTAACCCAGCTAGCTCCTCTCAAGCTGACATGTTCAGCATGATGCGGGCTTTTGCTCAGAATCAGGGTTGGTCCTTTGTACCGGCTACTTCAACCCTGACTTCTGTCCCTATTCAGGGGTCTGACTTTGAGACTAATCAGCCTTTTGTGTTGGATTCGTCTTTGTCTGAGTCGGTTTCGCATGTGCCTCCTATTCCCGCGGCCCTTGGGGCGCCGCTGGGCGAGGAGACTTTCGTTGAACCATGCGGGGCTCTGCCTGCTGAGGCCTTTGTTAGCGTTCCTTTGTCTCTTTCCACTCGGGTGGAACCAGATTTGGAGGTGGCCTCTCAAGCTTCGTTTTCTGAATCGCTTGGGCAGGCGGAGTCTCAATCGCTCGCCCTCTGTGGGGTGGAAGCGATTGCTTTGTTGTCCAGATATCTCTCTGAATTTTAGTCAACCCGCGCGCAGGGTTCGACTTCGCGTTGGTTTAAGCAGCGGGATTCCTGCTGAGTCCTTTGTTGGCGTTCCTTTGCCGGGTCATCCCGGTCCGCCCTTGCTCTGGGCGCCTTGGCGTCCGGCCCATGGCTGTTGCATCTCCTTGCTCGGCCGATATGGGTAATTGGTGCGCGTCTTTGGGTTCAATACCCTCAGCGCACTTCTCCCATAAAGGGAGGTGAGCGTCCCTCAGCGGAGGGTTCGGTTCGTGTTCCCGAAGGGTTTCGGGGATCCGAACGAAACCGAATAAACGCTCTGAAAAGCGGGTTTCGACTTAGGCTCTTTTTGGGCCAATCAGAAGCCTAGGGAAGGGGCTAAAAGAGGCAAGGCTTTGCCTGCCTCTTGCCCATCGGGTTTAGCTAACCCTCCAGTCTCTCAAGCTGAGATGTTCAGTGTGAGATGGGCTTTGCCCAGACTCAGGGTTGGTCCCTTGTACCAGGATTCACATCCCCTGCTCTTGTCCCTTTTTTGGGTCGGACATCAAGACTAATTAGCCTTTTATGGTTTATTCTTCTTTGTGATGGGATCACATGCGCCTCCTAGTCTCGCAGCCTCGGGGCTCCGTCGGGTGAGGAGGCTTATGGCGGTTCATGCGTGAATCCGACTGTTTCGGCCTTTGTTCGTGATTCTTTGTCACGATCATTTCAGGCGGATCCAGTTTTGGAAGCGGCCTTTCAAGCTTCGGTTTCCGAATCGCTGGGGCAGGCAGAGCCTTAGTTGCTCTCCCTTTGTGGGGTAGAAGCGATTGCTTTGTTCTAAACTTTCCCTGACTTTTAGTCAACCTGCGCGCAGGGTTCGACTTTGCTTGGGTTCAGGCAGCGGGATTCCTCCGAGCGTATTTCTCTTGCGGAGGATTTCTAGCTGGATTTTGGACGCATTGAAGCGGTGCTTCTTTTGAGCGTCATGTTTGGTTTGCAGTGGTCATAGTTTTCCACTGCAGCTGCCTCGGTCATGTACCGTCGCAGAGTATTGGTTGGTGGCTGTCTTCGTTCCTTTCTCCCCGCTTGGGAGGCCATCTCCGGGGACGCTTTTGTTCTCTTTGACGGACGAGACGGATTCTTCATAGATCTGTCCGCCCCGCTCCCCGGAGGTGCTATAGGAACTCGGTCACCTCACAGGCTGTCTTTTTCCCTTTCTCCGACTTTTGTTATTCTCAAGCGCTCGGGAAAACTTCAGTACTTTTTCGGATGGAGACTCTCGCCTCCATTCTCCCGTTGATCAAGAGGAAGGACTACGCGGTCTTGATAGTTTTCGAAGATGCGTATTTCCACTTTCCCGTTCATCGCGCTTTGCGCGATCTTCTGGGGTTTTTCTTCCTCTCAGAGACTTATCGCTTTCGCACTCTTCCCTTCGGGCTGTGCCCAGTCCCTCGGGTTCTTACTCAGGTTGTAGCCGTGCTGGCAGCCTCTCTGAGGCGATGCGGCCTTCGGCTATTTTTGCTACCTGGACGATTGGCTTCTCCTAGCGGAGTTGCGCGATTGTTTGTTGGACGAGACTAGTTGCTCGTCAATCTTACTCAAGACTTGGGTTTCCTAATATTTTGGGAAAAGCCAGAGTTAGTTCCTACTTGCAGCCCAGTTTTTCTGGGGGCTGTGTTGGACATTTGGAATCAGTTGGCTCGGCCCAGTCGAGACAGGTTTCTCACCATTGTCTCGGCAGCTCGCAAGCTCATGCTGGCCAGAAAGGTTCTTGCGCGAGGCAAGTCCTTCCGTACCCCCCCCTTCCGTTGATCTCGGTTTCGACGGACGCTTCTCGGTTGGGGTGGGGAGGACATTGCAATGGCAGCGCGGTCGCGGGGGATTGGTCTCATCTTGGGACTCTTCCCCATATTTTTAATGTTTGACTTTTCAGTCGTTCAGTTCTGATCCTCTCGGACAATGTCACTGTGGCGGCTTATGTCAATCTGCAGGGAAGCACTCGTTCTGCTATCCTGAATGCCCTAGCAGCACAGCTGTGGAGGTGGTGTTGTCGCATGGCAATCACACCCGTGGCCTCTTTCTTCCCCGGTCTGGAAAACCTCTTTGCGGATTTTCTGTCTCGGGGCAGGTGTCTTCCATCGGAATGGATGCTCCATCCAGAGGTCTTTCGCCGCATTTGCAGTTACCTGGATCCACTGGAAGTGGATCTTTTTGCGTCGGTTCTAAATCACCTACTTCCGATATATTGCTCCTGTGCGCGCGATTGGGGAGCTTGGGCTCTCAATGCTTTCTCTCTCAGTTTGGAGAATCTTTGAGGATTTGCCTTTCCTCCCTTCCAGCTGATTCCGCGAGTCTTGCGGAAGATCAGGGAAGATCGGGCTCGGGTGCTTGTGATAGCTCCCTTTTGGCCCAGGAGGAGTTGGTTCCGGAGCTAATGAGCCTTCTGGCGGCTCAACCGTTCCTTCTTCCGTTAAGAGTGGATCTGGTGTTGCAGCCCCTCTCGGGGATTCTTCACCACAATCCAGAGTTCCTTCATTTGACTGCTTGGCCCTTGTCGGAGAATCTGCAAGACAGTCGGGTCTCTGTGATAGAGCCGCAGAATTTTTATTGTCCAGTCGTAGAGTTTCTACTAGGGAGATTTATAATTCCCGTCTTTCGGTCTTTTTCCTTTGGCGTAAAGAGCGAAATCAAACCCCTTATCGGCTCCTATTGGTTCAATTGCGGATTTTCTAATCTCGCTATTTGACAAAGGGAGATCCATCTCTACTATCCGAGGCTACCGTTCGGAATGATCGGGGCCATTCATTCGGATTTCTCAGATGGTTCGGGGATTTCCAATTCCCCGCTGTTAAGTGGTGTGATTCGGTCGTTCTTTTTGAAGCGACCTCCTTTTTCTAGGTTAGTGCCGTCTTGGGGTCTGCCTAAGGTCCTGGAGGCCTTGGCGAAACCTCTTTTCGAACCGTTAGGTGAAGCTCGCTTCATCATCTTACGGTTAAGACGCTCTTTTTGGTAGCTTTTTGCCTCTGGGCAGAGGCGCAGTACTCTTCATGCTCTCTGCCTTACTCCTGGTCATGTTCGCTGGGAGAGAAAAGGCGTTAGATTGATTCCTAAGGCTTCTTTTATTGCCGAGAATCAGACAGCTGCCTCTGGCCCTGTTGAGATTTTTCTTTGTCTGCTTTCTGGGTTTTCGTCAGTGCGCGAGGACAAAGTTTGGTGTCCTGTTAGGGCTCTCTATTGGTATATTGATAAGACTAAGTCTTATCGTAAGGATGATCAGTTGTTCCTGTTCACTAGAGAGCCTCTTTCTCCTGCTTCTCTTGATTCCATTTCTAGATGGATTGTCGAGGCTTTTAGGGCTGCTGGCACAGGGTCTCTTTTTTCCGACAGTAAGCCTTGTGCTCATGACACTCGTAGTGTCAGCACTTCTTGGGTTCGGTTTCAAGGTGTGGCGCTTGATGATATTTTGAAGGCTGCTTATTGGCGTTCGCCCAATTCCTTCATTTCTTGCTACCTTAGGGATGTTCCCGCAGGTGAGGCTATGTTTGCGTCAGCCACCTTGAAGGCCGCTGTGTCTTTGTTTTCTTCGCTGTAATCCTATTCCCTTCTGCTTGAAACATGCCTCCCGGTCTTTGAGTTGGCGCTGGTCTGGCATAATAGGTAGGTATATATGATTTATTGCAGTAAATTTGTAAAATCAGCACTGATTTTCTTATTTACTATATAAATCTATATACCTACCTATGACCCTCCCTCCTTCCCCTCACCTTGCAAGCAACATGTTTCTACTTGGGATTGCTCGCAAAAGAGGAAGATGGCCGTAGCGTGTTGACGCGCGTGAGTGGCGAAGGGGACAATAGGTTTACGGGGGGTGCGCACAATATTGTGACTCATGTGTGTTAAATTCTCGAAGGGGTCCCGTAGTCAAGACTACAGGCATAATAGGTAGGTATATAGATTTATATAGTAAATAAGAAAATCAGTGCTGATTTTACAAATTTGAGCCAAAGTGACAGTCAGTAGATGCCAAAAGAGGAGGATGAAATGGCACAGAACTGGAAGCCCGACTGCTGGGATCTACAGCATTCTTCCAGAATCTCGGGTAGAGGGTAAAGGTAAAGAGCCCTGGTATTATCTGAAAATGCTTTGTAGCCTATATATCTTGATATTTGCTACAATAAATCAATGTACCTACCTATTTGCTAGTCTTCCGACTACGCAAGCCATTCGAGTAATTAAAGTCACGACAGTGCATATACCCCCCCTAGGATCACGCCTTCCTCTGTGCACGTACGCATGACGCGCGCACACAATCCTCCTCTTTCCTTCTCGCAGCCTAAAGAGTTGCAGCTAAGTCACTATCTTGCGCAAAAATTCAGAGTTTGCTACTCTTTTAGCGCGTTTTTGGGTGACTTTTGCCAATATTTCCGTCCTAGACTTGTTTATTATCTGTTTAGTGTCGGTTTATGTCTGTCACGTATTTATTTTGGTGATATTTGAGCTTAAATTCATACCTCACTTTTCACCTCTTTCGTATAGTAGCCCAGGGCATTCGCTTTGGCGTTTTGCCGGGCGCTCAGCCCTGTAACGTTTCGTTGGTGTTTCGTGTGTGTGGCTGTTGTGTGCATATACCCTTACGAGAGTGTTCTTTTGTTCGTAGTGCGTGAATGGAAATTTCCACACATTGCGCGGGAAAATTCCATTCCGTTTCACTCTCGCTTTGTACGCCCTTTTCTTTATAATTGTTTATTGTTGACTCTTTTATATCTCCTTACAGGTGATAATGAGTTCTTCGGAGGAAGAGCAATCGAGGTCCTGGTTACCTCCAGGCTCTTCCAATTCTTCTTCCCTCCCGTCCACTACTCTCATTTATAAGGGCGTCAGCCCAGTGAGTGTGTTGGAGACCTCTGTGTTTCGCTCGCCTACCAGCGAGTCAAACACGATGGTTAGGGGAGGTAAGGGCGTCAGTCTGTCTGCTCGCTCTGGTATTTTTGTACCGGGAGCGTCGAGCAAGACAGGCTTTATAGGTAAGTTAGGTGTTCATAAGTCTTCGGACCGAACACCCGTCATTAGCAATTCTAGCTCCCTCCAACTCACGACCACCGCGTCTGCAGTTGGGGGGGGGGGGGCGGTAGCTAGTATTACCGGGTCCTCTCGACCCCCGACCACCGTCGGGAGCCTGGAGGGGGCATTAACTGGTAAGACCGCTAAGCGGTCAGCTAATGATGTTACTGGGTCTTGCCGACCCCCGACCACCGTCGGGGTGCCTAGCGAGATTTCACCCAGTGTTACTGGCTTCCCCCGACATCCGACCACCGTCGGTGTGTCTGGGGGAATTACAGCCGGTAACGTAAATCCGCATCCCGCTAAGAAGACCTCCTCCTCGAGCAGGTTCTCGCAGCGGAAGACTGCTGGTTCCCGCCAGCCACTGACCAACGTCAGTGCTCCGGGTGCTATTTCCAGCAGTGCTGCAATGCAGCAGCCCGTCCACTCCCCGGCAGTCAATGCGAATCGGGGCTCTGGTCGGGGAAGCACAGTCCCTAGAGTTGCGGCCGATTTGCTTCTCCCCACAATTTCGGCAGTGAGGCTTTTATACTGCAGCCTAACACTTCCCGTGCTTCTAAACGGCCTTCTATTACGGTGGCTCACACCCCCGCTAAGAAGCCTAAAGCCAAGAAGGGTAAATCCAAGGATAAACCCAAGTCGGGTAAGAAGGCTCAGCCCTCTCTTCCCCCCGACTCTCAATCTGAGCTGCTCAGATTAATGAGACTCTTTGCTGAGCAGCATGGTTGGGATACTAATCCCCCGACGCTGCCGGCTACTGAGACGGGTTCTCCCCAGTCAGTTGTCACTGTGATGGAGGATGTTCCCGAGTCGGACCCCAGTGTTTTCCCGGTCTCCGATATTCATGAGAACCTGGGACAATTTTGTCCGAATGCGGTTTCTCAACCTACTCCTCCCGTGCCTGCGGCTCTCGGAGCCTCGCCGGGGGAGGAGTCTGTCACTGGTCCGTGGGCATATCCACCCCCATGGGATTTTCCCCACCGGACTACTTCTCCCGAAATTGATTCTGTCTCGCAGGTTTCTACCTCGTCTGTTTCAGAATCTCAGGCCGGCTACGACCCCCAGCCTTTCTCTGGCGACAGACGCCTCCCTTCTCGGTTGGGGCGGTCATTGCCGGGGCGAGATGATTTCAGGGGACTGGTCTCACTTGAGAGTTATGCCCCATATCAATGTTTTGGAAATGATGGCGGTCAGCCCGTCTCTTCATCATTTCAGGCCCGGTCTTGTTGGTCGCACTGTACTCGTTCTTACGGACAATGTCACAGTAGCTGCCTATATCAATCGCCAAGGCGGCACTCGGTCTTCCTCTCTGAACACCTTAGCTGCCCAGTTGTGGAGGTGGTGCCGGTCTATTAACATTATTCTGGTAGCCTCCTACATTCCCGGTCAGGAAAATCTGATCGCGGATTTTCTGTCGCGGGGCAAATGCCTCCCGTCAGAGTGGACTCTTCTTCCGGAGGTGTTTGCTCTTCTCCAAGAGATGTGGGGTCCTCTGGAGATCGATCTGTTCGCCTCCACCCTCAAGCACCGACTCCCGAGGTATTGCTCGCGGGTTCGGGATCAGGAGGCGTGGGCGATGGATGCCTTTTCCCTCCATTGGGGAGCTATCCGGGGGTACGCTTTTCCCCCCATTCCTCTGATCCCTCAGGTCTTGAGGAAGGTCAAGGAGGACAGGGCTTGGCTCTTGTTGATAGCCCCACATTGGCCAGCGAGACATTGGTTTCCAGACCTGCTGAGTCTCCTGGCCGGCCAGCCGTTTCCCCTTCCTCTCAGGGAGGATTTGATAATTCAACCCCTCTCGGGGATTGTTCATCAACGCCCAGCGGTCCTCCACTTGACTGCCTGGCCGTTGTTGGGGAAGACGCCAGAAACTCGGGGCTCTCCGAAAGGGCCTCCGAATTTGTAATGAGAAGCCGTAGAGACTCCACTAGAGATCTCTACAACTCTCGTCTAGGGGCCTTCTTTTCTTGGTGCGAGAATCAGGGTGTCTCGCCACGTGAAGCCCCTATTGGTGTTATTGCCGATTTTTTGATCTCCCTTTTCGATAAGGGTAGATCGATTTCAACCATACGTGGCTATCGTTCGGCTATTGCCGCCGTCCACGTTGGTTTTGCTGATGGTTCGGGAGTCTCCAACTCCCCTCTTTTGGCTAGGTTGACTCGCTCCTTCTTCTTGCAGCGTCCATCAACTCGTAGCCTGACTCCTTCTTGGAGTCTACCCAAGGTCCTTGACGTGCTTGCGAAGCCACCTTTTGAACCTTTGGTTAAAGCGTCCTTTCACCATTTAACGGTCAAGACGCTATTTTTAGTCGCTATTGCTTCGGCACAGAGGAGGAGTACTCTTCATGCTCTGTGTATAACACCGGGTCACATCCGTTGGGAAAACCATGGTGTGCGACTTATACCCAAGCCCTCCTTTATTGCCAAAAATCAGACTGCTTCCTCTGGACCAGTTGAGATTTTTCTTAGACCGCTGTCGGACCATTCCTCAGTGCAGGAGGATAAGGTCTGGTGTCCGGTGAGGGCCTTGAAATGGTATTTAGATAGGACTAAGACTCTTCGTAAGAGTGATCAGCTTTTTGTCATCACTCGAGAGCCCCTTTCCCCCGCTTCCAGAGAATCCATTTCTAGATGGATAGTCGAAGCGATCCAGGCAGCTGGGCCGGAGGCCCTATTGAGTGATGGGAAGCCCCGTGCTCACGATACCAGGGGCATCAGTGCCTCTTGGGCTCTTTTCCAAGGGGTGCCCCTAGTGGACATTATGAGGGCAGCCTACTGGCGCTCCTCCACGTCCTTCACATCTTTTTATTTAAAAGATGTTATGTCTGAAGAGTCTTTTTCTAACAAGACGTTGCAAGCTGCAACGTCATCCTTGGGTTCCTGTTGACCTTCCTCTTGGGACATGCCCCCCATTTGAATCTGTGCTGGTCTAGCAAATAGGTAGGTACATTGATTTATTGTAGTAAATCAGTAAAATCAGAAGTGATTTTATTATTTGCTAGATAAATCTATGTTCCTACGTATGTCCCACCCTCCTACCCCACTCCTTGCCTAGCAACATGTCAAAGTTTGTCTGAGGCTGCTCGTAAAGAGGAGGATTGTGTGCGCGCGTCATGCGTACGTGCATAGAGGAAGGCGTGATCCTAGGGGGGGTATATGCACTGTCGTGACTTTAATTACTCGAATGGCTTGCGTAGTCGGAAGACTAGCAAATAGGTAGGTACATAGATTTATCTAGCAAATAATAAAATCAATTCTGATTTTACTGGTTTATATGTTTTATATAAATCTGAGAAATATTACCGGATGGATTGATATTGGGATACATGTAAACAAAAACGAAATGCCATTAATGATTTATGGATAATAAAGAAGAATTTAACCCGTTGACTACTGAATTCTCTCATTCCCATTGGCTTAATACAGGGATCACCCTGTTCCCGTTGGCAATGGGTTAATTGATATAGATTAAATCTCCTATTTCCTCAAATTAGAAATGTTCATTAGAATTAGTATTTGATTCCAAAATATGATCCTGTTCCATTCCCGATTAAGCAACTTGTGATTTTATTAATGAAGTAATCGGTGACACGACATATGCTCTGCCGACAGTTGCTCCGAATAATGTCACACGTGCTCCGCGACAAATGCTCCGATACATTTGCTCCGCCAACAATTGCGCCGCCGAAATATGCTCTGACGAAATATGCTCTGACGATACGATATTTGCTCCGGTGACATTATATTACTGTTCCGTCAACAATTGCTTCGTAGCAATTATCGGCGGAGCAAATGTTGCATATATTCGGAGCTAATATCGGCGGAGCAAATATCGTGTCTCCGGAGCAATTATCGTGTCGGCGGAGCAATTGTAGCCGGAGCATTTGTCATGGAACCGCAGTAATCACAATATAATCAAATATAAATCAATCATTTTCCATGTCCGAACAACTTAACCCCAACTCGACCCCAACTCGACCCCAAAAGTGGTGGGTATGTGCCGCCGGCAAGACAAAAAAGGGAATATTGAAAATCTGTGACATATAAGTTGGCAACCATTAATCCTATTGTGACCAAACTTGGATCAGAGGTGCATTTGGGGGACCTTCACGTCATGGTGATGTCAAGGTTCACAAGCTAAGGTCCAAGGTCATTTGAAGTCTTATGTTAAAGTTTACCTGCAAGACTCTTGTGACAAATAACTTGCAACCGTTAATCCTATTGTGACCAAACATTGGTCATGTATGCACTTGGGCGGGGGGACACTCGACCCCAAAAGTGGTGGGTATGTGCCGCCGACAAGACAAAAAAGGGATTCGGAACGAGTGTATCATGAAAAGGATGGTCTTCGGAACTAACATTTTTGGGAAAAGGGGGTCTTTGGAACTGGATTACAATATAAATACGCTACGGAACTGGTTCCCACAAGCTTCCCTTAGCTAAACACGCTGTGCGTCATGGCAAGTCTATGGTGTGTATGTATGCGCTCGCGCAGCGCTCAGCATGAATGAAAACTGAATTCTTTGGGGTGGAGTTGGAACGGGATTGGAAGCATTCGGGAAAGCCCGAAGGAATTAAGCACCTGGAATGAAACTCGTTTTCAACTTTTCACCAAAATGATATTCTAAGATACGGGCCGGGGAGGGCCTGCACGACGGAATAAAAAAAAGCGATGCTTTGGAACGGTTTTCTCTTTTCTTTTTCTCAAGAAGAAAAAAATGGTATGCTTTGGAACGGAAATTTGAGTGTAAAAATGGGGGTCTTCTGAGCGGCACATACACACCGCACACTATAAACTGATTGCCCCCCCCCCCCCCCGGGCTTGGGGGACCTTCACGTTATGGTGCTTTCGAGGGTCACATGCTAAGGTCAAAGGCCATTTGAGGTCATATGTTAAAGTTTTTACCTACAATCTCGTTTATGACTAGCAACTGTGCATACATTGTTCTAAGTGCAACCAAACTTGCGTCAGGGATTCTCATTGGTGACATTCATGTAATTTGGTCACAGGTGGGCGAAATACAATCTGGTTATTGCCTTGTATTTTATTTGCACTGTATATGAAAGATCTTGTAGCGTTAATGCATTTTTTTTTTGGGGTTAAATAATTTTATGCATTTAACATCAATTCCTCTTTAGCTAATCCAAAATAGCTGACGGATTTATTTTTTATTATACAGCTGGTGACAACCAGCCATTTCCTGTACGTGTGTTTTACATTCTACTTGTATTACGTAACATTACACCTGTCTGCATCTCCCTGTACATACTAAATTTTCCATGACAGTAGCTATTTCTATGCTCTTTTGTGTTTTGGTCATGTGAACATCACATGCCAATTTTGTCCTTAATTAGCATTTTCTGTACTTTTCCACTACATGTTTATATAAAGTGAAAGTCTGTGCTTCTCTTTTTCACTCCTACATCAGTCACTGAGAAGGTACACTAGATATTGAAGCTTATTTTTTAACCGGGTTCGACTCCCGAAGAACTTTCTTCAGCAACCTGCTGACACCTGGCTTAGCTGTTTTAGCCAGCTTTTGGTAACCGACTTTTATTCCACGGCATACAACGAAGCTACTTCATCTCTGCAACTAGATTCTTCAAGGGAGCAGAATTGAGAAACTTTCTGGACACCTTCATTCCATCGAGTACCTAGAGCCGTCATCCTTGCTCATCTGAACTTCAACAGATTCGTGCTCACCGCTGCATTCCGCGGGCGAATACCACGTGTCCATCTACGCTGTTCAAGGTTTCACCGAACATTCTGACTCTGTTGCTGCCGTGAGTTTTACACCCAAACATTCTTGCCAAGCAACCCATAACTGAGGGCATATTATTTCTCACTTCTTTTTGAGCAATTTATCATATTTGTTGTACCTTAAGTGCTGAATTACTTTAGTGATCATTTTTGTTAAAGATGTGTTAATCTGAATTGGCACCAGTTTTGATTTCCATTTTGCACCAACCAAGGCGCACATTTTATATATATATATACACATATATCGCATCATTTAAGCATTTAACGATTCCTTTTTTTGTATTTCGTTTACTCATATTTTGTGAGCCACAAGTTTCGCCAAATTAGCTTGTGCTCACACGTCTCTACATTTTTTATGCTTATTACAGCGGCGGCCTTCCGCTATAGAAACAGAGCCACTTAAGCATTTACTTTGTATATTTATTTGAAATTGTTTTGGTGAATATATATAAAACATTAAACCACCAGCAATTAATTTGATTGTGTTAATGTTCATTCATTTCTTGTGAGATCAAATTAAGTTTAAATTTAGTGAGGAGGTTGTTGAACACGCATATATATATATTTTTAGTTTGAATTTTTTGTTAAATACACCATACCATCCCCACAAAAGTGGTGACCCCGACGTGATCTCACAAGGGTTGAAGTATATTTGTCTTTGAATTTCATTGGTTTATCGGACCTGGTTTTGTCAACGCACGTGCTACGTGGTCGCAAGCCATGCCTGACAGCGAGTCAGACAGTTCAACTTCAACAGTTGGGGCCGTTAGCATAAAGCTTCCGCAATTCTGGAGTTCCGATCCGCAACTTTGGTTCGCCCAAATTGAATCTCAATTTGCTACGCGCCAAATAACAGTGGAGACAACAAAATACCACTATGTTATTTCTGCTTTGCAGCCGGAAGTTGCGCAAGAGGTACGGGACCTCCTCATAAATCCACCCGCGATTACGCCTTACTCTATTCTAAAGGAGCAGCTTATTTCCCGCACCACGGCTTCCGAGCAGCGCCGTGTACAAATGCTCCTCACTGAGGAAGAGTTAGGCGACAGAAAACCGTCGCAACTCCTGCGCCGCATGGAGCAGCTTGTTGGAGCTAAGAAAATTGAGAAGGGAATTTTGAAACAATTGTTTCTTCAGCGCATGCCCTCTAACGTGCGCTTAATTCTCGCTTCGACTAGCGACACATTGTCATTAAGCGAATTGGCAGAGTTAGCCGATAAGATTATTGAGGTCCACGTCCCAACCGTAGGGACAGTTTCCGCAGAGGTACCTACCACCTCACTCGCCGCACAGGTGGTGCATCCCACCGTCGCACCAGTGACCGCAGCCGCCGGTCCTGACCCCATAGAGGAGTTGCGCAAAGACGTACACCAGTTGTTTAAGATGGTGACGGACTTGCAGCGACAAGTTTTTCGTTCACAGCGCAACATTCGTAATCGTAGCAAGTCACCGTCACGTTCTAAGGTGACCGCTGAATCACAAGCAGATGCACTGGCATCAAACTTGTGTTTCTACCACGAACGCTTCGGGGACAAGGCAAACCGTTGCCGATCTCCCTGCGCCCGATCACGTGAATTTTCGGAAAACGCCAAAGCCAGTCGGTAGGCGCGACGACCCGAACTGGTGCATGCGATGGTCGCCTATTCTACATTACGGATGTAAATTCACGGAGGAAATTCTTAATTGACACAGGCGCTGCAGTAAGCGTTTTTCCGCCATCCAAGCAGGAGACGAAAAAAGTATCAACGCTTACTCTGCGAGCCGCGAATGGAACGCCCATTGCCACATATGGTCAACGGTCACTGACCCTTGATTTAGGCCTACGCCGCACTTGCCGCTGGGTATTTACCATAGCGAACGTGCCCTCCCCGATCATAGGCGCCGATTTTTTGCACCATTTTCAGTTCTTAGTTGATGTGCACAAACGCCGACTAATTGACCCGCTGACCAACCTGTCAGTGGCTGGTAAACCGTCCAGAGAACCGGCTATCAGTCCAGTCTACGGAGATCGCGAGACTGACAATCAATTCGAACACATGCTCATGCACGACTTCGTTGATATTACCCGCCCGGTATATCACTCCGAAGATGTTAAGCACAATGTGACGCATCACATTGACACAAACGGACCCCCTGTCGCAGCACGCCCGCGCAGGCTTGTTGGGGACAAACTGCAAATTGCACGCGACGAATTTAATCACATGTTGGAGCTAGGTATTGTTAGACCTTCTAAAAGTAATTGGTCTTCGCCGTTGCACATGGTGCCTAAGAAGTCACCGGGGGACTGGCGCCCGTGCGGCGATTACCGTGCTTTGAATCGGATCACCATTCCCGATCGATACCCTGTTCCGCATTTACATGATTTTGCGTCCGAACTCCACGACAAGAAGGTCTTCTCAAAAATAGACCTTGTTCGTGCATATCATCAGATCCCCGTCGAGTCCGATGATATGCACAAGACTGCCATAACAACTCCGTTCGGTTTGTACGAATTCACGCGAATGCCTTTCGGATTGCGTAATGCCGCTCAGACGTTTCAAAGGTTCATAGACCAAGTCTTGCGTGGATTACCATTCGTCTATGCGTATATAGATGACTTGCTTGTTGCGAGTGAAGACATGCAGCAGCACGAGCAGCATTTGCGCTTGCTGTTCACGCGCCTGCAAGCATACGGTGTCGTAGTGAACCCTACAAAGTGTTCATTCGGGTTGACCGAACTCGATTTTCTTGGCCATCACATTGACCAAGAAGGCATCCGCCCTTTGCCCGAGAAAGTAGCGGCAATACAGAACTGCGAGATACCCACTTCCGTTAAGCGTCTGCGAGGCTTCTTGGGCCTGGTTAATTTTTACCGTCGATTTATTCCCGACTGCGCCAAGACGCTGTTGCCACTCACCGACCTCCTTGGTGGGCACGGTAAGCGTTCAAGGAAACCTCTTAATTGGACACCGGAATGCGATACAGCATTCAACGCGATCAAGGAGCAGCTAGCACTTGTTACGATGCTTGCATATCCCGACACGAACGCGCCTCTCAGTCTCATGGTAGATGCATCGGACCGCGCTATAGGCGGAGTTGTACAACAACTCAAAGGTACCGCTTGGCAGCCGATCGCGTTCTTTTCACGAAAGTTACTGCCCGCAGAAACTCGATACAGTACTTTCGGGCGCGAACTTTTGGCCGTATATTTGACCATTAAGCATTTCCGCTACATGCTTGATGGGCGCACGTTTTGCGTCTTTACAGACCATAAGCCGCTGATTCACTCGTTCCGCGCTCATCCCGACCGTCATAGCCCGCGCGAGATCAGACATCTCGACTACATATCGCAGTTCACAACTGATTTGCGCCATGTCAAAGGGACTGACAATGTAGTGGCTGATGTTTTATCGCGGCCCGAAGCGAACACATTGCACGCATTGCACTCTGACACGCAAATCGATTTCAAAGCCATGGCGCAGGCCCAGGAAACCGACCCAGAGTTGCAAACGTTGCTAAACTCAACCAAGCCATCCGGTTTAGTACTTGAAAAAGTACCTCTCATCTCTGTAGGAGGGGAGATTATGTGCGATGTATCACACAATATGACTCGACCATTCGTTCCCGTTGAACACCGTCGCGCAGTGTTCAATGCCATACATGGGTTATCACACCCTGGCGTACGCGCATCCGTGAAAGCCGTCACTTCACGATTCGTATGGCCCAGCATCAAAAAGGACGTCCGGAAATGGGCCCAACACTGTGTGTCGTGTCAAAAGTCGAAAATACATCGACATGTGAAAGCGCCTATGGGCACATTCAGCGCACCTGACGCGCGATTCGCACATATACATCTTGATTTAGTTGGTCCGCTGCCGCCGTCAAACGGTAACATGTACCTTTTGACATGTATAGACAGATATACCCGATGGCCCGAAGCCATTCCGATACCGGACCAGTCTGCAGAGACGGTAGCACGCGCATTCGTGGACAGGTGGATTGCTGTGTTCGGGGCACCGGACACCATTACTACCGACCGTGGTAGGCAATTCGAGTCCCACTTATTCAAGGAGCTCGCGAAGCTTTTAGGGACCACGAGAGTCCGCACCACATCGTACCATCCTGCGGCCAACGGGATGGTGGAGCGTTTTCACCGGCAATTGAAATCTGCTCTCAAAGCGCACGAAAACCAAACGAATTGGACCGAGCACTTGCCGCTAACACTACTTGGTATCCGCTCCACAGTAAAGGAGGACTTAGCATGTTCCCCTGCCGAGCTTGTTTTTGGCACAACGCTGCGTTTGCCTGGACAGTTCATTGCTCCAGTGCAAACTGAACTCGATCCGAGGGATTATGTTTCTCGCTTGAAACGGCATATGAACGCATGCAAACTTACTCCGACTCGATCTAACCAAGGGACTACTTATGTTCCAAAGAATCTGTTCCGAACTTCGCACGTGTTTGTTCGCGACGACACGGTACGTAAACCGTTGCAGCAACCGTATAAGGGGCCGTTCCGAGTCTTAAAGCGCAATGAAAAGTTTTTTACGCTTGACATACGTGGTAAACGCGAGCAAGTCAGTTTGGACCGATTAAAGGTCGCCTACGTAGAAAAGCAAGATGGAAACGAAACCATGCGAAACTTCCATGCGCTGGCTGCTCGTAGTCCACCAGCAGCCGATGTTGGACAACCGTCCGCTGCAACGACTAGTTTACCTGCAAAGCCGCAAACTAGTGCAGCAGCACACAGCGCTAATAAGACGCAGGTCCGGATAACCAGGTCAGGACGACATGTCCACTGGCCCAAAAAGTACAAAGATTATTGTGCTTTTTGATTTAGATATGTCGTTCTCAAGTAATTCATTTCATTACTCGCTCACTAGGAGGGGGTTAATTGTAGCGTTAATGCATTTTTTTTTTGGGGTTAAATAATTTTATGCATTTAACATCAATTCCTCTTTAGCTAATCCAAAATAGCTGACGGATTTATTTTTTATTATACAGCTGGTGACAACCAGCCATTTCCTGTACGTGTGTTTTACATTCTACTTGTATTACGTAACATTACACCTGTCTGGATCTCCCTGTACATACTAAATTTTCCATGACAGTAGCTATTTCTATGCTCTTTTGTGTTTTGGTCATGTGAACATCACATGCCAATTTTGTCCTTAATTAGCATTTTCTGTACTTTTCCACTACATGTTTATATAAAGTGAAAGTCTGTGCTTCTCTTTTTCACTCCTACATCAGTCACTGAGAAGGTACACTAGATATTGAAGCTTATTTTTTAACCGGGTTCGACTCCCGAAGAACTTTCTTCAGCAACCTGCTGACACCTGGCTTAGCTGTTTTAGCCAGCTTTTGGTAACAGACTTTTATTCCACGGCATACAACGAAGCTACTTCATCTCTGCAACTAGATTCTTCAAGGGAGCAGAATTGAGAAACTTTCTGGACACCTTCATTCCATCGAGTACCTAGAGCCGTCATCCTTGCTCATCTGAACTTCAACAGATTCGTGCTCACCGCTGCATTCCGCGGGCGAATACCACGTGTCCATCTACGCTGTTCAAGGTTTCACCGAACATTCTGACTCTGTTGCTGCCGTGAGTTTTACACCCAAACATTCTTGCCAAGCAACCCATAACTGAGGGCATATTATTTCTCACTTCTTTTTGAGCAATTTATCATATTTGTTGTACCTTAAGTGCTGAATTACTTTAGTGATCATTTTTGTTAAAGATGTGTTAATCTGAATTGGCACCAGTTTTGATTTCCATTTTGCACCAACCAAGGCGCACATTTTATATATATATATATATATATACACATATATCGCATCATTTAAGCATTTAACGATTCCTTTTTTTGTATTTCGTTTACTCATATTTTGTGAGCCACAAGTTTCGCCAAATTAGCTTGTGCTCACACGTCTCTACATTTTTTATGCTTATTACAGCGGCGGCCTTCCGCTATAGAAACAGAGCCACTTAAGCATTTACTTTGTATATTTATTTGAAATTGTTTTGGTGAATATATATAAAACATTAAACCACCAGCAATTAATTTGATTGTGTTAATGTTCATTCATTTCTTGTGAGATCAAATTAAGTTTAAATTTAGTGAGGAGGTTGTTGAACACGCATATATATATATATTTTTAGTTTGAATTTTTTGTTAAATACACCATACCATCCCCACAATCTCCATGGGAGATGAGAATGTTAGCAGGTAAAGTCATGTAACAGTACATTTAAATAATATGTATATATATTTTAAGGTTATCACTTGAAAGTTAAATGAATGCCACATATCTTATTTCAATTTTTGTTATTATACTTGTCTTGGCGAGACACAATCTGGCTATTGCCTTGTTTTTTATATGCACTATATAAAACATCTTCATGTGAACTGAGAATGTGAGAATGTTAAGGTATTTATCAGTAAATGTAAATAATATGTGTATATATTTTAAGGTTATCACTTGCGAATCAAATGAATGCCACATGTCTTTTTCAATTTTTTTAATTATGCAAGTTTCGTTTATTGGCACAATTGATACACAATCTGGCTATTCCCCCTTTTTTTATGTGCACTGTATATGAAATATCATCATGGAAAATGAGAATGTTAGCAGGTTAAGGCATGTAACAGTACATATCGATGTACATGTACATATATTTTAAGGTTATCACTTAAGAATCACATGAGTGTCACATATTTTCTTCCAATTTTCTGTAATTACACTTGTTTATTGGCGATACACCCTTATCTGGCTATTGCCTTGTTTTTATGAGCACTGTATTTAAAACATCTTCATGAGAAATGAGAATGTTAGCAGGTTAAGGTATGTACCTGTACATGTAAATACATGTAATATGTTTATATATTTTAAGGTTATCACTTGAGAGTCAAATAATGCCACATATCTTATTTCAATTTTTGTAATTATACTTGTCTTGGCGAGACACAATCTGGCTATTGCCTTGTTTTTTTATATGCACTGTATATAAAACATCTTCATGGGAATTGAGAATATCTACCTGTCTTATTTATGCTATTCCAGCGCTAGCGCTGCTCCTAACCGAGCCAGAATATCATCAGGTTGAGGTATTTACCAGTTATGCGTAAATAATTATGTTTCTATATTTTAAGGTTAACACTTGGGAGTCAAATGAATGCCACATATTATCGTCTATTTGGAGCCAGATGGGCGTTAATGTTATTTTAATAGAACACGGAGTTACCGCCCTTCTGTCTCTCAACAGACGATATCTGCTTTCAATTTTTGTAGTTACGCTTGCTTCTTGGCGAGACACAATCTGGCCACTGCCTTAAAAAAATGCACTGCACTATATATATAAAACATCCGGACAACTACCACCGGACAATTACCCCCGGACACATACCCCCCCCCCCCCCCCCCGAAAACTACCCCCGGGACAATTTCCCCCTAGGACAATTAACCCCCAGGACAACTACCCCAGGACAAATACCCGTGCACTCTTAGAAATGTTGGGTAAATGCCACTGGGTAAATGAAGATTGGGCATAGGTTGGTTAAATCTTGCTCAACTTTTACATGCATTTACCCAACATTGGTCAAAAATAACAATGAAATTGAACAAAGTAAACAATGAAAAAGTTTACCCAAAAGTTGGTCGGGCTCATAAGGACCCTCATGTTGGGTAAAATTTGGGTAAAATTTTGCCCAATATTTCTAAGAGTGTGGACAACTACCCCCTGGACAATTACCCCCCGGGCAATTACCACCGTAATCTGGGGTAGTTGTCGGGGGTGGGGGTATTGAGGTAATCGTCATTCTAAGGGGGTAATTTTTCCTGGGGCATAATTGTCCTGGGGTAATTGTCCTGGGGGTAGTTGTCCTAGGAGGTAGTTATCTAGGGGGTAATTGTCCGGGAGGTAGTTATCCGGGGTAGTTTTCCAGGGGGTAGTTGTCCTAGAATCGTAAGTAATGTGTACTCTATATATATATTTACTGCAATAAATCATATATACCTACCTATTATGCCAGTAGTCTTGACTACGGGACCCCTTCGAGAATTTAACACACATGAGTCACAATATTGTGCGCACCCCCCGTAATCCTATTGTCCCCTTCGCCACTCACGCGCGTCAACACGCTACGGCCATCTTCCTCTTTCTTGCTCGCCCCCGACGAGATAGGACGTCTAGTCACAGCGCTCCTGAAATCAGGTCGTATAGTATCTTTTAGGCGCGCTTTTTCACATATTTAAAGCACTTTTAGGTACCTATATTCGTTTAGATTATAGTACTTTGTGTTTTAGTAGTCACTCTTGCCGATTGCAAGGGATATTTTGATTCCTTTCTTGGCATTTATTTTTCTCTTTCACGGTCAGCCCCACGTAGATATTTCTGTGTGTTTGCGGGTGTTTCCGTTTGTCACCGAGCCTTTGGGTTTGGTGTTTGTTCTTACGGTTTTGGCTGTGAAAATTTTTTGTGCGTATCTCCCAAATAAATTTTAGTCTTATTTACTGCATTCAGTTGAAGTATTTCTTATTTTGAAAAGTATACTTTATTGTCTGTTTTATTGCAGTGGTATGGATTCGGGAGAAGAAGCAGCTAGGTCACGGAGACCACATCAGCAAGCAATGGTCATATTGACCATTAGAATCATATACATGTGTGTATACTGGGTATTGGGGATACAGATGTAATTTTGTTTGAAATGGATGTTTTTGTGGGCAAACTGATACTTAAGTATCATTCTTTAGATTTTAAGTTATCAGTTCGTTAAGATACAAAATGTAGAAAGTTATAAAAACTTACATTTACAGCCCTCTTTTTGATACTTGTTACCCACACCTCCATACGGATGACGACTGCTCTCAATAATGTTGCGCACTAGTGAGGCCGCTCTACATGGTTACGCACCGTAGATACGTACGCAGAATGTTACGCACACAAGCTATTCTACGAAGACCTGAAAGGGCCAAACTGACGACGTAAAAAAATAAAAAATATTACGTACGTACGTAGTAATTATTACGTACATACGTAATATTTTTTATTTTTTTTACGTCGTCAGTTTGGCCCTTTCAGGTCTTCGTAGGAGATCGACGAAATGATCGCGCCGGTACTACTACGAGCGCTGAGGGCTCCCTTCATCATAATCGTGAAAAATACAAACTGGATGCTGACGGGAGAGTCTCGATAGCAGTTATCGACAAAAAGGACCCAAAATTTCAGGAAACCCTCTTCAAAGGTCACAAAACAACCTGGTAAGTTTTAATCATCTATTATTCAATATAATTCTTTGGATGTAAGTAAACTGCAATATATGACAGTCAATTAAATATAGCCAAAAATGCACAGTGATGCAGTTTAAGTATGGGATGTGTGTTGGCTGCGTTACTACACAGTCGGCAATGGCGTGTACCTATGAGTGACGGAGACCTGCTTCTTCCGAAGAGTCGTCTAGCAAGACGACTCGGCCTTCCAGAACTCTCCCGAGTACTTCGGTACATGGGGGAGGGAGGAGGGCTAAGGGTAAGTTGCCTAGTGGTGTTTCCTTGCAGAGTTTGCCAGTCTCGGAGCTTGCGGCTTCGGGACGGGTGGCGTTAACTGAGTCTGGATTGTCAACTCCGAAGCCCGTGGTTTCGGGGTGGGTGGCGTCAGATTCTAGTGGTTTGGATATCTCGAATCCAATCCCCCGGTCGTCAAGACCAGAGGGGGGGGGGGGCGGTTGTTTCCCGTACGGTAGCGTTCACTCGCTCTGATCCGTTAGGGGAGACGCGCCCCACTACTGCAGGGCAACCCACGGGCTTAGTCCATGTTGGTCTGGGTTCTCAAACCCTAGCCCCCGGCCGACGCCATATGGGGGAACGAGTACTTCCTGGGCTGTCTACATTGCCAGCTAATGGGAATGCTCGAGCTAACAATTATGGACGCTCTTCGGAGCAACAGGTGTTTTCACCTGAGTGCGTGACTACTAGTGCTCCCCTATTGCCGCTCTCTAGCGGTCCAATATGTAGTGTCTTATACTACGTTCGTACAACCTGACGAACTCACTCAGATCAGGCCAAGAAATACGGTTCGTACTTTTACTGTCTGTATAGCTCAACGTGATTACAAGTGGTGGAAGTTGACCTCTGCCCTAGTTTATGTTAATGCCTAATCTGCATAAGATCTGCATATAGTCTGCATACACTACACTCCTCCCCCCTAAGCTTTATTCCCCTCCAAAGACATGTAGATTGAGTGTAAGTAATGTAAGTTATGCCAAACTGAATAAAACATTTAAACTGGCAGTGCTCATGAATAATTTGTTTTTTTTTTTTTTGTCTGCCAGATGTAGTCTGCTCAAAATATCGAAAATTCCAAACGTAAAATCGCCGATTACCCAGCTTGTTGCCTGAATGAGAAAATGTGATGCGTGCAGAATGTAGCAAACCGTAATCCAACAACGAACTCTAATCTAAAACGACCAAACCCATATCCTGGTTCTCAACTAACCTGTAATACTAACACAACATGAGAATAGTTCAACTACTCGTTCTCCTGGAACGTTAATATTCACACTAATGCGTCAAGGATTATGACATTAACTGGCCGAAAATGTCTATCGTTTTCACTGTTCACATAAAGATATGTTTCTGTGCTATGAGAAAAAAAACTAAATAAAATTTGGAGTTCGAGAAATAAAATATCCAGATTGTCAGTGTTTTTTTTTTTTGTTCCTGTATTGTTGCCACTGTTGTGCTGTTAGTTAACTATTATCTGATTTCTTCAGAAAAGAAAACAAATCTGTCCTTTCCATGTATTAAAAAACTATTGTCCCAAAATTTTCCCTTTTTGATAATGTATAATTATCCCTGT
Source organism: Heliocidaris erythrogramma (assembly GCA_025617745.1). NCBI lineage: Eukaryota > Metazoa > Echinodermata > Echinoidea > Camarodonta > Echinometridae > Heliocidaris > Heliocidaris erythrogramma. The sequence goes on from CM046868.1 coordinate 36,179,778, forward strand.
TCTTTCTTTGGGAATAATGCTAACATACTTAAAATCGTCTCTTCTTTATCCAAAAGAGAAAAAAAAAACTGCTAATAAAAAAAAACTGAAACTAACCTAAAACTTCCACACTCTGAGTTGCTTAACAATGTTTCAACTACCTTAACTACGGTTACAGTCTTCTGTCGACGAAGTACATAGTTTCAATGAGTCTATCCGGCTTCTTCTTCACTCTGCTAGAGCGTCTAGCAGGCGGAGTGTCCTGTGCAGGTGACTCATCAGTAGTTGCCGCACTATCAGAGTACTGAGAAGTCTTTGGCTCATTTGTGCTTATGTCTTTGTTTGGTGCAACTTCAGAGTCATTCGCGTCCTGGGCTAGTGGAGTCATAACTTGCTCGCTAGTCATCGATGTAGTAGGATTTCGCGAAGGAGATGGAATGTTTTCGCGAGCATCTTCGCGTCCCTGTAGAGTTTCTTTCTCAACAGTTTCTGCTTTCCTCATTTGATCGATGTGTCGCTTCCACATTCTGCCATCATCTAAACACACCACATAAGACTTGGGTGCAGTGTGCTCCGCGATTGTTGCTGGCCACCAAACTCCATCCTTGCGAAAATCCTTGACCAGAACACGTTCTCCTGGGAAGAACTTGCGTAACTCCTGCTGTTTGTCATGATGGAGTTTTTGATCGCTTTGTTTGCTCACAACCTTTTCCAAAGTACTGGGATGCACAAGGGACAATCGTGTCCTGATTTCCCTTCCCAGGAACAAGCTAGCTGGTGTTTGTCCTGTTGTAGCTTGCTTTGTGGATCGGTACGCAAGAAGAAAGCTATCCAAACACTGTTGAAGGCTACGACCTTGGACCTTGCTTGCGCTCAGTGATCTCTTGAATGATTGGACCATCCTCTCTGCTGCTCCATTGCTCGCTGCATGATACGGAGCTACCTTCACATGTTTCACTCCGTTCATTTTGAGGAAATGTTCAAACTCTTCACTAATGAACTGAGGTCCATTATCACTGACAACCTGTGCTGGGATGCCATATTTGCTGAACAGATCCCTCAGAGCTGTGATGGTTGCCGTAGAAGTGGTGCTACTCATCATGATGACTTCCGGCCACTTTGAGTAGGCATCTACGACGACCAAGTAATCGACCTTGTCCTTCTGCGCATAATCAACATGAATACGCATCCAAGGCGCTTCAGGCCAAATCCATGGCATCAGGGGGGCCACTGTAGGAAGACTGCGTGTCTGCTGGCATGTAACACATTCACGTACCTTCATTTCAATGTCTCGATCAATGTTTGGCCACCAGACATGACTTCTCGCGACCTCTTTCATACGCACCATTCCAGGATGTGCCAAATGCAGCTCTTCCAGTACGTCCTGCTGAAGATGAGCAGGGATGACCACTCGGTATCCCCACAGGAGACAATCCTGCTCCACACTCAGCTCACTCTTTCTACTAAGAAATGGTTTCAACCACTCTGCATCATGGTTGGTCCACAATCCAGTTTTCACCATCTGTAGAACCTTGGACATCACAGGATCTTTGCGTGTCTGTTGCTTGATGTCACTGCTGGTAACAGGGAGACTGTCTAGACGGTGTGCTGCGATATTGTAGATCAGATCTTCTCCTTCTTCTGTCTCAGGCAAGGGGAGCCTGGATAGCGCATCGGCTACCACATTCAGTTTCCCTGGAAGATACTTCAAGTCATAGTTGAAGGCTGACAACATTACAGCCCAACGCTGTAACCTCTGAGCAGCTAGAGTAGGCACTGCACTCTTTGGACCCAGAATTCGCTCCAACGGCTTGTGGTCCGTACGAATTATGAATCTACGGCCATGTAGATATGTCCGGAAACGCTTCAGTCCAAACATTATTGCCAGTGCCTCTTTGTCCAGTTGAGCGTACCCCTTCTCATGCTTGTTGAGACTTCTGGAGGCATATGCAATCGGTCTCCTCTCCCCGGTTCCGTCGACATGGCAGATAACTGCTCCCACACCGTATGGTGATGCATCTGCCCTGAGTTCTAACTCTTGAGATGGATCGTAATGAACCAGCAGTCTATCCTTGCTGATAGCATTCTTCACGGCTTGGAATGCTTGCTCGCAATCCTCATCCCAATTCCACGGCTTGGATCCTAGAAGCTCATTCAAGGGATGAATCAGTGTAGATAAGTTCGGTATGAACTGGGCATGATAATTCACCATTCCTAGCCAGGATCTGAGCTCGGTGACATTAGAAGGGGTTGGAGCAGCGCGGACTGCCTTCACCTTCCCTTCTGCAGGTTGGACGCCTTGGGCCGTGATCCTTCGTCCAAAGTACACCACGCTGTCCTGCATGAACAGACACTTCTCCCTTTTCACACGCAACCCAAAGGCGTTGAAACGTTGGAAGACCTTCTCCAAGTTGGCCCAGTGTTCCTTGTCCGATGACCCCGTAACTAGTACATCATCCATGATGGCGCACGTTCCATCTAAACCTGCAATCACTTGCTCCATGAATCTTTGCCAGATGGCTGGGCTAGAGGAGATACCGAAAGGAAGACGGGTGTACCTGAACAATCCACGATGTGTGCTAATCGTTGCTATCATCTGTGACTCCTCATCTAAGAGCATCTGTTGATAAGCACACTTCAGGTCAATCTTTGAGAATTTCTTTCCCCCAGCCAGACTGCTGAAAACTTGCTCTGGAGTCGGGATTGGGTATTGCTCACAGTGTATGTTTGGGTTTACTGTGACCTTATAGTCCCCGCAGATCCTGACCTTGCCGTCCGCTTTGGGAATACACACCAAGGGTGTCGCCCAGTCACTGTATTCCACTGGGTATATGATTTTCTCCTTTTTCATTCTTTCCAGCTCCCTCTCCACGGCTGGCCTCAAGGCATAGGGCACATTCCTAGCTTTGCAGAACTTGGGTACTGCATTCTCCTTGAGGTGCAGCTTTGCGGTTGGACCCCGGATTGTTCCCAGTTCTGGTAGGAACACCTCCGGAAACTTCTGCTCTAGGAAGGTATTGACATCGGAGCTTTCGGTGACCGAGAATTGTGCGTCTGACAACAAGGGTTTCCAGTCCAGCCTTACCTGAGAGAGCCAGTTCCGACCCAATAAAGGCGGAGCCTGCCGGTTGGTCTTGACTACTACCAAGGGTAAGATCTTTGTTTGTCCATTATGGTTCACTTGGACATCTATCTCCCCTGATAACTCCAACTTGGGGCCTCCATAAGGATGCAAAGCACGATTAACTGGCCGAAGCTCAACATGGCCCAGTTTCTCTTCATAGTCCCTGTGACTTATAACGGACAATGCTGCCCCGGTATCCACCTCCATGTCAATGAGCTTCCCTTCGATTCCCATGGGCACTATTATCGGTGGAACCGAATCAGCCCGTCTCACGTTGAACAGAGAGTCTACAAACTCATCTTGCACGTCCTCTTCCCCAACCTGCTTGATTCCTCTGTTCCGTCCATGCCCCTTACGACTAGCCTGTTGATGGGACTGTTTATCCTGAGGCTTACTCACAGCAGCAGACCTACACTGTGACCTTAAATGCCCTTTCTTCTGGCACTTGAAACAAACTGCATCCTTGTGTTTACACTGGTCACGAGTGTGATTTGTCATTCCGCACCGGTCACATTTGTGCCTAGTACTGGTCTGCTTACTTGAAGAAGTATACCCTTTCCTCCTAGGCCGGGAACCTTGCCCATATTGTAGGCGATGCATCCGCTTCTCTTCCTCCTGAACCATGTCCTTGACATTTGTGGAGGCGGCTTCCTCAGCCTGAGCCAGGTCTACGGCTTCCTGGAACTTGTAATCCTTTGATAAGAGTTTCTTTTGCGTAGAGCTAGAGAGAAGCCCTGCGATGAACCTATCTCGTAGTGCTTCCGACAGGTTCTCTCCAGAGAACTGACACGAGGATGCCAGCTTCTTTAGCTGCGTTACATACTGTGATACTGTCTGCCCTGGCAGTTGACGGGTATTACGAAATTTAAATCTTTCCGACACCACTGGCCTCTTCGGTCTGTAGTGACCCTTCAGCAACGTACACAACCCGTTGTATGTAATTTCACTTGGTTTTTGTGGAAATGATAGGTCCCGGGCCGTTTTGTATCCTTCATTACCCAGGCTACTCAGGAGGATTGCCCTTCTTTTGGACTCAGTAGAGGCATCAATATTGATATCTAAGGCAATAAAGTATTGGTCTAACCTGTCTAGGTAAGTATCTATGTCTCCCTCCTTCACATCAAACTCCTCAAAAACCATTCGCGATGTCGCCATATTGACCGCTATCCCCGTGTGATCAACTAGACAGCAAACACAATATATGGGACCGTAGTGTAGAGCAATTCGTATTTCACACGTACCGTGCACTCACGTAACAAACGGCGTGAAACTTACTCAAAAACTGTCAAATGTCCCGTTCTTGGTCATGTCCATACAGATCAGCAAAATCCCGTAGCTCGTCGCCAATGTAGTGTCTTATACTACGTTTGTACAACCTGACAAACTCACTCAGATCAGGCCAAGAAATACGGTTCGTACTTTTACTGTCTGTATAGCTCAACGTGATTACAAGTGGTGGAAGTTGACCTCTGCCCTAGTTTATGTTAATGCCTAATCTGCATAAGATCTGCATATAGTCTGCATACACTACACAATAGTGGGTTCACACGCCTTTAGTAGTCATCGGGCACATACCGAGTCATCTCGGTCTGCCCCCGCACTGGGTGCTTTTAGCTCCCAACCCATGGCTATTGCATCTTCTTGCTTAGCCAATATGGGTGATTTGGGCGATTCTTTGGGCTTACGCCCTGAGCGCTCTAATCCCTTTGAGGGAGGTGAACGTCCCTCCGCGGAGGGTTCGGTTCGTGTTTCCGAAGTGGCTTCGGAGATCCGAACGAATCCGATTAAGCGTTCCAAGAAAAGGGTTTCGGCTACGACTCTTGTCGAGCCAGCCAAGAAAAAGTGGCAAGGCTTTGCCGGCCTCTTGCCCGTCTGGCCTGGCTAACCCGGCTAGCTCCTCTCAAGCTGATATGTTCAGCATGATGCGGGCTTTTGCTCAGAATCAGGGTTGGTCCTTTGTACCGGCTACTTCAACCCTGGCTTCTGTCCCTATTCAGGGGTCTGACTTTGAGACTAATCAGCCTTTTGTGATTGATTCGTCTTTGTCTGAGTCGGGTTCGCATGTGCCTCCTATTCCCGCGGCCCTTGGGGCGCCGCCGGGCGAGGAGACTTTTGTTGAACCATGCGGGGCTCTGCCTGCTGAGTCCTTTGCGGTCCTTTGTCTCATTCCACTCGGGTGGAACCAGACTTGGAGGCGGCCTCTCAAGCTTCGGTTTCTGAATCGCTTGGGCAGGCGGAGCCTCAATCGCTCGCCCTGTGTGGGGTGGAAGCGATTGCTTTGTTGTCTAAATATCTCCCTGAACTTCAGTCAGCCCGCGCGCAGGGTTCAACTTTGCGTTGGTTTAAGCAGCAGGATTCCTCCGAGGGTATTGCTCTCGAGGAGGATTTCAAGCTGGAGTATGACCGCATTGAGGCTGCGCTGTTGGTTAAGCGCCCTACTGCGGTTAAGGGTAAGGCTTTCGCCTTCGGTTCTCAGGATCAAGACAGCTTTTTCAAAGCTAAGACTCTTTCTCCTGAGATTTTAGAAGTTGGTTGTCGCTTGCAGGCGACTAATCCGCTTACCTCTGCTGCGTTCAAGGCGGAGGATAAGCTTTGGTCTAACATGGAAAACCAGGTTAGGTCAGGTATGCGTTTGGCAGCTTTTCAAGGGTTTCTCTCCGACCTTAGGTCCAGGGCGGAGGAGTTGAATGTTACTGATGGTGACAAGCTGATTATTGACGACTTGTTGCATACTCTTTTTTGTCTGCAGTGGTCGCAGCTTTCCACCGCAGCTGCTTCGGCTACGTTCCGTCGCAGGACCTTGGCTCTCTCGGCACTGGGTGTTAGAGAGTCGGGCATTGCTCAACTTCTCCGGGATGTCCCGTCTCGGGGTCCTTCGCTTTTTGGTGGTAAATTCGCTACGGTTTTTCAGAGAGAGATCGATGCGCGAAAACAGATCTCGGATATGACTAAGCAGTTTCACACTAGCTCTAAGTCAACGCGGGCCCCTGTCCGGCGTAGGCCTGCTGGTCCCGCTTCGGGTCAACGCAGTCGTGTGTCTAGGGTCCCGCCTTCTGAGCCGCAGCCAGCTCCTTCTCGCGGGAGAGGGAGTCGTGGCAGGGGCTTTTCGAGAGGTTCTCGTGGTAAGGCGACGGCTTCGCATAAGGCCAAGCCTGGGTTTTGATGTTTTTCCCCGAGCGTTTGTTCTTCCGAATTTGGTAGGTGGCCGACTTCATTCTTTTCTCCCCGCTTGGGAGGCCATCTCCGGGGACGCGTTTGTTCTCTCCGTCGTGCGAGACGGATTCTTCATAGATCTTTTCGCTTCGCTCCCCGGAGGGGCTATAAGAATTCGGTCACCTCCCATGTCTGCCCTGGCTCGATCTCATGCTTCAAAGGAGATCGAGTCTCTATTGGAAAAGAGGGCTATAGAAAGGGTAAGAGACAGGCCGTCTCTTTCCCTTTCTCCAATTTTTGTTATTCCCAAGCGCTCGGGAAAACTTTGTTTGATACTGAACCTGAAAAGAATAAACAAATTCATTCCTCCGGTTCATTTTCGGATGGAGACTCTCGCCTCCATTCTTCCGTTGATCAAGAGGAAGGACTACGCGGTCTCGATAGATCTCAAGGACGCGTATTTTCACATTCCCATTCATCGCGCATCCCGCGATCTTCTGGGGTTCTCCTTCCTCTCAGAGACTTATCGTTTTCGTGCTCTTCCCTTCGGGCTGCGCCCGGCCCCTCGGGTTTTTACTCAAGTTGTAGCTGTGCTGGCGGCCTCTCTGAGGCGACGCGGCCTTCGGTTGTTTTGTTACCTGGACGATTGGCTTCTCCTTGCGGAGTCGCGCGATCGTTTGTTGGACGAGACTCGTTTGCTCGTCTCTCTTACTCAAGACTTAGGTTTCCTAATAAATTGGGAAAAGTCAGAGTTAGTTCCTACTCGCAGCCCAGTTTTTCTGGGGGCGGTGTTAGACATACGGAATCAGTTGGCTCGGCCCAGTCGAGACAGGATTCTCACCATTGTCTCTGCGGCTCGCAAGCTCTTGCTGGCCAGAAGGGTCACGGCCAGACAGTGGCTTCAGTTTTTAGGTTATCTAGCCAGTCTAGTCGACGTTCTAGAGGACTGCCGGCTCCTCATGAGACCTTTTCAGAGACATCTCCTCAGGTTCTTCAAGCCGGGAAAAGACTCTCTTTTGGTCTGGATTCCAGTACCAGTAAGGATCAAGTCTCTTCTCTCTTGTTGGACGAGCGAGGAGTTTCTCGCGCGAGGCAGGTCCTTCACTGCCCCTCTCCCGTCGATCTCGGTTTCGACGGACGCCTCTCGGTTGGGGTGGGGAGGACACTGCAACGGCAGCACGGTTGCGGGGGATTGGTCTCATCTTGGGACTCTTCCCCATATCAATGTCCTGGAGTTTATGGCAGTTCTGTTGACCTTGCTCCATTTCAGAAGTCGACTTCTCAGTCGTTCGGTTCTGATTCTCACGGACAATGTTACTGTGGCGGCATATATCAATCGGCAGGGAGGCACTCGTTCGGCTGCCCTGAATGCCCTAGCAGCTCAGCTGTGGAGGTGGTGTCGTCGCATGGCGATCACACCCGTGGCCTCTTTCATCCCCGGTCGGGAAAACCTCATTGCGGATTTTCTGTCTCGGGGCAGGTATCTTCCATCGGAATGGATGCTCCATCCGGAGGTCTTTTGCCGCATTCGCAGTTGCCTAGGTCCACTGGAAGTGGATCTATTTGCGTCGGTGCTAAACCACCAGCTGCCGAAGTATTGCTCCCGTGTTCGCGATCAGGGAGCATGGGCTCTCGATGCTTTCTCCCTCAGCTGGGAGAACCTTCAGGGATTCGCCTTTCCTCCCTTCCAACTGATTCCGCGTGTCTTGCGGAAAATCAGGGAAGATCGGGCGCGGGTGCTTGTAATAGCTCCCTTTTGGCCCAGGAGGAATTGGTTTCCAGAGCTTATGAGCCTCCTAAGGGCTCAACCGTTCGTTCTCCCGTTAAGAGCGGATCTGGTGTTGCAGCCCCTCTCAGGGATTCTTCACCACAGTCCGGAGTCCCTTCATTTGACTGCTTGGCCCCTGTCAGGGAATCTGCAAGACAGTCGGGTCTCTCTGATAGAGCCGCGGACTTTTTAATGTCCAGTCGTAGGGTTTCTACTAGGGAAATTTACAATTCCCGTCTCTCGGTCTTTTTCCTTTGGTGTAAAGAGAGAAATCAAACCCCTTCTAAGGCTCCTATTGGTTCAATTGCGGATTTCTTAATCTCGTTATTTGACAAAGGGAGATCTATCTCTACTATCTGAGGCTACCGTTCGGCGATCAGGGCCATTCATTCCGGTTTCTCAGATGGTTCGGGGATTTCCAATTCCCCGCTACTAAGTGGTTTGATTCGCTCGTTCTTTCTGAAACGACCTTATTTTTCTAAGTTAGTACCGTCTTGGAGTCTGCCTAAGGTCCTGGAGGCCTTGGCGAAACCTCCTTTCGAACCGTTAGGTGAAGCTTCACTTCATCATCTTACGGTTAAGACGCTCTTTTTGGTAGCTATTGCCTCTGGGCAGAGGCGCAGTACTCTTCATGCTCTCTGTCTTACTCCTGGTCATGTTCGCTGGGAGAGAAAAGGCGTTAGATTGACTCCTAAGGCTTCTTTTATTGCCAAGAATCGTACAGCTGCCTCTGGCCCTGTTGAGATTTTTCTTTGTCCGCTTTCTGACTTTTCTTCTGTGCGCGAGGACAAAGTTTGGTGTCCTGTAAGGGCTCTCAAATGGTATATTGATAAGACTAAGTCTTATCGTAAGGATGATCAGTTGTTCCTGATCACTAAAGAGCCTTTTTCTCCTGCCTCTCTTGATTCCATCTCTATAGGTGGATCGTCGAAGCTATTAGGGCCGCTGGCACAGAGGCTCTTTTATCCGACAGTAAGCCTCGTGCTCATGATACTCGTAGTGTCAGCACTTCTTGGGCTCTGTTTCAAGGTGTGGCGCTTGTTGATATTTTGAAGGCTGCTTATTGGCGTTCGTCCAATTCCTTCATTTCTTGCTACCTTAGGGATGTTCCCGCAGGTGAGGCTATGTTTGCGTCAGCCACCTTGAAGGCCGCTGTGTCTTCTTTGTAATCTTTGGTGTAATCCTATTCCCTTCTGCTTGAAACATGCCTCCCGGTCTTTGAGTTGGCGCTGGTCTGGCATAATAGGTAGGTATATATGATTTATTGCAGTAAATTTGTAAAATCAGCACTGATTTTCTTATTTACTATATAAATCTATATACCTACCTATGACCCTCCCTCCTTCCCCTCACCTTGCAAGCAACATGTTTCTACTTGGGGTTGCTCGCAAAAGAGGAAGATGGCCGTAGCGTGTTGACGCGCGTGAGTGGCGAAGGGGACAATAGGATTACGGGGGGTGCGCACAATATTGTGACTCATGTGTGTTAAATTCTCGAAGGGGTCCCGTAGTCAAGACTACTGGCATAATAGGTAGGTATATAGATTTATATAGTAAATAAGAAAATCAGTGCTGATTTTACAATTTAAGGTCATCACTTGAGAGTCAAATAAATGGCACATATCTTTCCATTTTTGTAATTGAACGGGTTTCTCGTTCCTTAAGGGGTTCTATGCTGCTTATTTGAAAAAACAACATTTGTTGAATTTGATGATAAAAGTATTTTACCATATTCTCTTAGTAATTTCATACAAGCATTTGGTTTACTATGCTAGTTTTTAGCATATTAATTTGTACAGCAAGGTGACTAGAATGTATCTTTGTAAAATATATGCTTGAAGAAAATCAAACACTTTGATATTATTCGAGTGATTGTCTACAATAAAATCGGATTGAATTAAAGCATTATGTGGTATATGTTGGTGTAATTTCTGTGTTTATCCTTGTAGGTATATGCATTTGAAATGTTTCACATGTATTTTTACTACAATAAGCAGTCATCAGGTACAAATTTTGTTCTGTTAAGCCTTTGTTTTCAGGAGTAGACAAATCAAATACCTATTGCAGTATACTTTTGATATAAATGTTTACGCTTAATGCTTAAATTACATACTACAGACAAGAATATTAAGCCTATAAGACGTAACCGAAAAGAATGCAGACTACATAGAGAATATATTGAATACAATAATTCCTTAAATTAAATTTGTTGGTGTTAATAGTCAAATTTGACTGATTGCTATTATAACACGTACCAACCACAACAACTTAATTCAGGCGCCAGGATAAACCATTTGTCAATTTAAAGGAAGCTGCATTTTCTCTGAAAGTTTATGCAAAAGATTTGTCCAAGCTCTTGAATATCAATTCCAAAATGTACTAAATATATGTATTATAATGATATCTATTGTATTCTTGCGATATACAGGTATAAAAATTATATTTACATATTACAAAGAACAATGCAAATATAGAACATTTGTAACAAATAATTTACAGTAATTTTATTCATACAGTATATACATGTATGATAATGTTGGTGGTCTATATTAACAGCCAAACTTGTCGGGTTAAGTCCCCGTTAAAAAAAAGAAAAAAAAAGAATCAACGTAAGAAAAAAAATAAGACATAAGAGTGAATTAGTGTGAAAGAGAAAGAGAGAGTGGGGGGATGGGGGAAGGTGAGAGAAGCGGAGTGGAAAAAATTGGAAAGCATATACATTACAACATACAATTATGAGCCGAACAAACACTATGAACACGGTGACAATTTATGCAGCTCCTCATTGTACCCTCCACAATAGCTCTAGTAGACAAAATGACATCCCTTCACTGCTATTATGTGACATCTGTTCTACATATTTTTACAGGATAGCAATGAATGGATGTTCTTTTGTTAACCAGTGCAATTGTGAAGGGTACAATGAGGAGCAGCATAAGTTGTCCGCTTCTTTGTTCGTCATGTTCATAGTGAAAGTACTTGATTAAATTGCACAGTTTAACTAGACTACATTTGGAGACCTCTGTCATTTTTAGCTCATCCGGCGCGAATGATTGAGATTTGTTTGTATTAACTGCTAGATCTAAGTGAGATACACATAACTTCTACACAGAATTTGGAATTTTTGCCTCAAACATTACTTATGATATAAGTTATGCATATTTATTCAAAATTTACAAAAAATGCTTATCCATTATAGGCCGATTTTGATTGTTTATTTTTTTAACTCCGTAGAGCTAAGTGAGATACACCGAAAATCTACACAGAATTTTGAGATTTTGCCTCAAAAATGATAATTTATACAAATTTATTCAGAATGTACATGCCTCTTCTCCTTCAGTTATGGACCGGTTTTGATTGTTTTATCCGGTAAAGCTAAGTGAATTACAGAATTTGGACGTTTTGCCTCAAACATTAATTATAATTTATGCAAATATATTCAAATTAAAAAATAAATGCTTCCTCTTCCGCGTTGCCCAACCAGGGGGTGTTTCGTAAAGCTGTTCGTAAGTTACGCACGACTTTACGCACGACTGGTGATCAGTTCTTGTGCTAAATGATTGAGATTCTGATTAGTATAGCACCCAAGAACATGTTCCAGTCGTTCGTAAAGTCATTCGTAATGACGAACAGCTTTATTCATGAAACACCCCCAGATTAGTAGAGAAATGAAAATCGTGACAATTGCTTTAGCCGGATGCCTGGAAAATTTGGGAGTTGGAAGACGATAGTTTTTATGCGAAGGATAGTTTTTGTGCGGGGAAGATGGGATAAGTTTGACTGTTTGAAATATTGGAGGTTTTCTTATTAAAGGTATCAGCTATCAATTTTAGTTACCACAGTACATATTGGAGTACGTAAATGATGCCTTTACCTAATACCGACCTCTTAACGATGTTTCCAACGACTACGGGAAAGATTCTTCATGAAACGTAATGAAAATTCATCAGACTACTACCCAAATACTGGGGAACAAGATCCAGGTACTGACGAGCGATAATACTTGCGCGTTCTTGTAGAAATGACGCCACAAGTCATCTCATTTTACGCATATAGGGAGAAGTGCGCGTCTATTACCGACCCCAGCACATAAGTCAATGGCAATTTATGACAAATTTTTTTTCATATTTTCATTAAAATAATCAACAATAAATTGATAATATTTACGTTTTTATTCCTCATCCTGCTCTATTTTGGCCGTTCTCAACGTTGCTAAGCATTCCACACGTAGTCCCATGCGTTGATTTGCAAGACGCGCCCTCGATGCCATGATACGCTTAATGGTCGGTATTATGACTGGTCGGTATAGGGCTCACATAAGTAATTAACGGCCCCATTCACTTACGTGTTATAACGAAGGTTGTCTAAACATCATATTTTGAACATCGCTCGGTAGAAATCGTTTAGATTCACAGAACAGAGACAAAATATAAAAATCTCCCAAATAAAGTACCTTATTTGGGCACTTTCCCGGCGATAAAAAAAGATATTTAGGCTGAAACAAGGCTAGCCGAAATTTCGGCCCATTCGCACATGGAAACAGTGGAAGTGCACCAGGGATAAAATAAATCCTTTATAAATAATAAAAGGCTAGCCAACTTCAGCTAAGGTGTCAAATTGGAAAGATTATGTCTATCAAACACCATACGCTTTTTAAATTTACTGAGGAGATTTAATCGATTTTATACGAATATTTCTAATTAATTAATTTCAAATAATCTTTGCTCCGCCTCACCGGCATGCATTGCGAGCGGATGAATTACTTATGTGTGCCCTATAGAGTAGGTCAAAATTTTATAATCTGAATAATTTCAGCCGTAAATGGTAGAGTTGCATCTACTGATAAAATTGATATCAATTTCTCATTATCTAATCAAGGGTAATGAGGACAGGCAAGTGAGAACGGTCCCAGTGACATCACTCACTATTGTCAATTTTCGTGCATGAAACTACTGTTGACGTGTAGATGCGGGAGTGTGATTCTTTATAGTGAATACTGCTTCCTTTGCACCATGAATGAAGTGTCGGCCGATTGATGATGTTGAATGGCACCTGTTGGATCAAAATAGAGAATTTCAATTTTTGTCTTTATCTTTTAAAAACAAAGAATATAAAAGAAAAGGCTGCATATTCACTTTTCCTTCATATTCTCGCAATTTATTTCTAGTATTATTCCGTGTATAATAAGGTTAGAAGGGGAGATTGGGGACGTTTCACATAATTACCCATGGATGTTGTGTGTGAGTCTGAGGGGGGGGGGGTGGCAGAGAGAGAGAGAGAGAGAGATTTTAAAGAATGAGACTGCTCTGAAAAGAGATCGAGGAGAGCGAAACTAACCGGCTCGAACGGGAGGCGTGCTAAGCGTTTTGTAATGGTGATAGTTAATAAATTTAAATTTCCGTATCTTAGCAAACGTCCGAGGCAGAAAGTGAACCTGAATAACTTTGATCGACAGAAAATCCTAGCTCAGATTCTCAAGCGACTGACAACCCCCCCCCCCCCCCCCAAATGTTGGAAATACAAGAGACACGTTTTCCACATAGAAAGCCGCGGGTATGAATCATTCCTTTGGTGTTTGGTCTTACCTTTGCTATGGACAGAGTATAACCGCTTTACTGAGAAGAATGAAATTCCAGTTTTAAAAGAGAAAATAAAGCGACAGGAAGAGGAGATAGAGGAAAGGCTGATAGTTATGGAGATACATCATCGTAAACAAAATCTGCTTGTCTATGGGATACCATAGGGGATAAGCAGAATGAGGATATCACTGCTACCGTACGGGATATACTATGCTACTTCCTTCGAATCGCCCCTGAAGAAGGCCGGCAGATTCCGCTGGTAAACGCCCATCGTTTGCCCACACGTACACCTCCACACGTCAAGCAGCTTGTCGGCCAACCGGAGCCCGGACCCAGGCCCATCATTATTCGCTTCTCGTCAATGTTTGATCGTGATCGCCTCCTTCACGCCTTCGAATCCCAATCGCGCCAGAAGGGAGCAGCCACCGCCTCGTCGGGCCCGGTACAACAGGGAAATCGGGATCCCGTGTACTCTCGCGTCACCATCCGTACTGACCCACCCCCGAAGCTGAAAAGGGAACGAGGGCGTCTTGCCGCGGTAGCGTATCGGCTCCGGCGTGAGGAGAAGGTCTCTACGAGGATCAGGCTTGTTGGATCGAAAATCGTTCTTCAAACGCGTACCGGTGGATTGCAAAACTCCGCTTGGGCTACCTGGTCAGAATAACAGTTCACGAGGCAAGTTTACATTCACACACAATTTTATTGTCTAAGTTACTATTCTATGTGAAAGCAACCTGCAAAAATGTTCAACATACATTTTGTTGTAATATATGAACATTGCAAAAATGATTGCGGAAATTTTGTACTATGCTGAAAGCAACTTTAAAAAAAAAGAAGTAAACTTTATCGATGTCTAAATGTTGCAAAAATGTTTGAGGAAAATTAATTTTGTTTTGTCATATGAATTTGATCTCACTTTTGTCTAAATTTACTATCCTATGCGAAAGCAACCTATAAAATGTTCAATATTGAACATACATTTGTTGTTGTTGTTGTAATATATTAACATTGCAAAAATAATTGTGGTAATTTTGCAATATGCTGAAAACAACTTGTAAAAAATATGTAAACATTTTCGATCTCTAAATGTTGCAAAAATGTTAGAGGAAAATTATTTTGTTTTGTGCATTTTATGCACTTGATCTCACTTGTATTGTCTAAATTTACTATTCTATGCGAAAGCAACCTGTAAAAATATTCAACATTGAACATACAACTTTCTTATTATGAACATTCCAAAAATGAATGCGGAAATTTTGTATTATGCTGAAAGCAACTTTTAAAACGAAGTAAATATTTCAATGTCTAAATGTTCCAAATCGAATGAGGAAATTTTGTTTTGTTACATGAATTCGATCTCACTTTATCAACAGTATACACTATCGGAAATGTTTTGGGTTGGTTGAGGTATGGACATACCCCCATATGATTTACATACATTTTTATTTTGGCCAACGGTTGATGGGTTCATGTTTTGACCAGCCCAATGATTTCTAACCAACAACTCTGAGAGTGTCATGAACACAAATTATCCAGTTTTACTAATTAACAACCCTTTTTCTCAGAACATTCCAATTCTGCGTTGTTGGCTTCGATTTTAGGAGGATCAATTGGAAGTGTGTGCTGATAATTTAGGTTGGTTTTGTTTTGTTTTGTTTTTTTCTTTTTTTTCACCAGTAACATTCGTACGAATATACTACGTAGTAAATATCCAATTCTTAACTGTAGAATGCGCATATTATGTACATGCATATGGGTAATAGAGAAGTCTCTCAAATTGAACTCCCCAGTGTAATTTCCCATTTTCCCCATTTTTTCTCTTTTCCCATGCCATGACTCATGCTTCACTCTTGATTCGGTTTGGATACGTGCTCAGTGAAATACATGTACAATGCATTCCCTATTCTTGTAATTTTCAGTCAGTTTCTTCTTTATTATATTAAAATTTGCTTATAATAAGTTTAGCAAATTTAAGGTAGTTCATTCCCAACTAGGATCCATTTTCCATATACGTCTATGTTTGTATATGTATATTTTTTTTCTCTTTTGCAAATTTTTATTATTGAAATATTCACAGTGTCAATCAATCGACGTTCTTAAAATGCATTCAGGGATGTACTTACAACAGTACATTGATTATTTTGATCTAAATTCCTTATTTAACAGTTTCAACGTACCTGAAATTCCTGTCAATCACGAGTTATAATTCTTTAGGTCTTGCCTTGTTTTAAATAGTTGTGTCTCACTTTGAAACTGATCTTTTGTGATCAAGTAATTGACAGGTTATGGTACAGCGAGTAATAATCCTATTTAATCTCGGGGCTTTCTTGGGTAAAGCATTCTTCAATGTCCTTTTATTAATGATAATCTTCAGCAATTTTCCAACAAGGGGTACCCACTCCAGAAGAAACTGGCACAAATGAGAAATACATGCAAGTCAATATATTTAAGGTAAGACGTAGACAATGTAAAATATGTTGCATGCCTTCATCAGTTCATTTGTACATGTAAATTCTCAACCGAGACTATAGTCACTGTTAAATTTCCTTGCATGCCTTCACCTTTTTCATTCGTAAATTCTCAAGTTGAACTATTCAATGTTAAATTTTCTTGCGTGCTTTCATCATTTTCATATGTAAATTTTCAAAGTGTAATTGTCTTGCATGCTTTTACCCTTTCATTTTGATTCTCAATTAAGCTGAACATACTCAATGTTACTCTTGCATGTATTCACCCTTTCATTTTAAATCCCCAAGAGGTTCGCAATGTGTAATTGTCTTGGTTGCATGCTTTCACCTTTTAATATTTGAATTCTCAATTAGTTAAACTTATTTATTCATCTTTAATTTTACCTTATCTGAATTATGGGATACTTGCTTGGGGCAATACCCAACAAACTCTAATAGACTACTTTTATTACAAAAGAAGTCTCTCCGTATTATCTGCAATTCTGCTATACTCTCACACACAGACCCGTTATTTGTTGATAGCAGACTATTAAAAATAAATGATCTATATCTATTTCATTTGGGACAATTTATGTATAACTACAGTAGAAAGACCCTTCCACATATATTTGATGCCATGTTCCCCCAAAATCGGTCATTTCACGATTACCCAACTAGACGGTCAAACGAGTTTCATCTCCCACTTTTTAGAACCTTATTAGCGAAGAAGACATTTATGTACGATGGTCCCAGATTTTGGAACTTTTTAAGTGAAGATATCAAAAGTAGTCCTTCCCTAAATTCTTTTAAGAAAAAACAAAAATATTTTTGCTCAAATCTGATAATATACAATAATAACCTAATAACAGCTGGTATCTTCTTATTTTTCCATTTAGGTCTTCATCATCTGCTCAATTTACTGAATTTCTATTTGGTCTTATGATTTTAACTTGCCAGAATCACCAACATAACTACCTCCTTTTTCGGTCATGATTTGTCCTGCTTTCCCATTGTCCATCTTTCCTGTTCCTTTTTCTTTTATCTGTTTTCCTTTTCCTTGTCGTTTCGTGTTTGTTTGTTGTTCTGTAACACTGTTTTGTGTTTTCCAAGTCTTCGTAGGCACAATTTGAAACGATGTTATTTTCCCTGGGGGATCCACAAATTACAAGCACTGCTTTTTAGTGGATCCCCCACATTTCCTCAGAAATTAAGAATTTTAATAATTCATTATTAATGTATTTATATATGTACAGTGTACTTCTACACTTATCAAGGTAAATTGAATTTGTACATATATTTTTCATATTTTCTGTAACAATATCTGTAATGCCATTGTCTTTTCTTTCTGTTGGAAATGAAATAAATACGAATTATTCGCATTTTAAAGTTTTGTTGTGTTTGGAAGCTTATAACTTGGTATAAAAAGTTAGAACCATTATGCTGGACAGACTATAATAGTCACCGGTGCACAGGCAGAATTATCCAGCGATAATGACTAAACTCAGATATAATTTATATGCATATATTATAGGCATACTTATTGTAGCATGCATGAAAATGCACCCTCTATTGTAAATATTATTTAGATTATTCATAAACTTTTAGCAGGGGCCTGGGAGCCGGGGGTGCGGGGATGCTGCAGCACCCCCTGGAAAAAAAATAATAATAATATTTTTTTTTGAGGCGGTGTACAGCACCCCCTATAGAAGGCTGAGGATGATTTAGCTAAAAAGTAGTTTAAAAAACGCTGAGGACCTTTTTTTTTTTTTTTTGCTTGTCAGAGATTTTTGGACATAAAAAGAGACACTAAAATGCTGAGGACCTTTTTTTTTTGCTCACAGCATTCCCAGTAGTAAAATCGTTCCCAGGTACCTGGCTTTTAGCCTCTATCCTGTCCTGTTATTTTGATCTTTTTAAATTGCACACAGAATTATAACATGTGTTGGCTGTTTGTATACAAGTTTATTCCGTGAGATTTAAGCCCTATTCTCTTTGATTCCATTTCGTTAGCTTAATCCTTCTTTTATGTCACTGTATCCTACGCCTTAATAGCCACCCCTCTATTCATGTCTGAAGTACACCAATGTGTTAAGCGTGTTAAGTGGGATATTATGGCAGCTTTGATGGGCTTTTGCTAAACAGTCGGGTAACGTCGCGTCGCGTTGGTAGAAATTTTCGAACATTTTTCAGGAAGGTGTCTTCAAGGGGACAAATTGAAAAAGAGTCCATCTCAGTATGATTTTTTTTTTATTGTGTATTTATTGAGAGTTCACAAACATAAAAAAAACTTTCAAGCAGATACAAACATGTTTATATATAAAAATTAATGACAAATCAAGATATTCACAAATAATTAAAATGATAAAAAAAAGACGCCAAAAAACAGAAAAAATAAAATATAATAAAAATAAAAATAGCAGAGTACATGTATAGAAATATTAAAAGTTATAAGACTTTCATATATGTACATGAGCCAGAACCCCAAGATCGGATTGCATCAAAATCTGACAATTACGTTGGACCCAACGTAAAACTAAATACGTGTATTGCCGTCCACAATACAAATGGAAGCTCAGGCCACCAAAAAGATTGGAAGGAGCAGAAACGAGAAATGAGACGATCTGCCATACTCCCCCAGCACACACACACACACACACACACAACCCCACCCAACATACACACCCCCTACCCACAATTCCATACCCTCACCCTAACACTCAATCACACAACCAACCGTCCCCACCTCCCTTCGCAAACTACACAATCAATCTCCACAACACGTGACAGACAGATCGCCCAACAGCATCCCGATCCCGCCCATTCCAGCCATCAGGCAGTCAAAACAAAAACTGCTGAGCGTGAGAAAATCAAATGGACAACACATTCCTGAAAGTAACGTAGGAAAACATGCATAAACCAATGACCCAATTCCAGTTCGAGGTTATCGCTCATGTTGTACAGTGGCAGTGTGACTTATGAACAAACGTTACACATGCAGACATGTAATACAAAAAATTCACTATAGAATTCCCAGCATTATGTAATGGGGAAAATTATCTCTGTATAGCGGGACAGGAATATTAGTAGAGAAGTTGACAAGACAGTACATATTACATCTAATACTTAGTATTACATACATGTATCAGATCATAATAAAGTGAGGAAAGGAAGGAGTTATAAGTAGACATAGAATGGCAAAACTAGATTTCAAAACGCCATTTTTTAAAGTGTATAGATAGTTTGTTTCTCTTTTTGGCTATCAAATACTCTAAATCTTTTTGTTTCTTAACAAAAGATTTAAATATGACAAAATTGGGAAGCAAATTGTTAAACTTGCAGTAATAAATATGATATTTCAACAGCAAAAACAAATATGAAACAAATTTATCACTGCATATACCAAAAAGCTTTTCAAAATTAGTTACAGTAATGTGTGAGTTCATTTTCTGTGAGATTACAATCAAAAAATCATGCCAAACTGGTGTAACTTTTTCACACTCACAGAATAAATGAACTAGGGTTTCCTCTTTCTTTCCACATAAAGAGCAATTAGGCGATTCTTTCCTTTTGATCTTAAAAAGGAAATCATTCAATGCTATAGCTTTATGAAATAATTTAAAATAAAAAGATCTTAGTTTAGTATCAAGAGTACAAAAGAAATTAGTCAAATGAACTTTTTCCCAGTTAATATTAGCAGGTAGCAATAAAATGTCGTTCCAAAAGGTGTATCTCTTGGTTGGGGTATAAGCGCCAAGTAGTACATTATATACATTCTTGGGAATTTTCTTATAATTAAATAGATTTAAAACTATAGTGTCATGAACACCAATAATATCAACATCAAAATTCACCATCCACTCTTCTGGGATATTTTTCAATAAAAAATTAAATTTTCTTCTATCTGAGGAGGGAATGCCAAAATCTAGTATCAGTTCTTCGAAAAGCTTATGGCCCGGGAGGGGTGGATTAAACAAATCGTAGATGGTAAAAATATTCTTTTCAAACCATGAGTCGTAATAGAAAAAAGGTTTGGATTTAGAACGAATTAACTTGTTATACCACAATGATTGACATGCACTTAATTCTGAGAATTTGAAGCCATAAAATTCCTTATATTAGTGGCTTCTTCCCTGTACAAATACCACGAACGCAAAGAGTCGGCTAACTGCGTATTACCCAAGGCGTTCAAGACACATTCCGGGGCATTAGACTTCCATAAAAGGGAAACATCACGATTAAATTCTTCCAAAAAAAAATAGTTCAACACATTTCCAAGAAGCATGAAAATTATCGTCCAGAAGATATCTAACCCATGTCATCTTCTGGGCAGTGGCAAACTTTAAGGGGTCAATCATTTTAAGACCAGCATTTTTATAATCATTACACATAGCTATTCTTTGGACTCTATCTCTGCCCCCATTCCAAATAAACTTGTAAAAGATACTATTCAACTCAGTGAAAAAGGAGCGAGGTATTTTAATACAGAGGACTGAGAATAGGTAAATCAGCTGTGGCAGAACAAGTGCTTTAATTACACAAATCCTTCCTATTAGAGAAAGATTTCTCATTCGCCAGCAATTTATTGTATTTTCCATTTTTTTCAATCTCTCCTTATAGTTTAAGCAATAAAGTAGGCTTAAATTCAAAGAAAAATTTACTCCAAGACTTTTAAATTGAGATGATTTCCATGTTACTCCCTGGTTGATATAAGGAAAATCTTGGCTTCCTTTTTGTGAACCAATCCAGATTGCTTCAGTTTTATTAACATTGATTTTACAACCAGAGTATTTCCCAAAAGTAGCTAAGGTAGCAAAAAGTTGAGAAAATGAATTATTGGACCCATCTAAAAAACACACCGAATCATCTGCAAATAAAGAAATCTTAGCTTCAGTATTATTTTGTAATGGAATACCTTTGATTTGATCATTTTGACGTATGGAAAGAGCCATTTTTTCAATAACAAATAAGAATAAGTATGGAGAAATAGGACAACCTTGAAAAATACCTCTCTTCATTGAAATGCATTCTGTTAAAAATCCATTATTCAACACATAACTGACACGAGAAGAATATAAGGTCTTCACAGTATTGATAAAATTTTGACCAAAATTGAACTTCTTCAAAGTTTGAAATAAAAAATTGTGAGAAACACTATCAAATGCATTTTCAATATCGAGTAACAAAATTGCACCTGGAATGTTTTTAAAATCAGTATATTCAATGATATCCAAAATAAAACGAATATTGTGACCAATATTTCTACCTTTCATGAAACCAGATTGGTCAGGATGAATAAGGGTGTGCAAACATCGTTTCAATCGATTAGCTAGACATTTTGCTAAAATTTTGTAGTCTGTGGTCAAAAGAGTTATAGGCCGATAATTTTTAATTAACAGGGGATCTCTGTCTTTTTTAGGAAGGAGAGTGATAATACCATTTCTTTGTGATGAAGACATGGAGCTATTCTGCAAGGAAAAATTAAAGGAGTTTATCAACATATCACAAATGTCATTCCAAAATACTAAGTAAAATTCAGCAGGAAGCCCATCTAAACCTGGAGCTTTATTCATTTTCATTGATTTAATTGCTTCGTATATTTCATTTCTGGAGAAAGGGGTCTCCAAAAATTTTTTGTCATCTTCAGATAATTGAGGAATGGATATGTTACCAAAAATTGCATCCTCATCAATAGAATTTGAATTATCATCTGGTATTGAATATAACTTGGCGTAAAAATCATGTATATTCTTCAAAATCTTACTGGAGTTTGTTAATAAAGTACCTTGGTTATCCTTAATCTCAGTATGATTTTTCCCGTTTTCAGGCTAAAAACGACAAACAAGGGAATAAAGAAAACAATAGAAGGATAATGCAAAGAAATACATGAACTATAAAGAGAGAATAGAAGGGTAGGAAGGATGGAAGAAAATATGATGAAAGGAAACAAAGAATACAACAAAAGGAAAGTTGGAAAGTAAAAATAAGTGGATAAAAACAAAGAATAACATAAAGAAAGATAGAAACATAAATGATAGACGGATAAAGATATTAAGAGTAACATAAGGAAAGATAGAAGATAAGATGATAATTTGAATAAAGGAATAACATAACGAAAGAAAAGATGAAAGGAAAACAAAATGATAGGATAAAAGCAAAGAATGTTTTAAGGAAAGTAAGTAATGATGGGAAGCAGAAAATGATTTTAAAAAGAATATGAAAGATAGAGAGAGAAATGATAGGATAAAAAAAGTTTAACTTATATAAAGAAAGACAGAGAGAGAAATGATAGAAGGATAAAGATTAACGTGAGGAAGGTGGGGGAGAAAATGATAACAGGAAACAAAGAATATCATAATGAGAGGAAGGATGGAAAGATAATTGATAGAAGGATAAAAGCAAGAAATGACAAAGCGAGAGATAGAGAGAAAAATGATAAAAACATAAATATAAACATGAAGAAAGGTGGAAGAGAAGATGATAAAAGGGAACAAAGAATAACAAAGTGAAGATGGAAAGCAATAAAAAAAAGAGGATAAAAAGAATAAATATAAACAGTAACATTATGAAAGATGGAAAACAAAATGATAAAAGCAATAAAAGAATAACGTAATGAAAGGAAAGGTGGAAAGAAAAAAATAAAAAGGATTAAAAACAACTGAATTAGCAATTACGCAATGCGTAATATATGTCCCCGCCAGAAGTGTAGATCTGTGGAATGGCTGTTAATTTATGTAATTTCTGATAGAACCTTGAAGATAAATGTGAGAAATGAATTATCAAATTAATGTTTTATGATTATAAATGCATTTTCTGTTGATTTTGAATAAATTACAATAAATTTGCATAATTAATAAATTTCAAAATTCTGTGTAGAGGTCTGACAGCCCCTACCCAGCCCTATCAGATAAAACAATCAGATTCAAAATACGGTGTGAAATAGAGGGGAAGTAGCATTTTTCGCCGATTTTGAATAAATTTGCATAAATTTGCATAATTGATGAATTTCATGAATTTGTGTAGAAGTTTGGAATCCCCCACTCAGCCCTATCAGATAAAACAATCAGAATCAAAATCGGCCAAGAAATGACGGAGAAGTAGCATTTTCTAACGTTTTGAGCACACACGGACGGACGGACGGACCTTTTGTTGTATTCTTTGTTTCCTTTCATCATAATTTCTTCCATCCTTCCTACCCTTCTATTCTCTCTTTAAAGTTCATGTTTTTCTTTGCATTATCCTTCTATTGTTTTCTTTATTCCCTTTTTAGCCTGAAAACGGGAAAATCATACCGAGATGGACTCTTTTTCAATTTGTCCCCTTGAAGACACCTTCCTGAAAAATGTTGTTTTTTTTCGGGCTTTTCAGTGTAAATCTAGCGGAAAAAAAGAAATAAAATTTCTTTATTTTCTTTTATTTTAGCAGGAAAAAAAAAGAAACAAATAAGAAAGATAAAATTATAGAAAATATATGTAAATAATATCCTTAACAGAGAGAAGGAGGAAAAAAAAAAAGTCATTGGCGACAATAGTCAAATATGACTGATTGCCAATTAACATTAACGAAAGAAGAAGAAGAAGTTCGAAAATTTCTACCAACGCGACGCGACGTTACCCGACTGTTTAGCAAAAGCCCTTTGATGTGCTTTGATCATGCCTCTTTGAAAAGGCTGCTTTGATGATTGAATAAGTTTAGTGTTCCATTGTTTAAAAGAAGACACCACTGACAAATTTTAGCACTTTTACAATTTTTAATGTTATAAAACTAGTCAGATTGACCGAAAAAAACTCATTGCTCAGGTCGATAAAATCATAGATCTCGATTTAAAAAAAATAAATATTACAATATCTACTAGTACGAGCCGCAAAAATCCGTTACGTCACAGCAGCACTACTGGTTTTACCCACAGAACTCCAAAAGACGTCTTTTGGAGTTCTGTGGTTTTACCACGGCAAATCACGGTAATGCCGATTTGGAGCAATACACAGATCGCTTTCACAGCGCCTATAAAAATGCTATTTGTGAGACAATTATGTATGACAAAAAGAAAATGTTATTCATTTTTCAGTTTTTGGTATTTTTGAATATTATCTGCTGAAAAAATAAAGTGCTTTAGCAAAATTTTTTCACAATTTATCGAATTAATAAAATTAAAATTGGCACTACTGTTTGTGATCGTTCGTACGTGCTTCCCATTAACGCGTGTACTTTAAGGCACGCGCGGAAAGCTAATGCAGCAAGCTGCATTGTTTACGTTCTTACGTTCGCGATATAGATAGCAAGTACGACATTAACATAAATTCCTGGTTAATCTTCTAGTAAAATCTGATCACATTCTTCAATAAGCTTGTAATCTAAGCTAAGGAGATGAATGAGGGATTTTCTGGGCGAAGAAAGATTGCTTGCTTGTAAAGATTTTGTGGGAGAATATGGTTGGTACAGCGTCTGGCTTTAGCAGCTTCCTGGGTTTGTATCCCAGGCACACGGCTTGTAGGTTGGTCTCGAACGCCAAAACGTCAAAATGGTCTTCACAGACCACTCGAAAACGGGAATAAATGTACGTTTTGACGTTGAATTTGGTTGTTCCAATGTTCCTTATCCATACAGCACACCTTTCTCTATCCTTCTTCGGATCAGGGATGGCAAAAAAGGATTTTACGGGACAATTTCACGGCGATTCGAACAGTAAATTGCTTGGCACAACGGCATTTTTGCAACTCCACTGTGTGTGTGTGTAATTGGGTTTTTACAGACGTGTATCAATCAGATATGATTATTTACGTCTGGGACCGACCTTTAACGTCACCATCCGAAAGACGTGACTCAGTCTCGAACCTGGGTCCGCTGAATCAGTTTATAACTTCCACTGGTAGCTGGATTACAGGCGCACGCCACAACGCCCAGTTATATATACGAATATGTATGCATGCTATATGCGCTATCGTCTGCTTTTACGGACGCGTAACGCACACGCATTGTGGTGGAAATTCAAAGTGCTGCAATGACGTGACAGCTTTGGCCGACACAAGCCAATTTGCGTATCGACAGTGGCAAAAACATACTTTTTATATCAAAATATACGCACTTGTAGGCTGTTCAAAAATTACAATTTCGATACTGATTAGTTCCTAGGGACATGCAGAACAACATATTTTTTTCAAAATTTGCCAGTGGTGTCTTCTTTTAAACATGTTTGCTCGGAAACTGCCGTTGCCATCTAGGAGTGGTCAACTAATAAACTCTTGGCCAATTAGATGTATAACTTTGATTAAAGCCCAACCCCTGAAAAGTGTAGTGACCAATGAGATGATACCATATAGTAATGTTCAATTAGGTATAAAAGAAGATCCCATGTATGTTTTAGTCACTTGGCTCCCCCAACTTATCCCCTACTACCCCTCCCTACTAACTGACCCCTAACCAATATCGAAGTATTGTTTATAGGTTCTAAACATGCATGGGCTTTTAGAGTAAAATAGATTGAGAGTTTTAAAATGATTCTCGTTATTTGTTAATGGATATGCAAATAAAATATTTTATGGCACTTTAAAGGGACTGGCAAGTCGTAATCCATGGGCCTGACCAGTTGGCCTGACTCGGGGAAATTCGGATACAATCAGGTCCAATCGTGCGCTACCGAAGGAATGTTATTGCCGCATTCCTCGCTTGATCGTTAACTCGAATCCCTACATACGTAACCGACCAATGAGATTCAAATACTGGAATAAAGAACGGGCGATCTTGTTTACTCAAATCTGGGTCAATGTGCGAACTTTTATTAGCTGCGCGCGATAAATTGAAATCGCTTTGAACTTTGATCCAGAGAAAGGAGCAGCCAACAGTAAAACCGCACATAGACCACAGAACTTGGAGTTCTGTGACATAGACTGCAACTTGTCGCTCCCTTTAATGTACATTGTGTCCCAGCGCTTTTGTTTATTAATTTTCCTTATCTTTTATTTGGAATTTGTTTATTTTATTGGTCTTGTGACTAGCCCCCACCCAAGTTGGAACCTTCGCTATATAGAGGACCAAAAATCTGGTTCCTTCTCGGTTCCCGAATTCACTGCTTTTGCAGTGAAGGACAGGAGTAGGCGGGTTAGATTATGTTAGAGTTCTAACTCTAACATCATACTAGAGCTAAACATGAACAAAATGAAGCATAAATCTGATCTTTTGCAAATAAACTTTATTATGCCAAAGTACACTATATGATCAGGTGCAAAACAACTTAATATTTAAAACTACACTTTTCTTTTTTTTTTCATCTGCGGGGCTATATTTAAAAAGAAAGATTTGTCCTTAAGATACAAAGGCATGGTAGAATCTTAAAAGATGAATAAATGTATTCTTACCCATCGGCATCAAATTTTATAAGATGAGACCGTGAATTTATTTTGCATATTGATGTTAATATATGCCAAAATGCAAATTTTTGACATGCAATTTTTTCACATGCAAATTATGTTTTAACACCTATGCAGTATTTTTCAATTTGAAAGCAATCTTGGAAATGACATACCCACCATCCCAAATTATTCAGCGTTAAAGATCTTTGTTTTATTGTGTTTAAAGAAAAATACACCCCTGTAGCAAACTTGCCTGTTTTTAGGCAAAAAGTTAATTGCAATAACCAGGAATTTCTAAGTTTCGAGACAAAGCCGCAAAGCCACTTCCTGAAACAGACCAGTGGCCATTTAGAATATATCGACCATCTTTAAGTAGCTTGAAGCATAGCAGCCCAGAGAAAGTAGTAACATGCGCGTGACACCAGTTGAAATCTACAGAAAGGGATGTCACAAAGAGAAACAACGTGTTCTACTGAATATTTTTTTTAGGTGAAATGCGAGTGCGTGCACGTGTGTGAGTGAAAGTGCAGGAATTATGAATATTTAGATAGGAGATATTTTTAAGCGAAGTTTTAAAAGAACAAAGAGATGAGGAATGTTTAATATCGTCAGGTAAATCATTCCATACATCTGGGCCGTGGTGTCTTATCGTTTTATGTGCTAGGAGTATATAATATAGGATTTTTAAAGTGGAGATCGGATGAATGGCGTGTAGGATAAGTATGTATGTCTTTATTGTACATAAACATATTTCGAAAAGACTGTCAAGCACTGGCGTAGACAGGGGGGCACAAGGGGGCCATGCCCCCCCATTCAGCCACTAAAAAAAAAAAGGGCGAAAAAGCGGGGGAAGTGCGAGAAAAAGGCCTAAAAAGCGCTATACAAGCCGTTATCTTTCTCTAAAAATTTGCTAAAACGTCAAAGCTTTGGCGCTTCGCGCGGGAAGGGGGAAATAACTCTCCTCTCCCTGCACCCACTGTTACATACAGTGAAATGTTGAGTCCACATAATTAAGCAGTCCAGGCGTCGAACTATAACTTCCCGCCTAAAAAAGTGTTTTGCTACTAGCCGTTTTCTTTCTCTCAAATTTGCTAAAACGTCAGAGCTTTCGCTCCCCCTCCCTGCACCCATCCCTGTTACAGTGCAGTATTACGTCCAAAATAACTGAAGAGCAGCCAGGGCGTCGAACTAACTTTCCGCCTAAAAAAATGTTACGAGCCGTTTTCTTTTTCTCAATTTTGCTGTAAAACGTAGAGCTTTCGCGCTTCGCGCGGGGGGGGGGGGGGGGGAACTCCCCACTTCCTGCACCAACCCCTGTTACATACAGTGCAATATTGCGTCCAAGTAATTGAAAAAACAGTCGGGGCGCCGAACTATAACTTTCCGCCTAAAAGTTTGTTTGCTACAATCCGTTGTCTTTCTGTCAAAGTTGCTAAAACGTCAGAACTTTCGCGCTTCGCGCGGGAAGGGGGAAACTCCTACCTCCCTGCACCCATCCCTGTTACATACAGTGCAATATTACGTCCAAGTAATTGAAAAACAGTCGGGGCGTCGAACTATAACTTTAATAATAATAATAATAATCCTTATTTATATAGCGCCAATATCTAGTTGCCTAATCAAAGGCGCTATGGATATTATTACCCTGGCTTTAGCTCCGGCAGCCGTAATCGGCGCACAGTGCATTTCAAGGAATAAATCCTGCCAGGTACCCATTTACTACACCTGCATGGGTGGAGAGTGGCAAATGTAGATTAACGTCTTGCCAAAGGACGCTTGGCGTAGATCCGTGCATTCCTTTTATTCATTAAAAAAACATTTTGGGATGCTCTAAAATGGAAGTTTTATAGACAGATTTTCGAAAAAGTCCCTGGTGTGGGAGGGGGATACCCCCTCCCACACCCTCCCCCGCTCGGTCGCTTCGCTCAGTGGCGTATCTAGGGAAGGGCGCAGAAAGAAAAATCATAATATTTATACGGATTACGCACCCCAAAATCCGCAGGGTTAATGCACTAGAAATCTAGTTGTTTTTTTTATTATCTTTCAGGATCTCGTAGTTTCGCGCCCCCAGTAGGCCTATATAGTTCTTAAATAGCTTAAAGGGTTCAAAAATTTAAAAAATAAAGATGTAATTGCTTTGCTCGCTAAATATGTTTCATATGACTCCTGCTAAATATTGCGCCCCCGATGTAGGATAAAGTATATAAAAGAGCATTTGCAAGGTTCAACTTATGAAAGAATCTCAACTTCAGGTATAGCCTTGCTGAATTTCTCGACTCTTTCTCAAGCCTTTCATGGTTTTCGTAAGTTTTGCTCCCGATTGTAGAAATGAGTGAATAGAAAACCGCTTATCAATACTAAAATTCGCTCAATTGCGGTGGTCAATTATTGCAAAATTTCTTGTATAAAATGCACAATAGAAAAATCCTGGCTACGTCTGTGAGACTGTGGTATAGTGGTTGCAGAAAATTTGTACATAAATATTGCAGTTTGAAAAGTATGAATATTAGGAATTTTCAAAGTCTTCAAATTGTAGAATATAGGATCCGTATGGGCTATAAAACGTGATATCATGGTGATATGAAGTGACCCTACACTCAGGGTATTCTGCTCATGTACCCGCCTTGGCAATAGAAAGCCCAATGTAAAAATGATATGCAGTTTGTATTTGGCCATCCTCTTGTGAGGAAATAAATCAAATTAAACAAGAATTGTCTACAATGGGCCATCGGTGGGCCGATGTGCCCGCTAAACTGGGTTTTTCATAATGACCTTGATTTAAAAATTGCTGTCTACTATAAAAAATTGAAACCAAAAACTAAAAAAAAACCCCCGAAAAATCCCCATTTGCACATAGATTAATATAGGCCTTTCTTATGCCTTTTTGGTCATAATGGACAATTCAAAGACACAATGTCTGACTTATCACAATGAGAGGCATATTCAACAAGTGACTTTATAACGACAACGTTTTGATATGTGGGATGGCCCTTTACTTGAAAAATGGCCACCTAAAGCACTTGTCTAAATGTAGAGGGCGTGAAATCCTACATAATTAATACTACATATTCACAAGGACCGCTAGCGCTATTCATAGAAAACGGCTATTCATTTAACGCGCGTTATGAATAGCGGTCCTTATGAATAGTAGTCCTTATATGAATGGAGGTCCTTAAGAATAGCAAGGTAATTTGTATATGGTTTGCTTGCTATTTAGAAGGACCGTTATTCATACAAAACCGCTATTCATTTAGTCAGAGGCGGCTGAACGTCGGGCTTAATTGGACAAAGGAAGTGGAGGGGCACCTTTTGTCCTCCAAACAAAAGGTGCCCATCCTCTTCCATTGTCCGAGTCGGCGCGAGCCATGCATTTAGTCACGCGTTATGGATGAATAAGTCCTAATGACTAGGGAGCTTACCCCGATCAAATCAGCCATGAAATAATACCCCGAGAGTCTCGTTTGAAAAAATGGGTACAACGGGACCCCGTGCAAGGCCCAAATTTTAGATGACCCCGTATCCAGATCTATTATTCAGCCTTCGGCAAAAACTCTACTCATACACCAAATTTCATGCTTTCATGAAAGAGTGCATAACTAGATCCTTCGATTTTCAGCACGAGTCCGCTTGACTATATATAATGAGAATTAAAGGTTACACAGTATGTTTTCTCATTTACGAGAGCCAGGGGCGGCGGAGCGTCTATCAAAGTACGGGGGGGGGGGCACTAACAAAAAGGGCACTTTGGGGAAAAAGGGGCACCTACAAGGGGTGAACATCAAATTTTGTGACATTTGTATATTACTAGTACCCTGCAGTCTAATTAATCAAACTCGAGCATCATCATCTTCATTTTATGGTGGTTCTGCTTCAGCTTTCCCAATTAGCATTTGTGTGTAATGGTCTTACACCGTAACATTTTCAAGACCTTTTCTAAAGCTGAAGTCCTTTGGTTGTGCATTATTTACAGCAATATAATGAAAAATGACAACAAATTCATTTGGGGAAATGTCGAATGATCTTTTAATTCGTACATTAACCCCGTCGTTTTTCTTTGGGATTACTAAAGTACATCGATATCATGCTTTCTGCTTGATTTCATTAGAGCGAGCGAGCGAGCGTAGAAAGCGACTTTGGGGGAAAATTTAGAAAATATTGCCCTCATAATTACTTGGTGTAAATTATGGGCACATTCGAGCTAGTGGGATGAGAAATTCCTTTGCTGGGGGGGGGGGGGGGGGGGGCACTGTGAAGCTAGATGTGGCTCTTTTTGTAAGAAACAGCGGGGAATATAGTTAAAGGGGTCACTTCTTAGAAGAGGATAGGGCGCTTATCAGACTGGGTGGAAAGGTAGCACTTATATATTTTATAAGAAGTGAAAATGGGCACTTCCATGTATGTATGCCTCTTCTTTCAAATTATCATATTTGTATTCGGGTTTCAGTGCAATAATAACTACAAATTTAATTTTGTGTAATTTCAAATTATACAGATTGTATTGTTATTCCCCCGGTTTGGTGTAAAAATGCCAGAGGTAAAAATGCCAGTGGTAAAAATGCCAGAGGAAAAAATGCCAGAGAAAAAAATGCCAGAGGTAAAAATGCCAGTGGTAAAAATGCCAGAGGAAGAAATGCCAGCCAGATGGAAAAAATGCCAGAGGTAAAAATGCCAGAGGTAAAAATGCCAGAGGTAAAAATGCCAGAGGAAAAAATGCCAGAGGAAAAAATGCCAGAGGTAAAAATGCCAGAGGTAAAAATGCCAGAGGTAAAAAAATGCTAGTATCCCCCCCCCCCCCCCCCCCACCCACCCCCGGCCCGGATATAGCATGCATGTATTGTTTGCCACTCGCTTTCAGTTGACGACCCTTTTTTGTTATACACTTCAATATTATATTCTTTTTTTTCACATTTAATTCAGTTTGAATATATCTGCATCTTGTTTATAACTTAATGCACGAACCCCCCCCCCCCCCCCCCCCCTCCCCCGTATTAATGTTGACGACGCTGTAACGCTCGATGTTTGTGTGACGGCCTGTACATTTGCTGAAGAAGGGAGAACTGAAAACGAAAAAAAAGAGGAGGTACAAGTACAGATAACGAAAAGCAAACTAGTCAAGATCATTTGGTACAAGTTATTTTACTACAGGTACAGGTATTGTGTCCTTATGTTATACAGTTAGTATCATGATGTGGGGGCATCTCTTTATTCCAAAGGTTCGTATTTCCGAAACAGTAATTTCCCATGCCTGGGGGTTCATAATTCCGAAAAGGTTCATATTTACCCACAAAAGGACTGTCCCGCATTAGGGTGATGTCATTTTTGCATACCTCCTTTCCCTTCTCGAAACCTAAAATTCAGTTGCAGACTTCCTTCTCGTTCCAAATTCCATTCGGGATAATGAAATCGTAGTCGATTAAAAAAAAGCCTTGTCTACGATCTGGAGTCCAGAGTCCAACTCGGTCAAACCAAAAAAGAAATAGTCTAAAAAGTAAAATAAGCAGATGTCAGGTTTGCTTCTAGACCTTCTCTATATTTCACCCCTTGATTTTCACCTATATTCTCCTAGTATGCAGCTGGCATATTTTTGCCTCTTTACTTTTTGTTCCTGACATCACCCAACGCGTATTTACCTCTGGCATTTTTTCCTCTAGCATTTTTACCTCTGGCATTTTTACCTCTGGCATTTTTTCCTCTGTCATTTTTACCTCTGGCATTTTTACCTCTGGCATATTTTCCTCTGGCATTTTTACCTCTGGCATTTTTACCTCTGGCATTTTTACCTCTGGCAATTTTTCCTCTGGCATTTTTACCTCTGGCATTTTTTCCTCTGGCATTTTTACCTCTGGCATTTTTTCCTCTGGCATTTTTACCTGGCACCATTCCCCCTCTCTCCCCCCTCTCTCTCTCACCATTCCTCTTTCTTTCTTACCCTGATTCTATTTTTTCTCTTAATACTTTACTCCTTGGGAATTACATTGAACAGGGTATGTTATATCTTTGCAATATATTTATTTGCTTACTGAATGTACTACTTAACTATACCCCTTTTTTTCCTCCATCTCTTTCTCTCCCCTCTCCTTTTTTCTTACTCTCCGTATTTTCCTTCTTGTTTTACTATTTCTTCCCTTATCATAATCTTTCAACCTCTTGGGGTAGCTTAATGTAAAGTACAAGTATAGTATGAAATGAACTCAGTACATACTATAATGTACTTTTCTTTGCAATATATATCGTAAATACAGGTATTTTGATTATCTGCAATATTTTGAGTGCTTGAATGTTCCCACCCTTGTGGATGGATGAATGTAAGATGCCACTTCTCTCATGTTATCCTAATCATAATTTCATTTGGGTTTCACTGCAATATTATTTACAAATTCAATTTTGTGTAATTTCATTTTTTACAGATTGTATTGTTATTCCCCCTCTCTCCTTCTCTCTCTCCATTCCTCTTTCTTTCTTACTCTAATTCTATCTTTTCTTCTAATGCTTTACTCATATGGGAATTACATACATTGAACCTGGTATGTTATATCTTTGCAATATATTAATTTGCTGCTGAATGTGCTACTTAACTACCCCATTTTCTCTCTCTCCCTCCTCTTTCTCTCCACTCTCCTCCTCCCTCTCCCTATTCCCTTCTTGTTTTGCTATTTCTTCCCTTCTGATAATTCTTTGACCTCTTGGGGTAGCTTAATGTAAAGTACATATATAGTATGATATTAATGCAGTACATATACTATAATGTACTACAATCTCCTTGCAATATGTTATGGTAAATATGCTATTTCGGCATCTCAGTAGGCCTATGCGCTTGGCTCCAACGATTCCTTTATATATAAACACTTTACACTTTGTACTTGTATTTACCCTTCCTTTTTTTTACTTGATAGTTACTTCCCTTCTTCCTAGCTTGTGTTCTCTTCTCTCTTTTTTTCTCTATACTTGGGAGTAACTCAATGTACTGTCACATGTTATAGCTATTTCATTTACTGTAATTCATTATTTTTATTGTATTTATACCATGATATGATCTTCATTTGCACATGTATGCAATTTTAATTTGTACACAAAACAAATATAGGCCTTTGGACCGTTTGTCCTTGTTTTTGATAGTTTTTAGCTCAATAAAATCCGATATATAGGAATAGGGCGAATTAGATAGTAAAAGGGGGCACTCAATTAGTTATAAGATTAAAAAGAGGCACTTATCAGAAGGGCAAAATGGGCACTTATTGAGGGGAAAGGGGCACCTATATCAACAGGGACTTATCAAATGAGAAAAGGGCACATAATTAGAGAGAAAAGGAATAATCTGTATTTTTTTTAAAAAGCAAATATACATGTACTTTATTGTTCAAACTGAGCGAATACTCTTTCGCTCAGTTTGAACAATAAAATCACTGACAAAACGCTTGTTGAAACGCTCCCCAGAAGGAGAAAAGGGCACAATAATTGGAGAGCTAAGAATGCAATTATTAGATTTGAAAATGGGCACTTATCAGAAGGAGAAAAATAGGCACTTATCAGAAGGGGAAACGGCACTTATCAAAAAGAAAAAGGGGCACTTTCAGTAGTAAAAAGGGCACCTATGAGAGAGAAACGGGGGCATTTTTCAGATATGAAAGGGCTTTTAAAAGTGATTGAAACGGGCCTGACGTGCCCCCTTGCCCTCCCCCGGGTGCGTCGCCGGGAAGAGTTCCTTTTGCGACAGCCACCCAAAATGAAAACAAAAATATATAAAGGTGCAAAATGTCTATAGATTTAGGGTTAGGGTTAGGGTATATTTATGTTTTGAACACCTTCGACGTCAACTCGTTCTCGCAGGTACATCGTTAAGTCGGAGGACTGGCAATATATATTGAGTTTCATTTGTTATGCCTAGTTTACATTTACATTTGCTACGGTCATCGTACGATGGATTAGTCTACGATTTTCCTTGCGATTTGGGGGACATCGTAGGTGGCTACGGGCTACGATTTTTATGTTTACATTATTTACGGTCATCGTGCGATTTCATGTACTGGGCATCGTAGAAGGGGCCAAAGACAAAGCCGTACAGAGATTGTACGGAGGTCGTAGGGAGATCGTGCGATTTCTGCGCGGTTACAGTAACATATTCACGGAAATCGTACAGAGATCGTGCGATTTCCGTACAGAGGCTGTGCGGATACCTTACGATCTTACGTTTTCTTTACGATGCTTTTTTGCTGCCCTGTTGAAAAAAAATTGTACGCTCTCTGCATGATCAGCGCAAGGCCTCCGCACAATGACCCTGTGCTGATCGTACGATGCCACCTACGATGTTTTTAAGGGCTACGATCCTACGATTTTGAAAAATTTGTATAACTCCGCGCTAAACAAAATCGTAGAGGCTACGGAGACCGTACGAAAATCGTACGATCGTCGTATGCCACCCCAGGGAGATCGTGCGATTGTCGTATGCCACCCAAGGGAGATCGTGCGATTAGAGGGATACGATCAGTTTGTGGTCACCCTACGATGATCGTAGACCAAATGTAAATGGGGCATTACCCGGGCATTACTAACCGATGTAACAACTGTACAGTATTTGGTTTTCTGCCTGTGTCTAAAGAGAACTTACAAAATCTATCCTTCAAGACATCTTTTTAATCATACTTCATACACATACATTATGTGTATAGATCTGGTTTTTCTACTACTATATAAACCCAATAGGCTGACATTAGCTGCTAGTATACTAGTTCATAGTATGCTTATTTTATTTTGATGTTTTAGCGATGTTTGTGTGTGTATTGTTGTTGTTTTTCCCCCTTTTACACACGTCTTGTCTCGTCTCTTTACTACTATATGTATACATAATTGCATAAATGTATTTAATTCTCTCTGTTATTGGGGAACCTAGTTTTAACAAGCTGTGCTTTTCCTTAGGTTCTCCCATGATACTGCTTTTTTTTTTTTCTATTGACTAATGTAAATTTTCCACTTTTGACTGTATGTACATGTACATTGGAATTGTTATTGATTATGATAGTTTCGAAATTTTGAACGATGTATGCTCACCAATTGTAATGTTTCATGGCAGATTTCTGCAGTATTATGAAATAAATTCATTCATTCATTCATTCATTCATGTTTTCTCTCTACAGAAGTACAGATAACTATACTATGGAAAAGGCTGAGGAGACAGAGAAACAGAGACAGAGAGATTTTTACTCAAACCCCATCAAAAATTTTAGGTGGCTGTCGCAAAAGGAACAAAAGGAACTATAATCATCCCCCGTGCATGCGGTATAGAAGACGACACAAAACAAAACAATGTACCGTAGATACGATAATTATAACGGTACAAGTGAAAAACGTTCGTTGGTACAGCCTTGATTGTAAACTAGGCACGCACACGTGAAATTCAGACCTCTTCTCAGAGTGTTTGTGTGGGGTTTGTGTTTGCACTACAATCGATATTTTTATATTTCCACCCATTCTGTACTGCACGTTTATGATTTATGAAAATATTTCGGTAAATCTATATATATGACACGGGAAGAGGGGTGACAAATTTCACGATTAGGTCTTGTTCGCACGATCGTCCAGATATCCAGCCCGTATCCAGCTAGCTCAGAATCTATAGCTGAGCTCCGTTACGCTCCCTGTTGATGCTGTTCACATCTACCCGAGCCAATACTTTACGTAGCTGGCAACACCGCTGGCGCGTGGGAGGAGGCCCATCGGCCGGGGAGACCCCATCTTGCTCGCCTCAGTACGATCTTCGCGATCGGCCTGGCTCATCCCAGCGCTGCACACCGTACCTGCGTCCAGAATTACGCTGTACGCTAAATTAAAGTTAGAATGATAAGCCATGAATTGTCAGTATTGCAATTGGACTTCCGGTCACGGCACTAGATGTTCAAGAAAACTTCATTCTAGCAGGTATAGTCTGATCAGCTGGTCAGTTTAATTAGATCTAGAGAGGAGGAGGAGGAGGAGGAGGAGGAGGAGGAGGAGGAGGAGGAGGAGGAGGAGGAGGAGGAGGAGGAGGAGGAGGAGGAGGAGGAGGAGGAGGAGGAGGAGGAGGAGGAGGAGGAGGAGGAGGAGGAGGAGGAGGAGGAGGAGGAGGAGGAGGAGGAGGAGGAGGGAAAAAAGAAAGAAAGAAAGAAAAGGAGGAGAAGGAAAAGGAGAACTCTAGTAGGCCTATATTTAGCCCTTAATTTTTCTCAATCATTTGATTTTGAGTTGGCTCTAGTCTGATTGATTGTATTTCAGTAGGCTAGTAAAAGATAGAGCTGGTAAAGCCTAAAGGTGCACTTCTTTCAAACTAAATTAGGTAACTTTTTGCCCATTTCGGCCTTTCTAATTGCCAACGTAACGATATCAGCATGACGTTGCAGTTTTTGTCAAGGCGAAAGGCTCAATTTGGCGTAGCCGGAGTTACCAACTTTACAGCAAAATATCTCTCTTTGAAGACCATTTCTGAGACAGCAAATTGGTGAGTTTGTTTTGTGTTGACATTGCCTTTCATCAGGGATAGGTTTTAACTCTTAATTTAGCTTAATTTAAAAGTTAGATTTTTGTATTGGTGTCCCTATTATTATGCTTAGTTTGGGCCCCATCTTATGAAGAGTTGTGATTGATTGCAAACTTTTTGCAGTTGATATCAATTGCAACTCCGTACTTAAGAGACTGCAAATCTGTGATCGATTGGAGGACTTAATATTGATTTGGATCAATCACAACTTGACGGGGCAGGACTGGGAAAGGATTTATTTGAACATATCATCTCATTTTAATTTGATCACAGGTGAAGGTCCTTATCTTCATTTGTATGACCAGTCTGCTGTACAGTCTTCACGGATTACCAGTAAAGTTCTCCATCACCAAGTAATTCACGGTATTCGAAAAGGTGAGAAAGTCTCTGAACCAAAATTATGCCCTTCAGTCAAAAATGGTAAAGTATAAAGGATGTAAAAATGCAAACAAAAAAAGGCAATGTTTTTATTCATCATAACTTTGAAAGAAGAGAGTCACAGATACATGTATAAATCCAACACAAACAAATTATGTACTTCTACATGTATAGTCTGTAAGGGATATAAAAGAAAGATAAGAAAATGTTAGTTTCATAACTTTAAAAGAAGAAGAAAGACAAAGTTATCATGCAGTCAAACATAGAAGCAAATTATGTACTGTACTTGTATAAGGGAGTTCATAAAAATACAAGGAAAAAAAATTGGTTTGAGAATATGAAAGACGTATATAATTCAAACAAAGGAGAATGGACAGTATACTAGTAGCTTACTTTTGGCAGGGTCCACTGACTTAGTTTTGATGAAGTTTTAAAGATATTTATCTTTGAAAGATATGTTATAAATCGTCATTTGATGCTCTAAGAGAGCAGCTAGAATCGGTATGCAGTATTGAACTAATTTTTCTTAGTTGCATAGTTCAGTTCTCATCATTTTAACCCTTTCAGGACGGAATTATTTAAGGGCTAAATTGATCACATTTTGTTCTTCATTTTGGCAATGTTCAATAATTTCTTTTAGTGCTCATAAGATGTAATGTCTTGAAAACAATGTATGGTTAGGAACTTTGTCGAAAAGTTGAAAAAATTGCTGATTTCGATAAACGATTTTGAACCACTCAGCAATGTGTTGCAAGTATAAAGATTTTAAAGCTTATTCCCCTTAAGGCCACCGCAAACTTTACGATCGGTCTGCGATCCGATTTCAGAAGAATATGTAATATCATTTTACGAATCATTTAAAAATGAAAAATATTTTTGATTGAGGGTCTGAATAGTCATAGAGATAGTAAAATCGACAATACGGCCTTTGCCAAGTTTTCTAGTCGGTGGAGTGGCCAAATCATCTCCGGGTCGTAGTGACGTCACAAAAATCGTACGATTTGAAACTAATTTTGCCCTTATTTCCTGTAAAAAGCTGACAGCTCACCCAAACCCTATGTTTAGTATGCATATTACTTTTCAGAACTTGAATAGGGTAGATTTCAGTTGTTAAAATGCCAATACTTAATGCCATAGTGATTTACTTCACAAATTGGATCGCAGACCGATGGTAAGGTGTGCGGTTGTCTTTAATTCCTGGCGTCAAACGCAATATGGTCATGCAACAAAAATGGACATAGTTTGTGCAGAAAGTTTTGCTCTTTGTACTCATGCATCTAGTATATTTTTAGAGCTCTGAATTAAAAGTTATTGAGCCAAACCACAAAATGTGGTCAGTTGTCTTGAAAAGGTTAATGTAGAAACCAGGCTATTTTACATGACACAGTGGTTCTCTGTAATAGGCTATTTTCGCAATGCATTCAAGTTTAATGCTTTATACATTTACCTCTCTGTCAAACTCTTAGTAACAAACTATTACATCCATCTATTACAAGTCATTGTATTTCATTAGTCAGAATGCAGATTGCGTACATCAAGTGGTGCTATGTTGGACAAGCCAAAATGTTTGTCCAACCTAACAATGCCTAATACATGCAGTTCACACTCTATTGAAAAAGAATAGGTTTTTACAGGTAAATGAATTAGTTTGTCACTGGGCAAACGTGTATAAATTTGAATACATTACGAAAATGGCCTATTGAAATTCAGTGTTTTGATGAATGTATTACTTAACCCCCCCCCCCCCAATACTATTGCTGTTGTAGGCCATGGATCCACATTTTCTGTGTTTGGGCAGAAGGCGCTTAACTTCATTAGGATAGATCCAAGGAATAAAAGGTACAGCTTCTCTTGATTTTTAGATATTTAAAATGAAAATGAATAGGAGTTTTCATCTGTAATGCTTCTTTTTTATAAAAAAAATTAAGAAAAAAATAAAGAGAGGCAATTGCTGACGGCATTATTAAAAAGTAGACTCGGCAAATGTGGAAAAGGAAGAAAAGAAAGAAGAAGAACGTAAGAAACAGAAGACAGGAGAGGAGATTACAGTAAAGGAGAGAACAGTAGAGAAAAGAGGAGAGGGGAGAGAGAGAGAGAGAGAATGGGGGGGGGGTGAGGAAGAGAGATATGGAAAGGTATATTATGCAAACTTCTGAGAGATGCGAGTGTGCACAGTATAAACATGTTTCTAAGTCATAACAGAAGATATCCGGTAGATTCCAGTACATTAATCTACAGGATTTGATGTGAGCATTTTATGTTACGCAGGTACGATAGGTTGTTTAAAAATCACTGTAAGCCAGAACTGTTTGTGCCATTTTCACAGGAAGAACCTTTCGCTTTTGCGATTCGCAAAAATTAAGCGTTTCGTTAATTATGATTCAATGATTTCGCGGCATGAAACTTTCACAGAACCGAAACAATAAAAAAATTCACAAACATTAAATGCCTGTAAAGGTTTTGGTTTTATAGTAACGACTTTTTGTGTTAGGTGAACTTTGTCAATGCTGTTGTAATGTTCTTTAGGCAGATGTTGTGCAAATGATATCGGCTCATTACTTTTTATCCTCTCTCTCACAGCATATCTGTACTAAGTAATGCGCATGAAGTCACAGACTGGATATGGGATGTGTGCTGGCTTCAATCAAGCAGAGTTGCAGATGACCCAAATGACCCTGCATTCAGTGACCTCTCACCCCACGATGGCCACCAGGGAGAGGGGAAGGAACGTCCATCAAACAGTACTCTATGCAACACTTCAGTGGCCATTGCAACAGGGCACAATGCTGTTCTCTTGTGGGATGTGACTGAGATGTGTGTTGTGACCACTGTTCACTGTCAGGAAAACTGCATTTTGTATCCTTTTCACAAATGTCTTGTGGATTAAACCGATTGCCTACTGGAGTCGAGTTCTTCCTGTATTCAGCCTCTAGGGAATGGGAGAAGTCCGTAATAAACAGGTTATA
The DNA here is from genome assembly GCA_025617745.1 of Heliocidaris erythrogramma. Taxonomy (NCBI): domain Eukaryota; kingdom Metazoa; phylum Echinodermata; class Echinoidea; order Camarodonta; family Echinometridae; genus Heliocidaris; species Heliocidaris erythrogramma. The sequence continues at coordinate 36,220,024 of CM046868.1, forward strand.
AAAGTTAAAACAGGTTATAAATATCAAGTATGCATCTACAATTCATTGGAGAGAGAGAGAGAGAGAGAGCTCTTCCTGAGCTAGGCTGAGAAGATTATTTCTAAATCTTTGCTGTACATACTCAGAATTCCAAAAAACACACCTTATTTGTTCTTTTACCTGAAGAGGCTAGTATGTCATTTGATATGGAAGTTTTTCCTCTGCAGATAGCATGGAAGTTTTTCCTCTGCAGATAGCAATAAGAATCAACACAAGAATTAGTTTATTAGAATTGGCATGAACTGTATATGAAGATCTGGATGAAGATCACTTTCGATATAAAAATCAGGATCTCAACGTAACTGGAAGAAATTAAAATTAACTACCACTTCTGATGATACCTTAACTGCACATCTTTAGGTACTGCGCAAAGTTAATTGGTCATACATGGAGTGACCTGGTGTTAGCGGCCGGTACCGTCTTCAATCAGGTAGTGTTCTGGCGCCCTCATGGGTCTAGAGATGCATCAGGGCGTGTTGTTGTAGATCACCGTTTCCAAGGACACCAGGTTAGTTTGCCAAGACAGACTGTTTAGAGGTAGAGATATTTACAATGTATTGTCTGTAACACTTAAAAAATGGAAGTCTTAGATTATTACGGTAATTATTCTTTATATGTTTTTTTTGTTGTTAACAATTGATATATGGAGGGAGAACCTTTTTTTTGGGGGGGGGGGGGAGGGGGGTTAATGCAGTCAGGATGCAGACTGTAGTCGAGTGGTTTAATCACTTGACTGGGAATGCAAAGGTCATGGGTTTGAACCCCAGTTTGGCACTTATGCCCTTGAGCAAGGCATTTAATCTACATTGCTCTCCTCCAGCCAGGTGTTAAATGGGAACCCGTCCCGGTTGGATCTGAAATTCATTGTGGTTGGAAAAGCAATGTGCGCGCTTGCAAACAGGCGACTGGCTGGAGGAGTGGAAAACGTGCACTGTACTGAGCAGAATCGCAATTGAATCCAGCAACCGTGGTAATAATGCTGTAAGCGCTTTGGTCGGTTACATTGTAACTGGTAAGGCGCTATATAAGGAACAACTATTATTATTATTATTATTACTATTATTATTATTACTGTTATTATTATTACGTCGGCCATTTGATGTTATAGGCCATCTGTACTCTGGTATGCAGGTAATGGTAACTTCGTAGCCAGAGTTGGTATTGAATATGGACCATTTGATCCAGAGTTTTGCGACATATCCAGCGGACTTCAACACCCCTTTCCTTTGTTTAGCCTATTTTTTGTGTTTACAGGGTGTTATCTTCAACATCACTTACAATGCAGAGTTAGGACTGCTAGCCACGGTCTCTGATGATCGCAGCATCCGCTTGTGGCGCTACCACCACCCTTACAGTGAAGCGGGAGAGAGACCCAGCGAGGCAGAATGTGTGCTCTATGGACACTTTGCTAGGGTCTGGTGTGCTGAAGTTCTACGTGATAAGATTATTAGTGTTGGAGAGGTAAGTAATATCTTGTTTCAAACAAAATTCATGTGATTATTGGAAGAATAGTAGTGACCAGTTATTAACTCTTACAGTGCTGATGTCACGTATATGTGACAAACATACTAGTTATGTTTAGTCACATAGTGCTCTATCAATAATTGTATCCCCCGGCAGTATGCCGGAGGATACTTTGGATTCAGCAGCGTTTCGCCGCCGCCGCCGCCGCTGCGTCACATTCTTGTGTGCGCTCTAGCGGTCACATTTCTCGACGAATTTCTTTCAGACTTCCTGTGGACGTGTATCTTGGTAAAATCTGGACCCCTATAGTTTCTGGTGATGCTGCCCCCAGTGTTCCGTCTTTTATAGGGTAAAAGGCCATATTTTGGGGGATAGTTTGTGTGCGCTCTAGCGGTCACATTTCTCAACGGATTTTGTTCAAATTTTGTATGAAGGTGTCTCTTGGTAAAATCTTGAACCCTATAGATTTTGGTGATGCTGCCCCCAGTGTTCCGTCTTTTATAGGGTCAAAGGTCATATTTTGATAGATGTCTTGTGTGTACTCTTGTGTGCGCTCTGGCGGTCACATTTCTCAACGGATTTCGTTCAAATTTTGCATGAAGGTGTCTCTTGGTGTAATTTAAAAACCTATAGTGTTTGGTGTTGCTGCCACCAGTGTTCCGTCTTTTATAGGGTCAAAGGTCATACTTCAAGGGATGGCGTGAGTTCACTCTGCAGGCCACATTTCTTGATGGATTTCTTTCAAATTTTGTATGGAGATGTATCTTGGTATAATCTACACATCTTTACTGTTTGGTGATGCTGCCCTCATTGTTCCGTCCTTTATAGGGTCAAAGCTCATTTGTCCCTTTTGTGCACTCTTCTGCATTTCTTGACGGATTTCATTCAAATTTTGTATGGAGATGTATCTTGGTATAATCTACACATATTTAATTTTTGGTGATGCTGCCCTCATTGTTCCGTCCTTCATAGGGTCAAAGGTCATTTTTCCATTTCTTGCACTCTTCTGCATTTCTTGACGGATTTCGTTCAAATTTTGCATGAAGGTGTCTCTTGGTGTAATCTAAAAACCTGTAGTTTTTGGTGATGCTGCCACCAGTGTTCCGTCTTTTATAGGGTCAAAGGTCATACTTCAGGGCATGGCGTGAGTGCACTCTGCAGGCCACATTTCTTGATGGATTTCTTTCAAATTTTGTATGGAGATGTATCTTGGTATATCTCTCAACACATTTCTTTCAAATTTTATATGAAGATGTGTCTTAGTGAAACCTACACATCTAAATTGTTTGCTGATGCTACCCCCACTGTACCACTTTCTATACAGTCAAATGTCATATTCAGGTTGTTGTTAGGGTCAAATGTCATATTTTAGTTGCATGCATTCTGGAGGACACATTTGTTAACTCATTTCTTTCAGATTTTGTATGTAGGTCCATTATAGATTACACCTCTACAGTTTTTGGTGATGCTGCCTCTAGTGTTCCGTCTTTCATAGGATCAAAGGTCATATTTTAGTGGATGGCTTATGTGCGCTCTAAGGTCATATTTCTTCCGAATTTTCTATAAAAATGCATTATACTCTAATCTGCACAAATCGTTTTGGTAATGCTGCTCCTAGTGTTGACAATATTCCGGGCCACTGGCGGCAATTTCTACACCATCCTTTTGTTTGAGGGAGGGGATGGGGGAGGGTCTTTGTCCCTCCTTCAAATCGCTGCCAGTGCCGGGGGATATATTTCGCATTGCGCGGCACCAGCAATGCACATTTCTAGTTATCTATGCAGTGTTTAATTTGTATCAAAGTTTAGAGCATGAATCCAGCATTTCTAAGAAATGTCTAAGAAAACAAATGACGAGTAGAATGTAAAGGATTGAAAGTAAACCCTATTTCGATTTGCAATAGTTCCTTTACATGAAATGAGTAAAATATACATTCAATTCAATTCAATTCATTTTATTTCACATCTCTTTAAAAAGTTTATAACAATACATGCATACAATCAGAGATAAACAACATATGGGAATTAACAACAATGCAAGAATATATATCAAAAATAAATGATACGAGAGAAATGAATATAATATAACGGCCAGTGATGATGTGGATGTGAGGGGGTAGCAAAGGCCATTGACCTGTCAAGGCTACCCCCCGTATTGACATAAACACTGGCATAAAACATAAGTAACAATACAAGAACGAAAAAAGTAAACAAATAACATAGGATTACACAAAATAGCAGGCAAGTTTGGTATTTAAATGGATTGATAGTTCAGAAGGTAATTTTTGTATTTTCTTTTAAAAGATTGCAGCGAAGGACATTGTTTAAATACTGATGGCATATTGTTCCACACAGTCGGTCCATTATAACTTACAACTGTTCTTGAGAAACTGTAACGGTAGAAGGGGATGTATAATTTATTGGCGTTTCTTGTTGAATATTTGCTTATATTACTATTATAAATAAAATAATTATTGAATATATCCGGCAAAATATTTCTATGATAAGAAAACATAAATGATGCAATTTGAAAAGTGTATAAATCATAAATCTTCAGAATCTTCAACTTTAAGAATAATCTGTTTGTATGAGCCAAGTATGACGAATTAGTTATAACTCGTAGTGCCCGCTTTTGTAACAGAAAAAGTTGCTGCATTAAGTAAATTGCACAGTTACCCCATATAATATTGCAATAACTTAAGTGTGGTAGTATCATAGTATTATATAATTTGACAAGAATGCGCAAAGGTAAATCACTTTTCAGTCTGTTCAGGATTCCAATAAACTTAGAAATATTATTTGTGATGTGATTTACATGTTCTTTCCAACTCAGATGTTCATCGATAATTACACCTAAAAATTTCGTAAACGGCACCTTTTTAATTTCAGTATCATTAATGTACAATTTTATTGTGTTGTCTTCGACTTTCTTATTTTTTGTTTTAAAAATCATTAAAGAAGTTTTATTGACGTTTATTTGAAGCCTATTAGCTAGAAACCATTGCTTTATTTTATTCATTTCATTATTTACAGTATGCTTGGTATAATTCAAAGAATAATGAATTTCCTTACTTATTTTTCTTAGATATACAATAGGCAATTTATGCAAGTGAGGTGACTTCATTCTGTACTTGGAAAGAGTTTTTATTCTTTCTTTTTTCATTTATCTCTCCAACATTTATGCTGTGTTTCGCTCTTGGTAGAAAGTATTCATTTGCATATAAAGTGTTATGAATTTGAGCCAGGATTTACATCCTTTAATATCGATTAAGATGTTAGAAATCAATGTTATGATCAGATGAATTTTACCAACATAATAGTTGATCATATTCAACTTTGTGTTAATCAGCTGCTTCAGTTGATTAATATGTAGGAGTTGTCTCAAATTTCCATTTTGTTATGAATAATTAATTTTTTTCACACTAGGATGCCACATGCTGTATATGGAATATGGATGGAGAAATTGTAAAGAAATTCAAGAGTCACAAGGTTTGTTGATCTATAAACAAAGATGAGGTTACAGCCCAAGGTCGTAGAGCCTTTCCAATTCACATTTTAAGGAATTGCTGGGTAATATGAGAAGTAACTGCCTAGTCCTTAACTATACAAGAAACTTACAATATCAAAATCAGTCAAATGCACCATTCTGGATTGTTTTCTTTTTTGTTTGGGGCGGGGGGGGGGGGGGGGGGGGGGGGTGGGTGGGGTAAGAGAGAGGGTATGTTTTTGCAGGCTCCTTCCAACTGTTGTGGGGCATGTATATGTTGAATAACTGGAGGTGGAAGTATTCCAGTGAAAGAAGATATGCTTGTATATGATTCAGCGATATACTCTTCTGTGCATATGAGGATGAATATAAATTACCTTCACTCAGTTTTAACTGATGCAAACAAAATATGACTGACTTTTAAAAAATGACAATCTTTTTGAAACAGGGTAAGAGCATTTGGAGTTTAGGAGTGCAGACAGATGGATCATTTGTGGTAAGTTTTTTCTTTAATGCAAATAATTCTGGTATTGTAAATTATTTGAATAAATAATTATTTTAATTCAACATAACACAAAGTCGGTGAATCATAATGCCAAATTCTAATGGGATTATCGGTAGTAAAAGCTACATTATTTTTATTAGATGAAAGTGATTTGTACATGACTACTTTCAGTCATGTAGGATCTAACATATATCTTTCTTAAACGTATATATAGACTCTTCATTTATGTATATAGAACATTTGCTCTTTATGTGATCAAATTTTCATATGGCTAATAATAATGATAATAGTGAGTTTTTGTACGGCACTCATGTCTAGCACATTACCACTCCAGGCACTGCAGTATTATTACACCAGCTTTAGCCCGGCTTCCTTTACAGCACTCAAGCATTTTAATTAAGGAATTAATTCCTGGTAGGTACCCATTTACCTCACCTGGGCCGAGTGTCGAGTGGCAAATGTAGATTAATATCTTGCCAAAGGACACTAGTGCTGCGCCAGGGATTAAAACCCCATACCTTGTGGTTCACAGTCCGGAGATTTATCCACAAGACCGCAACACCTCTAAGGCAATATGTCATCCAATATATTTGTGTTTCTGAACTTGCTCTATGTGATAATTCATCATTTCCCCCTTCTCTCTGTGATTTATCCAATTTCAGGTAACAGGAGGTGGAGATAGTAGTATAAGAAGATGGTCTCTACAGGACAAGCAACATGAGGCATCAGGTTTGAAACACACTTTCTTGTTTACACTCTGATACAAACATTGGCTGATTCAACAACCTTATATGCCGCTGGTATACCGCCAATCCAAACTTTTGTGAAAATAATTCTATATTTTATCTTCTTTACACCAATTCTATTAAGATGATAATGTTAATGATTGGTCTCTGTAGTTGCACTATAAAGTTTTGAAGCTACAGAATATATTTCTTTATGTAATTATGAAAATAGATAAACCTGTTGACGCTTCTCAATTTAGTGCTGTTAAGTTAAACTGCATGTAAACTTAAAAAAAAGTAAGATACTCTTTTTCTTCCAGTCTGATAAAAGCTACTCCTGGTATATTATTGTAGTTTATCTTTGTGCTTAATTATAACTCCTAAATGAATATGCTTGTGTTTCTTTACTCTGCAAAAAGCTGATGCTACTACCTCTATTTGGGATGTCCAGAGAGACTTGAAGGCACTTCTAGAGGGTCCTGGTGGGGTCAGGAATGTGGTGGATACAGACTTGGTACCCAGGACACTGACCATCTCATCTAACGGTCAACTCTTAGTCATGACACAGGGCGGGTGAGTCACATATTTCTGATTTAAGCTTAACTTGAATTTGTATAGATTTGAATAGATTTATTCAAAGTTATTTATTGTACAGTGAAAGGATTGTATGGACCATCAAAATATGAAGAATCTTGTAAAAACTTGCTGGAAATCACATGAAGTGAAGTGAATTAAATTAAGTCTGTGTGGTATGCACTTGGGTCATAATTACTAGCTTCATTTCTCAACTATTGTATATTTTGTGCCAAAATCATTTGCCAAATATCATATATTTGCAGTCATGAACAGTCTGTGTAAATTGTCATTTCATTCCTGAGAATTTATTTTCTGGTATTACAAGAACTCAACTTACGTGCTTTTGGTATTTTTTAGTTTAGCTATTTGCGTCTTCACTAGTGTTGATACTTGAAGGATTTAGAGCCACTCGCGAAAGGCCGCCTGCGGCGGCCTTTGGCGACTTTGCTGAGGAGATAATACCAACAATGGTGAATTGGTGTGGGGGGGGGGGGGAAGGGGTTGCATAAAAGGTACTGTATAGTTTAGGTAGGGTCAAATTTTTGTTATTCAACTCCGTTTGGGGTACACAATCAAACCTCCATACCGTTCGGATTAATTTTGTTGCATTTTCGAGATATTTAATTTTTTATCATATTTTATCGGAGCCCCCGATAAATCCTGAAATCACCAAAAATTATATATATCCGTTATTCATTGGCCGATCTCCATGACATTTTCGGAGTATCTTCCTTTGACACCCCTTTATCAATCTTTCAAAAAAATAATGGTCTGTTCATGTTAGACCATGATTTTCAAGGAAATTGTCATTTTTCGCCGGTGAGGGCGCTATTCAGAACCATGACCGATTTTGACCGCGCCAACGGCAGTTATCTTCTTCTGAATGTCCACTGATTCGAATAGAATACATAATTTCAAAATCAATGACCCTTGCGAAAACTATGCAATACGTTTAAAAGGGCTACTTGAGACAATGGTAGCTTAAAAAGGTGACAGGTGATTATGAACACAATTGTGACACATGAATTGTACATAATAAAGAAATAAATGCATAATTGTGTTTGATGTTGGACTATGCAGATTGACATAAAGAGGTATATTATTTATATAATTATGCTTATATATATATATAATTGCACACACATTATGATTTGACACATACCGACACACATACACATACAAACTGTCAAGGTATATGCAAGTCTTGTTTAAATAGTTGTAACATTTTTTTATTTACATATGATAGAATTGAGATAAAACTCAAACAAAATAGTAAGGACACTGAACTTATGTAGTATGCATGTTTTTAAACAATAACACTGTCTTAAATGAGATCTTCCAGATTCCTGAAAGAGAATTGATGTACAATGGTACAAAATAAATATGTACATGTAGCATGCATTCTTGGTTAGATTTGTTTTTCCATTGAAATGGCTTAAGAGAAACGTAATATACTATGTAAGATGAGTCCTCAATAAACATGTTAATCCTACATACTGTTATATCTCAGATATTGTAAACATAATTGTCTTGCATAGTTCGTGTACAATTACCAAAATAAATATCTACATGTTGCATGCATACTTGGTTAGCTGCATTTGTCCATTCAAATGACTTAAGAGAAACGTAACCAAAAACTAAGAATCAGAACTTTTGTTGTATAGTTTTTGCCAGACATTAAAAATAAACAATGCAACCTGTATGCTTCATGCATTACATTGTTTGAATATATGTAGGTAAGATGAGTCATCAACGAACATGCCAATCATACATACTGTTATCTCTCAGATATTTGAAACATCATTTTCTTGCATAGTTCGTGTACAATGACCAAAATAAATATGTACAAGTAGGCTTAAGAGAAACGTAAACAAAAACTAAGAATCAGAACTTTTCTTGTACAGTTTTTATCAGACCATAAAAATAAATATTGCAGCATGTATGCTTCATGCATTACACTGTTTTTATAATATGTAGGTAAGATGAATCATCAACGAACATGTTAATCATACATACTGTTATCTCTCAGATATTTTAAACATCATTTTCATGCATAGTTCACCAAAATAAATATGTACAAGTAGGCTTAAAGGTACTGTAAAGTTTTGGTAGGGTCAAAAAATAAATTTCGTCCATTTTTTTTTATTCAACTCCGTTTGAGGTACACAATCAAACCTCCATACCGTTCGGATTAATTTTGTTGCATTTTCGAGATATTTAATTTTTTATCATATTTTATCGGAGCCCCCGATAAATCCTGAAATCACCAAAAATTATATATATCCGTTATTCATTGGCCGATCTCCATGAAATTTTCGGAGTATCTTCCTTTGACACCCCTTTATCATAATCTTTCAAAAAAATAATGGTCTGTTTATGTTAAACCATGATTTTCAAGGAAATTGTCATTTCCGATTTTGACTGCGCCAACGGCAGTTATCTTCTTCTGAATGTCCACTGATTCGAATAGAACACATATTTTCAAAATCAATGACCCTTGCCAAAACTATGCAATACCTTTAAGAGAAACGTAAACAAAAACTAAGAATTAGAACTTTTCTTGTACAGTTCTTGTCAGACCATAAAAATAAATAATGCAGCATGTATGCTTCATGCATTACACTGTTTTTAAAATATGTAGGTAAGATGAGTCATCAACGAACATGTTAATCATACATACTGTTATCTCTCAGATATTTGAAACATAATTTTTGGCATAGTTTATGTACCGTACAATGACTAAAATAAATATGTAAAGTAAGCTTAAGAGAAACGTAAACAAAAACTAAAAATCAGAACTTTCCTTGTACAGTTCTTGTCAGACCATAAAAATAAATAATGCAGCATGTATGCTTCATGCATTACACTGTTTTTAAAATATGTAGGTAATATGAGTCATCAACGAACATGTTAATCATACATACTGTTATCTCTCAGATATTTGAAACATAATTTTTGGCATAGTTTATGTACCGTACAATGACTAAAATAAATATGTAAAGTAAGCTTAAGAGAAACGTAAACAAAAACTAAAGATCAGAACTTTCCTTGTACAGTTCTTGTCAGACCATAAATATAAATAATGCAGCATGTATGCTTCCTGCATTACACTGTTTTTAAAATCAACCATGTAGGTAATATGAGTCATCAACGAACATGTTAATCAATCATACTGTTATCTCTCAGGTATTTAAAAAACATAATTTTTGGCATAGTTTATGTACAATGACTAAAATAAATATGTAAGGTAGGCTTAAGAGAAACGTAAACAAAAACTAAAAATCAGAAGTTTCCTCGTACAGTTCTTGTCAGACCATAAAAATAAACAATGCAGCATGTATGTTTCAACTTTCATGCATTACATTTTACATGTCCCTATTTTGCGGAGCCATTGACTAGTTTGAGAACAGCCTAGTACTGATTTGTGTGCGTGCACCCGACTAAATAAACCGCTGCGTGTAAATTGGTTGTGTGATTGTTGCTCCATCGACATGGCACTGCACTGATCACCGACACTAGTTGTAACATGAAGTTAGATCTATCTAACGACAACGTTACACTGGAATGGTACGGTAAATTGTTATTGTTGTTAATGTTAACGTTAAAGTTTAAACTTGTAGTAATCATATCACATTAGACATTAATACATTATCAACTCATGTGTGAACTTCAGCAACATTAGACCGAAATTTTCTGTCTCCAGTACGTTAGCCTCTTATTGTATCCCCGGCAGTATGCCGGAGGATACTTTGGATTCAGCAGCGTTTCGCCGCCGCCGCCGCCGCCGCCGCGTCACATTCTTGTGTGCGCTCTAGCGGTCACATTTCTCGACGAATTTCTTTCAGACTTCCTATGGACGTGTATCTTGGTAAAATCTGGGCCCCTATAGTTTCTGGTGATGCTGCCCCCAGTGTTCCGTCTTTTATAGGGTAAAAGGCCATATTTTGGGGGAAAGTTTGTGTGCGCTCTAGCGGTCACATTTCTCAACGGATTTTGTTCAAATTTTGTATGAAGGTGTCTCTTGGTAAAATCTGGAACCCTATAGATTTTGGTGATGCTGCCCCCAGTGTTCCGTCTTTTATAGGGTCAAAGGTCATATTTTGATAGATGTCTTGTGTGTACTCTTGTGTGCGCTCTGGCGGTCACATTTCTCAACGTATTTTGTTCAAATTTTACATGAAGGTGTCTCTTGGTGTAATTTAAAAACCTATAGTGTTTGGTGATGCTGCCACCAGTGTCCCGTCTTTTATAGGGTCAAAGGTCATACTTCAGGACATGTCGTGAGTGCACTCTGCAGGCCACATTTCTCAATGGATTTTGTTCAAATTTTGTATGGAGATGTATCTTGGTATAATCTACACATGTTTAATTTTTGGTGATGCTGCCCTCATTGTTCCGTCCTTTATAGGGTCAAAGGTCATTTTTCCATTTCTTGCACTCTTACTTCTGCATTTCTTGACGGATTTCGTTCCAATTTTGCATGAAGGTGTCCCTTGGTGTAATCTAAAAACCTGTAGTTTTTGGTGATGCTGCACCAGTGTCCCGTCTTTTATAGGGTCAAAGGTCATACTTCAAGGGATAGCGTGAGTTCACTCTGCAGGCCACATTTCTTGATGGATTTCTTTCAAATTTTGTATGGAGATGTATCCTGGTATAATCTACACATCTTTACTGTTTGGTGATGCTGCCCTCATTGTTCCGTCCTTTATAGGGTCAAAGCTCATTTGTCCCTTTTGTGCACTCTTACTTCTGCATTTCTTGACGGATTTCATTCAAATTTTGTATGGAGATGTATCTTGGTATAATCTACACATGTTTAATTTTTGGTGATGCTGCCCTCATTGTTCCGTCCTTTATAGGGTCAAAGGTCATTTTTCCATTTCTTGCACTCTTACTTCTGCATTTCTTGACGGATTTCGTTCAAATTTTGCATGAAGGTGTCCCTTGGTGTAATCTAAAAACCTGTAGTTTTTGGTGATGCTGCCACCAGTGTCCCGTCTTTTATAGGGTCAAAGGTCATACTTCAAGGGATGGCGTGAGTTCACTCTGCAGGCCACATTTCTTGATGGATTTCTTTCAAATTTTGTATGGAGATGTATCTTGGTATAATCTACACATCTTTACTGTTTGGTGATGCTGCCCTCATTGTTCCGTCCTTTATAGGGTCAAAGCTCATTTGTCCCTTTTGTGCACTCTTACTTCTGCATTTCTTGATGGATTTCATTCAAATTTTGTATGTAAGTCCATTATAGATTACACCTCTACAGTTTTTGGTGATGCTGCCTCTAGTGTTCCGTCTTTCATAGGATCAAAGGTCATATTTTAGTGGATGTCTTATGTGCGCTCTGAGGTCATATTTCTTCCGAATTTTCTATAAAAATGCATTATACTCTAATCTACACAAATCGTTTTGGTAATGCTGCTCCTGGTGTTGACAATATTCCGGGCCACTGGCGGCAATTTCTACACCATCCTTTTGTTTGAGGGAGGGGATGGGGGAGGGTCTTTGTCCCTCCTTCAAATCGCTGCCAGCACGGGGGATACATTTCGCATTGCGCGGCACGAGGAATGCACATTTCTAGTTTGGGTAGGGTCGGCTACTACTCCAAGTAGTAGCCGACCCTACCCAAATAAGAGGCTAACGTACTGGAGACAGAAAATTTCGGTCTACAGCAACATACACCGTCACCGTGTTAACTTAAAAAACATGTATACAGTCACTGACATCGATATCAACTGGTAAACTTCAGGACCTGACACTGCCAGCGAGAGTTAGAATTGTTACTGCGTCGACGATCGAGTAGCTGTACGCGTTAAACCGTACGATGTCGCTGAATAGGACTGTAACTCTGCACGCATGATGCTATATCGACGTAATCTCGAGGTCATGCATCAGATTCAGTCAGTGGACGTGTCGGGAACGTCGTCGCGCCGAGACTAGACGATGCTATATCTCTCAGACTCGTTCACCAAAATATGTGCGGTTAAAAATGATCACGATTCTTTTTTCAAAATTTTAAACGATAAATAAAAAATAATAAAGACCTTTAGATGGATATACATACAATAAGAATGACGTTGGTATTTTTAAAGCCGTAATTCACGCAAGCGCCAAAAAGTTTTATAATAACAACGCATTTGGGCCTTACTCAAATTATAATAAGATGATGGACATTCTCCTAATATCGTGTGATAGAATTTAGTCTGTTTTATGCAGTTTGATTTCAGGTATAACGCACATTTTCCAAAGACTGCACCTCAAGATACCTCGGGCACCATTTGTAAATGGGTCAAGGGTGGTATACCTGTTCATTGACCTGTTCGTTGACTACCGAATTCTCTCATTCCCATAGGCCTAATACAGGAGTCACCCTTTTCCTGTTCATTAACCCGTTGACTACTGAATTCTCTCATTCCCATAGGCTTAATACAGGAGTCACCCTGTTCCTGTTCATTAACCCGTTGACTACTGAATTCTCTCATTCCCATAGGCTTAATACAGGAGTCACCCTGTTCCTGTTCATTAACCCGTTGACTACTGAATTCTCTCATTCCCATAGGCTTAATACAGGAGTCACCCTGTTCCTGTTCATTAACCCGTTGACTACTGAATTCTCTCATTCCCATAGGCCTAATACAGGAGTCACCCTGTTCCTGTTCATTAACCTGTTGACTACTGAATTCTCTCATTCCCATAGGCTTAATACAGGAGTCACCCTGTTCCTGTTCATTAACCCGTTGACTACTGAATTCTCTCATTCCCACCGGCCTTATACAGGAGTCACCCTGTTCCTGTTCATTAACCTGTTGACTACTGAATTCTCTCATTCCCATAGGCTTAATACAGGAGTCACCCTGTTCCTGTTCATTAACCCGTTGACTACTGAATTCTCTCATTCCCATAGGCTTAATGCAGGAGTCACCCTGTTCCTGTTCATTAACCCGTTGACTACTGAATTCTCCCATTCCCCTGTAGACATTGTGTTAGGTAGCCTGTTATAATATAGAATACCATGTATTTGGATTTGGGTCTTACATTTATAAGAGATTATAGATCAACACACGCCAAGAAACTTATCAACAATTTTTCCTGTTTCAGGTAGCTGGAACAGAAAACCTGAGCCTTATCGTGCATTCAGTCTGCAGCAGTTGCATAGATTCAAATTCAAATTCAAATTCAAATTTTATCGATATAAAATCCTGACATAATAGGATTAATAGGAATATATAGGAGCAGAGTACAACAAAGTAAAGCCACATGTTAAAACAAAGTTTTACATAATTATTAGATTAGACTGAAATCGAATGTACATGTAGCTGTCCTTAAAAACAAAATGAAAATAATGTTAGCATAATGAATAGAAACACAACCTTGACAACACTTAGGAAAATTATATCAGAACCGATTCGCATGTGGGATTATACTCTACAAAAAGAATGGTTGCTATCCTTAGAAAAACATGAAGGAGGGGGAAGGAATGGAAAAAGAAAAGACGATGTGACCCCTCCCACACCCTCCCAATAATGGCCTTATCGTAGAGCTGGTCCATTTGCATTTCATCCATTTAGTAAGATAGGTGACAGAAAGAATTGCATGTATGTGAAGTTGAATTGAATACAGATATAAAGCCTTGTTCACATGTGCTGCCTGAACCACAGTGGTAAACCGCAGTGGTAAACTGGCGATGCAAAGTGTAATGACATAAGTGTAATGCACTTCATATTGCTGTATCTTATAACCTGCCTATAAAGTGAGTATGCGTAGAACCTTGAAAAATATAATGCTGCAGTTTGTAAACAAACCTTAAAGATAAAATTGAGTTCTTGGTCATGCGATTACATTGTGAAAGAACTGTCTGGGAGCAATTGGAAAGGTTGATCATGTCTACATAAGTATTGGTGTATACTCTTTGAGGTTTTGGAAGTATCAAAATGATAAGAAATCAACCGAAACTCGCTCAAAAGCACATGCACCGCACAAAAAAATGGGTATATGGGACTGCACACAGATGTGCCACAAATATTCTGCCCGAACACTTGAGCTACTTTTCGTCATATTTCGAATATGAGGGCATTTGAAGAGAAATCCCTTTCATGGGGACATTTCTACTATGTTCTTCCAAACTGACATAAAAGGAATGAGAAAGCTCACAAATTATTTTTCACCTTTCACTGAACTCAACCTTCCCTTTAAGAAAGATTTATCTTGGTCTTCTTTTTGCAGGTATCTGTTCAGTTGGTCCAATATATCATCATCCTACCATCTGGTGATGCATGATGAGAAGTACCGATCCTACAGCGTCATTGCTTCGGCACCATCAACACCACTGGTTGCTATGGGCAACATCCATGGCTCACTCAAAGTCATCGCAGTGGGTAAGGGATATTCTGTCACATGTGTCGGATTATGGAAAGATATACAATGATGTTTATATGTTATATCTTTAAATCAATGTGCTTCATGGAATAATTGACAGTATATACTGTACATTTTGTAAATTCTCATGAGTATAGATGAATACAAATTGTGTCATAACAGTGGTTGTTCGAGTTTATCATGTGTGTGTAGTGAGCTTTTGAAGAAATCTTTTGTCACAAAAATGTAGAGACCAAAAAAATGACAGTCTGCCTAGTACATGATTGATTTGGTCCAAGAAGGAGAGGATTGCAAAGAATTTTTTTTACAAAAGATAGCTCAGATAGTTCTGAAATAACATTTAAATGATACTAACCTTTTTTACTTCTAAAACTTTATGTATAAATGCAAATCACAATACACTATGTTCAACCAATAATGAGTAAATGTATAAGGTTACTGGGACCAATGGAAGTAATAGATAGCTGGAGGAGTGAAATAGTAAATTGTGTTTTGGGTAAGTCCAAGCTATTTCGTTTCCGCTGGGGAGCGTTTCATCAAGTGTTTTGTCAGTGATTTTTACTGACAACTGTTATAAGCTACTGAAATCCTTGCATCTGATTGGCTGAGAGCAAATTTGTCATAGAAATATGGCAGTTGTTACTGATAACAAGTTTTATGAAACGGCCCAGGGGAGCGTTTTATCAAGTGGTTTGTCAGTGATTTGTACCGAAAACTATTATAAGCTACCGAAATCCTTGTATCTGATTGGCTGAAAGCAAATTTTTCGGTAAAAATCACTGACAAAACAATTGATGAAACGCTCCCCAGATGTTTCTGACCACATCCGATTTTAGTATTTCTGATGACTGCATCAATCTGATAGCCCTACTAGAGCTTGGATTAGACATAATATCAAATAAATCAATATTCTTATGTAAATTTGTGTTCATCCTTTCATGATACAAATCAATAATACTTGGTATTGTGTAATGACGTACCTTGGACTTGGCCTTTTTCATTCCCAAATATGTAAAAATGTTGAAGTTTATAATTATATAACCTAATCTTAAATTTTCTTGTGTGTATTTTTATATCTTCCTAGACCAACATTCATCTAATGAGAGTGAAATCAAGGCATATGATGGTAATGTCCTAAACGTCACTTGGGCTACAAACAAGGACTTGTTCTCAACTGGAATGGAAGGACAACTGGTAAGACAAATTACATGTATACTTGTAATTCAGTGATAAACTGGGGCCTGTTTCATAAAACTTGTTATCAATGACAAGTTGCAATAACTGTTATAAGCTACTGAAATCCTTGCATCTGATTGGCTGAGAGCAAATTTGTCAGTAAAAATCACTGACGCTTGATGAAACCCCCCCCCCCCCCGCCCCCAATGTAGTGAAAAACAGATTTTGTGATTATGATAATGTATTTTGCAGTTCCTGTATGAATTTATTCACATGTGCACAAACTGTACCAAGTTTATCATTGGCCATATAAGGCTCTGTAAGCATTCAATGGATTTCTTCATACTAGGTGCCTTTACACCTGGGTATAGAGTGGGAAATGCAGATGAAATGCCCTGTCAAGACAAAGATGCTGCACTGGTGTATGATGCAGGGAGGAATGGAGAATTTCTTCCTCTGCAGACATGGTGGAAAGTCAGAAAGAGCCCTTCACTAGCCATACTTGCCTATGCTTACTTTACACTGCCCCTATGCAAGCAGCGTTGGGCTACCTCAGTAACTCTCCTTGGGGAGGATCAATTTGTGTGTGGAGATAGAAGAGGATCGGTTCATCTCTTTGAGCACAGCCATATTCAGGTTAGTGTTGTTTGTGGTGTTAGGTCATGGTGTTGGCTACCTCTGTAACTCTCCTTGGGGAGGATCAATTTGTGTGTGGAGATAGAAGAGGATCGGTTCATCTCTTTGAGCACAGCCATATTCAGGGTAGTGTTGTTTGTGGTGTTAGGTCATGATGTTGGCTACCTCGGTAACTCTCCTTGGGAAGGATCAATTTGTGTGTGGAGATAGAAGAGGATCGGTTCATCTCTTTGAGCACAGCCATATTCAGGTTAGTGTTGTTTGTGGTGTTAGGTCATGGTGTTGGTGCTTATTTAAGAGGTACCAGTCATATGTAGGTTCAGTATTTAGTGTTCTTAGGTGCTGAGTCATTTCACAGTGTTAGTGTTTTGATATACAGATGATGTGAATACACATGTACATTGCAGTTGTCTTTTTTGTTTTTGTGTTTAAGTCATAGTGCTGTTCAGTAATGTTTTTTTAAATTCTTTATTTTTATTTCACATCAAGAGTTTTGGTGTAAAATCATGATGCTAGATCCAAGTCCATACCTGCCAACTCCTCCGTTTTAGACGGAGTTTCTCCGTTTTTCACATTTTTAACAGGCCAAAAAACGGAGTACTCCGTTTTTCTGTTTCCCAGAAAAAAAAACCGAAACTAGTACGATTTTATCGTATTTTGTACGATAAAAAAAGTAAAATACGACAATACGATATTGCCTATAAAAAAATACGATTTCCCGATCTTTTTTCCTCTTTCTTTTCTTTCTTTAACAAATAAAACAAACAAAGCCTCAGTTTGGGAGTTTATCGCACTTCTCTCACCGGGGGGAACCCTCTAAGAAAGCAATTACTGAATTAGGACAGGGGTATGTCCGTTACTTACTGCCGACTCATTAGAAGTCTGTGGTATTCATCTCACATTATTTTGTGATAAGTACCCCGTGGCAGTTCTAGGAGTGGTACCCACCGTACTGCGATGCATTTGTATGTGCTCCACATACACTCAAATGACTACATGACTTGCGGTTTCGCAGAGCTCCCCCTAATTCCTAGGGTTGATTTTGGTCGGGAGTGACATTTTTCAGAACAAAAAAATGTAAGAAACTGTATTTTTGGACTTTGTTTGTCCCTATTTATTCCGTATTTAGTTCAAAACTTACGAAATTATTCTCTATTTCGCCAATACTCCGCCATGACGGCGCTGTTAGTCGGAGCTGTTCTCAACAGCCTTGGCTGCCTGAACTTCGGGGGAGGAGTCCTCAGTAAATGCCTCACTGAGCTGCTTAATTGAAGAAATTTCAGTTATGGAAACACTTTTACTTATCATCATTTATTTGAATACTACATGTAATATTTGATGATAAATTCATCGTACAGTATATTTGAGTAGATGATTGACACATTCTTACCAAATTTAGCCTCCCCCCAAATGAAATGTAAATTATATGTACTTCTGCGTTTTCAAAACACTTATTTTATTTCTAAGGTATGAGAAAAACTACAGTGGTGTGATAGTGTACTATATTTGTTTGTGAATGGTATTAAAAGGCAAAGTTAGTCTATTTAATAAAACACATATGCACATCCAAGCCTACACCAAACCTTACACTCACATGCACACACCCACACCCAAAAGAGCCACTTAAACCTTTTTTTTTTTTTTTTTTTTTTTACTTTGTAGATTGAATGACAAGTGACAATTTAAGATAGTATAATTATAATGCAGGAGTTTTAGGGGGGCATTACCATGACTACCTTCTGAACCTCTGCCATGGCGCGGCACTTGGACACCCAGTTGCGAAACGCTGCAGACGCCGCGCTCGCATGACTCAGTTTTTTGACTTTCCAATGTTGGCAGGTATGCAAGTCTAGAAGTAATGCAAAAATTCAGTTAATGATACATGTATTTTGCAGTATTGAAGAGTTAAACTTTTGATCTTGATACAAAAATATTTACCTCAGAAATTTTCAGCTGTTTAGCTATTGCCTTCGTCAGCGATGTGACCCGATTTGACCTGACATAATGGTTGATAAAACCAGGTCATCAAGGACAAACAACAAAAGGATTGTGCCAGAAATCATATATGTACATAGGAAAAACTGAGTGCTCCTTGAGAACTAGATTTCTTGAACATTGATGCCCTAGCTCCACTTCTTCTGAGGTGTCCCAACACATTCCCATTGAGTCCCCTGACCATCACATGGACATTAGTAAATTACGGGTGTTGGATAGGGAACCTCTACTTCGAAAGGGGCGTGAAGGAAACTATCTCCATCAGGGCCCTCAAACCTCTCGACAGAGAGGGGGTGCTACAAACTTCCAAATGTCTATGATCCGGTTAATCGACCATTACGTCAGAAAGGTCAAATCGGGTCACATCGCTGACGAAGGCTGTAGCTGAACAGCTGAAAATTTTGGAGGTAAATATTTTTGTATTGAGATCAAAAGGTTATCTCTTCAACATGTTATGACCAATGCGGATGAACTTTCATGATCATATTTTGTATATTACATGTGGTATCATATCACAAAGTTATTGCTTATCTCTTCTACATGTACCTTGTTATCCTGGAGCTTCTTCTGTTTTTACATAATCTCTTTCATTTCCTAGAATGATAGGCCTGGGCCAAAGAGTTCAGTACCTGGAATACATGGCAAGGCAGGGACCTCATTTGTCTGTCAGCATGATGGATTAGTGTACAGTACAGGAAGAGATGGTACATATCGTCAGTATTATATTACAGATGGAGGAGAGATCAGATTGGAAAATACACACAAGGTAATACAGTGAAACCTGTCTATAAAGACCACTCAAGGGAGACAAGAAAAGCGGTCTTTATAAGGGAGACCATCCAAATTCATCGACCATTCAGAATGCATCCGGAATGGGGTCATCAAGCATTCCAGAATGGGTCGGGAATATCCCCATTCTAGTCGCGTTCTCAAATTTCCGGCCGATCGGCGTCTTTTGTGTTGCCGAACAAAGGGGCATTCTGAAAGCATTCTGGAAGCATTCTGGAAGCATTCTGGAAATGTCCCTTTGTTGTCGACATGGCATGGTCCCAGAATGCGGTGATTAAAAATCATGAACGGGACGGCCAAGGATGCGCAGCGCGATCGAAGGTGCTTCATTTATTGCGATATCGATCATGCCGGCATGATACATGTATAATCTCATTTCAAAGTATTTCCCTTTCTTTGACTGTAAGGCTCGGAAGAATTATTTTTCAAGATT
This sequence comes from Heliocidaris erythrogramma, assembly GCA_025617745.1. Lineage (NCBI taxonomy): Eukaryota > Metazoa > Echinodermata > Echinoidea > Camarodonta > Echinometridae > Heliocidaris > Heliocidaris erythrogramma. The sequence goes on from CM046868.1 coordinate 36,240,225, forward strand.
CAAGTTGATGCCAAATATAGTGAATTCGCTTTATTTATGAATATTGTAAGCGACGGTCACCGACAGCTTCGACCGTTAGATGAAAAAGGAATACGATTTCCAGATTGAACGAAGTGATGATCGCCGGGTGAAAGAATGCGCATTATTTCTTCCGATATTAGGACGCAACAAGTAGCTGATTTTTGTTTTTAATGACATGTATGGATCGCAAGAATTATGCGGAAGTTTAATGGTGAAAGAAATTGAAGCTCATCATATGAAATAAAGTAATGATCGTCAGATGAAATTAAATTACACTCGCTAGATGATACAGATTTACGATCGCCCAAATAAATAATATTAATATTACTACAGTATAAACAGATGAAAAAAGAATACGATTGCCAGATTGAACGAAGTGATGATCGCCGGGTGAAAAAATGCGCTTTATTTCTTCCGATATTAGGACGCAACAAATAGCTGATTTTTGTTTTTAATGACATGTATGGATCGCAAGAATTATGCGGAAGTTTAATGGTGAAAGAAATTGAAGCTCATCATATGAAATAAAGTAATGATCGTCAGATGAAATTAAATTACACTCGCTAGATGATACAGATTTGGACGATTGTCCAATGAAATAATAATATTACTACAGTATAGACAGATGAAATAAATTACGGCCGATATATATATTTTTGTTGCCCTTAAATAAATTCACTGATGAGAATGATCAATACATGGAAAATGCACGATATGATTGATAATATTAACAAATGATAATCAGTTTTGAGCGCCAAATGCGCTTTACATTTCTTCCGATATTAGGACGCAACAAATAGCTGATTTTTGTTTTTAATGACATGTATGGATCGCAAGAATTATGCGGAAGTTTAATGGTGAAAGAAATTGAAGCTCATCATATGAAATAAAGTAATGATCGTCAGATGAAATTAAATTACACTCGCTAGATGATACAGATTTGGACGATTGCCCAAAGAAATTTATATTATTAATATTACTACAGTATAGACAGATGAAATAAATGACGGACGATATATATTTGTGTTGCCCTTAAATAAATTCACTGATGAGAATGATCAATACATGAAAAATGCACGATATGATTGATAATAATTATTAACAAATGATAATCAGTTTTGCGCACCAAATGCGCTTTATTTCTTCCGATATTAAGATGGCAATGCATTTTTAAGGACATGTATGGATCGCAAGAATTATTGCGGAAGTTTAACGTATGTATATATTTTTATACTATATTTATGGTGACAACCCGTCTATTTATAATGAAACAATGTAAACGAAAGACGCCAGAATAGAGCGGCGACCGCGAGGTGAAAGAGGAGATCACCAGATAAAATAATTGATAGTCCGAAATATGAAATAGAGTTAATTCTTTTGAAGGTTCATACTTTTTCCGAATCTTTTATATTTTTAGCACACCGCTTGAGCGTAAGATAGAGGGCAAACACTGTGAGAGCGGAATAGAAACATGGAGAGGAGAGAAATAAAATGGAATCGTGTCAACGTGACAGATAGAAAGAGAATAAAATGACAAATTAAAGAGAAACATCGGAAAAGTTGAAGGAAAAGTTGAATGAAAAGCTGACAGAATAAAAGCCATAAGAAAAGGGTGATTATTCTTGATAAAAACACGATAGAGTTTTTAGCACCCTTAAAATTGCAAGAGGCATCGGCTATCAACAAATTCCAAAAAAGTAAATGAATGAACTCAACTCATTTTAACGATATTTCTCTCCTTGCTTTTGCATGATCCCCTCTTTCTGAGCTCATTTTACCCTTTTTCTATAGCTCCATCAATCCGTCAATACAACGCGACTTTATGTAACTCCCCCCCCCCCCCCTCTCTTTACTTTTTACAAATTATTTCGGGGAAAAGGCTTGTTTGATCTACCCGCGCGCGCGCATACTATTTATAAATAACCGCAGTGATATCAACAACTTGCCAGACAATGGCTCCCAAGAGTCTCTCAATGTCATTGACCCAGTTAATGATTTATGACCTGCTGTGATTTTTTTTTTCATGCTAGCCTATGCGATATGCGCCGGGCTTTCTGGCAAGTATACTAATTGCGTTACGTAAACTATGGAGACAATACGGACAATGGGCGAGGGCGTTAGCCCAAGCGAGTATCATTGCTGGTGAACTCATCATTATTCATATATGTTTTAAATATCGAATGTGAGAGGAGGGTATGCCATGCATGATTCATAAACTAGCCTTATTTGGTGATCGACCTCCTTTTATTCAACCAATCAAATATTTTCAAGTTCCGATTTTTTCCGTCTTGTACTAGTACAAAATTCATAATACGCTACAACGCCCTATTTTGTTGGAGTGGCTTAATATAGTCTGTATGCAAGTATGTAATAATTTACTCCACTGTTGCTGTATCGAAGTTTGTATCCAGTATCACATCTTATTTTTAACTAATCATAATAACGCATTATTCTAGACTACGGTACATTCTTTCCAACTGGGTGTTGTGGTGTATATCTCTTCCTACCCTCAGTGGGTGTAGGTTGGCTAATAAAAATACACTTTATTTTGTGACATATTGCCTGTACATATGTTCATTATTCCCAGTACGTATTCTTTGTATTTTTCTTATGCCAGATATTGCCGTTTTATTTATGATCTCTTCCATGCCCACAGGCCACAGGAGGGGCCGTCAGAAATAAAATCATTGTCAATGTCATTGTACCGCATGCGTACGCCTCTAATCCAGCTATCGTGGAAGTTATACTTATAAACTCAGCCCCGGGACGTTTTGAGGGAAACCACTACTATTCCGTGCGTCTCACAATTTACATGGGCAAATGACAATGTATAGTTGTATCGTAGGGACTATTTTTTCAATCAAAATATCATATATGTCCTGCCACTTACCTAAACAGACCTTCCGCAGATCAGCTCTTCCTCAGAAATGTATAGAATCAATAAAATGTCACCTTTTTTCACTCAATTGTAATCCTCCCTCTCGTCTCTCTCGAGCGAGAATTCGAACGTATGTAAAAAAAAATATACGGACGCGCATGCGTATTGCAAACTATACATCGGCCTCCGAAATATTTTAGTACAGGATCCGGGAAATTAATAGGCTTTTTATATCATTCTCGTCGAAAAGAAAGACGACAGTTATCCGGACAGTATTGTAATTACCTAAAGCATCTTCAAATGCAGTTATGTCATATTTCATGGTATAATTTTGACATACGAGCTTGGATTTATGAGGCATCCAACCTTTCTAATGACTGCTGATCGCAGCCCGAACGCATAGCGTTCGGGCTGCCGCAGTAAAGCGGACCCAGGTTTGGGCTACTGCCGGCCTTCGCCGATTGCCCGTCTCCATAACGCGATCAGTATACTTCATTACTTGCCAGAAAGCCCGACGCATATCTGACAGACTATTTTCATGCTACTGTAGAAAGAAATTCAGCAGCATATCTCCCCTCCCATCCTCCCACCCCCTCCAAATAAAAGATAAATACGAAGACGATCTCTGTAGCCTAGTCACTGAGTTGAGGGGCACTTGCATCCTTTTTTAGGGGGGGGGGGGGGGGGGGGGGGGGGTCCTCAGAAAATTTAATGCGAATGTAGGAAGTCACAGAAAGTGGTGGATGTTTGATTTTTGTTTTGACTTTCCCTTCACTTTCCCGGTCGCTAGAGCTATATAATATAAAGATGATAATGAGTGAAATTTTATGATAATTATGATATCAAATGAATCATACAAAAAATTAAAAATGAAAAAATATTCTGCTTGACATTTGTGTTAAGAACTTATTAATATGGCCATTGAATTTCGGCGAAATAATATCACAATATCAAATTCCATTGAAAGAGAAAAGAACCAAACAAATACGAAATCACCCCACTCAAGAATTGACAAGCTAAGCTTATTTCACAGACGTATTTTTATGTTTCCATAATTTCATCATTTTCTCTGCATCACTGGAATCACGCGGCAGCAGCCCGAATGCATGCGTATAGTGTTCCAATTCCGGGGCCACCTGTCATCATGACTGTAAACCATTTTCAAACATCGTTGATGAAATTCACAAACACACAAATTTACATCGACACAGAATGATCAAAAGTAATAACATGTTGTGCAAGTTTTGTAAGTCGTTTAAAATATGATACGTCACTGATTTGTTTTCAGAATCATGTTGTTTTTCCCCAAAATAATATCAGACGGGTTCGCGTGTTTTTCATTTGCTTTCCGAAGTATGTCCGCGATCACTTCAAAAAGGCATCGATCGATATCGCGGCGCGCGCGGCATGAGAAAGACAGATCAGCGATCGGCCGCGCCGGCTGCGCTGGCTGAATAGCTCTTCCTTGCTGTACTGTGAACAATAGCGTGTTCTGGATTGAGTGGCGCATTCTCGGAGCATTCCGGAACATACCCATTCTGACACCATTCTAACACCATTCTGACCCCATTCCGGATGTAATCCTCCATAGCGCGGAGTTAAGTACCGCATTCTAAACGCAGGCCAGAATGGGGATGAGCAAGACAATGGATTTTTAGGGGACCATTCTGGATGCATTCTGAATGGTCGATGAATTTGGATGGTCTCCCTAAGCAGGTGGTCTTTATGTACAGGTTCCTTTAATACACATTTCAATGAGAAACAAATTCAAGGGAAACAAAAATTGTGGTCTTTATAGACAGGTGGTCTTTCTATACAGGTGGTCGCTAAAGCAGGTTTGACTGTAGAAGTGATAATAAATAATATTCTGTCCATGTAAAGCATATATCACATACTTAGCAATATCTGTGCATTTCAAACAATCTTGGGATTAAAGTGATTTGGTAACTTTGTGGAGGCTTGTTAAAATCTGAGCTGCCTGGCCTTACATGCTAACAGTGTATGTAAAATATGGTGAAAAAATGAAGCCCAGGGGGAAAAAAACACTGCAAAATCATCATATCCTTCACAAAAGTAAACATATGCAAGTGACCGGAAATGCCAGACTCATTTTCCCCATATACTCAGTGTTAGACTAAAGCGTATGGCCATACGCTTTTGTAAATGGAGTATTCAGTCATAGATATCTTAATAATAGCATTATATATATTTGAAAACCTTTCTATGCCTGGCTATTTATTTATCCTTCTGAACGTCATTATACAAGAGAGATATGAAAATTCAACAATATATTAAATCAAGCCGCCACAAAGTTACCGAATCCCTTTAATACTAGTGCTGTCATCAAATTCAGTTTTCTTTATCCACATGGTAGGTCATATTTATGACTGATGTCAACAGTTGTCGACAAGACATTATTAGTAAATTTCATGTGCAAGAACAACTTACTGCGGCTGAAGGGAGCCTATCCCGATGCAACTATCAACAATGAAATGGAGCATAACAAATATCTAGAAACACTAAAACTGCTAAAAGAAGTATTACAACACAACAAATAATTTTATGTGGAATTAATTAAGACAGATACCAAGTTTATTCCATTGGATATTTAATGTGGAATTCACACTTGAATATCATCGTAATTGTGTCGCCAGTATCAGAATCTTTGTTGACATGTCGTCTTCCCGCTAAAATGGCGTTTTGTTATTATTGACAAAAGGCTTGTTGATGACAGCACTGTTTATTACTCTGGCTTTCGCCATAATGAGGTGTTGATGCACTCAGGGAATTTCTTCTACCGGTACCCATTTACTTCACCTCGATGTAGTGCGGAGAATGTAGATTAATGTCTTGCCAAAAGACGTTATTGCTGTTTTAGGTGTGGGCTTGATCTGCTTTTTTCTGTACGTTTTTATACTGTTAATTATTTTTTATAAAGTAAGTACAGTCAAACCTGTCTATTAAGGCCACCCAAGGGAAACAGAAAAAGTGGCCAACTGTAGACAGGTGGCCTTTATAGACAGTTTTAAGGCACATATTTCTTGCTATAGGGAGGCAATATAAGTGACCACTATAGACAGGTGACCGCTATAGACAGGTGGCCACTAAGACAGGTTTGATTGTAATAGATAAAGGCTTTCCATCAGAAAGGAAGGGAATGGTAGTTCTAACAAAGAAGAAATATGGAGAAAATATCAATATCAGACATGTCATGAGTACTGTAAAAGTGGTTTCTTTCGCGTACAGATACTTTCGCGGTTTCCATCGGTGCCGACATTTTCGCGTGTGTTTAAATGCGCGGTCGGCAAAATCTGTGAATTCACAGTCGGCAAAAACTGGGGTTTTTTTGCACATGAATGAATTCTTTTGTTTTACTAGTAAACTCACCAACATACTCCAGTACAATGACCACACTGGAGTTGACCTACATTGCGCGGTATCGCTGTGTACCGCTGTGCGTACCGCTGTGCGTGGCTGTGTGTGGCATGTGGCAATGCGCGGGATCTTCGTGTGTGTGCAACATGGTGTGCAATAGCGTTGTATGTGTACAGCGTGTAAGAAGCTGTAAGCTTTGCAAGCGGCGAGTTCAAAACATTTCCTAGCATGGTTAATTTTGTGCGACTTTTCAAAACATTTTCGCGTGATGTTAAATTCGCGGTTCAATCTCAACACGCGAAAAGCGCGAAAATAAAACCACCGCGAAAGAAACCACTTTTACAGTAACACAAATATGTACACTGTATGTGTGAGGCAGAAATGTGAGGAAAAAAAGAGAGAAATTCTTCAGCCTCCCATATATGTGATACAGGCATAGTCAGGGTACCAATTATATTCATCATTTCAGTGAGGATTGTTTGATTGTTTCCTAACAGGCATACAAAGGATTTGAGTGGCTGGAAAAGCTTGTTTTCACAGAGGACGGAGATCTTCATGTACTTGGATTCCATTCAGTATGTAGAGTTACCTGTAGTCCAGAATAGTTTTATGAACTGTCTTTATAAACCCCAGCCACACCACTAAACAGACTCCAAACCATCTAATTATCAACCCTTTCAAGACAATTGCCAGTTTGTGGTTTGCCTTAGTAACTTGATTCAGAGCTCTAAAAAATAATACGGATGCATGAGTAGAAAGAGCAAAAATTCTGAACACAACTGGTCCAGTTTTGTTGCATGACCATATTGCGTTTAAAGGAGAATAAGCTTTAAAATCCTTAGATTGGCAACACATTGAGAGGTTCAAAATCATTGCTCTTTATCAAAATTGGCAATTTTATCAACTTTTCATTGTTCTAAGCATGTGTCTTGTTTTCAAAGACATTACACCTTATCAGAACCATGTAGCACTATGAAAAAGAAAAATACTATTGTTAGTAAACGAAGAAGCTTGATGGGAGGAATTTTAATTTGTAAACAAATTTTTAGGCATTTTACTCCCAGTGTTAAAGATCGCATGCTCGATCTGTAATGAAAAACACAAGTCAGAAAAAATTGGAACCAGCGGGATTCGAACCTGTTATCTACTGCTTGCCGGGCAGCGACTTAACCACCAGGCTATTCTGGTTCACGGCCAAGTCACGATGAACTAGAATCAAATAGCCAAGATCCTCTTCTTTCTGACTCATTAATATTCAAACGGTCCGCCGTAGACAATGGTTAGTAAACGAAGAAGCTTGATGGGAGGAATTTTAATTTGTAAACAAATTTTTTAGGCATTTTACTCCCAGTGTTAAAGATCGCATGCTCGATCTGTAATGAAAAACACAAGTCAGAAAAAAATGGAACCAGCGGTTGACTTGTGTTTTTCATTACAGATTGAGCATGCGATCTTTAACAATGGGAGTAAAATGTCTAAAAATTTGTTTACAAAAATACTATTGTTGCCAATTTGAAGAACAAAATGTTATCAATTTAACCCTTAAATAATTTTTGTCATGAAAGGGTCAACACAATCTTGGCCATCTGGGATAATCCAAGTTTAAAGTTTGGTCTCTTGTTGATTTGGGGTCAGTCCTGTTGGTGTGACAGGTTGTACAAAGACATTGCCCAACCTGTTAATTAATACACAAGTTTTATGTTGAGATATTATCAAGATCTGCCCGTCACTATGGGCAGGTATGCATGGTGGCATACTGTCAATACCATGTCATGCTAAGCGTAATTCATTATAGATTCTGTGTACGTATATTTATCACTCTAGCATTTCCATTATCACTGTTCTCGTTGTTCTATATGACTATACCTTAAAACCAGAAACTTTCGCGGGCATTTAATGTTCGCGAATTTCGTGAGCGGTTCAGATTCGCGAAAGTTTCATGCAGCAAAATCATTGAATTCATAATTGACATTACACTAAATTTTTGCAAAAAATCGTGAAAAATTTCTTGCTGTAAAAATAGCTGTCGGCTACGGTTCGCGATCGTTTCTGGTTTATATTATCGTGATGTTTGGATCGTAATGTAAGTGGGCCTTTATATGTAACTGATGGTGTTATCTTCCAGCCCATATTGTGAAAAACTGCCAAACCTGCCACTTATCACTGTTGAATGTTTCTTCAGTAGCAGCATCCAGGCTTTTTCAATTTTCTTATTACATCTGTTACAGCAGTTTGAAATGTCAAAGATCATTGTGTGATACATTTAGATGTATATGTTTTCAACCTAATTCATTATTATGTATCAGTTTGACTTCTGTTTTGATTATGTATGTGCATTTCCTTTAGTAATGCATGTAAACTAGACAAATTTCCATGTATGGACAATGAAACATCAAATGGAATTGAACTGAATTCAATTCTATTTTTTGGGGGTCTCTTTCCTACCATGAAGGTGAATTTTGTAGTATGGAGTACTCTGAGCAATGAAGCCTTGATTACAGTGCCTTGTGGTGGAGGTCACAGAGCGTGGGATCTGTCTCCATTAGATGATGGATCTACAAACTTTGTATGCATCAAGATGAAACAGCTCCTAGTACACAGTGTATCATCTGTTGCCTGGCAACGGCAGACCATCCTCAAGGTATCCGCTATGGCCTGAATTCACAAAGGAGGACTGTTTAAATGTAAATCTCATGGTCTACACCCTAAACGTAGACTAAATGAAGCGTATATCAGCCAGTTCATTGGGTACGAGTCCTAAAACGTGCTATGTGTATGTGTCAAGACATTTTTGACGTGAATAAAATTGATGGATATCCCATATGTTGAGAGCAGAAGTTTAGTGGAAGTCTAGTACCATCTAGAAAAGTCAAACTGTAGGTGATGATAAGAAATGTGTATTCACTTTTGTGTAAATGTTTATTTTTTCAGGAAAATGTATTGTTTGTGAATTTACCGAAATATATTAGAAACATGTATAATATATTGAAACTTAACCCCTTCCACGCCACCAGATTTTTGAGCAATTGTCAAATGAACTTTCATGAGTTGAATATTAACGTTCAATGAGTTTTTTCTTAAGCAAACTGGGCAAAGATTTATTGCATAGGAATAAACATATTGGAGGCACAAGTTTCTGTATGAGGAAGAATTTTCAAGCCATTCTGAGCCTAAACAAAATGTTCAACACTCACATTTTTCCCTCCTCTTGCCCTCCCTCCTCTGTTTGTATCTCTGCCTCTCCTCTCTGCCTCCTCTCTCTCCCTCCTCTCTCTACCTGTCCCTCTCTCTCTCCCTGTCCCTCTCTCTCTCCCTGTCCCTCTCTCCCTCCCCTCTCCCCTCTGTTTGTCTCTGTGTCTCTCCCTCCCTCCCTCCTCTCTCTCCCTCTGTCTCTCTCACTCATCTCTTTCTCCCTCTCTGTCTCTCCCTTCTCTCTCTCTCTCTGTCTCTCTGTCCCTCCTCTCTGTCTCTCTCACTCATCTCTTTCTCCCTCTCTGTCTCCCTTCTCTCTCTCTCCCTGTCCCTCTCTCTACCTGTCCCTCTCTCTCTCCCTGTCCCTCTCTCCCTCCCCTCCCCTCTATTTGTCTCTGTGTCTCTCCCTCCCTCCCTCCTCTCTCTCCCTCTGTCTCTCTCACTCATCTCTTTCTCCCTCTCTGTCTCTCCCTCCTCTCTCTCTGTCTGTCTCTCTGTCCCTCCTCTCTGTCTCTCTCACTCATCTCTCCCTCCTCTCTCTCTCTCTCCCTGTCCCTCTCTCCCTCCCCTCCCCTCTGTTTGTCTCTGTGTCTCTCCCTCCCTCCCTCCTCTCTCTCCCTCTGTCTCTCTCACGCATCTCTTTCTCCCTCTCTGTCTCTCCCTCCTCTCTCTCTGTCTGTCTCTCTGTCCCTCCTCTCTGTCTCTCTCACTCATCTCTCCCTCCTCTCTGTCTGTCTGTCTGTCTGTCCCTCTCTCTCTCCCCTCCCTCTCTCTCTGTCTGTCTCTCTCTCCCTCTCTGTCTCTCTCACTCATCTCTTTCTCCCTCTCTGTCTGTCTGTCTGTCTCTCTGTCCCTGTCTCTCTCCCCTCCATCCTCTCTCTGTCTGTCTCTCTGTCCGTCTCTCTGTCCCTCATCGCTGTCTCTCTCACTCATCTCTCTCTCCCCTCACACCCTCTCTCTCTCTCTGTTTATCTGTCTATGCTCCGTTTATTCAGGAAGACATCCATGGAAGGGAAATAACATGCGTCAAGTTCTTAAGAACTGTACAGATCTCAGGTAATTCAAATATTGTTCTGATTGTGAAGAAGAAAATACTACATTTGGAGATATAACTTCAGACAGTAGCAGATGGAAATGTAAAAGAAAGATTCAACTGATTGTTACTTCTGTATTGTGAATTTGCATTTTGCTGTTTCTGAATGAGGTATTCGTGTGCCCTTGGGATTGTAAATTACTCTCTCTCCTTCTCTTTCAGGCCAAGACCATCATATCTGTGTCACAGGGAGTGAAGACACAAAGGTGAACATTGTGTCCTTGTCTTGTATCCTTTTTATAATGGACAAATATATAATTTCAGGGTCATAACATTACCTCGCTATAGGGCTGCGTGCAGTTTTGAAATTTAGGCACTGCAGAAAATATTACATCCGTACCGGCACTGTAGTGTTCTGATGTTACCTAAATAAGAATAAACAACTTTTGTCATATGAGTGAAGGAATATATATATACTTCAGTAAGTTTTACAGAAGATATTTACTTTCCAGTTAGCACCAGCTCTGGATGATCAAAGATGATATAAGATGTTGGTTTGAGTTATGAACATTCAGAAGTGTTCATTATGGAGTGAATAATTTTGTATTTTTGACCAGTAAAATGTAAACAAAATCACAAAACCTCCTGAAAATTGTATACACTTATATCCACCATTCTGTACATAGTACATGTATTTTACATACCAGAAGACCTTATTGGCTAGATTTCTTTGTCTTCTGTGCTTATTTCCAGGCTAGCTGTACAATACATTCTATCAGATTATGTGTCTTAAACATTCAGTGTAAATGCTATAACGACTAAATATTTTTAAAACCTCTCTTCAAAAAGTTGAATTTGTTTTGTTTCTTTAATAAACAGCGTTGATAGGCATTGTGTTTTCAATGTCAAACTTATGGTACCTTAACCTTTGACCTCAGCGCCACCATCAGGCATAGATCCTAACACTAGTTCGGTACCGTTTGGAGATATCAAGGTTTTGCATCGTCTCCATGCGCATGTTTCCAGTGTGAGGGCACTAGCATCTTGTCAGTCATACAGCTCAGTAGACAAGACTTTGTTGTTCTCAGTTGGAGGTCGATACTCCATCAATTGCTGGAAGGTCAAGTTCAGTCAGGAGGTAATTTTGAGGGTTGAAAGGTTATACAGCCAGGCCCATAGCCAGGGGGGGGTCGGAGGGGTCGGAGGACTCCCCCCCCCCCTTCTTGGGATGAGGTCCGCTTTTTCATGAAAAAAAATCACCCCTAAATTTCCCCTCGGGAAATTGCAGCAGAAAGCATCTAGATTTTAAAATTTTCCGGACCCCCCTAGCAGGTCCGTATTGGTTATGACAAAAAGGTCCACTTTTGCCAAAAACGACCCACCCCTTTAGAAACCCTGGCTACGGGCCTGTATATGCAGGAAAGTTTGCAGTTGTTCTCGGTTGGAGGTCGATACTCCATCAATTGCTGGAAAGTCAAGTTCAGTCAGGAGGTAATTTTGAGGGTTGAAATGTTATATGCAGAAAGGTTATATGCAGTGATATGACACACTTGAGGCAATTACGTATTCAGTGGCTTTACTGATTGAAAGATTTAGAAATTGTATAGCGATCTCTGAAATGTATTGATTTCCAACCCAGATTTGTAGATGTTTCAGTCAGTTGAAACTGCTTTAACTCTTACCGTGCCAAGGGGTTTAGCGCTCTTCAAAATTTTACCAAAATGTGATCAATGCTTACTTTTCAAATGGCTGCACTTCATTAAACATCTATTGTTTCACAAAGTATTGTGTACAAAACTCGTTGGAAATTTATTACCATTTCTTATGATACCAAACATTATTCCTTTAACAACTTTATGCATAAGCATTATTGAAAATTACATTTTGAGTTTCTTTTTTGTCCATTATTTTTTGTTTTCTCATTTGTTTACTATTGTTTAATGTTGAAATAAGGTAATATCTTTTTAAAAATCTGCAATTTTTCTCTGAAAATTTCTATGTTGGCATGTAATCATAATCATATTTAGAATACTTGATTTATGCTAAAAATGTTGATATATATTCACCACCATATACGTTTCCTGTGGTTGAGCAATGAAAATGACAAGTCTGTCTGTCACATATACGTGACATTGGCACTGAAAGTGTTCAGTAAAGGAAGAAAAACAGAAAAAAATATAGAATGGTATATCTTCATTTACCATGTATTTTTAATGATACCAGGGAATGTATAGGATCATGTGATTGATCTACATGTAATCTCTAGACTTAAATGACCATTATGCCGAGTTATTTCTAAATCCCTAAAATCTTTCACCATGGCCCTATTATAAGTTTTATGAAACTGGGCCTAGGAATGGAAAGTACTGGTTTTCCTCATGCCTTAAAAAAAAAAAATCATTCACCACATTCAGAAGACTCTGGCCTGTCTCATGTATACAGTTTTACTCTCTCGTACACAGGCATCCAACATGGCCTCAGTCAAGCAGATCTGTTCAGTCCGCCATCTTGTCTCTCACTCCTCCCTCACCACAACGAGATCCAGGCAGAAGCTGAGACAGCGGGAGAAGCTGCTTGACCCCGAGACCCGGTTCCTGGGCGTGTCAGTCTGGAGGAGGGATGAGGTGGAGGGCGCGTCTTCCTTTAGTAGAAGGGCAGGTCGTGTCATGATGTGTGTTGCAAGCTCTGATGCTATCATAAGGTATTAGATAAGGATATCAGGTTCAGTACTTTGCTTTCATTTATGCATTCCACTTCCTTTCATGGAAGTGCTGGTGTCAGTGTAAACTATTGCCATACCAATATTACAAAGATACATGGATGAACATATGAAATTCTGATTATATGCCAGTACATGATAAATGGAATGTGCTATCCCCTTAATATTAAAAACCCCTAGAATTCTCATTGAAGATGCTGCTATTCTTTATATCACAATGCATGCACGTATCATACCAGTATCAACGTTGCGATAGATGTCTGTCTGACGATGTATTTCCTCTGCACATTATAGCATGTATTTCTTATTGTCAAGCCTTGTTATTGCCAAGCCTTCAGTATTTTTCATTGCCATTTCTTCTCATTGGTATAGGTTTTTCTGCTTTGATGAGGACACATGCAAGATAACTCCATTGGGCAGTAGTTACTTGCATGATTGCTGTCTCCTTTGTGTGACCTCTGTATGTTTGACCTTTGACCCCAAGGTCAAGGCAAGGGTTAAATCCAGAACGATTGTGATGACAGGTGGAACTGATGGACGCATTGTTGTGTGGGATGTGAAGGAAGCTGAGAGTGTAGCAGATAAACTTGTCATAGATGCTTCCAAATGCGATGATGAAGAGGAGGAAGATGAGATTAGTGATGATGATAGGGATATGAAAGTTGGTGTTACTGAAAAATATCAACATAACACCAGCATTGAGAATGAGTTTGGCACATTTTCAACAGCAGTAAGAGGGATGGAGATTGAGGAACCAAAGGAGACAGATATGTGGGAAAGGAGTACAGTAACTGTGGAAGCAGATCTACCTCAAACTTTTCATGGTAACAACAGACAAAGCAAAACTGCTGGCATTGAAACAATGGCTTCTAGTATAAGCACATCTGGCGCCTGTCAAAGTGCAATAGATATGGATGCAACTCAATCAGATATGCATGACATTTCTATGACACAAAGAAGAGAAAGGGGAGACAGAGGAGGAGGAGGAGGGGGTGAGGTCCAGTACTCCTATCAGGGTATATCACCAAGTGAGTCTAGTAGTGCAATAAGGCCTAGCAGATTTCCTATGGATCAGGGTCATTCCACTTCTACAGCCATCAGTCTTAGATCTGATAGAGAGAGGAATATCCCGAGTGTTTCCATGCCAACCTCAGCTGCATCATCATCTGTAGAGGCTTCAACATCTCTCTTCCAATCCAGTTTTGATGATGTTCAGATGATACACATGAGAGACAAAGAACATCTCTTGACATTGGAGGAGACGCTCATGCCATCTAGGCAGACAACAGCAGGGCAGATGACTCCTGACCTCATAGAAGGTCGTGACACAAGGTCAATAGGTCAACTGGTGTCATCATGGTCTGCTCATCAATCAGGGATCAATGCAATAGCAGTACACCATGTTAAGGGTGAGTGGTAATTTGTTTGTCTTAAGAATTTGAAGAAAAGATATCTTTAGCTACACTGTTTGAATTTATATATTTCATCTTCATCTTCTGGAGTATCATTTATTACATTATTTCATCTATATTCATCTGAGTTTGATAATATGAAGCTTAACCCAAGCCAAACATCAAAGAATGATTTATATAAAAAATGAAAGATATGTGACCCGTCACGACAAAATGAGACAGAAGTCGCTGGGCTAGAACTCGAGATAATTGGGCAAATCTTAAAAAACTTCAAATTTCGTCATTTTTTTTTCTTCGCTGATTTGAATCTTCAATGTTTCATGAATGCTCTGTAAAAAAATTGAGTCCTAAATATAACGGGAAAGGGTAGAAAAAGCAGTTTTTCTACGAGTGTTTTTTTCGGTCAACTCTTCTATTTTTTCGGACAGCTGGCTCGTGCCAGAGCGAAAAGAAAGCCATCCGCTAGGCCCCGCCCCTAGCGACGCGTGGCTTTGTTCATTGGACGTTCGCAGTCACATGATCTCTGTAAAAGAATTTGCAACAAGTACATGTACTTAATGCTCGATCGCGCTGGCTCGCTCGTGCCGTCTCGAATTGTTCTGAAGATTAAGATCAGATATTGCTTCTGTTATCATCGCATTCGTACTACTTCGGTCCCGTTATAATAAAGTACAATATTATCAATATTTCATTAATCATTATTTTTGGGAGTCTTTCTTGTTTCGTTTTGAGTGCAGGCTAAACAAAAATCTTTTTCTTCTTTCTCTGTTTCAGTTATCAGTACCTCCCCTCTCTGTCTCTTTTTCTTTACAAGTTGATTATTTTGTTACTTTGCTCAGCCTAGTATCACTTTAAAGAGAGTCTGAAAGTGAAATAAGTCCCAAGATCCCTTTGAATGGGGGGGGGGGGGGGCGGTGAACCAAATGAAATTGTGACGGCGAATGAAAATGTGTTAGAATGTGATACATGTTCAGAATGAGAGAGAGAGAGAAGAATTCACTAATCATCTGGTGAGGGTGCGTGTGAAAATAATAGACAAATTATTTAGCTCTATTAAAAGCAAAAAGAAAAAGTTGAAATTGAGAAGGTGGTAGATTTCGTAAAGCAAGACTCGACTAGCGCAGAGAATTGTTAATCGTCAGTGAAAGATCTCTTCATTACGAAGCTGGTTTAAGCCATCGCTGTTTAATCTATTGAAAGTAGAGAGGGAATAGAAAAGAGTTGGCTTTCAAAACAGAAGTAAGAAGAACTGGAAGTTTTGATAGAAGTGTTTGATTTAGGAGAGAGGATTGTCAACTAGAGTGGAGTGAAAAGATGACTTACGAACAACGAAACTGTTGATACACGATAATAATAAGGGGTAAATTCTGTAACCCTTTGAAAAGCCGAAAAGAAAATAAGCCTTTTAACCAGAAAGAAAAGTACATGTACCTGTGTAGAGATTATGAAACAAGCGCGCGATTTAGGACAAAGAGAGAGAGAGAGAAAGAGAAAATCAATAATCGTCTCTTGCTGGAGGTGACTTAATCCTTGTTAGCTCACCTGAGCCTAAGGCTCGAGTGAGCTATTGCGATGGAAATTTGTCCGTCGTCCGTCGTGCGTCGTCCGTTAACTTTTTACATTTTCATCTTCTTCTCCAAAACTCATAATCGGAATTCAACCAAACTTGGTAGGAATCATCCTTAGGGGTAGGGGATCCAAAGTTGCTAAAATGGTACATGTGGCCCCCAGGGGGGCCCAGGGGGAGGGCCCCCAATTGTAAAAGCTATGTAAATTTCAAACATCATCTCCAGAACCAGGAATAGCTCAGACTTGGTATTGTGTATGGAGATACCTCTATAGACGAAAAATGAAAGTTGTTCATGAATTTTTTTCTGGGTGGCCCTATAGGGGGTCTGTGGGGGTGTGGGGCAAGTTGTCCGCCATCCATAAACTTTTTACATTTTCAGCTTCTTCTCCAAAACCCATGATTGGAATTTAACCGAGCTTGGTAGGAAGCTCAGACTTGGTATTGTGTATAGCAGTGTTGTAGCTAGAGCATTTTTAGTGGTGGTTGCAACCTCACTGACTTTGACCTGCGTGTGGAGCATAGGTGTGGAGTGAGCGCAGCGAACTCAGCTTCACGACTATCGACCAGGGGTTCCGGGCAACGCCGCAGCGGGGGTACAGGCATGACAGGGGGCAGCGCCCCCTAAGCTTTTGCCTTATACAATATTTAAGGCCCACAATCCCAATTTCTAGATACCCAAATGACTTAAAAGAGTCACACATGAATGGCTGTAACTGAAACAAATTCGTACACTGCATTAGTTAGTAGATATCATTATAACACTGTCTACAGTACAATGTCATTATACTGAAAAAATGTGTGAAATGGATAGTGAATTAAATGCAATAAAAAAACAAACAAAATATAGCTGTGTTGTTTCATTCATTCAGCTGTACTACTTAGTACTTACTCACCTAAGTCAGCTTCACTTTCACTTTGTAACGCCTTTCCTTTTTTGTGCCCACAACTTGACCAAACCACGTAATACTAGTTAGTGGTCATATGTCATATTGACCACTGCGCGGGACTAATGCAAAAATACTACGAATTTTCTATCGCATGTACTAAAGGTATGGGGGAGGAAAAAGATATTTAAAATACTTCCTATCAAATTCAGCTCTTAAAAATCTCACTCCTACCTCAAATTGCCGCTAGGAAGAACTTCTGATATTTCCAGCAAAATCCAAAGTCAAAATCATGTCCAAAACCGAAGAAATTCCCGCAGATTTTTTTTGACGATCGCATGTTGTTTTTATTCCGCCGATGTTTTAGACTAAAATCGGCCAATAAAATTTTGTCCACAAAGGAACTCGGTATCGCGTGCAAACCATCGATCTCTACGATCGCGCATGCAGAAAATTGGGACTTTTACGCGTGTGCGAAAAGGACCGAATTTTTAATGACCAAATTTTGGAGGGGAGATGTCTGCGCTCGCGGCGATCAGGAAATGTACACAATGACCTCCAATACCCCGTTTCGCCATAATTGACGGTAAATTACGGATTTCATTTTTGAAATTACCTTTTCCAACATCGGTAAGTTGAATTTATTGTATTTCATGTATATGTTGGTGTCGGTTTTTGTAAATTAAATGCCGATTTTGAGTGAATGTTAGTGACTTTTGTGCAGTGGTATTTGAAAGTGTTGAGGTGTATGACTGCCTAGATTCTACACACGAAGTATAGTAATGACGCTTTGAGTGAATTTGACTGCCTTCGCAATAGGAAATCATCTTATTGCGAACCAACCCCACACGATATGTCCCCGGCCCCTTGGTCGCGGACGCCGCCGGAGATGCGGCCGGAGGCGTATACATAGCTAGCTAGCTATACGTTCGGATTACAATCAATTTATATTTGAATTTTCACGTTAGTTTCAGGTTATACGAGTGTATTATACTTACAAGTCAAGTCAAAAATAATATTTATGGTCAATATCAAAGCACAACAAGGTCATTTCTGCGCATTATATGTGTGTTTTGGGGCAATTAATACACATCAAGTTTGGGGAAATAGTGGTGGGCGGGAGACTGATTTTCAGCCCGAGTGCCGGGCGGAAAACGTGAGTGGTGGGCGGGCCCGCCCACCGCCGCCCACCGTAGCTACATCCCTGGTGTATAGAGATACCTCTATAGATGAAGAATGAAAGTTGTTCATGTGCTAGAGAGAACATGCACCAGATGTGAATTGATCCACCTCAGGTGAGCGTCGTGCCCCCTGGGGCTCTTGTTCTTTGAAAGGGGCAAATTCTCTACCTCTTTATAACATGGCGAAAAGAAAAGAAATTAGCTATTAGACACCAGTAGATTGTATACATTTTTTTTGGGGGTAAACTATAGAGCGGAGAGAATCGATGACTTTCAAGCTAAGACGCACGTTATATTCATCATGTTCATATTGCTAGTTAGCCAGGGGCGGATACAGGATTTTCAGAAAGGGGGGCGCACACTGAGGAACCCTCCGTTTGACGAAGGAAAAACGGCCATCTGGGGGGTCTGGGGGCATACTTTGTCACACAAAACGGGGGGGGGGGGGGGGGGGGGGGGGGGGGGGGGGGGGCACCCCCTTGCCCCCCCCCCCCCCCCCCCCCCTCTGCTAATTCTCTTATTCGTTAAAGCCGAACAGACAAAGAGTTAGCTTTCAAAATAGAATTAAAAAGAACAGTCCAAATTATGATACAGGTGAAAGATTTAGAAGGAGAGAGAGAATTGTCTGGGTGTCAATTTTTACAAAAAGCAGTTGTCATTATTATTTATTTTTTAAGCTCTAGTTCAGTAGAAGAAGCTTTTGAACATGACCATAAAAAAGCGGCCAATTCTATAACTCTTTTTAACAGCCGGAAATAAAAGAAAAATATTTTTTAAAACTCGGTTGCGATAATGAAACAAGTATCTGATTTGTTTTAAGCTTGAGTTAACTATAGAGCGGGGAGAAACGATGGACTTTCAAGCTAAGATGCAGTTTGTCTTCGTCATGTTCATACCGCCAGTCAACATGATGATAATTAGCGGCCAAATCTCTTATTCGTTAAAAAAGAAAGAGTTAGCTTTCAAAATAGAATTAAGAAGAACAGTCGAAATTATGATACAGGTGAAAGATTTAGAAGGAGAGAGAGAATTGTTTGGGCGTTAATTAAAAAAAAAATTAAAGCTCTATTAACTATAGAGCGGTGCTAAGAAGCAGTTTATCTTTATCCTGCTGTTGAACATGGGGAATTGATGATAAAAGAAATGAAGCTTTTTAACCATACAGAAAAGGACCTGTGTGGAGATTATGACACAAGCTCGTGATTGAGAAGCAGGGACCGCGGAACCGGGGGCTGGGGGCTGCAGCCCCCCCCACTTTTTTCAGTAAACACGTGCAAACGTATGGCAGTGCAAAAATGTGGTTATACACGCAGCCCCCCCCCCCCCCCCCCCCACTTAGCCCCTCCACTCAAGACGTTCCGCGGCCCCTGAGAAGGACAATGAGAGAGAAGAAAAATCAATCGTCTCGCGAAGGCAGGATGTGACTTAATCCTTGTTCTTTGAAAGGGGCGAATTCTATACCTCTTTGACATGGCGAAAAGAAAAGAAAGACGCTTTTATAAACATTTTTTAAAGGTAGAACTAACTAGAGCAGGATACAATTTCTTTATTATGATTCTGTTTCATTCCATCGTTGTTTAATCTGGTAATAAGTAAAGAGCGAACCGAAAAGAGAGTTAGCTTTCAAAAGAAAGAAATAAAACTGTCGAGATTATGAAACAGGTGCGTGATGTAGAAGGAGAGAGAGAAAATCAATAATCGTGTGTTAATTCTTCAGCTTAAGAAAGCGGCGATTTCTATTGCTCTTTCACAAGACGAAAAGTAAAAAAAGTAAGCTTCATATGCAGACATCAACGATCTCTGTCAATATTATTGTTGGTAAAGACTAGTCTAATCAGTAAATTTGCCAAAATTGAATGACTTTGCGACAATCGAATCCAAGCTATAAAAAGAGAGCAAATAACATTGAAAGAAATCTAGTTTACATGATTAATTTAGAAAAAAATATAATGACATAAAAACCTCTGAAAGTTTGAACTATAATCTAATACATTTCCCCGCACAAAATGACAGACTTATAAACCTTTTGACTATAGCTAGGTTAATCAACCCTTTAAGAAAATCATACCGGCATAGGAAAGGCTCAACGAAAAAAGTATGAAGTTCATGCGGGAATCTTTTTCAGTGCCGTGAAACTACTTGATTTGTTACCCTTTAAAGCGTTAGAATTCATGGCTTAAATGAATTAAAATTCATTTTTTCATGAGAAGCGATCCTAAAGAAACATAAGGACTAGTTTTTATTAGAATTAATAAACGGTTGCTAAGGGTTTTATCCAAATCTAGTTGACATTACAAACGGAAAATGCTGCATGACTGCAAAACGGAAGTCAAACTTTGGAAGCGTTTTTCTCGAAGAAATACTTTGCCACAGCCCTACTTTACTCAAGATTCAAAAGCTATTATCTCCACTAGTACTCACTCTCTAGAGTTGAACTATATACCAAATTAAAACTTATGAAACGGAGAATAATAATCAATAATAAAATGCAATTTCAAAAAATGCGGCTTCTGTCTCATTTTGACGTGACAGGTCACATATGTGGAGGGATGCAATGTGTACATGTGGGCAAGGTTTGTCCGATACGTTACCAAATGTTATGGTATTGAAGTATGGAATCGTAAATATGAATTGACTTGAAAATATCATTTTACTTCATATTTTGTCTGATTCAAGTGCTTGTAGGGCTATCAGCTTGATACAGTAATCAGATAGTACAGTTTTATATATGGTTGGTAACGTATGGGACACAAAATATCTTGGACTTGCCCATGCATTTTGATCCCTTTTTTTTAACATGTAATTTGATGATGATAGAAGTATTCCCATTTGTCCAAAAAATGAATGCTTTGTAGAGGACTTTGAAATCCACATACTGGGGGATGTTTCATAAAGCTGTTCATAAAGTTACATATGACTTTACAAACGAATTGAATATGAAGTGCAAGATAGGATGCCCAAAGTTTTTCCGGATGTTTTAAAAAGTATTTCCAATAACCTCAATTAAATTATGGCAAAAAATATACTTTGAATTATTATAAGAATTCAATGTTAATCTACATCTGCACAGTTCAACTTTAGTTTATGCAGCAACGATTGAGCATCCCATTTGGCTTGTCATATTTAAATCATTCGTAAAGTCATATGTAACTTTACGAACAGCTTTATGAAACACCCCCCAGGTATGTTAATGGTCTCAAATATCAATTTATTGACTCTTTCAATCTTGTTTCTTTCCTTCTAGATAACAAGTGGGTGGTTGCTAGTGGTGGTGATGATGATGCTATTACAGTAACCCTCTTGAATCTCGGCTCCTTGATCTGTAACCGGGATGAGGTGACGATGGGTGTAGTCCTTGACCTGTACAAGATACCCACAGCTCATGCTACTCAAGTCACTGGTAGGTCTGCGGCATGAAGCATGTTAACCAATTCAATACAATATGAGATTATGATAACGCACCCCTCTAGTTAATTGTTCTGCATGCACTGGTGCAAATCCATTCTGAAATTCGGGGGGGTCATCACATGATTTAACTTTTGTACCCTGACTAAAAAATTTATAAAAATTTTCTGACGACCCCCCCCCCCCCAAAAAAAAGGTTATCACATTTTTCGGGTCTACATACCTGCCAACTCCTCCGTTTTAGACAGAGTTTCTCAGTTTTTCAAATTTTTAAGAGGCCAAAAAACGGAGTACTCCGTTTTTCTGTTTCCCAGAAAAAAAAAAAACTCGAGCTAAAAAACAACTATTTGCAATTGCGCAAGAACAAATCAAGCACCACCGAATACAAGCCACTCGAGACAGGCTCCGCCATGCATATTGTTCATGCACAGCGCGCATAAATTCCCTTACGAGCTCTCGCCAAGTATCTGTAAGTCGCTCCCCGAGCTGCTCTCGGAGATGTGTGTGTGTTTTGTATGGTGAGTAGGCGAATATCGCGGCAGATTTTTATAGCGCACATGTGACAATCCATCACGTAGCGAAACGGAGCGAGACTGGTATACTGTTTTCATCACGAGTGGGTAATGCACATAACCAAACATCGCGTGTGATACGTGGCAACATTCAAACAGACTGGTGATGGTGTTCAACGTTACTTGTGCACTACTGTGTATCGGTATGTACACCCGATATATTATCCCATTCAGTGCAATCACGTGTGTGCCATCGCTGTGTGCATACATACACGCAATGAGTGCTGATCGAATCGTGAATGTTTTGTACGAAATGCTCGCTGTGTGTGAAGTTTGTTCGTTGTGAATAACTCTGGAAATTTTTGGAATTGAGTAGTTTTGTCGTTCTTCATCAAGTTTTTCATCATGAGGAAAGGAATAACAAGTTTCCATGTTCAGAAGTACAAGACAGAATATCGGGAGAAGTTTCCGTGCATAACTCGATCTACGAAGGGGGGCATCCATGCAGACCAGCACATTGAGTGCTTTGACTCGTAAGCTGTCTATGGAGAGCAAAGACATAAAATGCTACTCTGCCACTTATTGCCTCGCCCACCGGAGGTGAAGGCGAGACTAAGGGATCCAAATGTCGTCCGTCCGTCGTCCGTCCGTCACAAACGTTATGACAGATAACTTTGCAACCGTCACTCACTTTTCAACCAAACTTGGGTTGTAGATGCACTGAGGGGACCTGCATGTTATGGTGCTGTTGGAGGTCACATGATCAAAGGTCATTTCAGGTCAAACGTTAAAGTTTACCTGCAAGACTCTCTTATGACAGATAACTTTGCAACCGTCACTCACTTTTCAACCGTCTCTCACTTTTCAACCAAACTTGGGTTGTAGATGCACTGAGGGGACCTGCATGTTGTGGTGCCATTGGAGGTCACATGATAAGGTCAAAGGTCATTTCAGGTCAAACATTATAGTTTACCCGCAAGACTCTCTTATGACATAACTTTGTAAACGTCACTTTCCAAACAGTAATGTAGATATATGCAAGCATAACTTATGCAGATTTATGCACTTGGGGGACCTGTTGCATGGCAACAGAGATCATGATATTTCTAGTTATCGCATGTGGGTGAGACACATTATTGCTAATGCCTTGTTTGAATACAAAATTGTGTTTTTTCTATCAGGTATCCAGTTCATTGCACCAGAACATACTTTCCTATCAGTATCTGTAGACCAGAGATTGAATCGATGGAGTCTGAAGCTGTCTGCAGATTTCCTGAAGATAAAAGAGGTAATTTTAGTAATAACTATTTACAGTAATGTTGTTTAATATCAGCCCATTTTGTATGGTGTGGAGTAAGGGCGTATATTGAAGTTAACCAATTTCCTTTGCTGTATGCTTGGTCTAAGGGAATAAAAATGATACAGGGCCAGTGGATGTACTGGTACATTTATAGAAATATGCATTAAAAATTTGTTCCTTTCTTTTTCTACCTCAATACAACTCACTTAAATCTGTACTAATTCGTTTAAATTGTCAACAGTGATAAGTTGTCATTCTGCAGCCGAATTACAGAAGATATCACAAATAAGATTGTTGACATCAAGTGGATTACCTTTAAAAATTATTGTAAGATCGACTCTACTCCTACAAGTCCAAGGCATGAAGCCTTGTAGGGTACCTCTTTTCTTTGAGTTGTAATGCTTTCCAGCATGGCTTAGAAGAGTAATACATGTATGTCCATTTCTTGGGTCATGTCTATAGGTGGCAATGGTGTCATCAAGCTTTGTTCATGTCTCTGATGTTGCTGGACTGGATATATGGAATGACAGGTAGGTACATGTAGATGTAAAGTCATATCGGGCGGTGGCAGTGGCATAATCTGCCTCTCCACTGGCTCAGAGACTGCCAAAATAATGCAGCCTCTTTAGGGTTAAGCATAAAGACTTGTTCCCATGATACATCCCCTTACATGAACCTCCGCGATACACTATGTACAGA
Source organism: Heliocidaris erythrogramma (assembly GCA_025617745.1). Classification (NCBI taxonomy): domain Eukaryota; kingdom Metazoa; phylum Echinodermata; class Echinoidea; order Camarodonta; family Echinometridae; genus Heliocidaris; species Heliocidaris erythrogramma. The sequence continues at coordinate 36,264,406 of CM046868.1, forward strand.
TCAGTGGCTATGTGTAGAGGCCTGCTATGGCAGCTATTTTTTACGACCCATATGAGTTTGTCATTCCAGTTCATGTGAAGTGGCTGAATTTCAGTTCGGGTTTCCTGCCTTTCTTGGGCAGGTGGTTATGAGATTAATTTAGTTTGCATACTTTCTTCTGTTGACTTGTAGTTAAAGGGTCCGAGGTAGGTTTTAGATTTTCATTTTGGTGAAAAATTTAGCACTACTCAGTAATAATGTGGCATTGTTTAGTGTTCATATCTAAAAAAAAGTCTTGCATTTGCACTTATCTTAGTAATCCATCTCTTGAATTTATCTGATGGCTTATACATGATCACATATTGATAATTTGCAATCTTTGAAAGTAAACTTGGCTTGCATGTATATCATGGAATGAGACATTTAAGAACAATTGTCGAAGTGTTTGATTTGATCCCCTCTGGTTTGTTTCTGTCAGATCAACAAGTGGGCAGTATGCAGTCATCTGTGGCCAGGGCCTCCAACTTAGCTCTTTCTCAACTGATGAAGATGTCGTCAGATGAAACAGGACATTGCTGTGTTGTGTCCATAGTTCAGATGCCTCAGAATGATCTAGGAAAATCCTCAGATGGACAAAATTAACAAAGCTATGAAGAAATGCCTCAACATGTCCCATAGTGTTATTGATTAGATCTTCCAAGAGAGACTTTGTTATGGGCATATTAAGCGAAATGTGGACAAGATGCCTTCATAAATTTGTGTTAGAAGGGAGAACCAAGGGTGACAGATCCAGGGGAAGGCCTACAAAGAGATATTGCCTAAACATGAACTGTAAGAATAGAAACTTGAACTATCTGATTGATAGCCACCCCACGCACATGTAGGATGTCATCAACTGAAATGGCATGAAATCATGAAGCATATGCCACCACTCAATCCTGTGTTGGAGAAAAAGGCAAGGATCAGGTAGGTCTCTTCCTAACTCACACTGCTTCGATTCTGCTCTGGCTGTACTTTGGATCTACATGTACTCGAGGTCTACTCTTGGCTCTACTGGTTCCATGCTACCTGAAGTGTTCTCTACAGAAATTTGTTTGGGCTTAGTTCAAATTATGTCCAATAGCCTTGCAGCATCGCAATGGGGACTGGTATGGGAAGGGCCAAAGTACTTTTGCATGTTGAAAGTATGCTTTGACATAATCATTACCCTTCTCAACACTCTTGTCTGGGAAAACTTTTCCTTTGTCCCCACACTTGGCATTACCACCTAGTGTGTTTATGTAATGGTTAAAGAACTGTTTCTTTCCCACTTGAAGTTCTGTTGCAGTTTTATCTACGCTCTACTTCAGTTCTACCAAGATTATAGTCCAGTAGTAATTTGGCTCTGATAAAGAGTCACTCACTGCCCTGTTCACTGCATCAAATTCTTTGATAACATACACATCGAGGTGAATCTGAACCTTCATGTAGTGATGAAAAGCAAGCTTCCTTTTTCATATTGGCCATGGAATTGAATTGAATTGAAAGCAGCATCACATGTCAAGTCTGTCTTGTTCTACTTCCTGTAAATATCATTGCTTTCTAGTAGGAATGGGGGGGGGGGGGGGGAGCAGATGGGGTGTTGATACTGCACAATTTGAGAACAAGGACCCTAGAGCTCCGCTATTCCAACCCAATCCAATTCAATCCAGAAGCGCTAATACCTAGTTGCTTTATAATCAAAGAAGCTGGTGAGACTGAGAAAACACTGTTCGTGCGGTCCATGATTCATTAGGTAAAGACTGGAGTGGTGACAAGTTGTATGCAATTTTGAATACATGGAGGTATGATTTAAGCTGGGTTTTGAAAGTAGACAGCAGATCACAAGTGCAAAGGTACTGAGGGATACTGTTCCACCACCTAGTGCAGAAGAAGCGAATGAACTGTTGCCCAGCAGAGAGTGTGATTGTAAATGAACTTGTTTTTAATAATAATAATAATAATAATACATGTGACTTGTATAGCGCACTTTCCATCCTGATTAGATGCTCAAGGCGCTCCAGAGCAAATTAATACACAAAGAATGAGAAGTAAAAATTATTAACACTGGAAGAATAATGAATGTCTGTCAAAAGGCACTCTTATAAAGATATACGTTTTTAGATTGCGCTTGAAGGAAGCCACTGATGTCAAAGTTTTCAGGTTCTGTGGAAGTGAATTCCACAGAGTTGGCCCCGAATGAGCAAATGCACGATCCCCCACGATTTCTTTGAAATTGGAACTTGCAAAAGATGAGAAGTTGAAGATCTCAAGGTTCGTAGAGGTTGGTATTTGTGTATTAAAGCCTTATTATAACTAGGGGACGTTCCATTGACGATGTGGAAAACCAAAAGAAGAATTTTGAAAGCAATGCGTTCCTTCAGGGGCAACCAATGAAGCTCTTTCAGGATAGGTGATGTGGCTGCGCTTGCTGGAACAGGTTACAATTGCGCGCAGCTGCGTTTTGAAGTTTCTGCAGTTTACCAGTTAGAGAATCTGGTAAGTTGTACAGAAGAGCATTACCAAAATCAAATCGTGCAGAAATAAGCGAGTGCACTTGTTTCTGGGTTGCTGAGCGAGTGAGATATTTTCTAATAAAACCAATGTTCACTGAGGATAAGATATTGATCAAAGGAAAATAAACATACAGTATATGAATGTTAACTCTGCATTCATGATCAAAATCACAATAATGCACAATAAGTATGCAAACAGAATAGATCGTAATATGATTGATATCATTTTGCCACAGGCTGCCTAAATTACAGCGTACTATATGAAACGTTCCAAGAGGATGAGGCTTCATCCTATTTCCTCCTTTTCTTCAGTTTATTGTTGCATTGTTTGTCAGTGGTTATAACCTCCCTAAAGTCTACACATGTTGTATACTCTAACCCCTTCCTCCTCCCATGTAGTGTGTTGAATTTGATATGAATCCTTGAAGTCCCTGGTTGAACAAGGTTAATGATTTTAAACAAAATTCTTCTTTTTTGGAAGGGGCAGAACCATGGTAAATTTACTGGAGAAGTTTAAAGTTTTATTAACAGCATAGGTACATGATATTTACAAATATACATGTTAATGCATACACGTATTATACTACTAAACACGAATGAGATTACAAGGACGAAGAAGGTGTGTCCACACAGTTGAATGAGATCACAGATAGAGTTACAGCTAAGCACTTGTCTTTTAAAGTATTCCGCTTTTATATAGCGCCTAATTTATCTGTGATGTCTCTAAGCTCTTTACAGAATGTTATTACCCCGGTCATTGAATTCTGGCTTGCCCGCACACAATGTATGCACATTCTCCACTCCCTGGGGAGTATTCCAGCAATGGGCCGTGGGGCTCACATTGCTAAGCAAACAATATTCACTTTCGCAACCTACAGGGTACCCATTTAACACCTGGGTGGAGAGTGGCAAATGTAGATTAACGCCTTTGAAGTAGGTTTGGATTTCCCACAACATATATGTGCTTTCCAAACTCTAAAAGCATTCTTGTATGGAGGAAAAGAATCAGACAGCTCTGGGCCCTGTTTCATAAAGCTTGTCATCAATGACAAGTTGCAATAAGTGTTATAAGCTACTGAAATCCTTGCATCTGATTGGCTGAGAGCAAATTTGTCGGTCAAAATCACTGACAAGACACTTGATGAAACGCCCCCCTTTATTACATAATGTTGAGACATTATTACAGTGAAAGATATTCGATTATGATGGTAGTTATTTTTTGCCGAACCTGATGTATACAAAGAATGTGCACGTATTTGATTTAACCTGATACAACAGAGCATACGTGTATTTAATTCCAAAATTACAAGAATTAAAATAGAATATTTTGACTGGGCACTTGTGGTCATTAATGGTGATTGTTTCATTGCATAGAATAATCTATCATGATAGCAGTAGATGAAATACAATAATCGGGACTAATCGGAAAGGGGTTAAAACTACTATATGTGATGCTTTCTAGGCTGTATCTCGAAAAGATCTACATGTTAAGGCATGGGATTGTTCTCAATCACTTCTGTTTATATTGACAGCTAGGAACATCAAAGAATCAAGGCATTTCAATCATTCAGTTGTACATCATTTCATTTCTTATACATGTATTCATAATGAAGAAAAGCATGAAAAGCATCTACATCACACTGGGAAATAGAATTTATTCAAACTGTTTGAATACAGTATCGTAAAGCAGAGTGAATAGGAACATGAGGGTGATTAAGAACAAATAATTTTTAAAAGGGTGTTTTACTGTATATGTAAGTCTATTTCCCAGTCATGATGTAGAAACTATTGATTGTTTTATTCATGATGAATAAAATTATTTTTTGCTTTTGATAACTTATATATAAACAAAACACAACATGTAGCAGCAATGAATGTGATATGTCCTTTAATTGTAGTAAATAGTGTATGTATAATACGCGCTGTGATTAGTTAGATTCGCATTACGTGACGTGCAAAAACTTTGTTATAGTGCATGATTATGCACTATAACTTTGATTTTTGCACAGGCCTAATACACAATAACAGTTATAGATCTAGGGGTCTATTTACTATAACAATTAGTGCATGTTCTATTTATGCACCATTACTGGACTATATGAACTCCAAATACTAAATTATCCCTCGTGCAGATCTATTTCACTTTGGCCTGCGACCTCGGTGAACCAAAACTGCACTCGAGATAATTTGGTATTTGTCGTGCACATAATCCAGTAAAGTGCATGATAGACCATGCACTATTTAAATATTATTTGATTTCTATTATTTTTCCACAAAATTTTATAATTAGATAACTTCAATTTAGAAAGAGTATAGTGATTGAAAATCAATTTCGTCATCAGAAATGTAAACTATACATTGAATTTCCAATCCATGAAAGTATTGGTAAGTGCAAAAATAATGAAATACAGTGTAATCATGTATAAACCTGATACGGATGTAGACAACTTCAGAAGGATCTGGACAAGCCTGGCCCCGGGGCAGGGCTGAATTAGCATGGGGGGGGGGGGTTCATTAATTGCAAATCAGTGGCGGATCCATGCAGGGGCGCCAAGGGCACGTGCCCCCCTTTAATTTTTGTTTTGTGATTTTTACCGTGGGAGGAGGGATACTCCCCTCCCACACCCTCTGCTCCCTTGCTGCTGGTGCCCCCCCCATTTCAAATTCCTGGGTCCGCCACTGCAAATGCTGAGTTTTTTATTCAGTGTGGAGTTTTAGACACTTTTTTTTTCCGATTGCTTGATATGAATATGTAAAGGAGTTACTAAATTGGTAATATATGAAAATTTCATGATGTAAAATTCTCTTTATTAAAACATAACGTACACTGTATATAGCTATTTAGAATTTGATGTGATGCCAGCACTTATCATCTTGCAACTTAATCACTGTGTGATGCCGACTTTGTAATAATTTTGGGCCAGAGTTAGTCTAATGCCTTTCTGAAAAGCCATAGTACTTTTTCCACTGCCTAAAAAGAAATGTAGACCAAAAATGGTGGGCATAATTAAATGAATATATCATGACTCGGGATCTAAATCATGTTTTAACTTTTGTCGGCTTATTTCTCCTCTTTTGAAGTGTGAAAAAGATTTGTTGACTGCTTACAATAATGATTTATCTTGCTATTTCATAACCAAAATCAGAGATATGTAATAAATGATATTTTGGAGTTTTCCAAAAACTGTACATGGGCTATAAAAATGTTTGAATTCTGAACAGAGATATGAATTACGCCTCTGCAGAAACATATACATACACTTGTATATATGTACAGTACTGAATAGGTACACATATATACATGTATGGCAATAAGTGTGATTTGATTGTGTGTTATGTGATACTTATTATACAAAGTTAAAGCAATATCGGGAACTGAAAAGTCATGATATACATATAATCTAGAGGCAGTGAGAAACAGAAGAGAGAGGTGTGAGGGGAGGGGTGTAGGGTGGGGTGTGGGTGTGGGTGTGAAGGGGAAGAACATTGTGATCCTCTTAGGGTGCGTTTATGCTTACTTTTGAAGGCAGAATGAGCGTTTTGAAACGCTCATCGTAAACACAGTTCCACAGGGTACTGTTTATGCTTCCCTTCTCCAGACGAATTCGGGCTCTGCAGCTGGATTCGCAAACCTGCAGGTCAAGTTTGGGCGCGCGCTTTTTCGAAACTGTATGTATACTGTGATATTTCGTGTAGCGATCTCGCACTCGACTACAGCCTTTCCGAGGTCTCGATTTACGGCTATGGACTTCCTACCATGGTGGGAAAAGTGAGAGCCGACCAACACTGTCACTGACCGGGTACAAGTAATTACAACTGACAGTCTCGCACATCTCTCAACTCAACATTACGTTAAAATAGATTTACCACAAAATATCGCAGTTCGATATTAAAATCTACCATTATTCTGTTGATTTTGTCCCTGCACGCTTGCCCGGCTCTCCTTGGAAACCCTACAGCCACAAACTGGTCTGCCAATTTGTCATATATGGGTTTTTTCCAGCGAGGAGAAGAGCCCTCACTTCCTCTTCGCTGTAGTTCGAGCCCTTGACACTCATTTCAACACAATGATATAAATATGGAAAAAGTACTAGTATTATTTAAAAAAAAACTGTTAGATCTTGCTCGGATGACGTCTATATGTGCATGCCTTAAGCTCGAGAAAAAAAAAAGCATTGCATAATACTGCGCATCGTTTTCACGTGAACCAGAAATATTTAAACGCGTTTACAAATGATCGTGCGTTTATGCTTCCCCAGAAACTGTCTTTCTGCAGAAACGCCGATCGTAAACGCACCTTTTTGTGCGTTTACGATCGGCCTTCACGATCGGCGATTATATGAAATTGAGAAAGGACGCAACCGTCTTTTGAACTAAACGTGTTACAAAAGCCTCATTCTGGCCTGAAAAAGGTGAGCATAAATGCACTCTAAAATCAAAGGGCAATCAAAACTTTGTAATAAGTAGAACTGCTTGAAAGAAGAAAAAAATAGGGAAAGGGATATTTAACATAAAGTGCACGTACAGCTAATTAAAGATGGAGAGAGGATAGAGATGTGTAAGTGTATATATGTGGGGGGGGGGGGGGAAGGGTATGTGTACGTAATGGTTGGAGGAATGTGTGTGTGTATGTGACTATTTCTGTCTTTTCATCCCCCTTCTCCATTCTATTTTCCTCTTTTCTTCTTCGAAAATCAATGGGGAAGGAGACCATTTTTTGTGGTCTTAAGTGATTTTACATCATGGTATATTACGTTAATTTGAAATGATGATTTTAAAGTGGGAGGCTAGTTTGATAGTGCTTTTCTTGTTCTGAGTAACTGCTCAAAGCTCGTTACAGTGTATCGTTTCTCCTGTTATAGCCGAGTTGCCCAATATATACATTGTAGTACTCAAGGACTCAATCAGGTACCCATTTTCACCCAGGAGGGGAGTTTCAAATGTAGATTAATGATTGCTCAAGATGTCATTGTGCCAGGCACGGATTTGAACCATCAAACTTTTGATTGATAATCAAAGGGAATGAATCGTTATGATACCAAAACACTTCCACATTCAGGGTCCTCACTGTTTTCATGTGCCTTTTTACTTTATAAATCTCTGACAAGGGAAAAAGAATAAAGAATAACACACTTTTCAGTTTTTCAAAGGGGGGTGGGGCACAGGCTTCCCCCACCCCTCCCTCAAATGTCCATCTGTCCACATTTATCCGCTTTTATACCTTTTTTATTTCTAGTCCCTTGGCAATTAAGCAATCATACCTAGTTCAAAAGATTGCAATAATCTGCAATCGAGAAGACAAGTTTGTGTTTGATTTGTCATGAAGTTCTGCTCGGTTTTTTTAATATGGAAAGGGTTCAGTTTCCATAGACAATAAACGTGCATGCCTGTCAAAATTGGGAATTTCATACAGAGAGCCATAATGAAATATGATGATCAAGAGGCCTTTCATCTCATTATGATTATGAGGAAGGGATAGAGCTGCTTAGTGTAGCGTAGCGTACAAAAGGGATGGAAACACATTTACTTTAATCTTTGTATTTTAATCAGTATTGATGATTATGACCAATATTTAGGCTATATTTCTGCAGGAAAAGAAAGTATACAATCTTGTTTCTTCACAATTTTTATCAGTGGCAAGTTTCAATTATCTCAAAATTCTATGATGCTTTAAAGAAAGAAAACCTCAAATGTACTCTCTGGTACAAACATTTTTTTTTTTTTTTACTAACACTGCGATTCTAAACAACTTTAATTGTAAAATGTCAATATTTGGATTGTAGTAAAAATGGGCCTACATTAATGTTAATCAGTTTGTTCCTTTCCTCATGCATGTTGTAAAATTATTTACAGGGGGGGGGGGTACATGTAAGTTAACTCGTATAATCCTCTGATTTCTTGATTGCACTCAGTGTTGTCAATTTTTAAACAAATGTGTGTTTGCAAATTTTTTGAATGCATTTAAATGATAGGAATTCACATGATTGTTTAGTGGATTGTTTTCATAGCCAGGTGGTCCCAGGTTTGGAATCAAGTTGATGCACTAGTGCCCTTTGATAAGGCATCAAATTCTCAGTTACCAAGTCCCTTAGATTTGACTTAAAACAAGGCCCTTGTTGGCCTATCTACATCTATGAGCATGTCATTGCTTTCTTAGCAGTCATCGTAAACTCACCACCCTGATGTCAATAACTTGACATAACCAAAAATAAAACATATTTTTATTGTGTTTTTTTTTAAACTTCAAAAAATTGTCAAAGAGTTTTTGAAAGTTGGAAAGATTCAGTACAAAGCGGAAACAAAATGTATTTGTGATTTATAATGCCTGCAAAAATAAGAGAACGTTTACATTTACATTTGCATATGCGTCATCAAACCCTCAATGATGCCTGGAATAGTTCGGTGGGTTTACACCAGGAAATACCATTGCTAGAAGAGTATACTCTCCTGACATCCCACCATGTATGTCGTTCATTAGGCATTATATCTTTTACATTTTGATTTCCATCAAAGCTGTTTCTTTCTTTCTCCATATTTTTCTGTGTTTTGAGTATTAAACAAGCAACCAATCATTTGGCAAACAGTGTTAAATACTTGTGGGATATGTACTGTGGCCCCTAAGATGTAAACAAATTCCCCCAATACATGTAGATACTCATTTACAAGAAATGTGGTGTATTTGAATTATACATCTATAGATTTCACATGTAAGTTAACTCATATAATCTTCTGATTTCTTGATTGCTCTCAGCAGGCATGGCTCTACACTCCAATTAACTCCTCAAGAGTCGTTAAGTGGTAAAAGCTACTGAATTCCTACCGGCTATCGAAGCCCTTCGCTGAGCGAGGAGCAGAAGTCCTTGAAAATTCACATTCTTGTATCTCCCTTATTTGGGCCTTAAATATCATGAAAATTCCAGAGTAGATAGGAAATGATATTATGCTTCATATCAATTTTCACTGAAAACAGTTGAGTGTTTTTTTGAGATACGAGTATTTTTCTGTTTCAGAGGGCCGAGGAAAAGAGGTTTTGTTTTTTTCCCGACACAATTCAGTCTGGGACGAAAGGAATATGCAAACAAATGACATATTGCTATACTTTAAACTTCAGTCTCACTCCCTGCACAGTTTCAAGTTTGCGCAGTTAGTAGTTTTGTGTAAAACTGCCATAAAAATCGAAGACTTAACGTGAAAAGACTGGAAGTTACGGTCTATCATCGAACGATTTGCCTAGCTCTATGCGCATGCGCTTACCCGACGTCATCCTTTTGCCTCAGCTCGTGCTCACGTCGATCAGCCGTTCTGTTATAAGCTACTGAAATCCTTGCAATCTGATTGGCTGAGAGCAAATTTGTCGGTAACAATCACTGACAAGACATGCCCCCTGTTTACTCTCAATCTCGTGTGTATGCATGGTGTACGTGTACTGTGCATGTGTAGCCTGTACGCTGCCCATATATCACTAGGTAGGTCGTGCGTATACTCGAGTGGAAACCATCCTGCATGCACCGCTATACGTGGGACTACACGCGAAGAACGGTAGAGGGTTCATGCAGTGGCGGATCTACATAGGGGGAAAACCGGCCTGTGCCCCCTCTTTTGAAACCCAACTGGCATACCTTAAGTACACAATGAAAATAAATTGCTCCCTTAATTGTGTATGTTTACGGCTCTATGCCCCCTCTTTTACAAAATCATGGATCCGCCCCTGGGTTCATGAATGACATTGCCTTCGATTTTTCCCCGACATAACCATTCGACGGATAATTATGAAAAGGAAAAAATATTTTGAGGATCCCCTCAATATACTTTGATTTTTCATATCTGAAAGTTTTGATCTTGCGCATTGACAGCAAATATGAAAAATACTGCTACATTTTCAGACTTAAAAAAAAAAAAATATGGCTCCTCATTTCTCCAAGTTTTCACAAACTAAAAAATGATCTGAGTGATACTAATTATGGGTTAGAGGAACTCTTATTCTGGAATTTGACATGTAGTTCATTTCATTTGGTTGTTTCTAGGGCGAGATTCCACAATTTAGCTGAGACTCTTTGGTAGCGGTTTTACGTAAACAAATTGTTTATTTTATGCAAATTAGGCAGGACGGAGTGAAAGCTTTTGGGCAGTTTATTGCAGTGTAGAGCCTCGACTGTCAGTGTTGTCAATTTTTAAACAAATACGGTTTTACAATTTTTTTGAATGCATTTAAATGATAGGAATTCACATGATTGCTCGGTGGATTAGGGCATTGTTTTCATAGCCAGGAGGTCCCAGGTTTGGAATCAAGTTGATGCACTAGTGCCCTTTGATAAGGCATCAAATTCTCAGTTACCAAGTGATTTGACTTAAAACAAGGCCCATGTTGGCCTATCTACATGTATGAGCATGTCATTGCTTTCTCAGCAGTCATCGTAAACTCACCACCCTGATATCAATAACTTGACATAACCACAAATAAAACATTTTTTTTTTTTTTTTTTTAAACTTCAAAAAATTGTCAAAGAGTTTTTGAAATCTGATAAAGATAACATCTTTCACAGAAATCAAGATGTGTACAGTTGCGATATTTGGAGCATAGTGAAAATGTAGATAATTCTCTGAGATGAAATGAAAACAGTTGTATCATTTCCTCTCTGGCAATTTCAAAGAGTTGGAAAGATTCAGTACAAAGAGGAAACAAATTTATTTGTGATTTATAATGCCTGCAGAAATAACAGATTACATTTGCAAACGCGTCATCAAACCCTCAATGACGGATGGGTTTACACCAGGAAATACCTTTGCTGGAAGAGTATACTCTCCTGACATCCCACCATGTATGTCGTTCATTAATAATAATAATAATAATTTACAATATTTATATAGCGCTTATCACATAAAAATGTCTCTAAGCACATTAGGTATTGTATCTTTTACATTTTGTTTTCCATCAAAGCTGTTTCTTTCTTTCTCCATATTTCTCTGTACTTCTCTGTGTTTTGATTATTAAACAAGTAACCAATCATTTGGCAAACAGTGTTAAATACTTGTGGGATATTTAGTTTACTGTGGCCCTTAAGAGGTAAACCATTCCCCCAATACATGTTGATCACTCATTGACAAGAAATGTGGTGTATTTGTACTATACATCTATAGATTTCACATAAAATTTAGTGTGTACATTTATCCAAATGAATACATCTATATATTTAGTTCAAGATGTGTTATGGATGATGTTCTCTAAAAAGATTGGCCAGAATTTGGAAGTGTTACAGAAATTGATTAATATTTAATTTAATTAATATTACTAAATTATACAATCTATGAAGAGCATACAGTTGTAATAACTGAATACATTAATTATATGTTAATTTAATTTCTTTCATTGAATTATCAACATGTGTGTAACGAATGACAGCTAAGTAATTATACACTGTATGTTTTATTGTATCCCCGGCAGTATGCCGGAGGATACTTTGGATTCAGCAGCGTTTCGCCGCCGCCGCGTCACATTTCTCGACGAATTTCTTTCAGACTTCCTGTGGACGTGTATCTTGGTAAAATCTGGACCCCTATAGTTTCTGGTGATGCTGCCCCCAGTGTTCCGTCTTTTATAGGGTAAAAGGCCATATTTTTTGGGATAGTTTGTGTGCGCTCTAGCGGTCACATTTCTCAACGGATTTTGTTCAAATTTTGTATGAAGGTGTCTCTTGGTAAAATCTGGAACCCTATAGATTTTGGTGATGCTGCCCCCAGTGTTCCGTCTTTTATAGGGTCAAAGGTCATATTTTGATAGATGTCTTGTGTGTACTCTTGTGTGCACTCTGGCGGTCACATTTCTCAACGGATTTCGTTCAAATTTTGCATGAAGGTGTCTCTTGGTGTAATTTAAAAACCTATAGTGTTTGGTGATGCTGCCCTCATTGTTCCGTCCTTTATAGGGTCAAAGGTCATTTTTCAATTTCTTGCACTCTTCTGCATTTCTCGACGGATTTCGTTCAAATTTTGCATGAAGGTGTCCCTTGGTGTAATCTAAAAATCTGTACTTTTTGGTGATGCTGCCACCAGTGTCCCGTCTTTTATAGGGTCAAAGGTCATACTTCAGGGCATGGCGTGAGTGCACTCTGCAGGCCACATTTCTTGATGGATTTCTTTCAAATTTTGTATGGAGATGTATCTTGGTATAATCTACACATATTTAATTTTTGGTGATGCTGCCCTCATTGTTCCGTCCTTTATATAGGGTCAAAGGTCATTTTCCCATTTCTTGCACTCTTACTTCTGCATTTCTTGACGGATTTCGTTCAAATTTTGCATGAAGGTGTCTCTTGGTGTAATCTAAAAACCTATAGTTTTTGGTGATGCTGCCACCAGTGTTCCGTCTTTTATAGGGTCAAAGGTCATACTTCAGGGCATGGCGTGAGTGCACTCTGCAGGCCACATTTCTTGATGGATTTCTTTCAAATTTTGTATGGAGATGTATCTTGGTATAATCTACACATCTTTACTGTTTGGTGATGCTGCCCTCATTGTTCCGTCCTTTATAGGGTCAAAGCTCATTTGTCCCTTTTGTGCAATCTTACTTCTGCATTTCTTGACGGATTTCATTCAAATTTTGTATGGAGATGTATCTTGGTATAATCTACACATATTTAATTTTTGGTGATGCTGCCCTCATTGTTCCATCCTTTATATAGGGTCAAAGGTCATTTTTCCATTTCTTGCACTCTTACTTCTGCATTTCTTGACGGATTTCGTTCAAATTTTGCATGAAGGTGTCTCTTGGTGTAATCTAAAAACCTATAGTTTTTGGTGATGCTGCCACCAGTGTTCCGTCTTTTATAGGGTCAAAGGTCATACTTCAGGGCATGGCGTGAGTGCACTCTGCAGGCCACATTTCTTGATGGATTGTATCTTGGTATATCTCTCAACACATTTCTTTCAAATTTTATATGAAGATGTGTCTTAGTGAAACCTACACATCTAATTTCTACACCATCCTTTTGTTTGAGGGAGGGGATGGGGGAGGGTCTTTGTCCCTCCTTCAAATTGCTGCCAGTGCCGGGGGATACATTTAGCATTGCGCGGCCCCAGCAATGCACATTTCTAGTTTCAAGTACAGTTATGCCTATAAGATAGCCTATGTATGTTCCCTATCCTCTATTAAATGTTACAAGGCATTTTATTGCTATCGTGAACAATGTAAGATGTTTAAAAATTATTGACTTTCACTGTTTTTTATGTCAATAGATATCATGCATGCATAGATATCATGGCCTTGTTACATTGCAAAGCAAGCTGTTGTATCCTACTCCAAACACAGAAAATGAAATAAACGTAAGAACTGAAGTGCAGTAGCGTCAACACTTTATTCGACGTCCATCATGCAACGACCACGAGCTCCTTTGCTCATCACATGTGTATTCATCTAATAATTAGTCTTAATCCAGACTTTATGGATTTTACATGAATGTAAATATCACAGAACACAAAACTTGCACAAATAATTATTTTTATGCCTCTGCCCACTGAAGGTGGTGCTGGAGGCATTATGTTTTTGGTTGTCCAACTGACCGACCCGCTTTCTCGTTAACGCGATATCTCAAGAACCATTTGAGGTATGAACTTCAAACTTGGTGCTAGTATTATCACTGTATGAAGATATTGATATTCATAATTTATTCTAGGTTTTACATTTGATATGGGTTGTATTTAATGATACCTAGATATTTTGTCTGGAAATGTCAAGTTTATTTGTGGGTTTGGAACCTGACCCCTGAATAAGAGGGGTTGTGGGTTTTTTTTTTTTAAACCTTTATTCATACAGTCATTCTGAAGACGATCTGATTAGGTACATTTTGGCTTACGTAGGTCAAAGGTCACAGAGGTTATTTTTCTGAAATTTCAGGTGTTGGCCTCGTTAACGCGATATCTCAAGAACCATTTGAGGTATGAACTTCAAACTTGGTGCTAGTATTATCACTGTATGAAGACGATCTGATTAGGTACATTTTGGGTTATGTAGGTCAAAGGTCACAGAGGTTATTTTCTGAAATTTCAGGTGTTGGCCTCGTTAACGCGATATCTCAAGAACCATTTGAGGTATGAACTTCAAACTTGGTGCTAGTATTATCACTGTATGAAGACGATCTGATTAGGTACATTTTGGGTTACGTAGGTCAAAGGTCACAGAGGTTATTTTCTGAAATTTCAGGTGTTGGCCTCGTTAACGCGGTATCTCAAGAACCATTTGAGGTATGAACTTCAAACTTGGTGCTAGTATTATAACTGTATGAAGACGATCTGATTAGGTACATTTTGGGTTATGTAGGTCAAAGGTCACAGAGGTTATTTCTGAAATTTCAGGTGTTGGCCTCGTTAATGCGATATCTCAAGAACCATTTGAGGTATGAACTTCAAACTGAGTGCTAATATGCATCATTGTAGTAAGACAAACTGATCAGAGTTTGGGGTGAGTAGGTCACACAGAAGTCATATACCATGAAATTTCAGGTTTTTAGCCTCCTTATTGCAACATCTCTTGAACACTTTGAGCCACTTCAAACTTTATACTAATCACCATACTGAGATGAACTGATTAGATTTTTGTGTACGTAGGTCAAATGTCTAGGTCAATATGCATGAAATTAAAGATTCTTTTTTTATCACCATATTTATATCTAAACTATTTTGTATACATGACTTTTTTATCACCATATCTATTTTGTATCCATGACTAGGAGGAGATAAAGCGATGGCCTTTTGGTTTGTTAGTTTAAAGGGCAAAGGTCAGAGAGGTCAATTAACATTTAATTATGTGGAGAAGGTTTACGGTTCACCATGTGTGTTGGTAGGAGGAAAGGGGAATAGGAAATTAGAAGTGGATAGACGAGAAAGGATGACAAGAGAGAAAAGAAGAAATATTCTTTCGTGACAATGGGTGAAGTCCTGAAAAGGACTGTAGATCAGATGAGATGAGATGAGAAGACTTGGTTGATGATCGATGGATGAGCAGCAATGGATTGAGTAGCAAAGGTTTGAGTAGATGAGGCTTGAGTAGGAGGTTACTCGACGTTTCAGACAGGTTGACTGTCCGTCATCAGGAGTGAAGTGTGCTAGACTAGCAGCGGGAGTTTATGGAGTGTGTGCGGATGTCGGAGGAATCGGTGGCCGGAGGTGTGGGCGGCCGGAGGTGTGGGCGGGTTGCTGTCGGTGGTGGCGCTATTATGTCCGAGAGTTGAGTGGACGTGAGTGCGGACGTCGGATGGATTGGTAGCGGGGGGCTGGCGGCGTGAAGTCCTTTGTGTGTTTGCTGGTCGAGGGCGGAGATTGTACCGGGTTTGAGTAGGTGGGACGGCGAGCTGTGGTGTCGGGGGGGTGTCGGGGGTGCGTCGGCCTGAGGATTGGGTGGGATGGCGTTGGAAGTCAGCGGGTCGGCGTGCTGGATGGTCGGCTGGTCGGCTGGTCGGCGGGTTGAGTGGGCTGTGAGTCGGTGGGTTTGGTGGGCTGCGATTCAGTGGATTGAGTTGTCAGTGGTGCTGGTTGTGTGGATTGGGTTTGGTGTTGGTTGGTGCCCCTATGAAGGATTGGGTGCCAGATGTGGTTGAGATGAAGTCCTGTGTCCTGTGGTACTGTGTCGTGGCGTTGAATCTCGATGGCCTCCCTCACTCGTCTGGTGTGCCAATGCTTGATGTTGGTGATTAGAGTGCTGTGTGCCCAGTCGATGTGGTGATCTTCTTGTTGTGCGTGTTTGACTATTGCAGATTTGTCCCAGTCGCTAAGTCGGTGGCAGGCCTTGTGTTCCTTAAGTCTTGTGTTGAAATCTCGTCCTGTCTCTCCGATGTAGACTTTGCCGCAGTCGCAGGGAATCTTGTATACACCGGGTTGTTTGTTGGTAGGGGTCTTGTCCTTGTGTGAGTGCAAGATGGAGTGAAGTTTCTTGGAGGATCGGTGTCGGACTTTGAAGTTGGCCTGAGTAAGTATGCGGTGTAGTTGGTGGGATGTCTTGCCGAGGTACGGGAGAACAACTGTGGTGGGTTGGTTTCCGGTGGATTGGTCGTTGGTGGCGGCGTCTGTGGGTTGGTGATGAGGTCGGTGGGTGGAGATCTTCTTCCTAGGGTATTGGTTGATGGAGGTGAGTGCATTGGTGATGTGAGTGAGTTCTTGTTGAAGATGGTCCTTGTCACTGAGTTGGTATGCGCGTCTGATGAGGGAGTTGGGTACCGACTGGTGGATGGATGGGTGGTGGAAGGAGCGGTAGTTGAGGTATCTGTCCGTGTGGGTAGGTTTTCGGTAGATCTGGTGTGAGAGGAACCCTGAGGTGGTCTTCTTGACGAGAACGTCCAGGAAAGGGATTGAGTCGTTGAGTTGAGTCTCCATTGTGAACTTGATGTCCGGGTGTTGGCTGTTGGGGTGGTCGAGGAATCGGTGCAAGTCTGTTGTGCTGTGTGGCCAGATGACGAAAGTGTCGTCTACGTAGTGAAGCCAGAGTGAGGGTCGTTTGTCGGCGGTCTGAAGATGTTGGCGATGATTGGTGAGAGAGGTGAACCCATGGCAGCCCCTTTGAGCTAACTCCTCTTTAGTTGCTGTGGAGTGTCTGCTTGCTTCATATTTTTTGCTAGTGGGAATTTGGTCACTATCTGATTGGTTTCCTTAGTAATACACTTGAAACTTCTTGTTTCCGTGCCAGGGCTTTCCGCTTTAAGCAGAAGACTTTCAAGAGTACTTCTCCACTGAGATACCGTCCCCGGAGCTGCTAGACATAGGAGCCAGGATGGGCCCCATCAATCCTCTTAAGCGTAAGTCCTTCCTGGAGGAGGACCGCAGATGGGCCATTGTGGCCATCATGTCTCGGACACCTAGCGGCTCAAGCGGAATAGTTAAGGTGGTTCCCAAGGACCTGGCCCTTCTGGCACTATGAACACGGTGACAAAGAAAGCGGACAATTTATGCAGCTCCTCATTGTACCCTCCACAATAGCTCTAGTAGACAAAAGGACATCCCTTCACTGCTATTATGTGACACCTGTTCTACATATTTTTACAGGATAGCAATGAATGGATGTTCTTTTGTTAACCAGTGCATATAACGGTATATTTATGGCAGAAAATCAAGGAAACACCTTGCGGATCAAACTACTTCCTCAGTTTTTGACCGAAAGATATGAAATTTAGTACACACATTGGTTTTGGTGGGAAGATGTGCAAGGCATATTTTTCGGATGAGTCGGAATCTGTGTTGTCATGGAAACGGCATATTTATGGCAGAAAATCAAGGAAATACCTTCGGATCAAACTACTTCCCCAGTATTTGACTGAAAGTCATGAAATTTGGTAAACACATTGGTCTTACTGGGAAGATGTGTACAAAATATTTTTTGGATGTGACAGAGGCTGCATTGCCATGGAAACTGCATATTTATGGCAGTTTTCGACCAAAAGTTAAGAAAGGCTGTTGTCATGGGGCGGGGGTATTAATTATCATCTTCAGTGATATTTCTAGTTGATAATTGTTTGAAAATTATGCAAGGGTTTTTTCCACTGTGACTAAGCCAAATTGCTAGGCACAGTTTGTCTACTATTAATTATTCATCAGATATTGCATATCATTTTGGATTTGTGTATTTGGATTTAGTTTGGATTTATGTACGAACTGAGCAAATTAATGTCACCATAAATATATAATTGAGTCTGATGTAACAAGTTATTTTGGTGGAAAATTTTCGAAAGATTTTCATTATGATATCTTGAAAAATTTTACATACAAATGATTTTTTCCTTTCCCTTACTATGGAATCTGTGAGGTTTGAACTTTTCTTCATGAAGTGTAACGAGTTGTGTTTTATTACCTTTTAACTTCATATCACTTTGTAAAAGTTGATTGTATCCCCTGTATCTTCTGTATAACATCCATATAGTAAGAACTACCTTGTGGGTGTTTTTTATTGGTCTTCACTCACGACACCCTTAGGTCCTCTCCCCTTGTGTAAAATAACTCATTAATATAATACTCCGCGAAATTTTCATAATCCCTCAGGTTTTCATTCTGTTGTTTTTACGGTTCAAAATGAGTAGATGGTTATGAATAGGGATTTGCTCATGGTTTCTTATATAACTGTACACTGCAACTTTTTACTGTAATCCATTGAATGCCTTTTGCCAAATGGACTGTATTGTGCTTCAATCTCACATACACGTCGGGGGCTCCGTCATGTCTTTCATTGTTATGCTTTTCTCACGTGTTTTCCTTGTGTTTAGGTTTTTCTGCTTGAGTGTATTATGTTTCTGTATGTGTTTCTTTTCTCCGCTGGTCTTACAAGTATTATCTTCCTTCTTCTATACAGATCTTGTCTTTGACTGTGCACGTGCTGGCGCAGTCCTGGGGTGTGTCGGAACCGATCCACTAATAACTACTCGCTTTTTTATTTTTCGATGATGCAGGCTGATAATTTTGCTTTTGATTCATTAACTGATGATGATTTCTTCGATATATTTAGAACCACCACTAATGTTGATCAAAGCGATTGTCATAATTATTTTGAAAATCGTGTAGCACAACAAATTAACTTTCATGATACTACTATAGGTTGCGATGAGAATATTTTTTACCCTAGCTCAGATTATTTTACAGTAAATCATTTTAAATCATTGCCAAAAACAGATTTTTTTTTTTTCAGTTATGCATCTTAATATAAGAAGTTTGAACAGTAATTTTGATAACTTTCGACTTTTAATGAACGACCCTCACAAATATCCTTTTCTGCGATCGGCCTAACTGAAACATGGCTCACCCACAGTTGCAGGTCATTGTACTCGCTACCTGATCGTCATTTTATAGAAAACAGTCGATGTGGCAAAACTGGTGGAGGGGTTGCTTTGTACATTAAGATTTTGACTATTTTATTCATAATGACCTCAACTGTATGAGTGATACCGTTGAATCGCTCGTTGTTGAGCTAAAAATATCTGATTCCAAAAATATCTTGATAGTTGTTATATATAGACCACCAAATTCGAACTCTCAAATTTTTTTAGACTACATGTATTTACTGGAGCTTACGCATAATTCTGTATTTAATAACAAGGATTGTTTCATAGTAGGGGATTTTAATATTGATATCTCTAATTGCAATAGCCAAAATACTCAAGAATTCCTTGATATTATGATGTCTGCATCTTTCTTGCCACTCATAACCAAACCCACTAGGGTCACCAACCAAACAGCTACCCTTATTGATAATTTATTCTGTAATATCACTCCACTTCCTAACTCAGGTATTGTTTTATCTGACATATCTGATCATTATCCTATTTTTACGACATTCTCACGCTCTTTCAAGATCCGAAAAAACAAAATAACGGAAAGCTATAGAAAAATTACACCAGATAACCTAGCAAACTTGAAAGAAAATCTAAGTGAAGTAGATTGGTCTGAAGTATATGATCATGAGGATATTAATCTATCATACGAAACCTTTATGAAAACCATAACTTTATACTTAGACAAATATATTCCATTAAGAAAAAAAATCAGATAATTATAAAAGAACCCCAAGGCTTCCCTGGATAACCAAATCTCTATTGCGATCCATAAATCGCAAAAATAGATTATATTATGTTGATAAACTTAAACGTACTGACCAGTCACATTATAAATATACATCCTATAAAAACACTCTTACAAAAATATTACGGATCGAAAAAAGAAAATACTTCTATAACCAGTTATACTCATTCAAAAATGATATCAAAAACACTTGGAGAATTATTAATAGTGTTATCAATAAAAGTGGAGATAGGTCAAAAATAACTAAAATATTACATAACAATGTTGAAATTAATGATTTTAAGCTTATAGCTAATGTGTTTAATGAATATTTTTCGAGTATAGGTCACAAATTAGCTCGGGAAATTCCATTATCTCAGAAAAAATTTCATGAATTTTTGCATACACCAAATACGAAATCTCTTTTCTTTTCTCCAGTAACTAGAGAAGAATTATTTGATATTGTTGCAAAATTAAAAGACAAAAAGAGCACTGGTTACGACGGTATTAATAATGTTGTATTGAAAAATATTATTACCGTCATAGTGGATCCATTGGTTCATATATTTAATTTATCTTTAAGTAATGGGAATGTTCCACAAGATATGAAAATTTCAAAAGTTATTCCAATATACAAAAAAGGTAAGAAAGAAGATGTGAGCAATTACAGACCAATTTCGTTATTAACTGCACTTTCCAAATTACTCGAGAAAGTTGTATACTCCAGACTCTTAGATTTTCTGAATGCTGACAAGATTATTTCTAATTCTCAGTTTGGTTTTCGCCAAAACCATAGCACTTCTCATGCTATTCTTACCTTTATTGATAAAGCTGCCAAAGCAATTGACAAATTTCAACACACTGTGGGTGTGTTCCTGGACTTCTCCAAGGCCTTCGATACCATTGACCACAAAATTCTTTTACACAAATTAAACCATTATGGTATCCGCGGGAAGGCCTTGGAGTGGTTCAGGAGCTACCTTACAAATCGAAAGCAATTTGTATCCATAAATGGTCAGTGTTCTTCCAAATTATCTGTAAATTGTGGTGTTCCTCAGGGTAGCTTGCTTGGCCCCTTGTTATTTTCAATTTATATTAATGACATTAGTAATTCTTCAGATATCCTTTCTTTCATATTGTTTGCCGACGATTCTAATGTTTTTTTGTCGCACACTAACCCTCATACATTGGCAAATGTTTTAACCTCTGAGCTCAGAAAATTACTTCATTGGATAAGAGCCAATAAACTGTCCCTCAATCTTCAGAAAACTAAACTAATGACATTCAGTAACTCTTTAAATAAAGGCATTGAGTAACTTCGTTGGAGATCAGAAAAAAAAAATCTGAATTAGCTCATGCTGCAATGATAATTAGAAACCTTTAGGTCAGTCGGGAATCGTATGACTTTTACAGGTCATTTGCTGATTTCATTATCAAGATATTTATGATTTAAACTCGAAATTTTATAAGCGTATGGCATGACGCTTATAACTTGTAAAGGTTGGCATACCTCCCTCTTTCGGCAAAGGCATATCATACGTCTATTTTCATTGGCCTGCCGCTAGCTGTGGGGTGTAATGCTGACAGAGCTTGCAATACCAAGGATTGATAACTCGGCAATACTATCGCGCGCTAGAGAAAGCTTGAGCGCAGGAGCTCATCCCGTGGGCAAGGGGCTAGCCTAGCCTGTCGATCGCCTGGCCTGGCTGGCGGGCGGTCGCTGGGGTAGTCGCGACATCGTGTGTGAGTAGAATTACCAAATTTTGATTATTGCATGGTAATCCTACATACATGAATAACAATTTTTTTTGCCTGACAATAAAGAAAGAGAAAGAGGAAACAAATGAAAAGGCATTTAAAAGAGGGAAGGGGATGTCGCACATTTTGAAACATTGACGGAAACCACAATCCATACGATCACCTCTATACCAGAGACGTATATACTAGAAGTTGTGTAAGGGACCGGGAAGGAGGGCCAGGGCTAGGGCCGGCTGCGCTGGAGCTCGGAGGGAGAGAGAGGGAGAGAGATCGGAGTGGAGAAAATGCAGCCCTGTCGTCATTCATTGCCGTATACGAGGCATGGACTGGTTTCAGAGCCCGCCACTGTTTTTATTTTCGGGTAACGGCCACCGCGCGCGGAGTGAGAGTGCCCGCAGGTCCAATAAATTTATTTCTCGCTCTCGAGGAAATGGAATCATTCATGTCGACACTGTTTAGAAATGTGTATGTATATATAAAATTTGTATCTTCAGAATAGCAGGATCATGCGATCGATTGAAGACTGATGAATCAATGAACAGATAAGATTTTGTATTGTCTCCTTGGACGGGGAATTGATTAGGGAGACGTAAAACTTGTAATAAGAATGTGGCATCCCCCCGGCCCCCCTCATGTCAGTGATTTTTGTTTGGGGGTTTCTCAAGGCCGTACGCAGCGGGGGGGGGGGGGGCAGGGGGGGGCAGGGGGGCAGTTGCCCCCCAGAAATTTCAAAATCATCCTTTTTTTTAATCGGGTTTTAGACTTTTAAATGATCCAATATTGAAAGCGATCATTTTGCCCCCCCCCCCCCCCAGGAAAAAATTTCTGTGTACGGCCTTGGGGTTTCTTTCTTTTTTCTTCTTCTAATATTTCTAATATTGGGCTATAGCCTAACATTCTGGAAGCTTGATAATATATCCAAGTCATATCAGGTTACCGTCATATCTGAAAAGTGAGAAAATTGTCTTTACGCCCAAAATCATCCAAATGTTTGTGGTAAATTTTCTCAAAATGAAACATCAGAAGTCCATACCAGTAATATATTCGACTCCAGCGGTCCTGCAGAACTTGACCCAGCCCCTACCCTCATAGGCCTACGCCTGATTTGCCAAATCTGGCTAAGGAGTGTAAGCTTCTTGCTCTAACTGGGGAGGTGGAAGAGAGATCTCTCTTCTACCTCCTTGCTCTGACCAAGGAGTTATGACAGAACTCCTTGCTCTTTACATATAGCCCACACTTGTGAAATTTGTATTGCTGCTCTCCGCGGTTCACTTCGGCTTCATAGTCTTTTCACCGGGTAGCTGCAGAATGCTCTTTTTAAAAGAGTTTAGACTGTTAGACTGTTTAGTAAATAGATACACGTTGATGCAGAATACATAAAATGAAGAATAAAATTAATGCAAGAAGGTAGGCCTACCCATGCACTTATCGGGGGGTGTCCGAACAAAAGGGGCATTTTTAGGTGGTCACCTTTTTGATGTTAAAAACACGGCCTTAGAATTCCCATTAACTTTGTTTTAACACTTATGGGATAATTTTTTAATGAAAGTAACCCCCAAATAATGTTACTTTTTTGTGTGGCTTGTCAGATTTTTTTGAGTAAAAAGACCCCCCAAATACTGATATACTGATATATATGCACCCCCCCCCCCCTTTAACAAATCCTGGGTACGCCACTGGGCCTACTAATATTTCACTTTGGATTGTGTTCGCTCTTCACTACTCTCCCCTCTCTCTCAATATCTCTGCGTTCTCCCTCATTTGCTTCCTCATCCTTTCCTTCCTTTCTCTCAATGGCTTGATATTCATTTTTTTGCACCTCTCCATTTTCTCCTTCTCTCTTATTCCCTCTCCTTTCTGACCCTTCACAAGAAAAGGAAGTTCAAATTAAAGGAAAAAGTTCATTTTTTGTTTCAATAAGGGTATATTCAAATTACAATACAACAGAAATTACAGACTAACTGGTTCGAACCATTATGTGGCTCTGTATTGTTGGTGAGGGCAGGGATTTTTCAAGAAGGATATTATCAGTGGCAAAGGATGTATCAACATTTTAAATAATATATCTGGACATAATATTTCTTGGTAGCAACAAGTGCTGAAGACAACATGCAAGTTGTCTTTAACACTTTTCCTAAAGATTCAGGAAAGGGGGGGGGGGGCACAAGTTACACCCACTCATCCTATTACCACAATCACACCACCAAACCACCAAACCGACCAGTTCTTTGCCGTCTTATTAGTGTGATTGAGGTATTAGGAAGATGGACAAGCAAAAAAGCCATCAATTGATAAATGTAAAAAAAAAAAAAAAGAGAGGCGAATTCATTGCTACTGAATTGCCATTCACAATAATAAAATTCCATTTCTACTCTATAAAAAAGAGTTCACAGCAAAACTGAATTAAGTCAAAATCACATTTCGATGGAGAACAAGAGCCCCAGGGGGCATGAAGCTCACCTGATGTGGATCAATTCACATCTGGTGCAGGGGCCCCTATAAGGCCACCCAGAAAAATTTCATGAACAACTTTTACACTTGGGGGCCCTCACCCTGGGCCCCCCTGGTTGAATTCCGATCGTGTGTTTTGGAGAAGATCAGAATGTAAATTTTTCCTGGCAGCGCCCCCCCCCCCTCCAGTATGTTACCCCCACAGGGCCCCTATGGGGCCACTCAGAGAAATTTCATGAACAACATTCATTCTTCATCTATAGAGGTATCTCCATACACAATACCAAGTCTGAGATATGCCTGGTTCTGGAGAAGAAGATGTTTGAAATTTACATAGCTTTTACAATTGGGGGCCTTCCCCCTGGGGGCCACATGTACCATTTTAGCAACTTTGGGTCCCCTACCCCTAAGGATGATTAGGAAGTTTGGTTGAATTCCGATCATGGGTTTTGGAGAAGAAGATGAAAATGTAAAAAGTTAACGGACGACGCACGACGGACAAATTTCCATCGCAATAGCTCTCTCGGGCCTTAGGCTGAGCTAACAAGAAAAGTCCAGGCCGGTCCACTCTTTGATATCGTCTTCCCATCTTTTCTTCCACCTTTGACTGTGCCTTGCAGGATGGTTTTTGCAAGACCCAAATAATGTGAAACATGACACATCATTTCAGTTTGCGCTTTTTCACGGTCATGAGGAGTTCTTCGTATGGCCCAATTGCTTGGTGGAAGATGGTGCGGACCGTCTCGTTGGTTATGTGGTCTTTATATGAGATGCCTAGTAGTTCTTTTACAGAAGCATCTCATTTCCATTGCTTGAATTCGCCTCTGGAGGTCCACTGTGAGGGTCCAGGATTCCCAGGCAAACAGGTAGATGGATAGGACGAGTGATCTCATCAATCGTATCTTGGAACTGAGCAAGACCAGGAAGTCTAACACCATAACTAAGCTGACAGTGGCAGGGAATCCAATCAGCACATACAACAGTTTGGTAGTGCTGTAATAAAAGAAAAGATAAAAGAAAAAAAATGAATTAGAATTTCAAAGAAATATAATTTTTTTCTTTTGTGATAAGGCCATGGCCTGAATTCATGAATACTTCTGTAAGGGTATTACAAGCAACGTACATGGCCTCATGCCCAACCATAAATGGCAATACAGGCTACGCTTATTTTAAACCATAGTTTAGACCATGGGTTTACCCTCCTTTGTGAATTGTGGCCAATGTGTTTCTTAACAAGGTGTCAAGCTTTTCATTACACTTTTTTGGTCATGAACTGAAATGGAAACTGTCCTAAAGTGAAATATGCCAGTGTTGCGAACAAAACATGCACTGGTCTACGTGATGGTAGATGTACCTTTTAAAAATATTCTAGTAATTTACACAGCAACACCTTGTGTAAAACTAATGTGCAAACAAATCAGACATGAACTAACAACTGCCTACAAAAAATTACTTATACTGACAAAAATCTCTATCTGTATTACAGAATCCCATAAATTATTCATCATAAGAATATAAAATGTAAAGTAAATCCATCCTTCATCCACAAATATTTCTTTCATCATTCATCAAGACAAATTTACAAAATCTATAGGAATGCAGATATAAATATCATAAATTTGTCAACCGGGGCGTCGCTAGCGGCAAATGCGCCACCTCTGTTGGCAACAAAAAAAGAGGGGGGGGGGGAGAGTGAGGGAAGAGGAAATATAGGGTAAAGAAGGAAAGGAAGGGAAGAGAAAGAAGGAAAAACTGGTCAAATTGAGATGTTAATCTTTGGGCAAATGGCGTCCCTTCCCTTCCCCTCTGCAATAGGCTACAGCTGCCCCCCTGGGATTGTCAAAGTTCAGATAGTCACATCCGGGCAGCGAAGTGCTAGTATATATGGGTCTGTTCACAAAGTTGGGGCACCAAAACTTGACATTTTATCGTAAAAACATGTACTCTGTAGTTTTAACACTATGACTTACACCATTAAGTTGTTTTATATGAATGTACTTGGTGCCTCCAGGAAGCTTTTGAAGAACACAAGACAAATTGTTTTGAGGGGCATTTTCAAAATATTGACAAAAACATACTGGTGTCCCATGTTACATCCACAACCACCTTTTTTTTAGATTACCAGCATATCTACATGCATGATACCTTACAAAGCTAAATCCTATTAATGGGTACATTGTGTTATGGTGCTGACTTAATGAAGCAAAACTTTTAACAAAAGAATAAATATCTTCCCTGAGTTTATCATGAATGTTGTGGGTGTAACGGTTTCCAATCAAATGTCACAAGTTACATTGATGAACGGGACACCAAAGAATATCTGCAACTTTCATCAATAACTCTTGAAGTCAGTTACTCTCATTGCAGTTGTTGTTGCATTGAATTAAATAGAGAGCCTAAAGTAACCAGGCAAATATTTATCATCAAGAGCATTATGGATGTGCCGTTATGTCTCAAAATAAGACTTTGCGGATGTAACACGGACACAATGTCCGGTTACATCCACACGCTGGTTTTTCATAATTATTTCCAAAATACATTGTGGAACAACATGTTTATGTTTCTCAGATGCTTTTGATTTTCACCAGAGATAGAATGGCCAAGTAAGAAAATTCTAACTAGACTTTTTCATCAAATTTCTGGGGATTAAAGAAAAAATGTCTCAAAAGGTGCCCAACTTTGTGAACAGACCCATATCCACATATTGAAGAAGATAGGTTGCAGGATAATTATCTAACTTATGTAAGTTAACTTCAGTAATTTTCACCTAAAAAAAGGTTCAAAAAAATTTAGTTTGACTCGCTTCGCTCTCTGGCAAAATATTTAGAAATTGAAAAGCTGATATTTGGGCAAAAGGCGTCAGTCCCCTCCTTACGAAATGGGCCTGTCTGATCAAGATCTCTATGTCTGCGATTTTCTTTTATTAATTTTTGTCGGGGGAGAGGGATTAGGGTGCAGCAGTTTTGTCGGCAAAAATGGGTATCGCATCCTAAATATTTGTTGGCAAATTTGGGTGTCACAACCCCATTCAAAATGTTCTAGCAACACCCTGTTACAAGCTCTAATGGAATAGAACCGAGTGGCAATAAACCAGCTTAATTTTATTTTGATTATACTTCATTTCTTCATTTATTTTTTATATGTAGACCCTACTACTCCAAATACAAAATTGTTCTTTATTTTATTCCTGTTCTATAATTGCACATCTCTCAAGTAAACATGGAAGGTGACGAAAGAGGATATTTACCTGTAGGTGAGTGTAGATCTATTTGCATGTTTCTAGCATGACTGTGTCTGCTCCATCATCAATTTGATCAAATAAGATGTCATGCATCTGAAAGAAAAATAGAATGACTAGTCAAATGTATCCATAACAGACTATCAAACCGTTTTCTTAGGCGAGTATATGGATCTGAATGAAAGACTGAAAATAAGAGTTTGTAGATATATACTGAACCATATACATGTACCTGTGAACAGCCCACACCTCCCTGCCCTATATATCCACTTATCCAGAAATTTGCTATAGGGGTTACCTTCCAGGATCAACTAAGATTGTAAAAACTGAATGACTAAAAAGAGAAAAAAAGAAAAAAATCGACAGATTTTTTCACCTTGCATTTGTAACCTATATATATGGGACTACACAAACCTTACCTTGCATGGGTAGTCCCATATAACTTACATCATGTGCAAGTAAAAAAAAAACCCTGATCACACCTGCCAGTTTTGTGTGTTTTTTTTTTGTCCATCAATTTTTACAATCTTAGTTGATCCTGGAGTGGAAGGTAACCCCTTTAGCAAACTCTGACTCTGAGGCCTGGCTGAGGATGGTTTGCATGACTCACAGTCACAGTATGTGAGAAATGGCGATATTTATTTATTGTAGATCTATTTTTTTTGGGGGGGGGGGGGAGGGGGGGTTGATATCTCATTATCTGCCTCCACACACGGTATGAGTCCTACCTATATGAGCTCCTTGGCTTATCAATCTGGTACTAGTACTGGCCTACGGAGCCGTTCATGGGATCCAATAGTCTAGTTCTGTGAGTGGAGTCGGAGGCACATATCAACAAAAACGTCGTCGTTTTTACATCCTGTAATTACGTCAATAAGACGACAACTTGCACCAACGCAAGACGTCTTGTACACTGTAAAAACTAAAGCGCTACTTTTAGGGGCATGTATAGTGACTGCACCTGCCACCTGAAATGCTGTTTGTAGCACTTGTACTGAGTGTGCTAATTTACCAGCAAAAAAAAAATGTGACCGTGGCGAGCCTCGAACCAGGTTCCGCTGATTGAGAGGCGCTGACGTTACCGATGGACTAACGAATGCTTCTTGCAATCCAGTTTAGTCATGGGAGTCAAGTCGATAACATGAACTATGTGATGTCGTAATTCACTACGTAACAATATGATCTGCTCTACACTGTACGATGTGAGTTAGTCCAGCGGTAATTGCCAGCAATTCTCGATCAGCGGACCCTGGTTCGAGCCTCGCCAAAATCATTTTTTTAATGAATGTTTAGCAGTTTAAGGAGCCGGTCCAGCTCGCGTGAAAGTGCTGAAATAGCACGCTGTGTGCATTCAATGTCTATAGCACTCTGACTCTGAGTGCAGTCCCTATGCATGCCCTCAAAAAGTGCTATTATAGGGAATATAGGCCTACTACAGTACAGCACTTCAGTTTTTACAGTGTACAGATGACTTCAAAATAAGACGTGCTCTTGACGTCTTACGTTGATGCAAGTTGTCGTCTTATTGACGTAATTACAGTACATAAAAAAGACGAAAACCACGACGTAAATATCACGTCATTTTTAACACTTTCTGCTATCAGTAAGTGTCAGTATCACTAGTAAAGTAGTATAGTAATAGTATGACTATCAGGGATGTGAATTAGTTGAATTTTTGAAATGACAAGGCCACTGTTTCTTGTGAAAATGGCATTGTTCTTGCTCTAATTTTGATGCAATTTTTTTCAAATTTACTATCAGGAATAAAATAAAATAAATCTTTCGAGGAATCTTAGAGAAATTCTTGTTCATTTTTCCCGTCAAACCTTAGTTAGGTGCGCAGACCTAGTATACTATTACTTAGCCTAGGGCTCCCCGTACAGCTGCGGAGGCCAGTACCACTCCCACTATGATCAGCCAAGCCCAAGGAGCTCGGCGTACAGTAAAGTACGCAGTACTACTACTAAGTATGATGTAGGTCACCCCATAAAGGCATACCTACCACTCCAGTCGATAGAGTCAATAAAATCTTACAAATCTTACAAATCTTACACTTACACTGTTACAGTGAGTTGTGGATATCACACTGTGCCCTGTCCCGGCGCTGGCAGTTAGGAGAAAAAAAATTCAAGTCTCACTCTCAAGATGATAAAACAAACGTCGAGAATTAGCTTTCACTATGCGGTGCACTACACTGAGCTAGCTAGCTGAGGCCTGCTGAGTTAGCTACATGTACATGGCTCGCCGACGTCGACGGGTACGGGTACGGGCGCGATACGGTACGACCGTATACCGTTGCACTGTACAAGTGACTATCCCGACAGCTCAGCTAGCTAAAAGCTGGTATATCACTGGCGCCTAGCGCCTGTACAAACGGGCTTACCATAGATACTATGTATCTCTATACATGATGTACGAAACACACATAGCGTATTGCCAATGTCTCACAACGAACGTATGAGGACGCTAGACCAAATACTGTTTGAAACGTAGATCTGCCGTTATTTCAGCCAGAATTTTTATTTCAAAACCACATTTATTTTCTTTTTTAAAAATAGTAAATGAGCTCCAATTTCTATCTTACTTTCACATATTGCTAAGTATAGTTCTAACAGTAGGATTATATATCATTGGACCACTTTCACGCTGAATTTGTCAAATTTTGCAAAGCTACACAATGCGTTTAAATAATTTACCCGATAATATCATTTTAGATAATATGCTTATAAAGGAAGTCTCTTCCATGAAATTTTTAGGTTTAATCATAGATAATAAACTCTCTTGGAAATGCCATGTAGACAGTGTATGTCAAATGATTTCCCGAAATATAGGAGTCTTAAATAAATTAAAGAATTATTTTCCAAAATTTACTCTTCTAACTTTATACTCTACATTAATATTGCCCTATTTAAATTATGGTTTAGTTGCTTGGGGCAACACACATTCTACTTATCTTGATAGAATCTTATTATTACAGAAAAAGGCAGTCCGTATCATATCAAATCTATCCTGGAAATCACACACGGACCCACTATTTTTTGAAAATAAAATCTTAAAAATACAAGATTTGTATCGTCATAATCTCGGTCAGTTCATGTATAAATTAAATAATAATTTGTTACCTGCACTATTCAGTGATATATTTTGTAAGAATATGGCTATTCATAAATACTCCACACGACAATCAAATGAATTTCATTTACCCCTTACTAGAACTATCTTCACAAAATCTATATTTACTTTCACCGGACCAAAATTTTGGAATAATCTTAATTCGAATATTAAAGATGCTCCCAGTTCACACTCATTCAAGAAACAACTAAAGACTTTTCTTTTGGTTTCTTACCGGGAATCAAATTGATTCTTGGTAGGAAATTGACTGATTGAAACTTAAAACTTTTAGATGGAATCATCATCATCCCCATGACTTATGGTAAATTCTCTGTTAATTCTGCATCCTGCATTCTGTTATAATTTTATTCAATTTTTGCTTCATATTTCAAATCGTGTTTCGTCCCCAATACTGCGCATGCTCTCTATATCTATCTTTCCTTCTTTTCTATAAGCCAGCGTTCTTTTTGTTTGTTTTTCTTTTGTTATTTCCATTGGGTGTGTGTGTATGTTTTTTGTTTTTGTTTTTGTTTTTGTTTCTCTCTCTCCTTGTTCTCTTTGGTGTTGTCCGTCTTCTTTCGTTCGTCGTTTTCTTTTTTCTCTTTTCTGTGGCGATAAGTTAATTTTTTTGGGGGAGGGAGGTGTTGCAGTTATTATTTTTGGTGTATGCGGGGGTGTTAGGGTGTGTATGTATCTTTTTTTAATGTATACTTGCTATATAAATTGCACAATTTTTTTTTGAGGGGTTTGCAAAATACAAGCCTTGCTTTTTAGCATTCCCCTCCATTTTCAGCATTTATATATTATATTTTTTTTTTGAAAATTACGCTGAATGAAAATAATTATTACATGCATTTTGTTTGATATTATTTACGATGTATTTACGTTTGTCTTTATATTGTTGAAAATGGTTCATGATATTATTTATGATGTAATTACGTTATATTCTGTTGAAAATGGAAAATAAATGAAATGAAATGAAATGAATTGTGAAGGGTACAATGAGGAGCAGCATAAATTGTCTGCTTCTTTGTTCGTCATGTTCATAGTGTGGGCTCCCTCTTGCTGAGTCTTACAGAGCTCTAGATCTTACAGTCGCAGGCCACGCGCTCGGCTTTCTATGCTACGAGACACCACTGGTCCCGGGCACTTCAGGCCCTGGGATTTTCGGAGTCAGCTGCAAAGCAGACCGGTAAAGGCGTGGTCTAATTGCCATTTCGTCTAATCATCAAATGGTCTAAACCCATTTGGTCTACACATCATTTGGTCCATTTGTCAGTTAGTCTAACCTCAGTTGGTCTATCATCATTTGGTCTACACCCATTTAGTCTAATAACCATTTGGTCTAATTGTCATTTGGTCTAATAGCCATGTGGGCTAATTTCTTGTTTGCCCTCTTTTACGAGTACGGACTACATTGCATTAAGGAAGATTATTTAACGGGTCCACGGAGAATGGCGGATGCTCATGAATATGAAATAGGGTTAGGATTGGGGTCAGGTTTCGGGTCCCTTGCCTGTCTCGGGGGGTGTCCAGTTTCCCTCCATCGCCTAATTATCTGACAAGCATAAACAAAGGAAGACCCGTATTTTGGGAGTCGGCGGGTATCGGATTTTCAAATGGTGCCCTTCATGTTAAGCATATTACAAAAAAAACCCCAGAGGATTCCCCCCTAAATACTGCACTGTATGTAACATGGGTGGGTGCGGGGGAAGTTTCCCCCTTCCTGCGCTAACTTTGACGTTTTAGCAAATTTTGAGAGAACGATAACTGAAAGATAATGGCCCGTAGTGTCTTTTCAGGGATTTTTCTTTCCCCCGCCCCACCACTTTTTCGTTCTCACATTTTTTTGGTCCCCACCACCCCCTGGCTACGCGCCTAAAGGGGCTCCAGCCCTATAACACCAGCCCCCCCCCCCACCCTGGTTCCACGGCCCATGCAATGTTTATATGACAGGCTAACCTATTTGTATGTATAGTATTAGACCAAATGGATATTAGACCAAGTGAACATTAGACCAAACGATTATTAGACGTGATGATTAGATGATGTGGGTTTTAGACCAAATGGGATTAGACAAAATGGCTATTAGACGAAATGATAATTAGACCATTTGGTTATTAGACCAACTGGTTTTAGCCGAAATAGATATTGGACCAAGTGAACATTAGACGAACTGATAATTAGACCTAGTGGTGTTTGGACCAAATGGGTTTAGACTAAATGGGAATTAGACCAAATGGGTTTTAGAAGAATTGGCTATAGACGAAGTGGTGATTAGACGAAGTGATTATTAGACCAAATGGTTATTAGACCAAATGTTGATAGACGAGTTGGTGATGGACCAAGTGTTGTTAGACCAAATGATGTTAGACCATTTGGCTATTAGACCAGTTGGCATTATAGACCAAGTGGCAATTTATCGGACTCACTGCGCCAGCCCCTTTCTGGGATCCTGCATCCCGACCTCTCCAGGCTCAGCCGGACTGTCTGGCCATTATCTGGAAACGGTCCAAGAGGCAGGCTTTTCTGAAAGAGCTGCGGAGTTCATCTCAAGGAGCCACAGAAATTCCACCAGGGAAGCCTACAATTCCCGTTTGGCAGTATTTTTCCAGTGGTGTGAGGAGCACTCAGTTAATTCCTGTTCTGCCCCTTTGAGTGCGGTAGCAGACTTCCTTATCCACCTTTACGACCAGGGCCTTTCCCTCACCACCATCCGGGGCTACCGGTCGGTGGTGGTCCACATTGGGGTTCTGGGACGGTTCCAGCATTTCTAATGCTCCCGATTTGTCCAGCCTCGTGCGTTCCTTTTTCTGAAGAGACCTCCATCTTGGAAGTTGTCTTCCTTTGGTACTTAGCAGGGCCCCTTTTGAGCCCATGGCTATGGCATCGCTGAGGGACCTGTCTATCAAGACAGCGTTCCTTTTGGACATTGCTTCTGGTCAAAGGCGGAGTGCCCTGCAGGTATTGTCTATTGCCTCTGGGCATATCCGCTGGGAACGCGACGGTGCACGCTTGGTCGCCAAGGCTTCCTACATTGACAAGAATCAATCGCCTTCTTCGTGGCCTGTTGAAGTTGTGATTAAACCCTTGTCCAATCTATCTGGAGTGGCGGAGGACAAGGTGTGGTGCCCGGTCAGGGCTCTTAAATGGTATCTTAGTAAAACAAAGTACATCCGTCAACGCTTTGCGTTGCCCTTGTTTATTTTGTTTCAGTCTGCTAAAGAGGAAGTTCTAGTTTTACAAAAAAATGATCAGAAATAAAAAAACCTGTGGATATTTCTCTTTGGAAACAAACGTTGCGTGCCGTCATTCTTTACCCGCTCCGCAGCGAGCAAAACTCAACATACAGTGTAGCCGTTCCTGATTTATATTGGTACAATATCTGCTAGCCAATCGCATCCATTCTTTACAGACAGGAGAGACTGGGGCAGTTGACAGTTGCAGCAATGAAGCTGCATTACATGGGTGCGCCACAACTGGTGACATTACGGTAGGCCTATCTGTTTTGTTTTGATTATTAAAAAAATCTTTGGTTTTCTTTATTTTCATAATTTTCTTGTACTCTAAATGTTCCCTGTACATTGTAATGACCTAAATCAAAATGTTTAGTTTAAGATGTGTATTGTTTTTTAAATTAAAATGTGGCAATACGTGCATTGGATCAATAGTTCAGTGGAGACAAGCCTTGAAAAGAAAAAATGCTGATTTTCATATAATTTTTATTAATACACATGGCTAAATTCCAGATTAAGTGAATGCGTAGAAAGATAGTTTTGAAGGACTTGTAAAAGTGTGTAGCATCCCTATTTACTGCAATAAATCATATATACCTACCTATTATGCCTGTAGTCTTGACTACGGGACCCCTTCGAGAATTTAACACACATGAGTCACAATATTGTGCGCACCCCCCGTAATCCTATTGTCCCCTTCGCCACTCACGCGCGTCAACACGCTACGGCCATCTTCCTCTTTCTTGCTCGCCCCCGACGAGTTAGGACGTATAGTCACAGCGCTCCTGAAATCAGGTCGTATAGTATCTTTTTGGTGCGCTTTTTCACATAGTTAAAGCACTTTTAGGTACCTATATTCGTTTAGATTATAGTACTTTGTGTTTTAGTAGTCACTCTTGCCGATTGCAAGGGATTTTTTGATTCCCTTTCTTGGCATTTATTTTTCTCTTTCACGGTCAGCCCCACGTAGATATTTCCGTGTTTGCGGGTGTTTCCGTTTGTCACCGAGCCTTCGGGTTCGGCGTTTATTCTTACGGTTTTTAGGCTGTGAAAATTTCTTTAGTGCGTATCTCCCAAATAATTTTACCCTTATTTTACTGCATTCAGTTGAAGTATTTCTTAATTTGAAAAGTATACTTTATTGTCTGTTTTATTGCAGTGGTATGGATTCAGAAGAAGAAGCAGCTAGGTCAAGGAGACCTGCTTCTTCCGAAGAGTCGTCTAGCAAGACGACTCGGCCTTCCAGAACTCTCCCGAGTACTTCGGTACATGGGGGAGGGAGGAGGGCTAAGGGTAAGTTGCCTAGTGGTGTTTCCTTGCAGAGTTTGCCAGTCTCGTAGCTTGCGGCTTCGGGACGGGTGGCGTTAACTGAGTCGGGATTGTCAACTCCGAAGCCCGTGGTTTCGGGGTGGGTGGCGTCAGATTCTAGTGGTTTGGATATCTAACGATTCCAATCCCCCGGTCGCTGAGACCAGAGGGGGGAGGCGGTTGTTTCGCGTACGGTAGCGTTCATTCGCTCTGATCCGTTAGGGGAGACGCGCCCCACTACTGCAGGGCAACCCACGGGCTTAGTCCATGTTGGTCTGGTTTCTCAAACCCTAGCCCCCGGCAAACGCCATATGGGGGAACGAGTACTTCCTGGGCTGTCTACATTGCCAGCTAATGGGAATGCTCGAGCTAACAATTATGGACGCTCTTCGGAGCAACAGGTGTTTTCACCTGAGTGCGTGACTACTAGTGCTCCCCTATTGCTGCTTTCGAGCGGTCCAATAGCGGGTTCACACGCCTTTAGTAGTCATCGGGCACATACCGAGTCATCTCGGTCTGCCCACGCACTGGGAGCTTTTAGCTCCCAACCCATGGCTACTGCATCTTCTTGCTTAGCCAATATGGGTGATTTGGGCGATTCTCTAGGCTTACGCCATGAGCGCTCCAATCCCTTTTTGGGGAAGTGAACGTCCCTCCGCGGAGGGATCGGTTCGTGTTTCCGAAGTGGCTTCGGAGATCCGAACGAATCCGATTAAGCGTTCTAACAAAAGGGTTTCGGCTACGACTCTTGTCGAGCCAGCCAAGAAAAAGGCCAAGAAGAGGGCAAAAAGTGGCAAGGCTTTGCCGGCCTCTTGCCCGTCTGGCCTGGCTAACCCAGCTAGCTCCTCTCAAGCTGACATGTTCAGCATGATGCGGGCTTTTGCTCAGAATCAGGGTTGGTCCTTGTACCGGCTACTTCAACCCTGACTTCTGTCCCTATTCAGGGGTCTGACTTTGAGACTAATCAGCCTTTTGTGTTGGATTCGTCTTTGTCTGAGTCGGTTTCGCATGTGCCTCCTATTCCCGCGGCCCTTGGGGCGCCGCTGGGCGAGGAGACTTTCGTTGAACCATGCGGGGCTCTGCCTGCTGAGGCCTTTGTTAGCGTTCCTTTGTCTCTTTCCACTCGGGTGGAACCAGATTTGGAGGTGGCCTCTCAAGCTTCTTTTTTGAATCGCTTGGGCAGGCGGAGTCTCAATCGCTCGCCCTCTGTGGGGTGGAAGCGATTGCTTTGTTATCCAGATATCTCTCTGAATTTTAGTCAACCCGCGCGCAGGGTTCGACTTCGCGTTGGTTTAAGCAGCGGGATTCCTGCTGAGTCCTTTGTTGGCGTTCCTTTGCCGGGTCATCCCGGTCCGCCCTTGCTCTGGGCGCCTTGGCGTCCGGCCCATGGCTGTTGCATCTCCTTGCTCGGCCGATATGGGTAATTGGTGCGCGTCTTTGGGTTCAATACCCTCAGCGCACTTCTCCCATAAAGGGAGGTGAGCGTCCCTCAGCGGAGGGTTCGGTTCGTGTTCCCGAAGGGCTTCGGGGATCCGAACGAAACCGAATAAACGCTCTGAAAAGCGGGTTTCGACTTAGGCTCTTTTTGGGCCAATCAGAAGCCTAGGGAAGGGGCTAAAAGAGGCAAGGCTTTGCCTGCCTCTTGCCCATCGGGTTTAGCTAACCCTCCGGTCTCTCAAGCTGAGATGTTCAGTGTGAGATGGGCTTTGCCCAGACTCAGGGTTGGTCCCTTGTACCAGGATTCACATCCCCTGCTCTTGTCCCGTTTTTGGGTCGGACATCGAGACTAATTAGCCTTTTATGGTTTATTCTTCTTTGTCTGTGATGGGATCACATGCGCCTCCTAGTCTCGCAGCTTCGGGGCTCCGTCGGGTGAGGAGGCTTA
Organism: Heliocidaris erythrogramma; assembly: GCA_025617745.1. NCBI lineage: Eukaryota > Metazoa > Echinodermata > Echinoidea > Camarodonta > Echinometridae > Heliocidaris > Heliocidaris erythrogramma. The sequence continues at coordinate 36,301,432 of CM046868.1, forward strand.
TGGCGGTTCATGCGTGAATCCGACCGTTTCGGCCTTTGTTCGTGATTCTTTGTCACGATTATTTCAGGCGGATCCAGTTTTGGAAGCGGCCTCTCAAGCTTCGGTTTCCGAATCGCTGGGGCAGGCAGAGCCTTAGTTGCTCTCCCTTTGTGGGGTAGAAGCGATTGCTTTGTTCTAAACTTTCCCTGACTTTTAGTCAACCCGCGCGCAGGGTTCGGCTTTGCTTGGGTTCAGGCAGCGGGATTCCTCCGAGCGTTTTTCTCTTGCGGAGGATTTCTAGCTGGATTTTGGACGCATTGAAGCGGTGCTTCTTTTGAGCGTCATGTTTGGTTTGCAGTGGTCATAGTTTTCCACTGCAGCTGCCTCGGTCATGTACCGTCGCAGAGTATTGGTTGGTGGCTGTCTTCGTTCCTTTCTTCCCGCTTGGGAGGCCATCTCCGGGGACGCTTTTGTTCTCTTTGGCGGACGAGACGGATTCTTCATAGATCTGTCCGCCCCGCTCCCCGGAGGTGCTATAGGAACTCGGTCACCTCACAGGCTGTCTTTTTCCCTTTCTCCGACTTTTGTTATTCCCAAGCGCTCGGGAAAACTTCAGTACATTTTCGGATGGAGACTCTCGCCTCCATTCTTCCGTTGATCAAGAGGAAGGACTACGCGGTCTTGATAGTTTTCGAAGATGCGTATTTCCACTTTCCCGTTCATCGCGCTTTGCGCGATCTTCTGGGGTTTTTCTTCCTCTCAGAGACTTATCGTTTTCGCACTCTTCACTTCGGGCCGTGCCCAGTCCCTCGGGTTCTTAATCAGGTTGCAGCCGTGCTGGCAGCCTCTCTGAGGCGATGCGGCCTTCGGCTATTTTTGCTACCTGGACGATTGGCTTCTCCTAGCGGAGTTGCGCGATTGTTTGTTGGACGAGACTAGTTTGCTCGTCATTCTTACTCAAGACTTAGGTTATCTAGCCAGTCTAGTCGATGTTTTAGAGGACTGCCGGCTCCTCATGAGACCCTTTCAGAGACATCTCCTCAGGTTCTTCAAGCCGGGAAAAGACTCTCTTTTGGTCTGGATTCCAGTACCAGTAAGGATCAAGTCTCTTCTCTCTTGTTGGACGACCAAGGTGTTTCTCGCGCGAGGCAGGTCCTTCTCTGCCCCTCTTCCGTCGATATCGGTTTCGACGGACGCCTCTCGGTTGGGGTGGGGAGGACACTGCAACGGCAGCACGGTTGCGGGGGATTGGTCTCATTTTGGGACTCTTCCTCATATCAATGTCCTGGAGTTTATGGCAGTTCTGTTGACCTTGCTCCATTTCAGAAGTCGACTTCTCAGTCGTTCGGTTCTGATTCTCACGGACAATGTTACTGTGGCGGCATATATCAATCGGCAGGGAGGCACTCGTTCGGTTGCCCTGAATGCCCTAGCAGCTCAGCTGTGGAGGTGGTGTCGTCGCATGGCAATCACACCCGTGGCCTCTTTCATCCCCGGTCGGGAAAACCTCATTGCGGATTTTCTGTCTCGGGGCAGGTATCTTCCATCGGAATGGACGCTCCATCCGGAGGTATTTTGCCGCATTCGCAGTTGCCTAGGTCCACTGGAAGTGGATCTATTTGCGTCGGTGCTAAATCACCAGCTGCCGAAGTTTTGCTCCCGTGTTCGCGATCAGGGAGCATGGGCTCTCGATGCTTTCTCCCTCAGCTGGGAGAACCTTCAGGGATTCGCCTTTCCTCCCTTCCAACTGATTCCGCGTGTCTTGCGGAAAATCAGGGAAGATTGGGCGCGGGTGCTCGTAATAGCTCCCTTTTGGCCCAGGAGGAATTGGTTTCCAGAACTTATGAGCCTCCTAAGGGCTCAACCGTTCGTTCTCCCGTTAAGAGCGGATCTGGTGTTACAGCCCCTATCGGGGATTCTTCACCACAGTCCGGAGTCTCTTCATTTGACTGCTTGGCCCCTGTCAGGGAATCTGCAAGACAGTCGGGTCTCTCTGATAGAGCCGCGGACTTTTTAATGTCCAGTCGTAGGGTTTCTACTAGGGAAATTTACAATTCCCGTCTCTCGGTCTTTTTCCTTTGGTGCAAAGAGAAGAAATCGAACCCCTTCTAAGGCTCCTATTGGTTCAATTGCGGATTTCTTAATCTTGTTATTTGACAAAGGGAGATCTATCTCTACTATCCGAGGCTAACGTTCGGCGATCGGGGATTTCCAATTCCCCGCTACTAAGTGGTTTGATTCGTTCGTTCTTTCTGAAACGACCTTCTTTTTCTAAGTTAGTGCCGTCTTGGAGTCTGCCTAAGGTCCTGGAGGCCTTGGCGAAAGCTCCTTTCGAACAGTTAGGTGAAGCTTCGCTTCATCATCTTACGGTTAAGACGCTCTTTTTGGTAGCTATTGCCTCTGGGCAGAGGCGCAGTACTCTTCATGCTCTCTGTCTTACTCCTGGTCATGTTCGCTGGGAGAGAAAAGGCGTTAGATTGATTCCTAGGGCTTCTTTTGTTGCCAAGAATCAGACAGCTGCCTCTGGCCCTGTTGAGATTTTTCTTTGTCCGCTTTCTAACTTTTCTTCGGTGCGTGAGGACAAAGTTTGGTGTCCTGTAAGGGCTCTCAAATGGTATATTGATAAGACTAAGTCTTATCGTAAGGATGATCAGTTGTTCCTGATCACTAGAGAGCCTTTTTCTCCTGCCTCTCTTGATTCCATCTCTAGATGGATCGTTGAAGCTATTAGGGCCACTGGCACAGAGGCTCTTTTATCCGACAGTAAGCCTCGTGCTCATGATACTCGTGTCAGCACTTCTTGGGCTCTGTTTCAAGGTGTGGCGCTTGTTGATATTTTGAAGGCTGCTTATTGGCGTTCGCCCAATTCCTTCATTTCTTGCTACCTTAGGGATGTTCCCGCAGGTGAAGCTTTGTTTGCGTCAGCCACCTTGAAGGCCGCTGTGTCTTCTTTGTAGTCTTTGGTGTAATCCTATTCCCTTCTGCTCGAAACATGCCTCCCGGTCTTTGAGTTGGCGCTGGTCTGGCATAATAGGTAGGTATATATGATTTATTGCAGTAAATTTGTAAAATCAGCACTGATTTTCTTATTTACTATATAAATCTATATACCTACCTATGACCCTCCCTCCTTCCCCTCACCTTGCAAGCAACATGTTTCTACTTGGGATTGCTCGCAAAAGAGGAAGATGGCCGTAGCGTGTTGACGCGCGTGAGTGGCGAAGGGGACAATAGGATTACGGGGGGTGCGCACAATATTGTGACTCATGTGTGTTAAATTCTCGAAGGGGTCCCGTAGTCAAGACTACAGGCATAATAGGTAGGTATATAGATTTATATAGTAAATAAGAAAATCAGTGCTGATTTTACAATTTTGCCAACCATAATCTACCCAATAAATGACATGTGATGACGTTGCACGCCGACTAAAAGAGATATAACGGGGTTTGAGACATCATAAGTCCTTGTCTCGCTAGTTGTCCTTGATCTTAGCTGAGACAGCTTCGTAAAACACATAACGGACAACTACATGTAGTGAACTAGTGCTGATTTAGTCAAGAAGTTAGATTTATTATGGTTTCGAGAACCGGGTCCCAGTTTACCATCTAGGAGATTTATCTGCTAAAACAATCACCATCTTAATCACTATCCCCTAGACAAATACATGTACCCTAGGACAATGACTCTATTCACTGTAAAAAAAAAAATAAAAAAATAAAAACTTCCCCAATCATAAGGTTTTTATGTGTTTGAGATGTAGACTTCTGTCCTTATAATGAAATCTCATCCGTTTGGTAATTAATCAGTGATTGGGCTAATTATGTATAAATAGGCATGATATGTGCACCATTTTTTTACTCTTGTAAATTCAAAGATTATTATTTTGTGTGTTTAAAACTGATTACTAGTCTTGCATATAGATGTGAATTTTGACAATATCAAATGATTGTCAATAGGTTTCATTAGTGTTTAATTTAAAACCATTTATCAGCTGAAATCAAATAGCATTCACCTGGTATACAGACTGGAGGAAAAGTTGCGCCTGCGCAAATAATATTCTATCCCATCATAATAAGCTAAAAACTTGATGCCATCCCATTATTATTGTCTGAAATTCGCTGAAGTTCTCAAACATTGTTTCATCAGCCAGCAAAGAAGACGCTTGTAACAAACTTCTGACAATTAGGTTACAACTTGAGCTGCTGCATCTTGTGAACAATCATTTTCAACAATGCATTTTACTGTAATTAAAATGTCTCTCATCATATGTCTTCTGATGATGTTGTTGATTGGACCTACTCAGCTGCAGTTAACACCTGCAAGTGGTAAGACTCAGTTGTGTAGAACATCATCTATGTTCTGTGATCAAGACTTTTGCAAAATATTACAAGTACATGTAGATAGAAAAATGATTTACTTACTGATTTAAAAAGGAAAACAAAATCATTTTGGCCATTCCAGATTGTGATAAATATACAATAATCTAAATAACATTTCATTCAGTAGTCCTGAGTTGGAGTTGGTTATTATTATACAACTGATGTTTTCATGTGGTTATAGTTCAGAAGTGTGACAATGTGATAGAAAATTAATGTTTGAAAGTGAAGGAGAGATAAGGAAGGGGAGTGAGACATAGTGATCTACATCAATAAACTACCTACATGTCTTATTTATAATATTCTATTCCAGCGCTAGTGCTGCTCCTAACCGCGCCAAAATAAAACAGAAACTAACGTGCACTTACCGCAAGACGACTCGCCTCCACACGCCTTGCCAGGCTGACCGGGAAACCTGTCCTCCTTTTGCTTGCGCTTTTTCCGAGCTCTTTGTGTATTTTTTGCTTAAGGATTTCATCCATTTTGATCGTGGATCTTTCTCAAGATAAGGTCAGTTTATTCCTTTTATTGTCTCGCCCATCGGAGGTGAAGGCGAGAATAAGGGATCCAAATGTCGTCCGTCCGTCGTCCGTCGTCCGTCCGTCCGTCACAAACGTTATGACAGATAACTTTGCAACCGTCACTCACTTTTCAACCAAACTTGGGTTGTAGATGCACTGAGGGGACCTGCATGTTATGGTGCCGTTGGAGGTCACATGATAAGGTCAAAGGTCATTTCAGGTCAAACGTTAAAGTTTACCTGCAAGACTCTCTTATGACAGATAACTTTGCAACCGTCACTCACTTTTCAACCAAACTTGGGTTATAGATGCACTGAGGGGACCTGCATGTTATGGTGCCGTTGGAGGTCACATGATAAGGTCAAAGGTCATTTTAGGTCAAACGTTAAAGTTTACCTGCAAGACTCTCTTATGACAGATAACTTTGCAACCGTCACTCACTTTTCAACCAAACTTGGGTTGTAGATGCACTGAGGGGACCTGCATGTTATGGTGCCGTTGGAGGTCACATGATAGGGTCAAAGGTCATTTGAGGTCATACGTTAAAGTTTACCTGCAAGACTCTCTTATGACAGATAACTTTGCAACCGTCACTCACTTTTCAACCAAACTTGGGTTGTAGATGCACTAAGGGGACCTGCATGTTATGGTGCCGTTGGAGGTCACATGATAAGGTCAAAGGTCATACGTTAAAGTTTACCTGCAAGACTCTCTTATGACAGATAACTTTGCAACCATCACTCACTTTTCAACCAAACTTGGGTTGTAGAAGCATTTGGGGGACCTGCATGTTATGCTGGCATCAGAGGTCACATGGTAAGGTCAAAGGTCATTTCAGGTCAAACATTATAGTTTACCCGCAAGACTCTCTTATGACATAACTTTGTAAACGTCACTTTCCAAACAGTAATGTAGATATATGCAAGCATAACTTATGCAGATTAATGCACTTTGGGGACCTGTTGCATGGCAACAGAGATCACGAAGGGCGGGTGGTTTCGGCTGCCTCCGCCCCGGACCAAGCGGCGCATCTCCCCACGGCATCGGAGCCGTTGGACAAGCGGCCGGACCCGGGTCAGGCTCTGGAGATATTTGTGTCGGGGGAAAGCTCCTCCGAAGGGGAGGCGGAGGTTATCCAGCGCCCGTGGCGTCTGGCCCCCGCGGCGGCTGCTGCTGCGGCAGGCGGGGGTGCACCTAGTGTTCCGCCTCCGCTGCCCATCGCCGATTCGGGAGTTTTTCTCTATGCCCCCTCCTGCCGGTTCGACGGCAGAGTCAGGCTGTGCTTGGAGCGGGCCACTCTGCCGCCGCCACGCAGGCTCTGTTGCCACTTCCGTTGGGACGGCCTGTGACTTCTAGTAGTAGCCAGGCGTCGCTTCAGTCGGGCTGCTATACTGTCGGGAGCAGCCGTTTTCCCCCCCACGTGCTTCGGCGGCCCGCCTGGCCGGTCAGTGGGACCTTGCGAGCGGGGTTTTTCGCCCCCCTGCCGGCCCAGGATGTGTCGACAGCCAAGTGTGGCGCGCTCGCCGGCTGTTTCGTTTCTGCCACGGCGGGGTTGGTTTCACCGTCCCCCGTGGAGCCCATGGCCCCTCCCGTGGGTGCCTCCGCCTCGCACCGGCAAACGGCCGGCGGGGCCCCGTTGACTACTACTTCCGGTAAGAAGGCTAAGAAAGGGAAGAAGAAGAGGAAGAAGGTTAAGGAATCCTCCCCTTCTAGTTCTAGCCCCTAGCCCTCTTCCAGCGAGCGGCAGCTCGTCTTGGCTCCCGTCCTCCCGTCCCGTAGCCCCAGTGCGCCGCCGCCTGTCAGATGCGCTAGGTGTGTTGAGTGCACCGCCGCCGGCAAAAGGTGCGCCGCCTCCAGGAAGACCATATTTCTCCCTTCCCCACCACTGGAGGGGACTTCTCAGCTCCCTCGGTGTCTGGGGAATCCCTTCAGGGCTCTTTCCTGTTCGCTGGTCAATTGACAGACCTTTTAGATAGGGAGGCTGCCAACAGGAAGCGGGCCGAAAGTTCCCTTCTCCAGGCACCCGCACGTGGCTCTTTTCCAGTAGGGGGTTTTGTCCCGCTCTCCAGGACAGTCATTGCGGCCCCTCAGGCCCCGTCCTATGTCATGCAGCCTCCCCGAGCCTGCGCTCCTGCCGGCGGGCACTTCCAGGGCGGGCCTCAGCTTTATGCACTGGTAGATGATTCTAATTTTTTGTGGTGGTCAAAGCTGATTCTACATCGTGGTGTATAACATTAATTTGAAATGATGTCTTTAAATGGATGATTAATTTTACAGTGCTTTTCTTGTTTCAAGTAACTGCTTAAAGCTTCTTTCAGTGTCTTATTTCTCCTGTTATAGCTGAGTTGCCCAATATATAGCACACAAGCCAGTCAGATATCCATTTACATCCAGGTGGGGGAGTGGCAAATGTAGATTAAGGATTGTAAAAAATATCATTGTACCAGGCAGGGATTTCAACCCTTAAACTTTTGATTGAGTGAATTAATCATTACATGTATAATACAAAAAAAACTTCCCCAGTCAGGGATCCTCACATTTTGCTGGCACCTTTTTAGTTTAAAAATCTTGGACAAGGGAAATGTGACATCAAAAAATAAAAGCTAACACATTTTTCAGTTTTTCAAAGGGGATTGGGGCACAGGCTAATTGTAATCCCCCCACCTTTAAAGTTGCACCTGTCCACATTTATCCACTATTATACCTTTATTTTAATTTCCAATCCTTGGGCAAATAAGCAATCATACCTAGATTAAAAAGATTGCAGTAATTTGTAATCGAGATAACAAGTTTGTGTTTGATTTGTCATGAAGTTCCACTCAGTTTGATAAATATGGAAACAATTCCTATTAAAAGGGTAAAGCATCCATAGGCAGTAAACATGAATGCCTTTAAAATTTTTTTAAATTTCACACAGAGAGTCGATCGTAATGAAATATGATCAGGGAGCCTTTCATCTCAATATGATTAATGAGGAGGAAGGAAAGAGCTGCATAGTGTAGTTTAGGAAGGGGTACACATGTATATTAATCTTTGTATTTTAATCTTGATGATCATGACCTTTTTTAGGCTATACTTTTGCAGGAAAAGAAAGTTTACAAGCTTGTTTCTTCATTTAAACAATCTTTTCTAGTGGCAAGATTCAATTGTCTCTAAATACTATGATGCTTTAAAACAAAAAAACCTCAACAACAGGCCAAATTTACTTTCTGGTCCATGGAGCTGTAATATAGTGATTTTAAACAACTTCAGTCTTAAGATTGCGATATTTGGACTAGTGAAATGGGCCTGCATTTTTGTTAATTTTTGTTAATTTTAATTTTAATTTTATTTATTTATTTATTATTATTATTTTTTTTTTTTTGGGGGGGGGGTCACTCACATAATTTTCTGGCTTCTTGATTGCACTTAATGTCAGTTTTGAACATATATATGTTCGCAAATCAGTCAGATGCATTTAAATGATAAGAATTCACATGATTGCTCAATGGATTAGAGCATTGTTTTCATAGCCAGGAGGTCCCAGGTTTGGAATCAAGTTGATGCACTGTCTAGTGCCCTTTGATAAGGCATCGAATCCTCAAGTACCTCAGATAGTACTTAAAGCCTTAGGCCCTTGTTGGCCTTTCTATGAGCATGGAATTGCTTTCTTAGCAGTCATCGTAAAACTGACCACCCTGATAACAATAACTTAACATGACCACAAATAAAACCTGTATTTTGATTGTTTACAAAAAAAAATCTTCAACAGTTGATGCAATCTGATAAAGATTACACCTTTTTCACATAAGAATATAATGTAGAAAACTGAGATGAAATGAGAGAAAGTTGTATTCTTTCCTATCTTTTGGCAATGTACAATGTACTTAGAGTTGTAAAGATTCTGTACAAAGAGGCAACAAATTGTATTTGTGATTTAAATGCCTGCAAAAATAAGAGCATTTAGGTTAATGTAAATGCGTCATCAAACCCTTAATGATGCCTTTAAGGCTGGCTGTTCAATGGCTACCCCTGATGAAATGCTATCCTCAAGTTTATGCAAGGATATATCTTTGTCTGCTGAAAAAGTTCATTTTCCTGACATCTCACCATGTATGTAGTTTATTATAGGCATTGTATCTTTTTCATTTTGATTTCCATCAAAGTTTGCTCTTTCTTCATATTCCTCTGTGTTTTAATTAGCAATCAACCAATTTTTGGCAATCAGTGTTAAATACTTGTGGGATATTAATGTATTGTGCTACTTAAGATGTGCAAACAAATCCAACTAATATGTGTAGATCACTCATTTACAGGGCTGCCAACTCTTACGCATTGAGCGTGAGACTCACGCAATTCACCCAATTCTGACTGTCTCACTCTGATAAACAAATTCTCACGCTGAACCCCCAAAATAGAAAGTAACCAAAGATATGTCTCCAAAAATCTCTGATATTCCAAATATTTGATATGCCCAAGACCTTTCGAGATATTCCCGTGTTTGCAAAGCAAATGAAAATTGTTTTTGGTAGTGCGCGCGCAAAGATGAGCTATTGGATTACGATTGGTTTATACTGCATGTACACATGTACATGTACGTGGAACGACTATGATGAGTGTAACTATGAACAGATTGACATGGCTGTGGCGCGGCAGCCCGCGCCGCGTGGCTCAGCAGAATTTGCCGTTGATCGTACACCAAATGTAATAGCCAGCACATCCCTCTACGGCCGGACAGCAGGATCTTTCATTTGTTTGTTTGTTTGCTTTTATTTCTGTGTTCTAATAACATACAATAAATCACATTTTTACCTAAGTATTACATAAGTAAAAAATCATGTACAATAAACATGAGACAAAGCATACAAACAAGATTAAGGGATATAATAGACCTAATATTTTTCTCCAATAAACTAGAGAAGTAATTTACAACGCAGGAGACCGCCATCGTGAGCGGTTAGGCTGGAAATGGTAAAACTGAGTGATCAAGTGGGTGCAGTGCAATTGCAGGTGCGGGTGCAAATAGTAGATACTAATTTAAAGCGTGGGCACGTATGATTGTTTAAGTGTAGCTTTTAAGGAGTAGATGGTTGAACAAGATTTTATGTTATCAGGAAAATTATTCCAAATGTCCAGACCAGAATGTCTAACAGATTTGTGTGTTATTGATAATTTGGGATTTGTAAGATGGAAATGTCCAGAAATGCGAGTAGGGTAGGAATGAACAGAACTATTAAACTTAAACATGTTATCGAAGCATGGTGGAAGTTGATTATTAATGTACTTGAACATTATGACTGCGACTTGAATCGTATTCAAGTGGAAAATTTTTAGCGTTTTAAGTTTATGGAATAAGGGGGAGTGTGAGTTAAGAAATGCGATCCGGTACAAATACGTATTGCTGTCTTTTGTAGTTTAAAAATAGAATTGATTTTTGTTGAACCACAATTAGCCCATTTAAGTTTAACTCTTGAAATTTGTATGCAAAATCATGCAGTTACAAATCTGGAACTTTGTATTTTTTCATGGTCAGTGAACTACATGTAGTATTAATAACCGATTTAACCTAGAGTCTATTTACTACTTATTCAATTCAATTTAATATATTGATGGTTCTTCTATGCTGAAATCATGACTAAAGTATGCACCAGACTGCACCATTTAAAATGTAAAATTTTCAAAGCTCCCTACCGTGAAAGGGGGGACACCCCCACTTCCACACCTTTCACTGTGTGTTATGCTGATGGAAACGATGCATGTCGTTTTTCCTGGCCTTGTCATGGTCACGATGCAAAGCTTCCATAAACAATTCTTTTTATTATTTCATTTGTTACCTTGGTGGCATGGTTTGTTCAAAGATGGTTGATCACATATATAGTTTGAAATATGATAATATCAACTTTTCAACTGAAATTAAATAGCATTATCCTGGTAGATGTGGAAAATTTGTGCCTGTGCAAAAGTTAATTCCATCCCATTATGATTACCTAAATATGAAAAAAAAAAGAGCCCACATGTTCCCTCCCCCAGTATGATGTATTTGTTTCTTTTTCTCTCTGCTTTATATTGTAAAAATTTTTTTTCGAAGAAATAGCATTTCACTTTTGGCTAGTTCAGAAAAATACAGCTCAACCATTCTGTTATAGACTAAGAGACAACTCCTGATATCATGTGGAAAAGGGAGAGTACTCTACTTATCATGCCTCCGCCCACTGAAGGTGGTGCCGGATGCATTATGTTTTCAGGTTGTCCGTCCTTTCTGCTTTCTCATGAATGTGATATCTTTTTGAATTATGACTATTTAAAATGCCTGTGACTCGTTTCAGTGAGGTTTAATTTACAACCAAGTCAACTGAAATCAAATAGCACTATCCTGGTATACAATTCTCGCTACCTCAAATATGCAATTTTCGACGTAGAGGGCAATATTATGCATGGAAATGGTCCACATCTTCGTCAACTTCACTTACGGCCCGTATTGAAATACTACAGCTTATGAATAAAATGAGTGCTAAAATGCTTAATTTTTGGATCGCATGACATAAACCACTCAAATTTTGAAAATGCAACCAATTGTCTCAATAAATCATGGTATCTTTTCAAACATGTCGGTTAATTTATACTCGAACTCGAGGATTTTTGTAACACCTGTGTACATTTTCAATGCAAAAAGACAAACACTTGTCGACCCAATCGGGATTTTGTCAGCACTGCACATGCGTGGTTTGCATGACAAACGCCATCTGTTGGCGAAATTGCGTTTTTGCGGTAGCGAGAATTGAGAGGAGATGTTGTGTTTATGCAAGCCCAGTTCCATCCCATGATAGTTCTCGGAATATTCAGGGCAGTATTTCTGGCAATTGGTTTTCCTCACGCTATCTCTTTCTCTCTTTCTCTCTTTCTCTCTTTCTCTCTTCAACTTAATGGCTTTCAAAGCAGTCTTGATACCGTGATATTGTATTGCTCCTAAAATGTCCTGTCTAAACCAAGTTTTTTCATTAGATCCTTTTCCTTCTGATATTTCTTTTTAATCCTTCCTCCTCTAATCATATGATTTGATAGCTGATTTTGTGTGCTTAGCGGAGCGAGACTATAGGCATCACTGTTTCCATTGTTGGCATTGGCATTGTCGTCAACAATCATGCTGTATCACAATAACTTTCTAAGAAATTGAGATAGAATCACCAAACTCATACCACAGGTACATCTCTAAAAGGCGCAAGTCAAGTTCTGAAATTAATAAAATCTGACCAAGGTCAAAAGGTCAAAAGGTCAATGAACTTTCTGCAAAAAGCACTGTAATCACAATAACTTTCTATGGGAGATTTGAGGTATAATCACCAAATTCACACCACAGGTACATCTCTTAAAAGTGCAGGTCAAGTTCGAGAATGAGTTAAATCTGACCAAGGTCAAAGGTCAAAGGTCAAAAGGCCAATAAACTTTCTGTAAAAAGCACTGTAATCACAATAACTAGATTTGAGGTAGAATTACAACATTCATACCACTTAGAGGCACAGCTCAAGTTCGAAAATTTCATTTCATTTCATTTAGATTTATTTCATTTCCAACAAAATACAAATCAAGTAAGTACAGTCAAGTAATTCAAATCAATACGATAAATAACAAAGTGCCGTCATAACAGTTGAGATAAGTTGCTAACAGAAATATGAACATACAATCAATAACAAAACGACTGTGGCATTAATAAATAGAACCTTGTGATTTATATTTTGTGAAAATGGAGAGGCCCACTAAAAAGCGAAGCTTGTATATTGTGGGCTCCTCAAAAAGCAAATGCAGTAAATGAATTTTATGTAGCGAAAAATAAAAAATTAAATAAAACACGATAAAGGCCAACAGAGACCGTGAGCAGGAACCAAAAGTATGAACTAAACTGATGAAAACAAACAAAACGAATGGAGTGAAATGAGGTAAATAAAGGGCAAGGAAGAGAGAGGGGAGAGAAAGAGAGGGGGAGGGTGATGGAGATAAAGAGAAATAAAGATGAGTCGGAATGAAAGTGGAAGCTGCATGTGGATTAAAGGGGGAAAAAAGGAGTAGTGGGCGCACAAAACCATTAAAAAAAATTGGGGAGGAAAAACAAACCAGTAACAAGAAATGCTATTATGTTTAGTTTTTTTGTTTTTGTTTTTTAGTTTAGTTTTTGTTTTGTTTTTAGATATGATTGTAAGATTTGAGTAAAAAACATTTTAATTTACCCTTAAAGCTGTTTAGGGAGGGGGAATTTTTCAAGACACAATCAAGGGAATTCCAGAATTTAGGGCCTTCAAAAATGAACGTATTTTTTGCTTTAAATGTCCTCAAAAGAGGTAAATGAAATTCATCTAACTGCCTAGTTGGGTATTTGTGAACGCTCTGATTTTTTACAAACATGTCTTGAAAAACACTGGGTAAACTACCATTATTATAACGATACATAAATTGACCTAACTGAAATGAATATAAATCCTTTATTCTGAGGATGTTATTTTCGAAAAATAAAGAGTCAGTATGAGAGCGCATGGGGGCATTGCAAATAATGCGAATAGCCCTCTTTTGTAATAACAAAACTTTTTCTATTAGTGTTTGATGGGTATTACCCCAGACCAAGAGACCGTAATTTAAGTATGGTAAAATCAGTGTCGAATAAAGCATAAGTAATGAGGATTGAGGTAACAAAAATTTGAGTTTATTAATAATACCAATATTTCGCGAAATAACTTTGCAAATATTATCGATATGTAATTTCCATGTAAGTTGGTTGTCGACTATTACCCCCAGGAATTTTGTGTGAGACACCTGTTTCAATGGATCGTTATCGAGGACTATGTCGGAAGGTAATGATACTAAGGAGTTGCTAAATATCATGTAATTTGTCTTCTGAAGATTAAGCGAGAGCTTATTAGCCCTTATCCACTGCGATATATTTAATAATTCAGTATTGATTGTATTTACTAAAACATTAGGATCTTTGTGGGAATAGAAAAGATTGGTATCATCAGCAAATAAAATAAACGATAAGGAGTTCGATGATCTACAGAAATCGTTTATGTAAAGGACAAAAAGGAGCGGACCCAATAAACTACCCTGCGGTACACCGCAACAAATATTACGTAATTCAGATTCGCACTCATTTAAAAATACATATTGTTTTCTATTAAGAAGATAGCTCCGGAACCACTCCAAGGCCTTCCCACGTACACCATAATGAGACAGTTTGTAAAGTAAAATTTCATGATTGATGGTGTCAAAGGCCTTGGAGAAGTCCAGGAATATTCCTATAGTATGAGACGATACATCAATTGAGTGTGTGACTTTTTCAACAAAAGACAGTAACGCATGGACCGTACTGTGCTTTTCACGAAATCCAAATTGGAAATGTGAAAAAATATCATACTTATTCAAAAAAGAAATCATACGAGTATAAATTATTTTTTCCAATACTTTAGAGAATGAAGATAATAAAGAGATTGGTCTATAATTACCAACATCAAGTTGATCACCTTTTTTAAATAGTGGGATAATTTTGGCAAGTTTCATTGCATTCGGAAACTGACCACATGACAGTGATATATTAAAGATATGAACCAATGGGTCAACAATAAAAGGTATTATAGATTTCAATATAACGTTATTAATTTCATCATATCCTGAACTTTTCTTGTTCTTCAAATCAGAAATAATTTTAAGTATTTCTTGCTTATTTGTTGGTATAAAGAAAATAGAATTTGGATTATAAGGACCTAGAAAGTCTGTAAATTTTTTATTAGCCGGTGGAATGTTTTTAGCAAGATTGTCACCAATTAGAGAAAAATAAGTATTGAATATATTGACAATAGCTTTTGGGTCTTCAACTAATTTGTTGTCAAGTCTGATTCTTTTCACATCCGATCTGTTATTTGCCATGTTCATTGCCTGTTTAATTATCTTCCAAGTGTTTTGCATATCATTTTTAAAGTTTTTCAAACGAGTGATAAAATAATTTTTCTTCCGATTTATTGATTATCGAATTGGGGCATCTGTAAATGACGCCGACAATTATATTTTTGTTCCCAGGAATAGTGATTTCAACAAAAAGAGATTCAATTAATCTATTACATACCGATATTTCGTCTAAAACAGTGTAATTCAGGGTCCTTAGTAAATAAAGAGCAACACCGCCACCCGCTCTATCTTGCCTGTTTTTATTAATGAAATCGTAATTATCAATGAGAAATGGGTGGTAGGAGTCACGGTTAAGCCATGTTTCTGATAAGCCAATAATCGACAGTGGATTTTGCGACTGTATGTCTATAAGCGAAAGAAGATCGTCAAAATGTCTATTCAAACTTCTAATGTTTGCATGAAAAAGAGAAAAGGTATTTTTAAATTTTAAAATTGCATTTAAATGCAAATAATTGGATGAAAAATTTTACGACGTTGGTAGACGGGTCCATGAACAGTACAAATGCAGCAAACATTGTTTGTTTTTTTAAACCTGGTATAATTGTATTAATTGAGCTCTGTTTCCATCAATAGCACAACAGACCCGTCTGCATACCATTCAATCTTCAAGCATTTCACTGCATAAAACCTAACTGTAATTGACGGGTCAGCTACTTGAATGGGAACAGCACACAATTGTTTGGAAGTTGAATCTATATAGGGCTGTTGGTATTGCATGAAACCTAAAGCAAAAAAAAAAACAATCAAAACAAAAACAAGCAAACAGTTCTTAGTTCATGCCCTGGGAATTCCTTTGGGCTCAGTCAAAATAACTGAGTTGACAAAACAAGACAATCAAGCTCATTCCCTGAATCCACACTCAAAGTATAATGAAATTCCTAGCGTGAAGTGGAGAGAATAAAAACACCCAAAATGAGATTTACCTAAAAAATTTGAGAATAGTAAAATATGTATGAAAAAAGTCTTATGCACATAACCTTAAATCCCAAAATATAGGATATGAAATTCCACATTTCGGATTAAGGAAATACATTTATTATTATTCATTTTTAAAATCTATTAATCAACTGTTGGTAGAATTGAACTCATTGTTCAATCACTCCTTATACTGTATCATGAGCAAAAATTGCAAAGAGTAGATAATGACCATGGATGACATGACAAAGCCCCTAAATAGGGGCACAGAATAATCTTAAATAATTGTGTTACAATATCAAAATAAGAAAAAAACACACCTTTTTTAAAACCAATTACTGCGGAATCATTTTTTCAAAATCGAAAAAAAATACCAAAAAGAAACAAACATTTCTGCGCTTAATTATAAGAAAAAAGAAATAAACTAAAGTAATTTATGGCTTTTTTCTATAAAATCAATATTGATATATGAAGATTTTTCATATATTCATAGAGATGTTTGACCCAACATAATCAGGCTGGCAAAACAGGAACTCACCAACTTCTGACAAAAAATAGATGAATAAATATCGTTTTACATGGTTTATTCCCTTTACCAAGAGTAGGGAGGATCATACTTCAACTAACCCACCATTTTTCTGAGAGTGAAAAAAATGATGAACTTTTTTTTTCAAGTTTCTTTTCTCTTATAGGTTAAATGATGTACAATAACTTTTTCAGAAACTGTCGTTTGAATGGTGTTACCAATATTAAAAAATGTGAAAAGATAATATACCTTATTGATCCATGATGTTAGGTATCTTTCTTCAAACTCGAGTTAGTAGATAGAGAAGCAAATACTTATGTACAGTAGGTCCATATGGGCAAAAATAAATCCAATAGTTTATGGCTTTTCTATCAAAATGAAAACATTTAGGATATATAGAAATGACCTTTCATTTAAAGCAGTATACTTCCTTGAAGAGTATCAAGGCGATAAAAGGCCTACAAAATTATTCATTCTGCTATTTACATCCAATAGTGAAGAATAAACATTTATTTAGCTTGTAATATTTTGAATTAAAAAAAAAAAACATACATAATGATTAATGCATGATTGATAGTGTAAATTTGTGACTTGTCAAAAACAATGACAGTCAAATTTCACGCCTATATTATGCTTTATGAATAAGCATGATGAAGTGGGGATACAGTAAATAGTGTGATGAGCCAAGATTATAAAAAATATGCGAAAACAAAATGATTTATTTTGATTAAAACCCCTGTCAATGGGGTGATTTTGCTTGAATTCACATGAAAAACAATATGAAGAAATACCAGTCTTGGTGTGTGCTAAATTGTCTATCAAATAAAACTGGACTATCAGCTGGTTACGTTCAAGTATCCACGATATCATTAAAATTATAAGCAGAAATACATGAGACCAGAATTCAGCCCATAATGATGGACTCACTTGTACTCACTACTGAGAACAAATAAATAACTAATTGTATGCTGGCAAACTTCACAGAGACTATCCCAAGAAAGGGTTGGTTTTCTTTTTTTTTACTTAATTGTTAATATCTCGATGTTTCCTATTTATCTTTAAAGGTAAAAGAAATTAATCAGAAAACACCCATGGAACATGGTAGAGTTGAAAATTTGACAACAATGTGGTCTTACCATGAAAGCAATATACTCTAACTTATGATGTCGAGTTCATAATACAATGTAGTAATATTTGTTTTTGGATTGAAATGAGAATACGTATGGCTTTATTTACACTTTGCATTGTGTAAACAAAAAAACAAACAAAAACAAACAAAGAAAAGGAACGTAGCATTAATTCATATTTCTTGAAGGTTGAATTTGCCTTCTGTTTTATAAGGTAGAGTTAATCAAAGTTACTCAGTTAGGCGTAGGCCTAATATAAGGCAATTTGGAACAATGTTAGATGCAAAATAGGTTAATTCATGTAAATTGTGCAGGCTTACTTTCATGAAGCTGTTGAATTATCACATTCCAGTGTAGGGTTGGTGATTGAAGCTTTCCCATAATCCGGTTAAAGGGCAACACAGTAACGAAGAAGAACAAAACGGTAATTGATAGGAGCTGTTGTGAACAAAATAACAAATTGCTAGACGGTGTTATCAACCCAGTTGACCCAGCTCGACTGAGGCGATCCGTTTCGTGCTGGTTGACGAGTTTGTAAAATTACTCTGATTCCGTTTACTCGGATTCTGGTGGAAAGCTTTTTCTCGTTGCGAATTTTATAAGCAACAGATGCCAGTCGACCTCGTTCGCGTTTCATTACAGGTGGTAAATCAGTGCGTATGGTAGCGCGATCAAAGCAGACATCGGCTGTTGCTTGTCGTTCCGAAGTTGGCTGTGTTGGCTGTGTTGGCTGCGTGGTTTGCTGTTGAAAATGTTGATGACCTGAGGCAACATTGCGGCGCTGGCGATTATCCTGTTCAAATGCATTTAGTAGTCGATTGCGGTCAACCATGTTGACAAATCTGATAATCAAGGGTCGAGGAGCCGTCGTCGCTTGTTTGGGGGCCGGCAGTCGATGGGCGTTTACTAGCTGCGTTTTGGTAGCTTCAGATGTTGAGACGTTCAGAAAATGCGCGATGACGCCATATACTGTTGAAAAGACATTTTCATTTTTGTCTTCCGGTATACCATAGACCAACAAATTCTGCTTTCTTTGGTGTAGCTCTAAAAGAATAAGTTTTTCATCTAATTCATCATTCTTGCGATCAATTTCCTCTCTAATCTTAGGAATGGTATCCTTTTCAAACAACTTGATTTTATCGGTATTGAAACTAACTGCAGTTTCCAAGTCCTGAATAGTCCTCCTCGTTTGCGTCAACTCCACCTTCATCATATGGATATCTGAACCCATAGCATCAAATCTTGTGTTCATCTCTTGAGAAAGTTGAGCAAACATTAGTTTCATTTCAGCTAACACATTGGATCCACCTGCCGTAGCATTAGATTCGGCGCCTTGGGTGTTGGCGGGTTGGGGGGTCACGTGATCGGTTCTGGCGTCCCCGCTTGTTCTGCTACCTACATGGCGTTGGGATGGGTCAGTTCTGGTCCGTGTGAGAGTGGGCTGAGCATTTCCAGGCGAAGAATTGTAGGACTGTGAAGTCATTTCACTCACTTTTTTCGTCTTTTTTGTAGAAAACTTTGTAGTAGTATTGGTTCGTAAGTTGTAGGATCGCTCCTTACTCATGTCTCGGGTTCGAAAATGAGTTGAATCTGACCAAAGGTCAAGATGTCAATGAACTTTTTGCAAAAAAGCACTGCAATCACAGTAACTTTCTATGGATTTGAGGTAGAATCACAACATTCATACCACAGTTATATCTCTAAAGGGGCTTTCACACCAGGATTTGCGTAGAGTTGCGTCGAGTTACGTAGAGTTACGTAGTATTGCGTAGTGTTGCGTAGGCACTGCTATACGCTGTGCCTACGCAAGTCTACGCAAGTCTACGCCGAGGAACGCAAAATAGGTATGCAAACAATTAAACATGTTTAATTTTTTGGCGTACTGTCTGCATAGAGCCAGAGAACGCAGTTTATACGCAAGCCTACGCAACACTACGCCACTGTACGCCATTCCTACGCAACACTACGCCAAAATGTTTCTCAATGTTTCTCAAAAAAATGTTTCTCAAAACACATTTTGAGACTTGCGCATGAAATGGCGTAGTGTTGCGTACTGTGGCGTATAGACCGACGTAGACTTGCGTAGACTTGCGTAGACCTGGCGTACATTTGCGTATAGTTGCTTATAGTTACTTAAATTTGGCGTACTCATGCTGGATCCTACTGATTTTCATCACTTGACTGCTAGTTTGAACAGATTCGTCCCATTTGACATTAAATCGTTCGTGCTCTGCCATTAGTGTTTCTAGGGCTTCCAAATGCCGAAGGATAACAGCTTTTTGGAATGGACTTAAACAACTCATTATCTTTTGATTCTACTTCACAGCAGTACAGTGTTACGGACAGCAGGCAAGAGCAGCCGCGTAGCCAGGATTTCATTTTACGGGGTGCGGTTGAGCTGATGAGCACGCAAAGCGTGCTCCCCAGGGGGTTGGGTGCGGGGAGGGGGGAGTTTCCCCCTTCCCGGGCGAAGCGCGAAAGCTTTGACATTTCAGCAAATTCGAGAGAAAGATAACGACTCGTAGTACCTTTTTTTTAGGCGGAAAGTTAGTTCGACGCTTTGACTGCTTTTCAATTATTTGGGTGAAATACTGCACTATATTTAACAACGGGGGGTGCAGGGAGGAGGGAGTTTGCCCTTTCCCGCACGAAAGCTTTGACGTTTTTTTTTAGGCGGAAAGTTAGTTCGACGCTCTGACTGCTTTTAAATTATTTGCGTGCAATACTGCATTATAATAACGGGGGGGGGGGGGGGCCACAGGGATTGAGGGGGAGTTTCTTCCTTCCAGCGCGATCAGCGCGAAAGCTTTGACGTTCTGTTAGTTCGATGTTAGTTCGATGCCCTGACTGCTTTTCAATTATACAGCACTGTATTAACAGCTGTGGGCACGCAGGGAAGGTGGGGGGGAGTTTCCCCCTTCCCGATATTGGCTCGTAGCAACTTTTTAGTCTTTTTAGCTCACCTGAGCCTAAGGCTCGAGTGAGCTATTGCGATGGAAATTTGTCAGTCGTCCGTCGTGCGTCGTGCGTCGTGCGTCGTCCGTCGTCCGTTAACTTTTTACATTTTCATCTTCTTCTCCAAAACCCATGATCGGAATTCAACCAAACTTAGTAGGAATCATCCTTAAGGGTAGGGGACCCAATGTTGCTAAAATGGTACATGTGGCCCCCAGGGGGGACCAGGGGGCCCCCAATTGTAAAAGCTATGTAAATTTCAAACATCTTCTTCTCCAGAACCAGGCATAGCTCAGACTTGGTATTGTGTATGGAGATACCTCTATAGATGAAGAATGAATGTTGTTCATGAAATTTATCTGAGTGGCCCTATAGGGGCCCTGTGGGGGTAACATACTGGAGGGGGGGGGGGGGGGCGCTGCCAGGCAAAATGTACATTCTGATCTTCTCCAAAACACATCGGAATTCAACCAAACTTGGTAATGTAGGAATCATCCTTAGGGGTAGGGGATCCAAAGTTGCTAAAATGGTACATGTGGCCCCCAGGGGGCCCAGGGGGAGGGCCCCCAAGTGTAAAAGCTATGTAAATTTCAAACATCTTCTTCTCCAGAACTAGGAATAGCTCAGACTTGTTATTGTGTGAAAATGAAAGTTGTTCATTAATTTTTTCTGGGTGGCCCTATAGGGCGTCTGTGGGGGTAACATACTGGAGGGGGGGTGGGGGCAAGTTGTCCGCCATCCATAAACATAAACAGCTTCTTCTCCAAAACCCATGATTGGAATTTAACCGAACTTGGTAGGAAGCTCAGACTTGGTATTGTGTATAGAGATACCTCTATAGATGAAGAATGAAAGTTGTTGATGTGCTAGAGAGAACATGCACCAGATGTGAATTGATCCACCTCAGGTGAGCGTCGTGCCCCCTGGGGCTCTTGTTTTCTCTCACTTTCCCCCGCTTTTTCGCTCTCGCTTTTTTTTTTCCGCTCTCGCTTTTTTTTCCCGCCCCCATTGCCCCCCCCCCCTGGCTACGCGCCTGGGCAAAAGTTGCTTGAGAAATGCTATAGGCCTAATGCTTTTTTCTTTCTTTTTTTTCATCTTCGCTTGCGCACAGAATCCGTCCGCAACCGTAAGCAACACTACGCAGACTTAACGCCTGACCTACGTAAGTGTACGTGGACAAGTTACGCAAGCTACGCTACCCTACGCAGGGACTACGCCGATCCAGCATTTGTTTTTTCATGAGTACGCGGCGAATTTTGGCGTACTCCCTACGCAAATCTACGCAACTCTACGCAAATCTACGCAACTCTACGCAAATCCCAGTGTGAAAGCCCCTTTAGAGGCACAGGTCAAGTTCACTTTCAGTGAAAATCACCTCACAAGTATAAATAACTTATTGTACCTTTGAGGTAGGATCACCAAATTCAAATCATAAGTATATCTCTTGAAGATGCATGCAGACCTGCTAACCATTACGATTTTGTTGTATTTCGTACAATTTTTAAATGAAAATACCACACTTACTATGATTTATCTCTATAAAATATGATTTGAAGAAATCTGATTATGCACTATTCGTCCTGTATGTTGCGCATATGTATTTGTTATCACTCAAACTTTCACACTCATATTGTATCATTTTTACTTTGAGGTATACCTTTGAGGTATCACCAGATTCATAACACAGTTAAATCCTTTGAAGGCACAGATCAAGTTCGAAAAAATAGGTCAAAAGTCTGCAATGAACGCATAACTTTTTGTTCCTTTGAGGTAGTATAATCAAATTTACTGCAATAAATCTTATATACCTACCTATTATGCTAGACACTTGTCTACGCGAACCCGTTCGAGAACTTAACACAAATGCGTCACAATATTGTGCGCACCCCCCGTAATCCTATTGTTCTCCCCTTCGCCACTCATGCGCGGCAACACGCAACGGCCATCTTCCTCTTTCTTGCTCGCCCCCGTCGAGTTAGGATGTCGAGTCATGGCGCTCCTGAAATCAGGTCTTTTTGTATCTTTTCAGCGCGCTTTCTCGCTCTTTCTCGCTCTTTAAAGCACTTTTCTGTACTTATTTTCGTCTAAGATTATAGTACTCTTGTGTTTTTATGTCACTCTTGCCGTTTGTAAGGGATATTTATGATTCCTTTCCAGGCAAGTTATTTTCATTTTCACTGCCAGCCCCACGTAGTTATTTCTGTGTGTCTTGCTGGTGTTTCCGTTTGACCCGATCCGTTTTCGGTTCGGTGTTTGTTTTATACGGTTTTTATCTAATTTGTGCGTATCCCCAAATTTATTTTTACCTGCACTCTTTTAAAGTATTTCATATTTTTGTATACTTTATTGTCTGTTTTATTGCAGCATTATGAGTTCGGAAGAAGAAGCTGCTAGGTCGCGGAGACCTGCTTCTTCCGGCCCTCCAGAACTCTCCCGAGTACTTTCATACATGGGGGAGGGAGGAGGGCTGCAGGTAAGTTGCCCAGTGGTGTTTCCCTGCAGGGTTTGCCAGCCTCGGAGCATGCGGCTTCGGGGCGGGTGGCGTTAGTTGAGTTTGGGACGTCAGCTCCGGAGCCCGTGGCTTCGGGGTGGGTGGCGTCAAGCTCTAGTGGTTTGGATATTACGAATCCAATCCCCGGTCGCTGAGACCAGAAGGGGGGACGTCTGTTTCCCGCACGGTAGCGATGACTCGCATAAATCCGCTAGGGGAGACGCGTGCCACTACTGCAGGGCAGCTCACGGGCACCGCCCATGTTGGTCTGGGTTCTTAAACCCTAGCCCCCGGCCGATGCCAATGGGGGAGCGAGTACTGCCCGGGCTGTCTATATTGCCAGCTGATGGGAAGGCTCGAGCCAACAATTATGGGCGCTCTACGGAGCAACAGGTGCGGTCACCTGAGCGCGCGATTACTTCCGGTCTGACCTCGCAATGGCGAGGTCACCTGAGTGCGCGATTACTAGTGCTCTCCTATTGTCGCCCACGGGCGGAACAATAGTGAGTTCACATACTATTAGTAGTCGGTGGGCGAATACTGGGACCTCGTCCCAGTTTGCCCTCGCACTGGGCGCCTCAGGCGCCCGGCCCATGGCTGTTGCATCTTCTTGCTCAGCCAGTATGGGTAATTTGTGCGTGACTTTGGGTACATACCCTCAGCGCACTTCTCCCGTAGAGGGAGGTGGGCATCCCTCCGTGGAGGGTTCGGTTCGTGTTTCCGAAGCGGCTTCGGAGATCCGTACGAAACCGAATAGACGCTCTAAAAAGCGGGTCTCGGCTTCGGTTCCTGTTGAGCCAGCTAAAAAGAAGCCTAAGAAAGGGGCTAAAAGAGGCAAGGCTTTGCCTGCCTCTTGCCCGCCTGGCCCGTCTAACCCGCCTGAGTCCTCTCAATCTGAGATGCTCAGCATGATGCGGGCTTTTGCCCAAAGTCAGGGTTGGTCCCTCTTACCGGGTACCACAACCCCTGCTTCTGTCCCTCTTCTAGGGTCTGACATTGAGACTAATCAGCCTTTTATGGTCGATTCTTCATTGTCTGAGACGGGATCGCTTGCGCCTCCTATTCCGGCAGTCCTCGGGGCTCCGCCGGGCGAGGAGACTTATAGTGGTCCATGTGAGTGTCCGCCTGTTTCGTCTTTTGTTTGCGGTCTTTTGTTTGCGGTCCTTTGTACCAATCAATTCAGGCGGAACCAGATTTGGAGGCGGATTCTCAAGCTTCGGTTTCCGAATCGTTTGAGCAGGCAGAGCCTCAGTCGCTCTCCCTTTGTGGGGTAGAAGCGATTGCTTTATTGTCCAAATATCTCCCTGAATTTCAGTCAGCCCGCGCGCAGGGTTCGACTTCGCGTTGGTTCAGGCAGCGGGATTCCTCCGAGGGTATTTCTCTTGCGGAGGATTTCAAGCTGGAGTATGACCGCATTGAATCAGCGCTTCTTGTTAAGCGCCCTGTTGCGGTTAGGGGTAAGGCTTTTGCCTTTGATTCCCAAGATCAAGACAGCTTTTTCAAGGCTAAGTCTCTCTCTCCGGAGATTCTAGCGGTGGGTCGTCGTTTGCAGGCGACCAATCCGCTTACCTTGATGACCTGCTGCACACTCTTTTTAGTTTGCAGTGGTCACAGCTTTCCAGTGCAGCTGCTTCGGTCACGTACCGTCGCAGGGTCTTGGCTCTTTCGGCCCTTGGGGTTTAGGAGTCGGACATCGCGCCGCTTCTCCGGGATGTTCCGTCTCGGGGTCCTTCGCTTTTTGGTGGTCAATTCGCTACGGTTTTTCAAAGAGAGATTGATGCGCGGAAGCAGGTCTCTGAGATGACTACGCAGTTTCGCGCTCCCTTTAAGCCGACGCGGGCCCCTGTCCGTCGGAGGCCTGTTGTTCCCGCTTCGGGGCAACACAGTCGTGTTTCTGGGGTCCTGCCTGCTGAGCTTCAGCCAGCTCCTTCTCGTGGAAGAGGGGGACGTGGCAGAGGCTCTTCGAGAGGTACTCTCTGCGTGGCAAGGCGGCGGCTTCACACAAGGCTAAGCCTAGGCTTTACACAAGGCTAAGCCTAGGCTTTGATGGTCTTCCCCGAGCGCTTGTTCATTTTGACATGGAAGGTGGCCGACTTCGTTCCTTTCTCCCCGCTTGGGAGGCCATCTCCAGGGACGCATTTGTGCTCTCCGTTGTGCGAGACGGATTCTTCATAGATCTATCCGCCTCGCTCACCGGAGGGGCAATATGATCTCGTTCACCTCCCATGTCTGCCCTGGCTCGTTTTCATGCCTCAACGGAGATCAAATCTCTGTTGAAAAAGAGGGTTATAGAAAGGGTAAGAGGCCGGCGGTCTCTTTCCATTTCTCTGATCTTTGTTATTCCCAAGTGCTCGGGAAAACTGCGTTTGATACTGAATTTGGAAAGAATAAACAAATTCATTCCTTCAGCGAATGGAGACCCTCGCCTCCATTCTCCTGTTGTTCAAGAGGAAGGACCAAGCATAATAGGTAGGTATATATGATTTATTGCAGTAAATTTGTAAAATCAGCACTGATTTTCTTATTTACTATATAAATCTATATACCTACCTATGACCCTCCCTCCTTCCCCTCACCTTGCAAGCAACATGTTTCTACTTGGGGTTGCTCGCAAAAGAGGAAGATGGCCGTTGCGTGTTGCCGCGCATGAGTGGCGAAGGGGAGAACAATAGGATTACGGGGGTGCGCACAATATTGTGACGCATTTGTGTTAGGTTCTCGAACGGGTTCGCGTAGACAAGTGTCTAGCATAATAGGTAAGTATATAGATATATATATATATATATATATATATATATATATCTCTTGAAGGTGCACTTCATGGTTGTAAATTTGGTCAAGAACAAAGATTACAATTTTTTGTGGTTTCTTTTTGGTTGTTTTTAAATGCATTGAAGTATTTTTAAAATAAGGCTGTACACATTGTCATTTGCATAGCGAGATGCAGGCAATACAACACTTGGAGTTTTAATGGGATAACCTCGTTAGTCATAAGGACCAGTGGCTCATAAGGACCGCTAATCATAACGTTAAATTTCCTATACCTGTAGGGTCGCTATTCATAAAGCGAAAAGGGGGACACTATTCATAAACTCATAAGGAGCATTATTCATAAGGAGCATTATTCATAAGGATTGCTATCCATAATAGGAAAAGAGGGTTGCTATTCATAATCGAAGAAAAGGGTCATTACTCATGAGGGCTGCTATTCATAATAAGTCATAAGGGTCGCTATACATAATACAGATACAGGGTCGCTATTCATACCAAATCGGGGTCGTTATTCATATGGGTCGCTACTCATAATCAAAGAAGAGGGTCGCTATTCATAATAGGAGAAGAGGGTCGTTATTCATAATAGGAGAAGAGGGTCGTTATTCAGAAAGGTCAATATTCATAAGGGTTGCTATTCATAATCGGAGAAGAGGGTCGCTATTCATAATCGGAGAAGAGGGTCGCTATTCATAATCGGAGAAGAGGGTCGCTATTCATAATCGGAGAAAAGGGTCGCTATTCATAATCGAACAAAAGGGTCGCTGTTCATAATCGAAGAAGAAGTTAGGGTTAGGATTATTTGTAAAATATGATTTTCAATGTTCAATGAACACTCAAATATGAAAGAATTAATTTAGCAAACAAAAATGATAATATTGGATGGGAGACACCCCACGGCTTTGTCGAAGCAACACGGGGAGGGGCGATGAAGCAAATACACCCTTGGCCTAGCCAGGCGGGCAAAGGGGGGGGGGGGCATGCCCCCACCTATTCAGCCCTTTAAAAAGGCGAGAGCGAAAAAGCAGAGGAAGTGGAGGAAGAGAAAGAAAAAAGCCTAAAAAGGCGCTACGAAATTTGCTAAAACGTCAAAGTTTTCGCGCCTCCCGCGGGAAGGGGAACTCCCCATTCATGCATCCACCCCTGATACATACAGTGCAGCATTGCGTCCAATAATTGAAAGCAGTCCAGGTGTCGAACTAACTTTCTGCCTAAAAGAAGGTGCTACATGTACGAGCCGCTATCTTATTCTTAAATTTGCTATAAAACGTCATAGGTTTCGCGTTTCGCGTGGGAAGGGGACAAATTGTAAAGCAGTCTGGGCGTCGAACTATGCCTATAACTTTCCACCTAAAAAGAATTGTTTGCTATGAGTCTTTATCTTTCTCTCAAATTTGCTACAAAACGTCAGAGCTTTGCGCGGGAAGGGGGACCCCCCCCCTCCATGCACCCACCCCTGTTACATACAGTGCAGTATTGCGACGAGCCATTATCTTTATCTCAGATTTGCTATAAAACATCAGAGCTTTCGCACTTCGCGCGGGAGGGGGAAAACCATAGAGTTACATACCCCTAACAACTCTATGGGGAAAACTCCCCCTCCCTGCACGCAAAGAGTGCTCATCACCAAATTCGCACGCTTCGCGCGCTCACAAACGCCCCATATAGTAAAATCCTGGCTACGCCTGTGTCCCCCCTATCAGTCCGACCACGTTGCGCCATTCGACCCATCTTGTCTCGGTACAAGCACATAGTACTGACAATTTTCGTCAAATTAATTCATAAATGGCATAGCCTGTGTGCGGGTGGCGGGGGGGAGGGGTGCTGTAGTAGGTGTTGCCACCAGTTTCTATCATGCATGTCCATAATCCTCAGAGAAAGGCGAGAGAGCTCAGTGGTCGAACAGTGGCCTCGTAACTGAAGGATGCGGGTTTGAAACCAGGATGCACTCGTGTCCTTTGGTAAGGCATTAACCCCAAGTCCCTCAGAGAGGATTTCAGATTTAGATTTCAGATTTTTTTCAGATTTTAGATTTTATTTCATTACATTTTCAAAAATACATGTTTTCAAAATACATGTATATAACAATATGTATTATGCAATCAACAATATACAATATAATTGACAACACAAACTTTTTGATCATTACAAGCAAAATAAAGTGCATTAAAGTTTGAGTTGTAAGAAAAGAAAAACAGTAGTGAAGACTACATTAGATTAATTTTATGAAAATGAGAATGAAAACAGAGACCAGCATAGAAGCATAGCTTGTAGAAGCGCTGGTCCCTGGCAAGAAAATCATATCAGAGCTATCGAAAGTGTACAAAGGCGTTTTACTAGGTTCTGCTTCTCGTACGAAGTTGCTAATGCAACACGGAACGCCTATCTCGCCTAAATATGGCTCCTTTGTATAACAGACTTGTGTACTTATCTATGTCTTTTGTTATTAAATGCCTACACAGATTTTATGACATGCCCGAATATACGTTACCCATCCCAAGTCACAGAAGAATTCATATACTGTTTTTCAGTCATGAACTAGCAAGATCCAATTGTTTGAGATTTTCATGTTTCTATGTTTTCCCCAGATTTTGGGAGCACCTCTCAGAGGAAGACAGGGATTTGTGTCTAAATACCAATGTTTTTCCTCTTCTAAATGTACTCCGAAATTTCCTGTTTGAATTGCCTCCCCGTGTAGAAGCATACTAGTTTGTTTTCATATTGTCTTTGTCTTTCACAGAATAACTCACATTTTGATATGTATCCATGATTTTTCATGGTATAATATTATTGTGCGACTTCATATTTGTGTATTTTCAACCACGCAGCAATTTCCTTACCGATTACCCCCCTCCATTTCTGAAGTTTGCTTAAATGATCTCTCTCACAGTTCTCTCTTTTTATTCAGTTTAATTTATGTATTATTTAACTGATGTTACCATTGCCAATGATTTTTCCTTCAAATCTTTGATTCCTATTTTTGTAATTTTCCTAGGAATCAGTAATATTCCGTAATTTCGAACTTTCGAACTTTCAAAATCTCAAAATGATAACCTGATTCTCTGTAATTGTTCCAAAGTACCGTATACACAGAAAAATTTGCTGCCTGTGTCATAATATATCTCTATTTAAGTTTGAACGATTTTACTTTTCAGGTTTTTATTAATGTATTACATCTGAATGTATTACGTTTTGAACGAAAAGCAGATGCTTTTACCAGAGGCGTCGATTCGTCCAGTATGGATAGGGCATTCAGATGGAGGGGCAGGCATGGTTTGTGAACAATGCTCTCCATGCCCCTCCGGTGCTTTGTCTATTTCGAGCGAATCGACGCCTCTGGCTTTTATCATGGTTTGCTACACATGTATTTCCTTAAAGGAGAATCAACCCCTAATTACAAATTTACTTATTTTGGAAGGTGTAATATATTCCTACTTATTGGCCTAAATCATTTTCTAATAAGATATCAGAAAAGGGTATAAATAAAGATATTCCAACACCCGGTATCGTCTCCTACTCATTTCCATGGGGGCTGCCATTTTCTTGCTGATTTGGAGTTGTACATGAACCATTGAGAAATGTTCCAGTCAAGAAGATATTTTGAATCCAAGACCTAAATTGCTTTTCTTCATTACCTAAAATCCCATATGTGACGAAAAATATAAAGTGGGTGTTTACATGTATTATAAAAATTAAATCTTTATAATGATATTTTTAAAATGTCTGGTTTTGCCTAACAAAAATCTATTTTCTTGGATTTGCCAAACAGAGCAGAACATAATATATGCAGCATGCATTCTGACTTTTCAAGTCCATTATCCGAAAGCAGGTGAATGCATAGTTTGCCGCTATAGATGCTCAGGGAAGAAGCATCCATAAATTTGAATTAATTTGCTCCGTCCCATACGTCACAGTATCGAGAAAATAGATTTCTATTAAGCGAATATCGATTTTCAACAGAAATATATAAGGAAATCTTCAGTTTAAAAATAAATTGACATATCTATTCTATATTTTTAATCTCAAACGGGTTTTTAATTATGAAAAAGGCAATTGGGCATTTGGATTAAGAAAATCTTAATGTACACATAAAAAAAATGGCAGCCCCCATGTACTGCTAGCAGACGATACATATTGCGAGCAGATGATAAATTTTGCTCAGAAAATCTTGATTCGTATCGACCTCGTATATTTTGACGCGAAGCCATATAGTCTAACAAGAAGGAATAAATAACACCTTTGAACACTATCGTCTGTATTTTTGAGGTTAATTCCCCTTTAAGTTCATCTCTGTTACAGTATTTACTGCAATAAATCATATATACCTACCTATTATGCTAGTCTCTTGACTACGCAAACCCGTTCGAGAACTTAACACAAATGTGTCACAATATTGTGCGCACCCCCGTAATCCTATTGTTCTCCCCTTCGCCACTCATCCGCAGCAATACACAACGGCCATCTTCCTCTTTCTTGCTCACCCCCGTCGAGTTAGGATGTCGAGTCATGGCGCTCCTGAAATCAGGTCTTTTTGTATCTTTTCAGCGCGCTTTCTCGCTCTTTAAAGCACTTTTCTGTACTTATTTTTGTCTAAGTACTCTTGTGTTTTTATGTCACTCTTGCCGATTGCAAGGGATATTTTTGATTCCTTTCCAGGCAAGTTATTTTCATTTTCACTGCCAGCCCCACGTAGTTATTTCTGTGTGTCTTGCTGGTGTTTCCGTTTGACCCGATCTGTTTTCGGTTCGGTGTTTGTTTTATACGGTTTTTGTCTGAAATTTGTGCGTATCCCCAAATTTATTATTACCTGCACTCTTTTAAAGTATTTCATATTTTGGTATACTTTATTGTCTGTTTTATTGCAGCATTATGAGCTCGGAAGATGAAGCTGCTAGGTCGCGGAGACCTGCTTCTTCCGAGAGGCCTTCCAGAACTCTCCCGAGTACTTTCGTACATGGGGGAGGGAGGAGGGAGGAGGGAGGAGGGAGGAGGGCTGCAGGTAAGTTGCCCAGTGGTGTTTCCCTGCAGGGTTTGCCAGCCTCGGAGCATGCGGCTTCGGGGCGGGTGGCGTTAGTTGAGCTCGGGACGTCAACTCCGAAGCCCGTGGCTTCGGGGTGGGTGGCGTCAAGCTCTAGTGGTTTGGATATCACAAATCCAATCCCCCGGTCGCTCAGACCAGAAGGGGGGACGTCTGTTTCCCGCACGGTAGCGATGACTCGCATAAATCCGCTAGGGGAGACGCGTGCCACTACTGCAGGGCAGCTCACGGGCACCGCCCATGTTGGTCTGGGTTCTCAAACCCTAGCCCCCGGCCGATGCCAAGTGGGGGAGCGAGTACTACCCGGGTTGTCTATATTGCCAGCTGATGGGAAGACTCGAGCCAACAATTATGGGCGCTCTACGGAGCAACAGGTGCAGTCACCTGAGTGCGCGACTACTAGTGCTCTCCTATTGTCGCCCACGGGCGGAACAATAGTGAGTTCACATACTATTAGTAGTCGGTGGGCGAATACTGGGACCTCGTCCCAGTCTGCCCTCGCACTGGGCGCCTCAGGCGCCCGGCCCATGGCTGTAGCATCTTCTTGCTCAGCCAGTATGGGTAGTCTGTGCGCGACTTTGGGTACATACCCTCAGCGCACTTCTCCCCTGGAGGGAGGCGGGCATCTCTCTGTTGAGGGTTTGGTTCGTGTTTCCGAAGTTGTTTCGGAGAACCGCCCGAAGTCTGTCTGACCCTTCTCAATCTGAGATGCTCAGCATGATGCGGGTTTTTGCCCAACGACAGGGTTGGTCCCTCTTACCAGATACCACAACCCCTGCTTCTGTCCCTCTTCCGGGGTCTGACTTTGAGACTAATCAGCCTTTTGTGCTTGATTCTTCATTGTCTGAGACGGGATCTCTCGCGCCTCTTGTACCCCCAGCCCTCGGGGCTCCGCTGGGTGAGGAGACCTATAGTGGTCCATGGGAGTGTCCGCCTGTTTCGGCTTTTGTTCGTGGACCATTGTCCTGATCAATTCAAGCGGAACCAGTTTTGGATGTGGCTTCTCAAGCTTCGGTTTCTGAATCGACATTGTTGGAGCAGGCAGAGCCTCAATCGCTCTCCCTTTGTGGGGTAGAGGCGATTGCTTTGTTGTCCATATATCTCCCTGAATTTCAGTCAGCCCGCGCGCAGGGTTCGACTTCGCGTTGGTTCAGGCAGCAAGATTTCTCCGAGGGTATTTCTCTCGCGGAGGATTTCAAGGTGGAATATGACCGCATTGAATCAGCGCTCCTTGTTAAGCGCCCTGTTTCGATTAAGGGTAAGGCCTTTGCCTTTGGTTCCCAAGATCAAGACAGCTTTTTCTAGGCTAAGTCTCTCTCTCCAGAGATTTTAGTTACTTCTGCTTCCTTTAAGTCTGAGGATAAGCGTTGGAGCAATGTTGAAAGCCAAGTCAGAGCAGGTATGCGCTTGGCTGCTTTTCAAGGTTTTCTCTCCGACCTCAGGTCCAGGGCGGAGGAGTTGAATGTCACTGATGGTGATAAGCTGGTTATTGATGACCTGCTGCACACTCTTTTTAGTTTGCAGTGGTCACAACTTTCCAGTGCGGCTGCTTCGGTTATGTACCGTCGCAGGGTTTTTGGCCCTCTCTGCCCTCGGGGTTAAGGAGTCTGACATCGCGTCACTTCTCCGGGATGTCCCGTCTCGGGGTCCTTCGCTCTTTGGCGGTCAATTCGCTACAGTTTTTCAGAGGGAGATTGATGCGCGGAAGCAGATCACTGAGATGACTAAGCAGTTCCGCGCTCCCTTTAAGCCGACGCGGGCCCCTGCCCGTCGGAGGCCTGTTGCTCCCACTTCGGGACAACACAGTCGTGTTTCTGGGGGCCTGCCTGCTGAGCTTCAGCCAGTTCCTTCTCGTGGGAGAGGGGGGCGTGGCAGAGGCTCTTCGAGAGGTACTCGTGGCTCCCTGCGTGGCAAGGCGACGGCTTCGCACAAGGCTACGCCTAGTCTTTGATGGTCTTCCCCGAGCGCTTGTTCAATCCGACATGGTAGGTGGCCGACTTCGTTCTTTTCTCCCGGCTTGGGAGGCCATCTCCGGGGACGCATTCGTGCTCTCTGTAGTGCGAGACGGATTCTTCATAGATCTATCCGCCTCCCTCCCCGGAGGGGCTATAAGATCTTGTTCACCTCCCATGTCTGCCCTGGCTCGTTGTCACGCCTCAATGGAGATCAAATCTTTGTTGAACAAAAGGGCTATAGAAAGGGTAAGAGACCGACCGTCTCTTCCCTTTCTCCGATCTTCGTTATTCCCAAGCGTTCGGGAAAACTTTGATACTGAATTTGAAAGGAATAAACAAATTCATTCCTTCAGTGCATTTTCGGATGGAAACTCTCGCCTCCATTCTCCCGTTGGTCAAGTGGAAGGACTACGCGATCTCGATAGATCTCAAAGATGCGTATTTCCATATCCCCATCTTCTGGGGTTTTCCTTCCTCGCAGAGACTTTTCGCTTTCGCGCTCTTCCCTTCGGGCTGCGCCCAGCCCCTCGGGTATTTACGCAGGTTGTAGCCGTCTTGGCAGCCTCGCTGAGGCGCCGCGGCCTTCGGCTATTTTGCTATCTGGACGACTGGCTCCTCCTAGCGGAGTCGCACGATCGTTTGTTAGACGAGGCTTGTTTGCTCGTCTAACTTACTCAAGACTTGGGTTTCCTAATAAATTGGGAAAAGTCAGAGTTTTCACGGCAGCACGGTCGCGGGGGATTGGTCTCATCTCGGGACTCTACCCCATATCAATGTCCTGGAATTCATGGCAGTCTTCTTAACCCTGCTTCACTTCAGAAGTCGACTTCTCAGTCGTTCAGTTCTGATCCTCACGGACAATGTCACAGTGGTGGCTTATATCATATGGCAGGGAGGCACTCGTACTGCCACCCTGAATGCCTTAGCAGCGCAGATGTGGAGGTAGTGTCGTCACATGGCGATCATGCCCGTTGCCTCTTTCATCCCCGGTCAGGAAAACCTCATTGCGGATTTTCTATTCCGGGGCAGATGTCTTCCATCAGAATGGAAGCTCCATCCAGAGGTCTTTTGCCGCATTTGCAGTTGCCTGGGCCCACTGGAGGTGGGCCTGTTTGCGTCAGCTCTGAACCACCAGCTTCCGAAGTACTGCTCCCGTGTTCGCGACCGGGAGGCTTGGGCTCTGGATTTTTTCTCTCTCAGTTGGGAGAATCTTCGAGGGTTTGCTTTGCTCCCTTCCAGCTGATCCTGCGAGTCTTGCGGAAGATCAGGGAAGATTGGGCTCCGGTGCTTGTAATAGCTCCCTTTTGGCCCAGGAGGATTTGGTTCCCGGAGTTAGTGAGCCTTCTGGTGGCTCAACCGTTCCTCTTTCCGCTCAGAGCGGATCTGGTGTCACAACCCCTCTCTGGGATTCTTCACCACAGTCCGGCGTCCCTTCATTTGACTGCTTGGCCCCTGTCGGGGAATCTACAAGATCTCTCTCAAGGTCTCTCAAGGTCTCTATGAAAGGGCCGCTGACTTTTTAATGTCCAGTCGTAGAGTCTCTACTAGGGAAATTTATAATTCCCGTCTTTCAGTCTTTTATTAATCAATTCAATCAATCAAACCCCGTCTAAGGCTCCTATTGGTTCAATCGCGGATTTTCTAATCTCGCTGTTTGACAAAGGGAGGTCCATCTCTACTATCCGAGGCTACCAGTCTGCGATCGGCGCCATTCATTCGGGGTTTTCGGATGGCTCGGGGATTTCTAATTACCCGCTGTTGAGTGGATTGATTCGGTCAGTTGGTCCCGTCTTGGAGTTTGCCTTGGGTCCTAGAAGCCCTAGCCAAGCCTCATTTCGAGCCGTTAGGTGAAGCTTTCCTTTGCTTCACCATCTTACGGTAAAGACGCTCTTCCTGATAGCCATTGCCTCTGGTCAGAGGCGCAGTACCCTTCATGCCCTCTGTCTTACTCCTGGCCATGTTTGTTGGGAGAGAAAAGGCGTTAAATTGATTCCTAAGCTTCTTTCATTGCCAAGAATCAGATGGCTTCTTCTGGCCCTGTTGAGATTTTTCTTTGTCCGCTATCTGACTTTTCGTCAGTGCTTGAGGACAAGGTTTGGTGTCCTGTTAGAGCTCTCAAATGGTATATTGATAAGACTAAGTCTTGTCGTAATGATGATCAGTTGTTCCTGATCACTCGAGAGCCTTTTTCTCCTGCTTCTCTTGTTTCCATTTCTAGATGGATTGTCGAGGCTATTCGGGCCGCTGGCACAGAGGCCCTCTTGTCAGATAGTAAGCCCCATGCTCATGACACTCGTAGTGTCAGCTTCTCTTGGGCTCTGTTTCAAGGTGTGACGCTTAATGATATTTTGAAGGCTGCCTATTGGCGTTCGCCCAATTCTTTCATTTCTTGCTACCTTAGGGATGTCCCTGCAGGTGAGGCAATTTTTGCGTCAGCTACCTTGAAGGCCGCTGTGTCTTCTTTGTAATCCTGTTCCCTTCTTCTCTTAAAACATGCCACCCGGTTTTTGAATGGGGGCTAGTCTAGCATAATAGGTAGGCCGCATATATGATTTATTGCAGTAAATTTGTAAAATCAGCATTGATTTTCTTATTTACTATATAAATCTATATACCTACCTATGACCCTCCCTCCTTCCCCTCGCCTTGCAAGCAACATGTTTTTCTACTTGTGGTTGCTCGCAAAAGAGGAAGATGGCCGTTGCGTATTGCTGCGGATGAGTGGTGAAGGGGAGAACAATAGGATTACGGGGGGTGCGCACAATATTGTGACACATTTGTGTTAAGTTCTCGAACGGGTTTGCGTAGTCAAGAGACTAGCATAATAGGTAGGTATATATTTATATAGTAAATAAGAAAATCAATGCTGATTTTACAAATTTATATCATCTCTGTCTCCCTCTCTCTCTCCCTCTAATTTTTCTTTCTCTCTCCGTCTCTCTTTCTTTCTCTCTCCGTCTCTCTTTCTTTCTTTCTTTCTTTCTTTCTCTTACCCCTTCCACTTATCTCTCTCCATCTTCTTTTTCTTTCAATAATTACCGTAGCATGTTAAACATATTATTCTGCTGTAGATTACTCAGAAATGTTAACGGCGGAGAGTACCACTATTGTGTACCTTTCCTTTTTTCCTTTTCTTTTAAATTTTAATTGTAGTTACACGTATGTATATGTTTACTTTATCTCATTTTGTTTTATGCGTGCACCAGCCAATGTGGAGAGCCTCTGGACAGAATTGTTTTAGCTAATCCCCAGGCATTGGGTGGTGCTTAATCATGTAATCATTCTGTTATCTTTTGTAAAATTCTCTATGTACATATATTTGTTATTATCTTGCCAGGAAATTAAATAAATAAATAAAAGATATATCATGAATATAGTACCTAAAAAACTAGACTGGGCAACGATGCATAAAATGCCCAATAAGAGGGAAAAGGAAGAAGACAGATACATGGCCATGGAAGCAAACAAATCATAGGCATAACACACTTTCCATCGAAGAGAAAGCATTGAAAAATAATGTGAACACAAAAAGCTGGGAATAGTAACAATGGAAAGGAGTAAACTTTACGAAAGACAGAACAAGAAAGAGGGACAAAGAAGGACTTTCAGTATTTGTATATTATCTATGAGAATCGAATGAGGTAGTTCGTTAAAAGTATTACTAAATAACATGTAATTTGTTTTTTCTAGATTTAGTGATAACTTGTTAGCCTTAATCCTTTTTGCAACTGAATCCAGTTCAGAATTAATCACATTACATAGTTTCTAGGCTTTTATGCGAAAAAATAGATCAGTGTCATCTGCATACATAATAAAAGTCAATAAATTTGATGATCTATGAAAGTCATTTATATACAAGATAAAAATTAAAGGACTTAAAGCTGTTGGTCCTATGGTTGTTTACATACAACCAATATGTTTTACAGTACATAAAGAAATGGAATAAATTTGATAGAATTGAATTAAGTTCAAAACAAACATAGAAAATCCATGATGCACAGGCCCTTGTTATGGGGGGGGGGGAGGCTGGCGAGCAGGTCCACTTGAACAAAACAAAATGAAAACAAAACAAAAAGGGGTTCAATTATTGTCTTATTTTCTCTTCCTTTTCCTCTGCCCCATCTTTTTCTCTTTTCTCCTCTTTCATTATTTCCCCATTTGATTTGCAGGGCACGTGCCGCATACTTAGTACTAGTTACGCCCCTGTTTTTGTTTTGTTTTTCAATATTTTGCCCCATTATAATTATGTTAAAGTATATAAAATCACATTTTCAAATGTTCTGCATACATTATTTTGTAAGAAATATCAACTTTCGGTGGCCTTCCTAAATTCCTTGATTATTTCTCACTTGTTTCGTCAGTGTTGTGCCCCCATATGAGAAAGAAGTGAGAAAAGGGACTTTTATCAATGTTCAATATTTGGATCTTGGTCTTGATCGCACTGGTCTTTTTCGAATTTTCCTTGGTACATCGAATAAGAAATGACGTTTTGCAGCTTAAAAAAAAAAAAAAAAAAAAATTACTTTGCTCCCTCGCTAGTAAAATACCGTAGATAACTTGAAAGGGATATAGGCGTACCTTGAGGCAGCCCCTTGAGGATTTTGAGAAGGGCAATAATGGCTCGACTATCACCTCATTACGGGCAGCGAGGTGCTCCAATATCCTCATATTTAGTTTAATACTGGAATACATGTAATTTTTGTGCATTTTCACTACAAAATTAAGACAGTGTCGAATTTTTCCTCTCTTGCAGCTTCGCTCGCTTATACATGTACATAGAAAAGGGAAACTTAAAATTTGGGCCAAAAACTTCAGCCCCTCCCAAAATTATGCCTTTATGCCGGGGGGGGGGGGGGGGGGGGGGGGGGGTTAGGGGCTACATCATTGTTACACATGTTAAACCAAACTATTAAAGGTGAAAATTGTGTTTTTTCTTCGTTTAAAAATATACCCCTTTCAGGCCCTAGCCTCCTTCGTCGCTTCACTCACTAAGAAAGGTCCACTACTGGCCCGATACATTGTATACAGGTTCACACACGAATGATAAATGTTAAATTAGGCTAGGCCGACTTTAAATAGCCGAACCAAATTTTAAAAACTACAATGAAGTGAACGGCAAAAAAGAGGAGTAAGCCTGACGTGAATTTTCGTGAATCAATATAGATATTACAGAAGAAATACATCATTACATAATGAATTGCCCCCTCCGAGCTCCCTCCGAGCTCCCCTCCCTTGCCTACTAATATTGAGTAACGACTCTGGCATTAACATGTCAGACATTTATATTTATTTATTTTCTGGGGAGGGGCGCCAAGAAAACGGGGCACTTATGATAATGGGCACTTATGAGAATGGAAAATGGACACTGTCTTATTTCAAAGGAAATTGGGAACTTGTCGACTGAAAATGGTCACGTGACAAAATGAACAAGGCGCTTATCAGAGATCAAAAGGGGAAGGGGCACTTTTAAATTCACTTCAATGTCATGCTTTTTTCTTCTTTCTTCTTCTTCAGCGAGTTCTTCTTTCTGTATGATTTTATCTTTTTCTCCTCCTTCTTTTGAAGGGTTCATTTTTGGGGCTAAATATCACCCTAAATTCAAATAATTGTGTACAGAGAACATAATTATACTCCTATGTTTAAAAAAACAATTTATAATTTATCATTCTGCAAACATATTCACTTTGTATATACAGTATATACAGCCTTATAAGTGGAATTGACACACCACAACATTTACTATGCTTTGATTCCTATTTTAAAATTATTTAACCCACTTTTCTATCTGCAGCCTGGTGGTATACACTGTGATTTACAATTTATATGTATTAACGCAACTTGGTAATATTATATACTTTCATATAAATGCTTCTCAGCCTTCCGCTATGCATGTTGCCTGTATCTATTTTAATTTTAAATCATTTTGTATACTTGCATTGCAGTTTTTGAAATCAATGTGCATCTAAGAGTTGTTATGTTACATGTAATAATTTAGACTTGACAAGAATTGATATTGGATCCGTCAGGTATCAGCCAAGCTGAGAGTCGTGAAAAGGCTTATAAATTTCCATTTTTTGATCAATAAAGGACAATTTATGACATAAGAAGCTTTGTTCCATTTATATCCTTACACATTCCATCAACATATATTGCTTGAGTGAGCAATTAACTACTTTGTTGAGTGGTTTAAAGTGTTACTTTGGGTGAGTCTTTTATTTTCACCTGCTTACTCACTCAACCATACGATTTTGATGGGATATATCACATACAGTGTTCTTTCATAAATTATCTTTTATTGATCAGAATATGACAATTTTAAAGCCTTGTCATGACTGTCAACTTTGCTGATATCAGCCAGAATGGACACAAACATTTATAAAGTATATGGATTTTGCACCCTTTCACAAAAGTGGCCTTTGCTCACTCAAGCGTAATATCTAGTCAGATTCTTTGGTGATATTGCATAGGATAGACCCTAAGCTATCTACAAGAATGGAAATTTATTGAAAATGTTCTGAAATATTTATTTTGGGAGACTTTTTCCAACTGTTTACTTTTTTTGGGACGCACTGTAGAATCATGTTATTTTCTTTTGTATTTGTTTCTTCTTCTTTTCTTCTTTTTTTTCTCTCGAGGCCTCACTCAAGTAGACAATTTCTTGATAATTATTATTTTTTTCTTAAGACAGGCTGACTTTAAAGGACAAGTAACCCCACGTGATATTCTAGATGCACCTATTGTCTGCTACGTCTTTCCATGGAGGCTGCCATTTTGTGCATGACACGGATCATTAGGTACCATATGCATTGATAATAGCCTACCTTTACAACAGATACGTCGCTTTGTTCTGATTGTATTACGATTGTTATTGGCCATGGGCCTAGATAATTGACGACCCATGAGTTCTAATAGCCATCCTGTAAAGCAGATTCCTCGCTTTGTTTTGGTATTGTTACGATTGTCTCCGTCCTTGACGTCAATTCTCCGTCCTTGACGTATATTTTTTATGAAGTATATTTTTTATGAACAAATTAAGACCTTTTAAAAAATATATAAAACTAAACTTACATTTCAGAATATGTGACTTTATCTAATATATATTTGTCCTCTAAAAATCAATTACAAGTTAACGATGAAGGAAATTTTACTTGGGATGAAAAATATGTTCGTGTATACATAAAGTAATGGCAGCCCCCTTATTATTGCTAGCAGACGATAACTTGGCTGGAAAATAGTGATTTATATCTATATCCTGTGTTTTTACATGAAATTGCATGTATCAAATAAGAGGCATATACTACACCATTCAAAATAAGCTAATTCATACGCTGAGGTTACTTTCCCTTTAAACAGATCCGAAGTTTACATTTGACAACATTTAATACTTTACCCTAAATTTCTGGATGACTGTTTGTTTTCACTTATATATCATTTTACATAATTGTGCAATAGGCCCTATCTATTATAGTTCTGGGAGTGGCATGTGCGGGTTCACAATCATGCCTATGGGTAACCAGGGAAGAATTTCTCTTTTGTGAATCGTGCACATGCCATTCTTTTATCGATTAGGCCTATACTCTATCATGCATTAATTCGTTTGTTTGGTCAATGAATAAACACTTTAACCCTTACTGAACTGGGCTATTTTGCTCCATGAAAATACTGGGGGGGGGGGCCTGGGAGGCCCCCCCCCATTGATCTCGGAAACGCAGTGTCCAGCGAACTTGAAAATTTGCATGTCGATAGATCTTCACATGCTGAATCTGATGGTGTGATTAATTTTAATCAACTAATTAATTATTCATAATGCATATTTTATGCATTTTTGGGATATTTTCATAATTTCAGCCTAAACAAGTAGGAGACTACATGAAAACTGTAATAATGAAGAATAATGTTTCCCAAATGTGAAATAAATCAATTCTTATATATTTGTATGTGTACAAAGAAAAAAAAAAATTTGTCCTTATGTTTTGTATTGTTTTGATTTCTTATGTTTTCTATTGTTTTCTATTCCTTATGTGTATAATTGTTTCTAAAATTTGCCCAATTTATCTCAGAACGATATAGAAGCACGAATCAAGTGGAAAACCAATTCCTGAGCAAGATTCATAAAGAAATGTAAGCCATTGTCTATTGACAGCATGTACATGTAACTGTACACAAATACATGTACATGTATATGGAGCAATTAGCAATTTTAATGACATGCGCATACTAATTAGCATATAACTCCCCCTAGGTATGTCTGATATGGACAAATGTGGTATCAAAACGTGCGCAAGACTTCAGGGGAAAAAGTCATGATGCGAGAATCCAAAATTGCCAGCGGTCGCGATGCAATCACCAAAAATATGGAGGGGAGGCCCCCCCCCAGTGCAGTTAGGGTTAATTATGAATAGCGACCCTCTTCTCCGATTATGAATAGCGACCCTCTTCTCCGATTATGAATAGCGACCCTCTTCTCCGATTATGAATAGCGACCCTCTTCTCCGATTATGAATAGCGACCCTCTTCTCCGATTATGAATAGCGACCCTCTTCTCCAATTATGAATAGCAACCCTCTTCTCCGATTATGAATAGCGACCCTCTTCTTTGATTATGAATAGCGACCCTCTTCTTTGATTATGAATAGCGATCCTCTGCTTCGATTATGAATAGCGATCCTTATGAATATTGACCTTTATGAATAGCGACCTTTATGAATATCGACCTTTATGAATAGTGACCCTATTTTCGTATTATGAATAGGGACCCTTATGATTAACGACCCTGATTTGGTATTATGAATAGCGACCCTATTTCCGTATTATGAATAGCGATCCTTATGTCTTATTATGAATAATTACCCTTATGAATAGCAGTCCTTATGAATAGCGAGCCTTGTTCTTTTATCTGATAGGCTAGCTGGGGCTTTCAAGCTTTTGCACATTCATTCTAGCGGTCACATTTCTTGACGGATTTCTTTCAAACTTTGTATGGAGGTGCATCTTGGGAAAATCTGGACACCTATAATTTCTGGTGATGCTGCCCCCAGTGTTCCGTCTTGTATAGGGTCAAAGGTCATATTTTGATAGATGTCTTGTGTGCACTCTGGCGGTCACATTTCTCAACAGATTTTGTTCAAATTTTGCATGAAGGTGTCTCTTGGTGTGATCTAAAAACCTATAGTTTTTGATGATGCTGCCATCAGTGTCCCGTCTTTTACAGGGTCAAATGTCATACTTCAGGGGATGGCGTGAATGCAGTCTGCAGGCCACATTTCTTGACAGATTTCGTTCAAAGTTTGTATGGAGATGTATCTTGGTATAATCTACACATCTTTACTTTTTGGCGATGCTGCCTTTATTGTTCCATCCTTTATAGGGTCAAAGGTCATTTGTCCATTTCTTGCACTCTTCTGCATTTCTTGACAGATTTTGTTCAAATTTTGTATGGAAGTGTATCTTGGTAAAATCTACGCACCTACAGGTTTTGGTGATGCTGCCACCAGTGTCCTGTCTTTTATAGGGTCAAAGGTCATACTTTGGAGGATGGCATGAGTGCACTCTGCAGGCCACATTTCGTAATGGATTTCTTTCAAATTTTGTATGGAGATGTAACTCGGTATAATCTATACATCTTTACTTTTTAGTGATGCTGCCCTCATTGATCCGTCCTTTAAAGGGTCAAAGGTCATATGTCTTTTGCGCATTTCAACATTCCACATTTCTTGACGGATTTCTTTCAAATTTTATATGGAGGTGTGTCTTAGTGATATCTACACATCTTTAGTGTTTGCTGATGCTGCCCCCAGTGTTCCACTGTTTATAGCGTCGAATGTCATATTTTGGTTGCATGCAATCAGGAGGACACATTTGTTGACTGATTTCTTTCAGATTTTGTATGGAGGTCCATCTGAGGTCGCGTTTATCATCTTTCCCCAGTTTGAAACGGCTTTCCATACCCACTATCAAAAGCCCTTTCCAAAGGCTTTTGCAAACGGCTTTCAAAATAAGTTGCGTTTATCATGTCATCGACAAGTCGAAAACCGACGTTGTCACTGCGCAGATGCATTGCGCAGTTTGACCCGAGGAAAAGGGGTCATATACGGCGCGCGCTTTTTTGTTTTGGCTAATGTCTATTCAGAGCACAATATCGGTACCACGTACGTACGTTATATAGTACTGTGCTGTGTACACATGTACTTGCCTGGCATGCGGTCACGTAGTTCGCGACCGAAGTATAAAGTCGTTTCAAAACAACTTTGCGTTTATCTCGCTTTTTGTAACCTGTTTTTGTAATTTGTTTCTGAAACCAGTTTCTGAAAGCACAAATTTGCGACTTTCAAAAAGGCTTTCCGAACCCCATAATCAAAACAGCTTTGCGTTTATCATCTCTAAAAAAAATCACTGAAAGCCCTTTGGAAAACCTGTTTCTGCCGAAAGAAAGAGTTGATAGATTACTCTGGTGCTACTGATCACAGCAGTGAACATGTTATGTAATCATTCAATGAGACAAAAGAAAATATTCCAAATTATTTAAAGGGGTACTCCGGCCTGAAATTAATATGAATTGAATAAATAGAGTAAAATTAAACAAACAAATCACTGAAAATTTCATCGAAATCGGTTGAAAAATAATGAAGTTATGGAATTTTAAGTTTTGCATTATTTTGGTAAAACAGTTATGTGCACGTCATCATGAATATGCAGTGAGTGAGCTGATGATGTCATATCCCCACTTTTTCTTTTGTATTTTATTATATGAAATTGCAATTATTCAAATTTTCTGCTCCAAGCCTATAACTAAAAGGACCGACTCCTTATTTAATGTGTAAGTTCATCATTGCTGTAACTTATTTTGTTACAAGGGAGATATTTTTTATAGACATGTATGAAAAAATGAAATAATGAAGATTTCATATAATATAGTTAAAAAAGGAAAGTGGGGACGTGACATCATCAGCTCACTCATTACATATTCATGATGACATGCATAGAACTGTTTCCCAAAATAATGCAAAACTTAAAAATTCAATAACTTCGTTATTTTTTATCGGATTTCGATGAAATTTTCAGTGTTTTGCTTGTTTAATTTTACTCTATTCATTCGATTAATATTATTTTCAGGCCGGAGTACTCCTTTAAATACCCACAAATCACAAGATGGTCTGAAACTTTTGCTAATGATGGTATATATGTATGAAGATACAGTATTGAAAACTTGACAAAAAGGCATGATTTCAGAAGAGTCTTGAAGGTCAGTCTTGTTGGAGACTGTTTGGCTTGACAAGGGAGACCGGTTAAGAAGAGCACTTGAAAAGTCCTGTTGCCATAGAAGTGACTTGAGATTCATGGATCTTGTAGGAGGTGTTGATCTAAAGATCTGAAAATACATGTATCTATTCATGCAGGAGATATCATATCTAAGATGTAGAATGGACTGGTATCATTCTGGACTTTAAATGTTAGATCCTACACCGGAATACCTACCCCAAGAGCAGTCTTGGGGCGCCCTGATACTGGTTTCCAAAAAGCTGACCCAAGTTTTTGGATCCCTGTTACATCAACAGAGCTGCCAACCTGTACGGATTTTCCGTATTTGTTACGGAATTCGAACACAAATACGGAAGTACGGATTTCCCCTAAAAACTACGGATTTGAAGAAATCTGATTATGCACTATTCGTATTATACGTTGCGCACATGTATTTGTTATCACTCATACTTTCACACTCATATTGTATTATTTTCGCTGTTCCCGGAACTCCGCACTGTGTACGTACCTAAAGTGCATACAGAAAGGAGACTGCGAACGTACTTTCACCGCACACGCAAACTTCTAGCTCAAGCTATGAGCTCAAGCGCTAGCTGTGCGGCTGCTCTTACACACCGAGGCGTTAGGCAGCCGGCCAGCCTACACTGCGGGCGGCACGACGCGGCTGCAGTATGTGGAGCTGCTCCGTAGTGGAATCGAAAGGATGAATAGGGAACGTGAGTTTTTAGCTGGTTTTTATGTTTCTAGATCTAGATAATTATATTATTCCCATTGATA
Organism: Heliocidaris erythrogramma; assembly: GCA_025617745.1. Lineage (NCBI taxonomy): Eukaryota > Metazoa > Echinodermata > Echinoidea > Camarodonta > Echinometridae > Heliocidaris > Heliocidaris erythrogramma. The sequence continues at coordinate 36,346,050 of CM046868.1, forward strand.
ATTATTGGGGTGTCATAAAGAGTAATTTTAGGACATTTTTAGATCTAACTTATACAATTTTGGTGGCAGTTGCAGTTTAAAAATTTGGTATTTGGGGACTTGCAAAAAATTACGGATTTCATCACCAAAATACGATTTTTCAGCTTGCCGTGTAGGGAAAAGCTTGGCCAGAGGTTGGCAGCTCTGCATCAAAATCATAAGGAGTCTTGGGGCGTGCCGTGACTGTTTTTTGTGCGTTTGCACCGACTTACGCAAAGCTACCCGAGACAGGTTTCGAATGAGACTTTCTGTTTGCGGACGTTGTGGGCATCCTAGATGTAAACAAACCTTTTAAGATATATATATACAGTCAAACCCTGCTTTTAATAACGAACACATGTATAGAAAGACCACCTGTCTATAAAGACCACAAGTTTTGTTTCCCCTGAAAAGTGCTTCTCATTGAAATATGTATTAAACGAACCTGTACAAAAAGACCACCTGCTCATAAAGACTGCTTTTTTTTGTCTTCCTCGAGTGGTCTTTATAGACAGGTTTCACTGTATAATACGATTATTATATAATCGAACGCTTTTTTTGCTGAGCACTAGCTTGTCGAACAATTGAACTCCTGTCAGTCCCAACAAAACTCACACCATACTACTGTATTTAGCGCGCTGTGTTGGCGATGACGCAATCATTCCACACGTGCTAGCAGTGCACAAACCAGTCTTGGTTAGGTTTGCATTTACATGTACACCGAATCCTAAGGAGTCTCGGAGCACCTCCGAACCAGTCTCGGACCACATTGCGAGGTGGTCAAAGACTGGTTTGCTCAGATGTGGTCTTGGGTAGGTTTCGTGTGTTTACACCAGATTTGAAACCTACCCGAGACCAGTCTCGGGCACCCCGAGACTCCTTAGGATTTCGTTTTAACAGGGGTCTTAGTAGCAGTATCAAAAGGGAATTGTTGAATGTGTCAACGTGAACGACATCCTAGATCTTCCCAGCTACAATGGACTGCTTTGTGTTAACTGCATACCCCGCTTTGTGTGCAAGAATGGCTCACCCGTCCACTGGCTTCTCACTCGTCCACTGGCTTCTCCCTCGTCCACTGGCTTCTCCCTCGTCCACTAGTCAGATTGAGAACGCGTCCAACATGGTATTGCCATCTTCTCTAAAATGTGAACCTCGCTTCACCTACTTTGTATGCAGAACACACAAAACAGTCCATTGTAGCTGGGAGGATCGAGGACGGCGTTCACGTTGACACATTCGGAAAATCCCTATTCTCATCCGGAAGCCAGTGGAGTTCTTGAAGTACATGTAGGTTAAGATGTTACTACATCATCTGGGAGTTCTTGTGGTTAGTGTAGTAGGTATCAGATATAGACCAAACAGCAACCCAGACGACTAGTAATGATAGATTGGACTTACATTTTGTGATACCTGATCTGGTCAGGATTATCAGAATCTTGACAATAGCCTGGATGTGTGCTACGGTTGTTTTACTGAATATGATTTCTTTCTTTTCTATCTGTTCATCAAATGTTATATTCCCATTGTTCCTCTCTCCCTCACACAAATAGTTTCCTAAGTCTTGTTTCTCTGAAGTTTAAAATGGTCTGTTTGACAAAATGATTGTTATCTTTGTTACAAATGCATAATTTATTTAGACCCAAATCATGAATCGATACTCATATCATAAATGGACAAATCAAGTCTTGAATAACAATGATGTAATAAAAATGACATTTTCTATGGTAATTTGGCTATTTGTCTAGGTACTACACAAGAGTCGCCACTTACACCCTTCAATTCATCCACCACAAACGAGACAATATACATGGAAAGAGCCTGCCAAGCTGCACTATGTAATGACTTTCCTGCAAGTGAAACTTCTAATGGTAAGATTTCTTTGGAATAACATTTAATCTGGACCCTTACCGGTAATCATGAAAGGGCCTGGGCAGAATTCCATATTAAAAAAAATATAAATATTGAAAATGTTTTAAATGGCCTGAGATGCGAGCAAAATTACTTTGAGACGATGAGTTGGAGCATTTTTATGCCTCCGCCCACCGTAGGTGGTGCCGGAGGCATTATATTTTCGGATCGTCCATCCGTCCGTCCCCTTTTCGTTCTCGCGATAACTTCAAAACCGTTTTTTTTAAATCAGTTTGTAACTTGGCCCATGTATGCATATGGGAGGGACGATGAACTGATTAGATTTTGGGGTCTCAAGGTCAAAGGTCAAAGGTCACAGAGGTCATTATGTACATAAAAATGGTTCGTTCTCGCAATAACTTCAGAACTGTGTGACGGATCAGCTTCTAACTTGGCCCATGTATGCATATGTGAGGGACGATGAACTGATTAGATTTTAGGGTCTCAAGGTTAAAGTTCAAAGGTCATAGAGGTCATTATATACATAAAAATTGATCTTTCTTGTGATAACTTAGGTACCGTTTGGCGGCCCATGTATTCATATGGGAGGGACGATGAACTGATCAGATTTTGGGGTCTCAAGGTCAAAGGTCACAGAGGTAATTATGTACATAGAAATGGTTAGTTCTTGCGATAAGTGAAGTACTGTTTGACAGATGAGCTTCTAACCTGGCCCGTTTGCATATATGGGAGGGATGATGAACTAATTAGATTTTAGGGTCTCAATGTATATACTGCGTTATAGTCCGTCCTCAACTTGAGTATGCTTCTGAGGCTTGGAATCCACACACAGTTACAGAAATAGAATCACCGGAGCAAGTACAAAGATCTGCTGCTCGATTTGTTCACTGTGACTTCCGGAGAACAACATCCTCCTCAGCCTTGGTCTCTACCCTTGGATGGAACACCCTTCACACTCGCCGACTCTTGGCACAATGCTCCCTTTTCCACCGGATGCACCATCAACTGGTTCGCATGTCTATGCCACAGGTCATCTCTCCAGCAACTTACTTTGGTAGGCATGACCATCTGGCTAAATATGCCATACCGAAAGCTACAATAGACACATACAAATATGCGATGTTCCCTAGAACAATACGGATCTGGAACAGATTACCAAGTAACGTCATTCTCCATGGGAACCCAATTACATTCAGAGTGGCTGGACTCCCTGTCATCTGCATGATGCAGCCTCCTGTTGGGTCCCACGGGGTCATCTCTATAGCTAGAAGGTCCGATAGTTAGCGGGTCCGATAGACCGACACCCAATAGATAGAAGGGTCGATAGACCGAATGTACGAGAGGGTCCAGTAGACAGAAGGTTCTATAGACCGAATCGGCAGGAGGGTCCAATAGTCCGAAGGTTCTATAGATCGAATGACCAACGGGTCTGATAGTTAGAAGGTTCGATAGTCCGAATGTACATGAGGGTCCAGTAGACAGAAGGTTCTATAGACCGAATCGGCAAAAGGGTCCGATAGTCCGAAGGTTCAGTAGGGGTCCGATATTTAGAAGGTCCGATAGACCGACAATAAATACGTAAAAAGGGTAAAATAGTGGATAAAATGATAAGTGAGATAAAAATAAGTGGTTAAAATAAGTGGGGGCGTTCTGTTTTCAGATCGTCAGTCCGACCGTATTTGCGTTCTCGGGATAACTTGGGAAACATTCGACTGATCAACTTCAAACTTGGCTCATCTAGAGGAATGACTATTATCTGATTTATATTTTGGGGTCACAGCTAGGGTCAAAGTTAAAGGTCTTTGTGTTCATAATGTCATGAGAAGCTTTGGAGATCACTTTAAACACAGCCCATGTACGTGTGTATGCACAGAGAAGTGACAATGCTTTTATTAATTTAATAGGACCTGGACCCTCAGTAATTTCAGATAATAATTGAAGTGACAAAAGTATTTTTTTTAGCTCATTACATAGAGTGATATAAATTGTAAAATATGAATGTGCGATTTGTTTCTTATCCTTTATATGTATAAACTTATTTTGTTATTGCCCATTGGTCTCGTTGGCTGCCCATCTGGAGCCTGGTGGCCTTAAGCGCTAGAGCTCCTGTGAGTGATGTGCTGACAAATTGTAAAAAAGGTGTGGTGTGGGGCGGGAATACCCTCCCCCTCTAGCATTATTAGGGTTATTTACCAATGCCCATTATATTTTCATTATTGATATTAGTTATTAATACAATCGCCATAATTTACAGCAATAAATCGATGTATCTACCTATTTGCTAGTTTCCCAAACTATGCCGTCATTCGAGAAAAACTAAGTCTTAAACGCGCAGCCCCTGCCTGCGCGCGCGTACTCCCCGTCCACCAATCCAATCGCGCCACCGCCATACTCTTCCTCTTCCTTTCTCGCCCGTCAGTGAAGTGACATCTATGAGCTAAGTCTTAGCCTAAATTGCGAGATTTTTACCTCCAAAAGCGTTTTTGGTTGCTATTCGCAATAAAAATCCCGTTCACCAAATTCTAATACTCATTTTGGTGTATCGGACTTGTCATAAGTCAACCTCCTTCACGGTATTTTTAATAAAAAAAGATCGCCGTTTCTCTTCCCCGTTTGGGCTTTACACAGACGGTGTACTAGTACACTGTGTCAGGGCATCTTCCCCGTGTATTGTAGGTGGTTGATTCAACGCGCTTGGACAAGCGGTTTTTATCAGAACGATTGGTTAGTCTCCGTATACAGGAGTTTATTCCCACTCCGTTTTGTGAGTTGGTTGTTGCCTTTGTTAGTTCTATATATATTGCTTGCTTGTCTTTAATTTACAGCAATGTCAAAGTCTCCATCTACAGCTAGTGGTTCCCCTGTGGGAACTCGACTAGCTTTGGGAGGGTTGGCTGCGAGAGGTACATCTCGCACCACCGTTATCTTCCCTGGAGCTTCGACTGTCGGTAAGTTAGGGCCTACTTCGTGTACGGCTCGCCCCGTTATGAGTTCGCCGTCTATTTTGACGACCAACTCATGCGGGGAAAACCGAGAGAGTGAGTGCTGGAACACGGCCAATACCTCTCTCGAAGATAGAGACTTGTATAACGGTGGGAGTGAGTGCCTTGGGCCAATACCTCTCACCGATAAAACTGTGGGCGTTATCCCTTCCCACAGTTCGTCTCGCTCGAGCATCATTCCTCGCTCCCTAGCCATAGGTGTGCTTGCTCAGGGATCGGCTCCTTTTGTCTCTCCGCACGCTTCTAATACAAGCAAGGCGGGAAAGAGTAAAAAGAGTCGTGATCTTCCTAATGTACCCCCCACGGGGCCTACTACGGAAGCGGTGCCCGTTTCTAAGGGTAAAGGGAGCGATAAACATGCTCACCTGCCCAAGAAACGTAAGCGCCAGAGTACTGCCCAGCCAGCCGGCGGGGCGGACTCTCTCCCCTTGACATCGACTGTGTGTTCACCTCATTTGTCAGGGGGGGCCAAGAAGAAGAATGTTAGCCCCCAAGGGGCGACTACTTCTTCTGAGTCGGGCGTCTCCCATGAACTTCTGAGTTATCTGAAGATCATTGTGGAGCGGAGTGGTTGGTCAGACTCTGTTCGGATACCGGATCCGGTTAGGATACCGGTTCCGGTTCGGATACCGGATTCGGATACCGGTTTTCCGGGTCCCGAATCCGGTTTTACCGGTTATCCGGCTAGGAACACTGGTTTTTCCTTGTTTACCACGACTGCTTCCAGTGGATTGGGATCCGGTTCCTTTTCTCAGGTATCCAGCTCATTGTGTTTGGGTTCCAACACACAGGAGTCTTGCCGCCCCACTTCAGGCGTCTCCCGACCACGTTCAGCTTTTGATCGTCTGGTCGGGGCCCCTCCCATTCCAGCGGCACTTGGTGCTCCGCCTGGGGAGGAATCCTGGGACTGCCTAAACCGTCCTTCTTGGGATCAGGTTTCCCAGTCTGGATTTTCGGAGGATGATGCCTCTTCGCAGGTTGAGATTACACCCCAGACCAGTCGGTCCTTGGCGGTAGAGACTCAAGCCCTGCTGGAGAAATATCTTCCCGACACCTTTTTGCGGAGTCGGGCCGATTCGGGACATCCGTCTCTCCTTTTTCAGGGTGAGCGTCCCTCCAAGGGCATCCCTCTTACAGAGGACTTTAAGAGAGTGTACAATGACTTCACCTCACAGCCTCTTTCAATCCTTGGTAAGGGCCGTCCCTCGGCCAGGGAATTCAACTTCTCTCAACAGGACACTCTCGATTATTTTACGAGAAAGTCTTATTCCAGTGACCTCCTACATGTAGGTGGAAGGCTTGGTGTTAACTTTAAGAGTGCACCTTACGCCAAAATGGAGAAGTTCCCGTCCTTGATGGAAGCTCATTCCAGGACTGGCCTGAGGCTGACTGCCTACTTGGGTACGCTCCTTTGCCTTCGCGCTAGGAGCCAGGAACTCGAGATGTCCGACTCGGACATCCTGTTGCTAGACGAAGCCCTCTTGTCCTTGACAGGCTCGTTGTGGTCGGAACTGTCTTTGACGACAGCATTAGCCACCAATGCCAGGAGGAAACTCGCACTTTCCTCTCTGGGCATTGCGGAGGCGGACATACCTGCCCTCCTGGCCAGTGTTCCGCACTCCGGCCAACACCTCTTTGGAGGTAAGGTGTCTGATGTGATTCAACTTGAGGTTGATTCACGCAAGCAGGCGACGGAACTGCTGAAACGCCTTAAGTCCTCGGCTCCTAAGCCGCAGGCCCAGGCTAATGTTCCGCCTCCTAGGCGCGGTGGCACTTCCAGCTTTCGAGCCCCTCGTGCACCGCAAGTCCAGCCCAGTGCCCCACGCACACAGGGGGCCAGGGCGGAGCCTTCTCCTCGAGGTAGGAGAAGGCATCGAAGTCGCGGTCGGGGCCGTGGTTCGGCCCCCGATTCGCGGCAAGTTTGAGGGTGCGCCCCGAGCGTTGGAGGAGAGGGTTGGCGGCCGTCTTCAGTACTTTCTTCCCGCCTGGGAAGAAATTACCGACGACAAATTCGTGCTCTCCATCGTGCGAGGAGGCTTCTGCATAAGACTCGCAGAACCCCTCCCACACGGAGCCATCCGCCGCAACCCTCCTACACTATCGCCCCCTTTTCTAGAGCACATCTCCACCGAGATTCAAGAGCTGTTGGGAAAGGGAGCGATCGAAAGGGTAAGAGACCACCCCCATCTGTGTCTCTCCCCTATCTTTATAATTCCCAAACGCTCGGGGAAGCTCAGAATGATCTTGAATATGAAGGTCATAAATACCTTCATACCAAGAGAGTGTTTCCGCATGGAAACCTTGGCCTCGATTCTTCCGGCGATCAGACCGTCAGATGTGGCCATTTCGGTAGACTTGAAAGATGCTTACTTTCACATACCGATACACCCTTCTTCAAGGGACCTTCTAGGTTTCTCCTTTCAAGGCGAAACCTTCCGGTTCAAGGCCTTACCATTCGGCCTGAAACCGGCTCCTCGAGTTTTTACTCGAGTAGTCTCTGCCCTAGCCGCTCTCCTCAGGTATCGCGGTCTGAGACTTTTCTCTTACCTTGACGACTGGCTCCTGGTGGCGAGCTCTGTGTCCGTCCTTCAGTCACACATGGACCTACTTCTCCGTACTACACAAGAAGTAGGATTCATAGTCAACTGGGACAAGTCGGAGTTGACTCCTACCCGCAGACCCATTTACCTGGGTGCGGAAATGGACATCGTGAACCAACTTGCCCGCCCCAGTCAGGAGAGAGTTCAGGCAATTGTCTTACTAGCTCGATCTCTTCGTCTCTTACGTCGAGTTCGGGCAGGCCGATGGCTCCAGTTCTTGGGCCACTTATCGAGCCTTGTGGATGTCCTCAAAGACTGTCGGCTTCATATGAGGCCTTTCCAACTTCATCTTCTGAAGTTTTTCAAGCCCAGTGTAGACTCGCTCAAGGTGTGGATTCCTCTCACCGAGGAAATCAAACGCCTGCTTATCCCCTGGTCGAAAGAGTCGTTCCTTCTTCAAGGCAAGTCTCTCCGCACGCCCCTTCCGTCAGTCACCATCTCGACGGATGCCTCCCTGCTGGGGTGGGGCGGCCATTGTTCGGACCAGGTGGTCTCGGGGGACTGGTCACACCTGTGCACCTTGCCCCACATCAATGTGTTGGAATTGATGGCAGTCTTCATGTCTCTCCGCCATTTCGAGAACATGATTGTAGGTCACTCCGTCCTGATTTTGACGGACAACACTACTGTGGCTGCCTACATCAACAGGCAAGGCGGGACTCATTCCACTACCCTGAACGATCTAACCGCCAAACTTTGGAAGTGGTGTCGGTCTCACCGAGTGATTCCGATCGCCTCTTATGTTCCCGGGCGGGACAATCTGATTGCAGATTTTCTGTCCCGGGGCATGTGTCTCCCCTCCGAGTGGTCACTGAACCAAGAGGTCTTCGACTACCTCAGTTCAGCCTGCGCCCCTCTGGAGATAGACCTGTTTGCGACAGCTCTCAATCATCGCCTCCCGAGATACTGCTCTCGAGTGCGAGATCCGGAAGCTTGGGCCCTCGATGCGTTCTCCCTTCAGTGGAAGAACTTCCGGGGTTACGCCTTTCCGCCGATCTCCTTAATTCCTCAGGTCCTGGGGAAGATTCAGGAGGATCAGGCGTGGGTTCTGCTCATAGCACCTTGCTGGCCGAGGAGACCTTGGTTTCCTCTTCTTCTGTCTCTGCTGGACGGTCGGCCTCTCTCCCTTCCCCGGAGAGCAGACCTCATAACTCAGCCCCTGTCGGGGATCCTCCACCATCGCCCGGCGGCTCTACATTTGACCGCCTGGCCTCTATCGGGGAGGATGCGAGGACGGCAGGACTCTCAGAGAGAGCCTCCCAGTTCATAGTCCAGAGCAGAAGAGATTCTACCCGAGCTGTTTACAACTCGAGATTAGAAGCCTTCCATGCTTGGTGTGGGGAGAAGGGATTTGCTTCCCGTTCTGCCCCGGTGGGTGCTATTGCAGATTTCCTTATCGCCCTTTTCGATAAGGGCAGGTCCCTCTCTACCATTCGTGGTTACCGGTCCGCTATTGCTGCGGTTCACCTTGGTTTTTCTGATGGTTCGGGAGTTTCAAACTCTCCCTTCTTGACTCATTTGCTGAGGTCTTTCTTTTTGAAACGACCAGCAAATCGCCAGTTGACTCCTGCGTGGAGCCTTCCTTTGGTTTTGGACGCCTTGGCCAAACCGCCCTTTGAGCCGTTGTGCAAAGCGTCTTTACACCATCTCTCGATTAAGACCGCCTTTCTCGTCGCTATTGCTTCTGGGCAGAGGAGAAGCACTATTCAGGCTCTCTCTACGGCGCCCGGGCATATCAGATGGGAAAGGCAAGGTGTACGTCTTGTCCCTCGACCTTCGTTTATTGCCAAGAATCAGACGGATTCTTCTGGCTCAATTGAAGTGTTCTTGAGTCCTCTGTCAGAATTCTCTTCTGTCAAGGAGGATAAATCTTGGTGCCCTGTTAGGGCTCTCAAATGGTACTTGGATAGGACTAAGGTTTTTCGTAAGGATGATCAGCTCTTTCTCATTTCCCGTCACCCTTATTCCCCAGCATCACGGGAGACTATCTCCCGTTGGATTGTCGAGGCTATCCAAGCTGCGGGTTCGGAGGCTCTCCTGTCTGAGAATCCTCCAAGAGCGCATGATACTAGGAGTGTTTCTACCTCCTGGGCGCTTTTTCAGGGTCTTCCTTTGGAAGACATTTTGAGGGCCGCCTTTTGGCGTTCCCCTACTTCCTTCACATCCTTCTATCTTAAGGATGTTCCTTCGGGTGAGGTTAGATTTGCAACCTCTGGGTTGAGAGCTGCTTCGTCGTCTCTGTCTGCCCCGCGTTAGTTACTCCCGTCCTGGGACATGCCACCCAGGTTTTTTTTTATCCGTGCTATTCTAGCAAATAGGTAGATACATCGATTTATTGCTGTAAATCAAGAAAATTATAACTAATTTTGTTATTTACTAGATAAATCTATGTATCTACCTATGTCCCTCCCTCCAGCCCCTCTCCTTGTCTGACATCATGTCCTAGATCTGTCTCTGACTGCTCGGAAGAGGAAGAGTATGGCGGTGGCGCGATTGGATTGGTGGACGGGGAGTACGCGCGCGCAGGCAGGGGCTGCGCGTTTAAGACTTAGTTTTTCTCGAATGACGGCATAGTTTGGGAAACTAGCAAATAGGTAGATACATAGATTTATCTAGTAAATAACAAAATTAGTTATAATTTTCTTGTTTATGTATATAAACCAATGCCAGTTATAGTAATAAGTCATATTCTTATGGAAGTTATTTGGTTTGCATCTTGAATCTCTAGCTAATGTTATGCTATTTTTCCACTCAAAGAATGTTAGCAACATAACTGAAAGGAATCGAGCGGCAAGTTGACCTAAATTAGGGGCTAAATAGATGAATTTTCAGAAATAATGGCCTGTGACCAATAGTCTATTCCCAATATGAGAACGGAAGATGCAGATAACATGTTACACAGATTATGAGAACGGAATAAAAATACGCTAGAACCTATTCTCATGATACAAAATTCTTTTTTGTTCTCTCTCTCGTTCGCTTTGCTCGCTCATACAATCAAGTAATTAGGCCTAGTTTGTTTCTTGCAGCAAGCACCTCTTACGTCCTGCAGCAACAAGAAGCCCGAATATCATAATATTCGGGAAGTGAGGTATCCGACTATTCTCGAATTCCCCCACCCCCCCCAAAAAAAAAATGGTATAATTTACCCGACAGAGTCCACAGACTAAAATTTGCGACAAGGTAGTAGTATGGGTCTAGTCGGTGAACATTCAAAAAAGTATAAAAGCTGACATCATAGCTGGTAGGAAAATATCACCTGACAACCCTAAAAAAAAAAAAAATGGAAAAGCCCCCCCCCCCCCTCCAAAGAAGGTGGTAGGGCCTAATTGAAACAATTTCATTTTTATCGGTCAGAATCTTTTGTTGTCAGAATCTTATCTTTTGTTACTTTTAATGAAAATTCAACTATAAAGTGTGCACCCCATATAGATTTCTTTGTTTAAAAAATAACACTTGTGTTAGAAGGGGAATATGCCCTTTCCTCAGCTTGCTCCACTAGATAAAAAATGCTTCGGGCATGATGGGCCTCAGGGCTTTTGTGTGCACCATATAATTAGATTTCCATGTTTCAAAAAATGGTCAGCGTTCCCCATTGCCAATACATCGGTTTAGTGGCAAAATTAACCGGGGGGGGGGGGGGGGCTGAGCTGCATGGGTGGACCACCCCCGCCCCACGGTGATGATGATGATGCTCTGATAAAAATACTTTTAACATGTTGAAAATGTATAAAACAAATTTAAAATAAGTTCCATTTTTTTTTGGGGGGGGGGGGGCCTACAGACCTAGTGCATCGGTTTATTACAATACACATAGAAGAAGATAAGGCATTACCCTTTTCCTTTTATGAGATAAAACTATTAAAAACTTATTGTATCCACTTATTTTACCTTTTTTACGTTATTGTCTGTCTATCGGACCTTCTAACTATTGGACCCCTACTGAACCTTTGGACTATCGGACCCTTTTGCCGATTCGGTCTATCGAACCTTCTATCTATCGGACCTTCTGACTATCGGACCCCGTTGGACATTCGATCTATAGAACCTTCGGACTATCGGACCCTCCGCGGAATCGGTCTATAGAACCGTCTATTGGACCCTCTCATACATTCGGTCTATCGAACCTTCTATCTACTGGGTGTCGGTCTATCGGACCCGCTAACTATCGGACCTTCTAGCTATAAGGCTGTAACCGGGTCCCACATGCTATAACTTGCACCCCTGCAAGCCCATTTTATTGTATACATGTATGTGAGCAACTCAAACTTGCACCTTGTCACCTCCACTGGCACATGACACAACTGACATCTCAGTATAGCTTCCACGGAGCTGCTTCTTTTGGGATAACTGCAACAATTAAGTCACAAGTAAGCTCAAAGGTCAAAAATCAGAGGCGTCATCATGTACATCAAAATGGTTCGTTCTCGCAATAACTTCAGAACTGTTTGACAGATTAACCTCTAACTTGGTCCATGTATGCATGTGTGAGGAACAATAAACGGATTAGATTTTAGGGTCTCAAGGTCAAAGTTCAAAGGTCATAGAGGTCATTATATACATAAAAATGGTCTAGGCCCACCTATTTTAGAAATTTCAAGGAAATTTCAAGGGGACAGTGGTCTATTTGCTATAAAATATCTATTTCCTTGGTATATTTGATGATTGTAAGTCATCAATTGTAAGTTTTTTATTTGTACGGGATAAAAATGAAATTAAGTAAATTTTCTGTCTCCTGTGCTTTTTAAGTGAAAAGATTTGTAATTTTGTTGGACCAATCCATGTATGCCATACATTTCCAATCTGGTGATGGCGGATGCATAAATTCCGACCGCGTGTGGTCGAAGAGTCATCTATAGTTCAATTTTGTGCTTGTTCTGATGCTAAGACTTGAATAAGCACATGTTTATTGGCATGACATTAATAACATTAGATTAACATCTTCTTGCAAGGCCTGATAACTCTGCCAAATTTGAAGCAAACTGACTGTTTGATTTGAGTAAATGCTGACACAAAAATGTTGGGGGAATGGGGAAATAAATATAAATGAAAATAGATAAATAGAAATAAGAGGTGATCTGTTGTTGACGACATAATTTAAAGTGATTGTTTCACTTAACTACAAAGATTAGCCATTCATGTGGAAGGGCAATAAGGGCAATAAGGGCATATAGAAAGATTTTGTGAATAATGAATTAACTTCGAACGTAGAAAAGTGTTGTTTTTTTTTGTCATGTACCTGAATGTGATTTAATTCATGTAGGTCAGTATGTATTTTTGGGTTGACTGACTGAAGAGAAGGAAAATATAGTGGAAGATGTGCTTTGGCAAAATATTTGTCACTGCTTTGTTAATTTTGTTCAAGTTGTGATGATTTCTTTATTTATTTGATTATTTCCAGAACCAATGTGCAGACTAATTCCGCAGGAATGCAGAATGTCAAATCATCCTATCTATGGTGGTAAGGAAACATTACTTTGGTCAATAACGTAGTTGAGTAATGAGTGTATATAGTGCCTCCCAGAAAAAATCTTAATAGTTGGAATCTCCCAAAATTAATATTTCAAACTATTTGTAAGAAATGTTCATACCTGATGAAAGCTAACGGTCTCTTCTTTCAAGCTCGAGTTAGCAAATGCGACTTTACGAAAAGGTTTCAAAATCCAGACTTGACAAGAATTTGTTCTGGCTGCTATTAACGAATTTAAGAACCATTAAAAATCTCCCCAAATGAACATTTCAGAATATGTACATTAATTTTCATACTTCTGGATAGCTTAGTGTTACGGGGTTCCATGGATTATTCTAAAAAGAGACGAAATGAGAGTGAAGTCAGCAGCTAAAACAATGTCATCTTTATTACAAATACATGTAATTCAACATTGAACTGATATACAGTTTACAATGTATGACAGTTTCAAACAGGCATCTTTGGTTTTGGTATATAAACTTTGGCTTTGGCATCTGACTTCAAATCCTTGTAAAATCTTATTTTCAACGGTTAATATCAACAAGGAATAGATTTATAAATCTTGTTCCTGATAATATCAAGCTCAATATCACTGTATTTGGAAATATATATGAAAATCCAACTATACTGAAATCTAGTTTGGCTTATTAACAATAATTATAATCATCTGAATAATAACTGATATCAATCTATCATGTGACAACTGGAATCATGGTAGGGATAATAACAAATTTAATTGCTCTGTTTGTATTATTATCCCCTTTCTTATCAGCAAACTAAATCCATTATTTAAAAGAAACGACTTATCTTTACTCAGTCAACTCTTTGTACAAAAGTAATCATCATGGTTTCAGAATTACCAATATTACATGTATCAAAATCTAAACTAGATGTAAATTGTAAGCTGTATAGAACTAATTTCTCAAACCATATCAACACTATTTCACTGAGGTCTACACATCATCTATACAGTCTCATATTCTATAATTATATTCTACATGCATTCTAACACTTAAAGGGATACTCAATCGCAGATTGTGGACGTTTTATGCCGCGAGAGGGCACCGTGATCGTTACCTGATCATGCGTTGCCCCGTGGGGCTCAGCCTTCGGACAGACTAGTCGCTGCGCAACATGAGCTCGAGCTTTTGTGCGAGATTCGGTCAGCTTCGTGCAGTCCGAACTATAATCCCAGCAGTCAGTTGGACGTGTTCGACGCACAAACTTTGTGTACGAGTGAATGGCGCTTACGCAACCCAGACTCTCCCCACGGCCGCCTGGTGGCGTATCCCTTTAATGGAATAATACATTATGCCTTCTCTATATACACTATTCTACTATCCCAGAGGATGTTTTCCGAAATCTGCTCCTCCTATTTTGCAGAAATAACCACACTTGAGCAAACAAGTGCAAGGGTAAATCCTTTCTTCCAAACCATGGGCACTTCCTCCCTACACACTCAGAGTACAGAGTCTTTACTATTAATAACAACCCCTACTGGGAGCACTTAGACCCCTGTTACACATACCACTGAAAGTGGACTGAGGCCGCCTCCGGAAGCGGCTCGACGTATGTGTAACTTTTTTTAAAAGCCGGACTGAAGCCGCCTCGAAGCCGCCTCCAAGCCGCCTCCATCCACCTCCATCCCAGTCCACCTCTGTAGTATCAGTATGTGTAACACCAAAGTGGACTCGGCGCCGGCTTCTAAGAGGATGTTACGTAACCCGTAAGAGCTGTGCTTGCGTGGACCGTTCACGATGTCGAAGAGATAGTACAGTATCTGCAGTGCGAGTGTGCGAACCGCGCGGAAATTTTTACATGGTGTGCGCCCCAACGTCAGCTCATGAAAAGGCGACGTGAAGCCGGCATATGTGTAGACACTAAATTGCGGGCCTGAGGTATGTGTAATGCTAGGAGTCCTCTGGGCCGGCGCCAGTTGATGCCAGGTCGCGCCAAAGATTGTGATGTGGCGCCGAATTAATGTCCGCTCGGCATGTGTCGCCAAGTGGAATAAACTGGGTGCCATATGGCGTGCGCCAAATGCCCCCCGGCTTGCTCCAAAATGTTGCGCCAGTTTGCGCCATTACACGGCCATTTGATTCCAAAATTCACCCTGTTGGCGCCATTCGCGCCAATAGACGGCTACTTTGCGGCACTTGGTGATTAATTTACTGCAATAAATCATATATACCTACCTATTATGCCAGTAGTCTTGACTACGGGACCCCTTCGAGAATTTAACACAAATGAGTCACAATATTGTGCGCACCCCCCGTAATCCTATTGTCCCCTTCGCCACTCACGCGCGTCAACACGCCACGGCCATCTTCCTCTTTCTTGCTCGCCCCCGACGAGTTAGGATGTCGAGTTACGGCGCTCCTGAAATCAGGTCTTTTTGTATCTTTTCAGCGCGCTTTTTCGCATCGTAAAAGCACTTTTCGGTACTTATATTCGTCTAGATTATAGTACTTTTGTGTTTTGTTAGTCACTTTTGCCGATTGAAAGGGATTTTGATTCCTTTTTCTTGGCAATTATTTTCACTTTTACGGTTAGCCCCACGTAGTTATATATGTGTGTTTATGGGTGTTTCCGTTTGGCACCGAGCCTTTGGGTTCGGTGTTTGTTGTCATTTGCTGTGAAATTTGTTGTGCGTATCTCCAAATTTATTATTATTATTACCTGCACTCAGTCAAAGTATTTTGGTATATTTGTCTGTTTTATTGCAGTGTTATGAGTTCGGAAGAAGAAGCAGCTAGGTCGCGGAGACCTGCTTCTTCCGAAGAGTCGTCTAGCAAGACGACTCGGCCCTCCAGAACTCTCCCGAGTATTTCGGTACATGGGGGAGGATGGAGGGCTGCAGGTAAGTTGCCTAGTGGTGTTTCCCTGCAGAGTTTGCCAGTCTCGGAGCTTGCGGCTTCGGGGCGGGTGGCGTTAACTGAGCTTGGGACGTCAACTCCGATGCCCGTGGCTTCGGGGTGGGTGGCGTCAGGTTCTAGTGGTGTGTTTCCCGCACGGTAGCGTTCACTCGCTTAAATCCGTTAGCGGAGACGCGTCCCACTAGTGGTTTGGATATCTCGAATCCAATCCCCCGGTCGTTAAGACCAGAGGGGGAGATGTGTTTCCCGTACGGTAGCGTTCGTTCGTTTAAACCCGTTAGGGGAGACGCGTCCCACTACTGCAGGGCAGCTCACGGGCTCAGCCCATGTTGGTCTGGGTTCTCAAACCCTAGCCCCCGGCCGATGCCAATGGGGGAACGAGTACTTCCCGGGCTGTCTATATTGCCAGCTGATGGGAATGCTCGAGCTAACAATTATGGGCGCTCTTCGGAGCAACAGTGCGTGACTACTTAGTAGTCGATGGGCAAATACCGAGTCATCTCGGTCTGCCCTCGCACTGGGTGCTTTCAGCACCCGGCTCAGACTTTGGGTTCAATACCCATAAGTGCGGTCACCGGAGCGAGTGATTACTTCCGGTCTGACCTGAGGTCACGATTACTAGTGCTCTCCTATTGTTGCCCACGGGCGGAACAATAAAGAGTTCACATACTATTAGTAGTCGGTGGGCGTATACTGGGATCTTGTCCCAGTTTGCCCTCGCACCTGGATATTGAATAGCCCCTGGCCGTCGCCGTATGGGGGAACGAGTGCTACCCGGGCTGTTGCTTTGCCAGCTGATGGGTAGACTTGAGCCCATTTTATGGGCGCTCTACGGAGCAACAGGTGTGCTGACCTGTGTGTGTGACTGCTAGTGCTCTCCTATCGCCGCTCTCTAGTGGTTCAATAGCGAGTTCACATGCCTTTAGTAGTCGGTGGGCAAATGCCGGGTCATCCCGGTCTGCCCTTGCACTGGGTGCCTTAGCGCCCGGCCCATGGCTGTTGCATCTTCTTGCTCAGCCGATATGGGTAATTGGTGCGCGTCTTTGGGTTCAATACCCTCAGCGCACTTCTCCCATAAAGGGAGGTGAGCGTCCCTCAGCGGAGGGTTCGGTTCGTGTTCCCGAAGGGCTTCGGGGATCCGAACGAAACCGAATAAACGCTCTCAAAAGGCGGGTTCCGACTTAGGCTCTTGTTGAGCCAATCAGAAGGAAGCCTATCCCACCGGCCTCTCAAGCTGAGATGTTCGGTGTGAGGCAGGCTTTGACCAGACTCAGGGTTGGTCCCTTGTACCAGGCACCACATCCCCTGCTTTTGTCCCTTTGTTGGGGTCGGCCATTGAGACTAATTAACCTTTTATGGTTTATTCTTCTTTGTCTGTGACGGGATCACATGCGCCTCCTATTCTCGCAGCCTCGGGGCTCCGTCGGGTGAGGAGTCTTATGGTGGTCCATGGGTGAATCCGACTGTTTCGGCCTTTGTTCGTGATCCTTTGTCACGAACAATTCAGGCGGAACCAGATTTAGAGGCGGCCTCTCAGGCTTCGGTTTCCGAATCGCTGGGGCAGGCAGAGCCTCGGTCGCTCTCCCTTTGGGGGTGGAAGCAATTTTTTTGTTCTGATTTTTCCCTGACTTGCAGTCAGCCCGCGCGCAGGGTTCGACTTCGCTTGGGTTCAGGCAGCGGGTTTCCTCCGAGGGTGTTTCTCTTGCGGAGGATTTCAAGCTGGAGTATGGACGCATTGAAGCGGCGCTTCTTTTTAAGCGTCATGTTTGGTTTGCAGTGGTCAGTTTTCCACTGTAGCTGCCTCGGTCATGTACCGTCGCAGAGTCTTGGTCGCGCTCACCCGAAGTCGTCGCGGGCCTCTGTCCGCGACTTGGTTGGTAGTTGTCTTTGTTCCTTTCTCCCCGCTTGGGAGGCATCTCCGGGGACGCTTTTGTTCTCTTTGACGGGCGAGATGGATTCTTCATAGATCTGTCCGCCCCGCTCCCCGGAGGGGCTATATGAACTTGGTTGTTCTCGTGCCTCATCAGAGATCGAATCTCTGTTGAAGAAGTGAGCTATAGAAGGTAAGAGACTGGCTGTCTTTTTCCTTTTCTCCGACTTTTTGTTATTCCCAAGCGCTCGGGAAAACTTCAGTACGGGTGGAGACTCTCTCCTCCATTCTCCCATTGATCAAGAGGAAGGACTACGCGGTCTTGATAGTTTTCGAAGATGCGTATTTCCACATTTCCATTCATCGCGCTTCGCGCGATCTTCTGGGGTTTTCCTTCCTCTCAGAGACGCTTTCGCGCTTTTCCCTTCGGGCTGCGCTCAGTCCCTCGGGTTTTTACTCGGGTTGTAGCCGTGCTGGCAGCCTCTCTGAGGCGACACGGCCTTCGGCTATTTTTGCTACCTGGACGATTGGCTTCTCCTAACGGAGTTACACGATCGTTTGTTAGACGAGACTCGTTTGCTCGTCTGTCTTTCTCAAGGCTTAGGTTTCCTATTTAATTGGGAAAAGTCAGAGTTAGTTCCTACTCGCAGCCCAGTTTTTTTCTGGGGCTGTGTTAGACATAGCTTGGCCCAGTCGGGACAGGATTCTCATCATTGTCTCTGCGGCTCGCAAGCTCTTGCTGGCCAGAATGGTCAAGTCCAGACAGTGGCTTCAGTTCCTGGGTTTTCAGAGACATCTCCTCAGGTTTCTCAAGCTGGGAAAAGATTCTCTGTTGGTCGGGATTCCAGTACCAATAAGAATCAAGTCTCTTCTCTCTCGTTGGACGAACGAGGAGTTTATCGCGCGAGGCAAGCCCTTCGGTACCCCTCTTCCGTCGATCTCGTTTTCGGTGGACGCCTCTCGGTTGGGGTGGGGAGGACATTGCAATGACAGCACGGTCGCGGGGGATTGGTCTCAGCTTGGGACTCTTCCCCATATCAGTGGCCCGGAGTTTATGGCAGTTCTGTTAGTTCTGTTTCGTTTCAGAAGTCGACTTCTCAGTCGTTCAGTCTGATCCTCACGGACAGTGTCACCGTGGCGGCTTATTTCAATCGGCAGGGAGGCACTTGTTCTGCTATCCTGAGCGCCCTAGCAGCACAGCTGTGGAGGTGGTGTCGCATGGCTATCACACCCGTGGCCTTTTTCATCCCCGGTCAGGAAAACCTCATTTCGGATTTTCTGTCTCGGGGCGGGTGTCTTCCATCAGAATGGATGCTCCATCCAGAGGTCTTTTTCCGCATTCGCAGTTGCCTGGGTCCACCGGAAGTGGATCTTTTTGCATCGGTTCTAAACCACAAAGTTCCGAAATACTGCTCCCGTGCGCGCATTCGGGGAGCTTGGGCTCTCGATGCTTTCTCTCTCAGTTGGGAGAATCTTCGAGGGTTTGCCTTTCCTCCCTTCCAGCTGATTCCGCGAGTCTTGCGGAAGATCAGGGAAGATCGGGCTCGGGTGCTTGTGTTAGCTCCCTTTTTGGCCCAGGAGGAGTTGGTTTCCGGAGCTAATGAGCCTTCTGGTGGCTCAACCGTTCCTTCTTCCGTTAAGAGCGGATCTGGTGTTGCAGCCCCTCTCGGGGATTCTTCACCACGATCCAGAGTCCCTTCTTTTGACTGCTTGGCCCCTGTCGGGGAATCTGCAAGACAGTCGGGTCTCTCTGATAGTGCCGCGGATTTCTTAATGTCCACTCGTAGAGTTCTACTAGGGGAATTTTATAATTCCCGTCTTTCGGTCTTTTTCCTCTGGTGTAAAGAGCGAAATCAAACCCCGTCTAAGGCTCCTATTGGTTCAATTTCGGATTATCTAATCTCGCTATTTGACAAAGGGAGATCCATCTCTACTATCCGAGGCTACCGATCGGCGATCGGGGCCATTCCTTCAGGCTTCTCAGATGGTTCGGGGATTTCCAATTCCCCGCTATTGAGTGGTTTGATTCGGTCGTTCTTCTGAAACGTCCTCCTTGTTCTAGGTTAGTATCGTCTTGGAGTCTGCCTAAGGTCCTGGAGGCCTTGGCGAAACCTCCTTTGAACCGTTAGGTGAAGCTCCGCTTCATCATCTTACGGTTAAGACGCTCTTTTTGGTAGCTATTGCCTCTGGGCAGAGGCGCAGTACTCTTCATGCTCTCTGTCTTGCTCCTGGTCATGTTCGCTGGGAGAGAAAAGGTGTTAGATTGATTCCTAAGGCTTCTTTTATGGCCAAGAATCAAACGGCTGCCTCTGGCCCTGTGGAGATTTTTCTTTGTCCGCTTTCTGGATTTTCGTCAGTGCGCGAGGACAAAGTTTGGTGTCCTGTTAGGGCTCTCAAATGGTATATTGATAAGGCTAAGTCTTATCGTAAGGATGATCAGTTGTTCCTGATCACTAGAGGGCCTTTTTCTCTTGCTTCTCTTGATTCCATTTCTAGATGGATTGTCGAGGCTATTAGGGCCGCTGGCGCAGAGGCTCTTTTATCTGACAGTAAGCCTTGTGCTCATGACACGTGTAGTGTCAGCACTTCCTGGGCTCTGTTTCAAGGTGTGGCGCTAGATGATATTTTGAAGGCTGCTTATGGGCGTTCGCCCAATTCCTTCATCTCTTGCTACTTTAGGGATGTCCCTGCAGGTGAGGCTATTTTTGCGTCAGCCACCTTGAAGGCCGCTGTGTCTTCTTTGTAATCTTCGGTGTAATCCTATTCCCTTCTGCTTGAAACATGCCTCCCGGTCTTTGAGTTGGCGCTGGTCTGGCATAATAGGTAGGTATATATGATTTATTGCAGTAAATTTGTAAAATCAGCACTGATTTTCTTATTTACTATATAAATCTATATACCTACCTATAACCCTCCCTCCTTCCCCTCACCTTGCAAGCAACATGTTTCTTCTTGGGGTTGCTCGCAAAAGAGGAAGATGGCCGTGGCGTGTTGACGCGCGTGAGTGGCGAAGGGGACAATAGGATTACGGGGGGTGCGCACAATATTGTGACTCATTTGTGTTAAATTCTCGAAGGGGTCCCGTAGTCAAGACTACTGGCATAATAGGTAGGTATATAGATTTATATAGTAAATAAGAAAATCAGTGCTGATTTTACAAGTTTGTGCCAAAGGTCGCCAAATTGGTTTGAACTTGCCGCCACTTGGCGTTACTTGCCGACTATATGAAAATCTTGCAAGTTGTGTGAGAAAGTCCTGCGATGCCGCCCTGCATTGATAGGCGGCAAGTGGCGCTGAATGGCGGGCAACCAGGTGGCATTTGGCACGAAGTAGTCACCAATCGGGTGCGGTTTGGCTCGCGCCACTGCACATTTGTCGCGCTTTGGTGCTGGCTATCCGCCTCTGTTGGAATTATTTGGCGCGTAGTGGCGCAAACAAGGTGCCACTTGACGTCATGTGGCGCGAAATCTCATTGGCGCAACTTGGCGCGCACCATTACATTCAAGTGGATTCCATTAGGCGGATTGTTTGCGCCAAAGGGCAATATGTTCGCGCCATTTGGTGCCACTTTGCGGACACTTGGCACTGATTGCTCGATGCAAGTGGCGCGACGAAGATTTCAAACATTTTGAAATTTTCTTGCCGCCAAATTCAAATTTGGTGCCACCACGAGCCAGTTGGGAGGCAGATTGAGCCACTACACGCCACTAGGCACCTTATTGGCGACACTAGGTGCCACAGCAAATTGCATTGGCGCAAACTGGCGCCGGCCCAGTGGACTCCTAGCATAACAGGGGTTTTGATGGTCTTGAGGCGGCTTCAAATTGCAGGTGTGAAGCCGGCTCCGGTGCCGCCTTCGAAAGCTGACGCATGCGTAACAGGGGTCTTAGTCTACACACACACACCATCGCACACACAGTCTTGTATTGCTTTACTTCCGAGGACAAGTATTGTTCCTCTATTGTTCCTCCGTCCTCGGACAGTCGACGGAATAAGGCACAAATTCATTGTTCGACGTTCGTGGACTATTGTCCGGCTTCCGAGGACCATTGTTCTCATGATTTTTTTTTTTGTTCTCTGTCCGAAAATGTCCTCGGACATACGGCTAAACACGGCCACACATTCACATACATGCACTTGTGGGGAACTCTATTCATTTCTCCTATTGTGTTTTGTACCCCACAAGCACTTCTCCTAAATTGTATTTTGTACCCCACAAGCATGATGGAATAAAGGGCATCATTGTGCTCTTTTGTTCTCTGTACCTCACAAGACTATCTAGATGTAAAACCACATGTTTACACACAGGTACTCCATGTACCCCTAACACACACTGCTCTATGCTCCATGCTCCTAGTGTGTTCAATTGCAAGTTTCAGTACATGTGTTATAATAAGAAAGTTTGTGAACTATTTCCAATTATATTATTCACTTTCAAAGACTATATAATAAATGAGATGTCTATTAAACAATTAAAAGACTATTATAAATATATTTCTGTATCTGCATGAGAAGTATGATATAAGTCTTAGGGCTTGAACCACATGAACAAAGAAATCACAACATCATTTTAGAAACAACTTCCTAATATATCCTCAAACAGACAATCACACAATAAGAATCATTATAATCAGTATCTCAATACGAGTAAAAGCACTTGTTACTATGCAAGAAAATGAATACAGTCAAACCTGTCTATTTTAAATTTTTGCACATACACGCAACATCACTTACAGTGTACATGTATCCATATATATCACTTAGGAAAACAAGCTATAGATCTACAGATTTGACGTATAACATGTCATATGATATATAAAATGCCAAAATAATGTGCTTTGTTGTCAATAAATGAGAAAAACAATAGATATACGAGCAATCTCTGTATTACTGTAAAATGAATTTTCCCTCAAATTACCACGTACGTAGTCGCCCGCGGTAGACTGCTGTTCTTGATTTTTATAGTCTAAAAACGATGTCTAATCATGCTTTTGCTTCTTGTCAAAAAATTACAATAAGTTTATCTTTTGAATAAAATCATGCAATCAATTTTCATTCAATAAATATTTGCCTTTTGAATGGTTTAAAAGAAGTTTTAACTGTTTTTGAGAACAGGTGATAGAAGGTGCTCGCTTGATTCGTCGAAAGGAAAGTGCGAACGTCGACAATGCAATGGATCGCTGGTGGACGAGTTTTCCTGCTGTATTTCAGCAGGACAATTTCGTACATGAAATCGTTATTATTGATCCTTAAAAAAATAATAGCTGGGTAGTATTTTATTATTTTCACTTTCTAAAAAAAGAATCACTCTTTTATTATATTTTTCGATAGCTTGAACCCTTATGATAAATCTTTTAAAAAATAAAAATTAAATATTGAAGTGTACGAGCCTGTGCTATTGCGCAATGGCGATCGCTATCAATGCCGACCGTGATAGCTTAATAGAACAATACAGGTGCAGGAGATCGCAGCTGGATGGTGCGAAGATTACGTAAACGAACAATACTAGTGCTTAATTCTTACTAAAAAGACTTTTAATCTCTAATTAGTCGGCAATGTGGTAAAACTTTTAGATCTTCTTGGCCATTGTAGAATCTATTCACGACGTTTGTGTGAGAGTGTGACTGAGCTAGGACTCGGTAAACACATCGCGGCTTTATTATGCCTAACTTTTTATGGCAAAAACTACTTTTTGTGCATGAAGCTACGGCTCGACTCGATATTGGTGGCCGCTATACGCGGTCAGATATTGACCGAGGGATACATAATGGGTGGCCGCTGGCCGCGTTAGGCAGGTGACCGCTATATGCAGGGTCTACAACACAGTAATATCCTGCGGGGGATTTTTTTGTGGCCGCTATAAGCAGGTGGCCGCTATAGACAGGTGGCCGCTAAGACAGGTTAGACTGTATATATGATAAGACGATTTTTTTCCTTTTTTTGACCTAAAAAGAGACAAAATGAGAGTGAAGTCATTAGACTGTTGTATGAAGCATCAGCCAAAACTATGTGATGCCAGCCCAGCAGCTACCACTGGCTTATCTCTCATTTGGAGGGGTTGGGTTGTTCCACATATGGTGAGGAGTGTTCAAGTGAACCAAAAAAAAAATGTGTGGGGGGGGGGGGTACATTTTCAAGGGTCCAACACCAGGGTCTCTCCTATCAAATGACACCAAACCATCTGCTGATATTTTATTCTTGACTGAGCAAAAGCCATATTTTTTTAATGGTGCAAAATCCATGGTTCTGGGTGCTATCTGGCTGTTTATTATCAGCAAAGTTGAGAGTCTTGAAAAGGCTTAGAATTTTCATATTCTGATCATTAAAAGACAATTTATGAAAGAATAGGATTTTTATGCCTCCGCCCACCAAAGGTGGGTTGTGGGTTGTCCTCTGTCCATCCGTTCCGCTTATCTCGTTCTGGCTATTATCTCAAGAACCACATGAGGTATGATGAACTTCAAACTTGGTGCCAGTATGTATCACCGTAGGAAGGCGTTCTGATTAGATTTTAGGATATGTAGGTCAAAAGTCAAAGTTCGCAGGTCAATTTCTGAAATTTCAGGTGTAGCTACGTTCTCGCGATAACTCAAGAACCATTTGAGGTATTAACTTCAAACGTGGTGTCATGTGTCACCACGTTTAGATTAGATTTTGGGGTACGTAGGTCAAAGGTCAAAGGTCAAGGAGTTCATTTACCATGAAATTTCAGCTTTTTGCTTTGTTAACACTCTCTTGAGCTCACCCTGCCTGACATAACATAGCCTTAAGATTTGGGGAAATAGGCGAAAGTAGACGGGAAATATATTTTTTTCACTATTTTTCATTTCAAAAACAGAGAAAAAAAAATAGAATAGTGTAAAAATAAAGTCATAAAATAGTAAAGAAATATAGTTTTTTCATCATGTCCATACAGTATTGTACCTGAAATCTTAAGTTTGGCTATTAAAAAAAAATGTTTTTAATATATATTTTAAAAATAGCCCCCAAATATATTTTTAAATTGAAGATTTTGATCATCTGTTTTGCCAATAACTAATATTTTTTTTCTTTGAAATATATTTAATAAACACTAAGGAAAAAAAAAAGAAGAAACAAAAATACTTTTCCAAAAAGATAAATTGCTTTCAATAAGACTTGAATGTTATTTTAAAAGAATGATGGGAGCTTGGATATATGTGGTCCAGAATACGTACCACACACAAGAGCTAGTACATGGGACTGCAATACCATATGCTCTCAATTTACATTAAGAAATGCTTCATTTTTACGCATTCTTTTCACTTTCATGCACATTCACACTAAGGAAGATTTATAGAGAACATCCGAAAAAATGATGTTTGCACACTTACATTAACTTGTAAGAAATTTGGGGTAAAATATCCATTCCTGTCAACAGCAGCTATCTCGATCTGATGCAGCATCAAAATGAATTTGGAATATTCAACCCTACAACCTGTTTGGCTCATGTGTGAATTAGTCTAGCTTCAGACTTGCTATCCCATTCATGTTTTTCACATATTGCTATATTCTAGTGTATGAGGTTCACTCTAAAAAGTTAAATGTTAAATCTACATTTAAAAGGTTGGAGGAGTGACAAAACTTTCAAAATGGTACATGAACACTTTTAAAATGCTGTATCCAACCTTTAAACTATTAGATCCAGCATGTTAAAAGTGTTAATTTACCATTTTAAAAATGTTGTCACTCCTCCAACCTTTTAAATGTAGATTTAACATTTGAGTTTTTAGGCTGTTATAGACATGTTGATTCAATAAGAAATGAACAAGTAGGTCATTAAAATTACTTAATTTACTGCAATAAATCATATATACCTACCTATTATGCTAGTCACTTGACTATGCGAACCCGTTCGAGAACTTAACACAAATGAGTCACAATATTGTGCGCACCCCCCGTAATCCTATTGTTCTCCCCTTCGCCACGCACGCGCGGCAACACGCAACGGCCATCTTCCTCTTTCTTGCTCGCCCCCGTCGAGTTAGGATGTCGAGTCACTGCGCTCCTGAAATCAGGTCTTTTTGTATCTTTTCAGCGCGCTTTTTCGCATCTTAAAAGCACTTTTCTGTAATACTCTTGTGTTTTATATGTCACTCTTGCCGATTGCAAGGGATTTTTGATTCCTTTCTTGGCAATTATTTTTCTCTTTCACGGTCAGCCCCACGTAGTTATATCTGTGTGTTTGCGGGTGTTTCCGTTTGCCACCGAGCCTTTAAGGTTCGGTGTTTGTTTTTACGGTTCTTTGCTGTGAAAATTTATTGTGCGTATCTCCAAATTTTAGGTTTTATTATTACCTGCACTCATTTAAAGTATTTCATATTTTGGTATACTTTATTGTCTGTTTTATTGCAGTGTTATGAGTTCGGAAGAAGAAGCAGCTAGGTCGCGGAGACCTGCTTCTTCCGAAGAGTCGTCTAGCAAGACGACTCGGCCTTCCAGAACTCTCCCGAGTACTTTCGTACATGGGGGAGGGAGGAGGGCTGCAGGTAAGTTGCCCAGTGGTGTTTCCCTGCAGGGTTTGCCAGCCTCGGGGCATGCGGCTTCGGGGTGGGTGGCATCAGGTTCTAGTGGTTTGGATATCACGAATCCAATCCCCCGGTCGCTCAGACCAGAAGGGGGGACGTCGGTTTCCCGCACGGTAGCGATGACTCGCTTAAATATGTTAGGGGAGACGCGTGCCTCTACTGCAGGGCAGCTCACGGGCACCGCCCATGTTGGTCTGGGTTCTCAAACCCTAGCCCCCGGCCGATGCCAAATGGGGGAACGAGTACTGCCCGGGCTGTCTACATTGCCAGCTGATGGGGAGGCTCGAGCCAACAATTATGGGCGCTCTACGGAGCAACAGGTGTGGTCACCTGAGTGCGCGACTACAAGTGCTCTCCTATTGCCGCTCACGAGCGGAACAATAGCGAGTTCACATGCTTTTGGTAGTCGGTGGGCGAATACTGGGACCTCCTCCCGGTCCGCCCTCGCACTGGGTGCCTTGAGCGCCCGGCCCATGGCTGTTGCATCTTCTTGCTCAGCCAGTATGGGTAATTTGTGCGCGACTTTGGGTACATACCCTCAGCACACTTCTCCCGTAGAGGGAGGTGAGTGTCCCTCCACGGAGGGTTCGGTTCGTGTTTCCGAAGCGGCTTCGGGGATCCGAACGAAACCGAATAGACGCTCTAAAAAGCGGGTCTCGGCTTCGGCTCCTGTTGAGCCAGCCAAAAAGAAGCCTAAGAAAGGGGCTAAAAGAGGCAAGGCTTTGCCTGCCTCTTGCCCGTCTGGCCCGGCTAACCCGCCTGAGTCCTCTCAAGCTGAGATGCTCAGCATGATGCGGGCTTTTGCCCAGAGTCAGGGTTGGTCCCTTTTACCGGGTACCACAACCCCTGCTTCTGTCCCTATTCTAGGGTCTGACATTGAGACTAATCAGCCTTTTATGGTTGATTCTTCATTGTCTGAGACGGGATCGCTTGCGCCTCCTATTCCCGCAGCCCTCGGGGCTCCGCCGGGCGAGGAGACTTATAGTGGTCCATGGGAGGGTCCGCCTGTTTCGTCTTTTGTTTGCGGTCCTTTGTCCCAATCAATTCAGGCGGAACCAGATTTGGAGGCGGCTTCTCAAGCTTCGGTTTCCGAATCGTTTGGGCAGGCAGAGCCTCAGTCGCTCTCCCTTTGTGGGGTAGAAGCGATTGCTTTGTTGTCCAAATATCTCCCTGAATTTCAGTCAGCCCGCGCGCAGGGTTCGACTTCGCGTTGGTTCAGGCAGCGGGATTCCTCCGAGGGTATTTCTCTTGCGGAGGATTTCAAGCTGGAGTATGACCGCATTGAATCAGCGCTTCTTGTTAAGCGCCCTGTTGCGGTTAAGGATAAGGCCTTTGCCTTTGATTCCCAAGATCAAGACAGCTTTTTTTCTCCGGAGATTCTAGCGGTGGGTCGTTGCTTGCGGGCGATCAATCCGCTTACCTCTGTCGCTTTTAGGTCCGAGGATAGGCGTTGGAGCAGTGTTGAAAGCCAGGTCAGAGCAGGTATGCGTTTGGCTGCTTTTCAACGTTTTCTCTCCGACCTCAGGTCCAGGGCGGAGGAGTTGAATGTCACTGATGGTGACAAGCTGGTTATTGATGACCTGCTGCACACTCTTTTTAGTTTGCAGTGGTCACAGCTTTCCAGTGCAGCTGCCTCGGTCACGTACCGTCGCAGGGTCTTGGCTCTTTCGGCCCTTGGGGTTAAGGAGTCGGACATCGCGCCGCTTCTCGGGGTCCTTCGCTTTTTGGTGGTCAATTCGCTACGGTTTTTCAAAGAGAAATCGATGCGCGGAAGCAGGTCTCTGACATGACTACGCAGTTTCGCGCTCCCTTTAAGCCGACGCGGGCCCCTGTCCGTCGGAGGCCTGTTGGTCCCGCTTCGGGGCAACACAGTCGTGTTTCTGGGGTCCCGCCTGCTGAGCCTCAGCCAGCTCCTTCTCGTGGAAGAGGAGGACGTGGCAGAGGCTCTTCGAGAGGTTCTCGTGGCAAGGCGACGGCTTCGCACAAGGCTAAGCCTAGGCTTTGATGGTCTTCCCCGAGCGCTTGTTCATTTCGACATGGTAGGTGGCCGACTTCGTTCCTTTCTCCCCGCTTGGGAGGCCATCTCCGGGGACGCATTTGTGCTCTCCGTCGTGCGAGACGGATTCTTCATAGATCTATCCGCCTCGCTCCCCGGAGGGGCTATAAGAACTCGTTCACCTCCCATGTCTGCCCTGGCTCGTTCTCATGCCTCAACGGAGATCAAATCTCTGTTGAAAAAGAGGGCTATAGAAAGGGTAAGAGACCGGCCGTCTCTTTCCCTTTCTCCGATCTTTGTTATTCCCAAGCGCTCGGGAAAACTTCGTTTGATACTGAACTTGAAAAGAATAAACAAATTCATTCCTTCAGTACATTTTCGAATGGAGACTCTCGCCTCCATTCTCCCGTTGATCAAGAGGAAGGACTACGCGATCTCGATAGATCTCAAGGATGCGTATTTCCATATTCCCATTCATCGCGCATCGCGCTTCGCGCGATCTTCTGGGGTTTTCCTTCCTCTCAGAGACTTTTCGCTTTCGCGCTCTTCCCTTCGGGCTGCGCCCAGCCCCTCGGGTTTTTACTCGGGTTGTAGCCGTTCTGGCAGCCTCCCTGAGGCGCCGCGGCCTTTGGCTATTTTGCTACCTGGACGACTGGCTTCTCCTAGCGGAGTCGCACGATCGTTTGTTGGACGAGACTCGTTTGCTCATCAATCTTACTCAAGACTTGGGTTTCCTAATAAATTGGGAAAAGTCAGAGTTAGTTCCTACTCGCAGCCCAGTTTTTCTGGGGGCTGTGTTAGACAGTTTTGGAGGGGCTGATGAGAAGAAAAATATACGGGTCTTCCTCCAAGCAGAATTTGACAGTTGACAAAATTTGCTTCCCTTGTACGAAAAATCCTGGGTACTCCACTGAAGATCCGTTTTCTTGATTGACGCACCCCCCCCCCCCTTGAAAATCCTGGCTACTGGCCTGCAAACGAATATAAAAAGGTGTATTGAACCGGGCGTATGAGAGGCAGGACACAGCAGGGGGGCAAGATGATGAAGATTTTGGGATTTGAAATAATAGGGCCACAATGGCTATTACGCCCACCCCAAGTTGTAGTATTTTTTGTTACAGTCACCGGATATCGGCACAATAGCCCGTTGCATTGCGTCGCCCCTCGTCAGGGGGCCGTCGCTTTCTGAAAGACAGACACCTCAAAACCGCCTGTTGTATATTTCCCCTATGCCCCGACGCTGCGCGACGGCCCAATTAAAATGGACTAATCTCTTTCCTACCCAACCCGGATGTAGGCAAAGGCGTTACGGTTGGTAAAATTTAACTTCGGAAAATTGCCTTTTGATTTCAGTCCGGCAACATTTGAATATATTTGTCACATAAATCGGCGACTTCCCATTCCATTTGCGTTTCAGAATTCTTTCCTTGAAGTCGGCCCGACAAAATTATTTTGAATTTTATCAATATTAATTTGTCCAGCAAATTGCCTTTTATCGTTTGCATTTCATTATTCCTGAAGACAGCCCGATCAAACTATTTCCATCGATAGCTAGAGAATTAATTCGTCAAGTAAATCGTCTCGCCCGTTTAGTTTGCGTTTCATAAGTCTTGTTCTGAAGAGGACCCGACGAAATTATTATCGTTAGCGAGAAAATTAATTCGTAGATCTAAATTCGTCTCGCCTTTTTCGTTTGAGTTTCATAATTCTTGTATTGAAGACGTTTCTTACAGGCTCCTTACACTCCCTCAACAATTCTCAACGATTAATTCATAAAACCTTCGCTATTTTTATATTTGTCGCATATTATAGGCGACTTCCCATTCCATTTGCGTTTCAAAATTCTTCCCTTGAAGGCGCCCGACAAAATTATTTTGAATTTTATCAATATTAATTCGTCCAGCAAATTGCGATGAAACTATTTCGATCGATAGCTAGAAAAGTAATTCGTCAAGTAGATCTAAAATCTTCTCACCTTCTTTTCGTTTGCGTTTCATTATTCTTGTATTGAAG
Source organism: Heliocidaris erythrogramma (assembly GCA_025617745.1). NCBI lineage: Eukaryota > Metazoa > Echinodermata > Echinoidea > Camarodonta > Echinometridae > Heliocidaris > Heliocidaris erythrogramma. The sequence continues at coordinate 36,376,310 of CM046868.1, forward strand.
ACAGCCCGACAAAATTATTTTGATCGTTTGGAGGAAATTAATTTGTCAAGTAATTCGTCTCATTTTTCTTCGGACCGTGTGCACAACCCAATTTAACACTCTTATTTTACTATTAATTACATTCCTCCTTACTCTCCCAACAACGATTAATTCATAAAACCTTCGCTATTCATATCTCATATCTCGGCTGCCCCCCCCCTCCCCCGCGCTCTCCCTTCGCCCAATAAGAAGAATAAATAGTAAATGACGAAACAAAGGGAAACGGTCCATGGTAAACTCCCCACATAGCCCCTTCAGATAAAAAGCACTATTGAAATAGCCAAGAAAAGAAGAAGTATTTTAACACAAACATAAATATCGACAAACACGCAGAGAGCATGATTCATTGTCTCCTTAATAAACGTCGCTCGGCTGGCCTGGCCGCCAAAAAGGAGACAGATTAGAAATGGAAACAAAGCCGCATGCGCATCTTTTTTTGTTATTCTGCACTTCTTTGTATCATCTACGGGAGTTTATATTTTACAATTTGGATTCACAATCCATCCCGCTCCTGTGTCCTGTATTTACGAATGCCTCATGTCCAAATCGCGGGTACAACGCAGGGACTGCGGAACCGGGGGGCTGCAGCCCCCCCCCTTTTTCAGTAAACACGTGCAAACGTATGACAGTGCAGAAATGTGGAATACACGCAGCCCCCCCCCCCTAAGCCCCTCCACTTTCCAAGACGTTCCGCGGCCCCTGCAACGTACAATATCAACGTTGAAGGTTCAAAGTTTCTTTTCATCAACGCCGGATTAATTTTCCTGAAATAGGAATTTCCAATTTCCAATCAGTAGTCAATAGTTTAATAGTATACTGCTAAGTTTCCTGTCAAAATAAAAACGGAACTCTTCTTTTTACAAGACTATAAAGTATAAAGGAGTTAGAAAACGGGACGCATCGCAATGTCATGTCGATGTCCGCAGTGATCTGAAATTAGTAGGCATATAGGCCTAGATGTACTCTCAAATTTCACTCGATGTTTACTTATATAGGTTAATTGATATTGATCATTTGGATTGACTTTGAATTATTTGCCAAAGTCAAGCCACCCATTAATACGGACTAGACAAAAGCCTAGACTTCTGGACTTCACTTCAACACACTTGGCAAGAATGTTGGATTTTGCGAGACATTCTACTTCTAGAGCGAGCGTCATGAGCGCCCAGCACAGGTGGACACCTGCGTTATCATCATCATCATCATCATCATCATCATCATGTCATAGAGCAACTAGAGTCACAATTTCATGCCTGCTTGATCAATAAATATATATGTTATTGTGCTTGGACTCAGCCAAGCCCGCGAACTTATTCTTTCCTTGCCCACCGGTGATTTTGCTTCTTGATGTCAATCGATCTCGTCCGACTACTTGAATTTTAATACGTGGATTTATTAATTATTCTTTTTTTGTTTTTCTTTGATTTTTGTTTTCAAATCATAAGATGAAATTATACAGATTTCCTTTGTTTTATATTGAATAGGGCAGATATAAAATGCAACAATAAATATTACGACTGTCATAGAAATAACGATCCCTAATTATTGGGGTAACATTTATGTTTATAAAAGACATATATTCTGCCGATAATTATTACGAAGACAAGAAAACGCTCATGAAATGGTTTTAAATAATGACGGAAAGAGTATAAGAAATCTAGGACCGTAGCGAGAAAATGATTTTAATTAAACCCGCTCTGGAATTGCTCACATCGCCAAAAGTAGAAATCCCGACGGTAATTTGGAAGAAAAAAGGACAAATATGTAGAAACTTGTAATACTATTAGAACGACGGATAATGAGATTAATAATTATTCGAAACTTATTTCAAAATTTTCAGTTATGCAGTTTAACAATTTACCCGCTTTTACAGTCGGTAATCTTTTTAAAGCTTGTTATGCCAATTTTGAAGCAAAGTCTTCGCCCGCCAGCGCCTGGAAAATGAAAATGAACATGCGCAGCATACGTGCATGTATGCGCGGTATACGGCCGTGCGCTCTCGAGCAGCATGTGACTTTGGTGTTTCCAAACCGTTACCCAGAAACAAAAAAAAAGATTTTATGTGCCGACGGCGGCAAAACGTTCACCGACGTGACTTATATGTTAAGGATCAAGGATTCTCGTTTTATTTCAGTCGTTGCAGAGGGCTACTTCAAAATCTACGTTCCGAAGTGCATATTCGCGCATAAACAACTTCAGAATAGTCGCATAGGGCTGCTGTGCCCGTATATATTGCTCCCACGGGAGCGCTAGTGGGTTCTTAACTATATATCCGGCTTCTCGAGAAGCGATCGATATATGGCTTCAAACTCTGTAGATTTTGATTGCCCCGTCGCCTCGCGTGCAAACCGTTTAACAAAGGATTATGCAAATGAATCTCGGACCGTATATAACGGTACTTCCCCTCGATCGTTCTGCACGCTCATGCACGCCCCAATCAAAGCCTCTATTGTTAGGAAACAGGAACGGGTTTGCACGCGTTCCTGAGTTTCTCCGTGATCCCTAAGGGTAAGGCCTTTGCTTTCGGTTCCCAAGATCAAGACAGCTTTTTCAAAGCTAAGACTCTCTCTCCAGAGATTTTAGAGGTTGGTCGTCGCTTGCGGGCGACTAATCCGCTAACCTCCGTTGCTTATAAGACGGAGGATAGGCGTTGGTATAATGCTGAAAACCAGGTTAGGGCAGGTATGCGTTTGGCGGCTTTTCAAGGGTTTCTCTCCGACCTTAGGTCCAGGGCGGATGAGTTGAACGTTACTGATGGTGACAAGCTGGTTATCGATGACCTGCTGCATACTCTTTTTTGGTTTGCAGTGGTCACAGCTTTCCACTGCGGCTGCCTCGGTCACGTACCGTCGTAGAGTCTTGGCTCTTTCGGCCCTTGGGGTTAAGGAGTCGGGCATTGCTCAACTTCTCCGAGATGTTCCGTCTCGGGGTCCTTCGCTTTTTGGTGGTCAATTTGCTACGGTTTTTCAGAGAGAGATTGATGCGCGAAAGCAGGTCTCGGATATGACTAAGCAGTGACTAAGTCGACGCGGGCCCCTGTCCGGCGGAGGCCTGCTGGTCCCGCTTCGGGTCAACACAGTCGTGTGTCTGGGGTCCCGCCTTCTGAGCCGCAGCCAGCTCCTTCTCGCGGGAGAGGGGGACGTGGCAGGGGCTATTCGAGAGGTTCTCGTGGTAAGGCGACGGCTTCGCTTAAGGCCAAGCCTAGGTTTTGATGGTCTTCCCCGAGCGTTTGTTCTTCCAGTCATGGTAGGTGGCCGACTTCATTCCTTTCTCCCCGCTTGGGAGGCCATCTCCGGGGACGCATTTGTTCTCTCTGTCGTGCGAGACGGATTCTTCATAGATCTTTCCGCTTCGCTCCCCGGAGGGGCTATAAGAACTCGGTCACCTCCCATGTCTGCCCTGGCTCGATCTCATGCTTCAAAGGAGATCGAGTCTCTGTTGGAAAAGAGGGCTATAGAAAGGGTAAGAGACAGGCCGTCTCTTTCCCTTTCTCCAATTTTTGTTATTCCCAAGCGCTCGGGAAAACTTCGTTTGATACTGAACCTGAAAAGAATAAACAAATTCATTCCTTCAGTACATTTTCGGATGGAGACTCTCGCCTCCATTCTCCCGTTGATCAAGAGGAAGGACTACGCGGTCTCGGTAGATCTCAAGGACGCGTATTTTCACATTCCCATTCATCGCGCTTCGCGCGATCTTCTGGGGTTCTCCTTCCTCTCAGAGACTCGTTTTCGCGCTCTTCCTTTCGGGCTGCGTCCGGCCCCTCGGGTTTTTACTCAAGTTGTAGCTGTGCTGGCGGCCTCTCTGAGGCGACGCGGCCTTCGGCTATTTTGCTACCTGGACGATTGGCTTCTTCTTGCGGAGTCGCGCGATCGTTTGTTAGACGAGACTCGTTTGCTCGTCAGTCTTACTCAAGACTTAGGTTTCCTAATAAATTGGGAAAAGTCAGAGTTAGTTCCTACTCGCAGCCCAGTTTTTCTGGGGGCGGTGTTAGACATACGGAATCAGTTGGCTCGGCCCAGTCGAGACAGGATTCTCATCATTGTCTCTGCGGCTCGCAAGCTCTTGCTGGCCAGAAGGGTCAAGGCCAGGCAGTGGCTTCAGTTTCTGGGTTATCTAGCCAGTCTAGTCGATGTTCTAGAGGACTGCCGGCTCCTCATGAGACCTTTTCAGAGATATCTCCTCAGGTTTTTCAAGCCGGGAAAAGATTCTCTGTTGGTCTGGATTCCAGTACCAATAAGAATCAAGTCTCTTCTCTCTTGTTGGACGAGCGAGGAGTTTCTCGCGCGAGGCAAGTCCTTCAGTACCCCTCTTCCGTCGATCTCGGTTTCGACGGACGCCTCTCGGTTGGGGTGGGGAGGACACTGCAATGGCAGCACGGTCGCGGGGGATTGGTCTCATCTTGGGACTCTTCCCCATATCAATGTCCTGGAGTTTATGGCAGTTCTGTTGACCCTGCTCCATTTCAGAAGTCGACTTCTCAGTCGTTCAGTTCTGATCCTCACGGACAATGTCACTGTGGCGGCATATATCAATCGGCAGGGAGGCACTCGTTCGGCTGCCCTGAATGCCCTAGCAGCTCAGCTGTGGAGGTGGTGTCGTCGCATGGCGATCACACCTGTGGCCTCTTTCATCCCTGGTCGGGAAAACCTCATTGCGGATTTTCTGTCTCGGGGCAGGTGTCTTCCATCAGAATGGATGCTCCATCCGGAGGTCTTTTGCCGCATTCGCAGTTGCCTAGGTCCACTGGAAGTGGATCTATTTGCGTCGGTGCTAAACCACCAGCTGCCGAAGTATTGCTCCCGTGTTCGCGATCAGGGAGCATGGGCTCTCGATGCTTTCTCCCTCAGCTGGGAGAACCTTCAAGGATTCGCCTTTCCTCCCTTCCAACTGATTCCGCGAGTCTTGCGGAAAATCAGGGAAGATCGGGCTCGGGTGCTTGTGATAGCTTCCTTTTGGCCCAGGAGGAATTGGTTTCCGGAGCTAATGAGCCTCCTGAGGGCTCAACCGTTCCTTCTCCCGCTAAGAGCGGATCTGGTGTTGCAGCCCCTCTCGGGGATTCTTCACCACAGTCCGGAGTCCCTTCATTTGACTGCTTGGCCCCTGTCAGGGAATCTGCAAGACAGTCGGGTCTCTCTGATAGAGCCGCGGACTTTTTAATGTCCAGTCGTAGGGTTTCTACTAGGGAAATTTATAATTCCTGTCTCTCGGTCTTTTTCCTTTGGTGTAAAGAGCGAAATCAAACCCCTTCTAAGGCTCCTATTGGTTCAATTGCGGATTTCCTAATCTCGTTATTTGACAAAGGGAGATCCATCTCTACTATCCGAGGCTACCGTTCGGCGATTGGGGCCATTCATTCGGGTTTCTCAGATGGTTCGGGGATTTCCAATTCCCCGCTATTGAGTGGTTTGATTCGGTCGTTCTTTCTGAAGCGTCCTCCTTGTTCTAGGTTAGTACCGTCTTGGAGTCTGCCTAAGGTCCTGGAGGCCTTGGCGAAACCTCCTTTTGAACCGTTAGGTGAAGCTTCGCTTCATCATCTTACGGTTAAGACGCTCTTTTTGGTAGCTATTGCCTCTGGGCAGAGGCGCAGTACTCTTCATGCTCTCTGTCTTACTCCTGGTCATGTTCGCTGGGAGAGAAAAGGCGTTAGATTGATGTTGTTGTTGTTTTAAAATAGGCAAACTAGTCAATTTTGACTATTGTTGCCTTACTAAATTGCTCTTTTCACTTATACTTTGTTTGTTGATCCGTGGGTCTAACTTTAGTTTTTGTTAGAAAGGTACAGATTCCAGGATACCATGCAGGACCGCCACTCCTGCCCTGATTTTACGTTATCCTGACAAGCCCGCTCGAGGTACATTTCGAGGGCGTCTTAGGAATACAAGTATTCCCTATGTCTCTCAAACGTGAGCAGGGGGCGCTCTTTCTGATTCCTCATAGAACCTGATTAGAAAATCCGAATATATAAAAGCAAAATAAATACGTACACAGATTTTCTTTCTGTTTTTTTTAAGTAGAGTATATACTGACATTAAAGGGCCTTTCAATTAAGTGAAATTACAAGAAAAGTGCACCTATACCTATAGTTAGTATATAACTAAGTGCTTCATCTTTGAGCAGCTTATAAAAAAAAAATAAAAAAATTATACAGTATGATTGTACACTTTAACATTCAATGGTCACAACATAAATCCTATCCAATTTACTTCGATTACAAATCGATGAGTCCTTTTGAAATATCTGACGAGTGCACCTTGTGTCTTGACACTGAGATTCTCCACTTTGCGTTCCGCCTCAGAGACATTGCTCACATTTAATTCAGCAAGTAACAGGGCGCGTTGAATGATAAACCTAGGGCAAACATATAAAAAATGGTATACCGTTTCTCTCTCGTTACAAAAATCACACTTTCCAGTTGTGTGTCTTCCTGTCTTAAACAGGAAATCATTCAAACCCAAACCTGCCAAGCGTAATCTGTGAATCCTTTTTTCACTACTTTTGTCGGTGCAGAGATACTGAAATGATGGTTTTTCTGAGACCACTTTTTGGTATTTTCTTAATTTTGAGTTTGACCTGTCCCATCTCTTCTGCCATTCATTTTGTATGAAAATTCTTAAAATATGTTTGGTTTCTTGGATATTCAATCCATTATTAATCTCTATTCTTTGTTTTAGGGCTGTTTTCGCATAGAAATCAGCCGTTTCGTTCCCTTGGACCCCACAGTGAGATGGGATCCATTCTAAGCAGATTATTGTGCCTTTGTATTTTAGACATGTAGCGGTGATTATAATTTCTTTTACGAAATTGTCGTTATTGTTTTCCTTGATTGCTTGAATAGCACTCAGAGAATCTGTCAAAATTACCACTTTATTATAAACATTCAAATTTTCAAGCCACCGTAGTGCCAAGACAATTGCGGCCAATTCTGATCTGTAAGATGATGTAAAATTTTGCATTCTTTTACATTCAACTACCCGCATTGCAGGCACATAATAGCAAGCAGAGGCGCTGCCGTTTGCAGGGTCTCTAGAACCATCAGTATAAATATGGAGATTATTTTTCCACATTTTATTAATATACTCCACAGTTGTATTGTATTGATAAAACATGTTATCACTTTTTGACACAAGCTCATGTAGCGCCAATGACACTTCTGGTGGAGAGAGATGCCAAGGCGGCATGGGGGTAAAAGACATGAGTGATTCGTTTGCATGATACATGTATATTTCATCTTCCATAACTCTCAAACCAAATGGTTTATGCACTTTCTTATTCTTTTCATATTCAAATTGCCAGCAGTTCTTCAAGGAGGATTGGAGTGGATGTGTGGGGTTTTGCCTTATTTTTGCTTTGTATACCTTACTAAGCATGGATCTTCTTAGGTCGAGTGGTAATTCACCCGTGTCCACCTGTAAAGATTCTAAGGAAGTTCCCGGCAACGCCCCTGTACACAACTTCAGAGCTTGGTATTGAATAGTCAGCAAGAAGTTCTTCACATGATCATGAGCCGAATCATATGCCTCAGATGCATAATCCAAGAGTGGCCTAATGACCACCTTATAGAATTTCAGAAGGCTTTTATAGCTACTTCCCCAGGTAGTTCCCGCTAGTCTTTTCATGATATTTATTTTCTTTTTAGCTCTTGTTACAATCATATTTATATGCGGTCTCCATGTAAGCTTCCTGTCCAGCATTACACCTAAAAATAGATGTTCCTCCTTTGGTGGTAAAGGGACCCCATCTAAGTCAATCTGTACAATTTTGTTAGTATTGCTGAAAAATAAAGTAACAGACTTTTCTTTAGAAAGGGTAAAACCCCATTTGTTGAACCACTCATTTAGGTTATTTACGTAGATTTGTACTTTTCTTTTCAGAAAATCTATGTTTTTCCCACTCTTCCATATTACACAGTCGTCAGCGTATGTAGAAATATTGACAGATGCGTCCATCGGTATATCCGATAACATCAAATTAAAAAGGACAGGACTAAGTGAGCTGCCCTGGGGCAGCCCTTCCTCTATGTTATGTGTTACTGAGTAGCACTGATTTGCCCGGACCTGGAAAGAGCGCCCACTTAAGTAGTTCCATAAGAACCTAACAGTGTTGCCTTGGAAACCAAGTTTGTTCAGTTTATAAATCAATCCTTTCTTCCACAGTCTGTCATAAGCCTTCTCCATATCAAAGAAAACGGCCAGGGTATGTTCTTTATTACCAATACTCTTTTGAATGTCATTTTCTAGTTGGGTTATATTGTCTTTTGTGCTTCTTGCTTTTGTAAAAGCACTGTGACAATTTGGTAACAATGTTTTTCCGTAAACCATGTCATTCGTTCCTTGATAATTTTCTCAACTATTTTGATGAAACAGGTAGTAAGAGATATAGGCCTATAGGAAGAAACATCCGTAGCTACCTTGTGTGGTTTCAATATTGGGACAATAACATAATGCTTGCATTGGGTGGGAACAATTCCTGTTACCCATATGTTATTCATGATATTTAACATTACTTCTCTCCCTTTGTATGAGAGATTTTGATATACTTCATACCCAATTCCATCTTTACCTGGAGAAGACTCTTTTTATACAGGTTTTTAATATTATACTTAATTCATACATGGTAAAGGGTTCATCAAGGACACTACTACTCTGTGCATCACTAAAGGATGATATGATATCGTCACATTGGCTAGCAATTTCTTTTTGTTCAGGGGTATTAACCTTGCCCTGAAAACTTTCGTTAATGGTTTTAAAATGGCTGGCGAAAGTATCCGCGACTTCAGTGATTGCGGAACAATCCTCTCTCATGAGAACAATGTTTTTCCTGGTTGAAATATCATTATTGATCCTTTTGATCATACTCCAGATATTCGATAGAGGGGTAAAACGATCAATGTTCTGACAGTATTTTTCCCAGTATAATCTTTTAGCTTGCCTTAAAGTTCTTTGAGCGATAGCTCTTTTCTTCTTGAAATCCTCCACTAAATCAGCAGAGGGTATTACATAACTTTTCAGTTTGCTCCTTGCCCTATTTCTCTCCTTTATTCTAGAGGAGCATTCTTTATTCCACCATGGCACAGGGTTTTTCTTTATTTTCTTTGTCGCCCGATGTGCTTTCACTTTTTCCAGGGAAAACCTAAAAACCTAATTGTTTCCATGAAAGTTTGGTACTCTATTATTAAAACCTTACCTTCATTCTGTAAGGTATCCCATTGTTCCTCAGTTAGATGCCTAAATTCATCCCAATTTACATTCTTTGTGGATAGCATTGAACAAATTTGTTGGGATTGATCAATCTTTGTATGTGTACTATTCTCTTTCAATATGTTCAATTGGCATAACAGTGGGTAATGGTCACTTCCCAAACTATTGTTCAGGACTTGCCATGTTGTTTTGTTAGCTGTACAAGGAGGGGCTAAGGTTAGATCCAAACAAGAAAAATTACCCGTGTGGTAGTCTACTCTAGTAGCACTCCCATCATTCAAAATAACTAGGTTTCTCTCGTTTGCAAACTCTTCCACTACTTTACCATTTGTATCTGTTTTCTGGCTACCCCATAAAGTGTTGTGTGCATTAAAATCTCCTATTATGATTGTGTGCTTTTCCTTCACAACATTGTTAAATAATTCATTTAACGAACCAATGCTGAGTTTGTTACATGGGTTATAGAAATTGACTATATTCACAGAAACGTTATCATGCAATAAAACTTGTAATGATATGATTTCTAAATCATCGTGTTTGAAAACTCTATTGTAATTTAGTTTAGAATACACGTATATTGCACACCCACCCCGAGTTCCTCCTTGTCTATTTCTATATTCACATATATAATCTGGAATTTGCATAATACATCCATCGTCAAACCACGTTTCTTGAATACAGATAATTTCAAAGGGTCTTGTTTGCTGATTTAAAAAACTAATTAACTCATCCCCGTGGCATCCAAGACCCTGTGCATTCCACTGGAGAATGCTGAAAGCCACGAGTGTAACAAGGCTAGTGGAATAGGCCATGAATGGTCTGTAATTCATCTACGGTGGGATGTAAGCCCAGTGTATCTTTCAAGATATGTGTAATTTCATCAAATGGGTTACAATCTGGCTTTGTGACTATTCTGATTAATCTGATAAAGAAAGAGACAAGTGTGATGTCGGGGACACCTTTCAAGAAATTTCTATTGTTTTGGTCTGTATTTTCAGACTTATTGCTTGTCGTATCCGTTTTGGTAGAAAATTGCGAGCCGGAGACGATTTCCATATCGGTTTGATCGGAATCTACAATTGTTAAATTCTCTTTCCGAGTATTTATTTTGTCATTTTCTTTTATTACATTCTTAAGTTCTGAGTTTTTAAAATGTTTTTCCTGCTTATGTTCCTCATTTTGTTCTGAGTGTAGTTTCACTGCCTGTGCAAAAGAAATTCGATTTTGTATTTTAATTTGCTGCACTTCTTGTGCTTCTTTCGATGCCTCGCATCCTTAAGCGGCCGAATGGTTACCATTGCAATTTACACATTTGAAATGTTGTCTCTCCAGCTCGCAACTTTCTACCGAATGCCCTAGGCCACACCTAGGGCACCTCTCCTTGGCTTTACATCCTATTGCTAAATGCCCGTATCTTTGGCATTTGTAGCACCTGGGTACTGGTGGAATGTATTCCTTGACTCTTATCTGCTGGAAGCAAAATTCAACATATTCGGGAACTTGAGGGGTAGAGAAAAACAGTATGATAGTTTTTAGGGGCTTCAAATCACCTTCAATTCTTTTTTTCATTCTCTCAACTTTCACTACCCTACTTCGTTCTAGCTCTTGCAGAATATCTTCCTCAGATGTCTCAAGAGAAATCCCAAATATGACCCCTTTCGAGGCGTAGGTTTTTTCCTCTGCTTTTACTGCAATTTTGCCGATCTCCGGTATCTGGGTTAAGGCTTTATATTGCCTGTCATTTCTGCATTTTACTAAGAGCCCCTTCCCACCTCGAACAAACTTAATGTAGTCTGGGGGAGACCTACAAGCCTTTTCTATATCTTTCTTGATAGTTAGCTGATTTACTGCGCTCAGGTTTTTATTTCTCTCTATGGGTACTAAGAGCACATTGAGGTCTGTTTTTTTGGCGTTTTCACCTGTTTTGAGCGGAGTTGACGGCGGGGTGCCGAAGTCGGTATCCGCCGCCAACTCCTCCACATCACTTAAACTACCCTCTCTCATCCTTTTTTTGGCTAATTTTAGTTTTCTTATTACTTGAAAACCTCCATCATCTACTGAGGGCTTCAGATGAGTTTGATTCTCTGCCACTGGAGTGGCGCCCGCCATTTGTGGTTTTGGCGGGAAATTTAAACCAAAGCTATATGGTGCAGGTGCAGAGTGCGTGAACGGCCCAAAAATGTCAGCTTACCCTTCTGCAATCCGAATATCCCCCAAACTGAAAGCAAATCCAAAATGATCCGAAGTATATGTCCAAAATATATCCAAAATACAGAATCCAAAATCCAAAATCCCAAAGTAATCCCCTGTTTTATGCTCCGTATGTGTGATAAACCACAACCAGACAGCTGATAAATAGGCGCGCGCATATAAATAGGCCTAGATCACAGAACTCCAAAAGACGTCTTTTGGAGTTCTAAGGCTTCTTTTATTGCCAAGAATCAAACGGCTGCCTCTGGCCCTGTTGAGATTTTTCTTTGTCCGCTTTCTGGGTTTTCGTCAGTGCGCGAGGACAAAGTTTGGTGTCCTGTTAGGGCTCTCAAATGGTATATTGATAAGACTAAGTCTTATCGTAAGGATGATCAGTTGTTCCTGATCACTAGAGAGCCTTTTTCTCCTGCTTCTCTTGATTCCATTTCTAGATGGATTGTCGAGGCTATTAGGACTGCTGGCACAGAGGCTCTTTTATCTGACAGTAAGCCTCATGCTCATGACACTCGTAGTGTCAGCACTTCTTGGGCTCTGTTTCAAGGTGTGGCGCTTGATGATATTTTGAAGGCTGCTTATTGGCGTTCGTCCAATTCCTTCATTTCTTGCTACCTTAGGGATGTTCCCGCAGGTGAGGCTATGTTTGCGTCAGCCACCTTGAAGGCCGCTGTGTCTTCTTTGTAATCTTCGGTGTAATCCTATTCCCTTCTGCTTGAAACATGCCTCCCGGTCTTTGAGTTGGCGCTGGTCTGGCATAATAGGTAGGTATATATGATTTATTGCAGTAAATTTGTAAAATCAGCACTGATTTTCTTATTTACTATATAAATCTATATACCTACCTATGACCCTCCCTCCTTCCCCTCACCTTGCAAGCAACATGTTTCTACTTGGGGTTGCTCGCAAAAGAGGAAGATGGCCGTGGCGTGTTGACGTGCGTGAGTGGCGAAGGGGACAATAGGATTACGGGGGGTGCGCACAATATTGTGACTCATTTGTGTTCTCGAACGGGTTCGCGTAGTCAAGTGACTAGCATAATAGGTAGGTATATAGATTTATATAGTAAATAAGAAAATCAGTGCTGATTTTACAATTCTATTATCACACAAGGGTAATTGATTTTAAAACTCCCCAAGGTAAATTTGGTTAGTTTCTGAGACTACACAATTTGATGTGTAGTCTCACGATGTTTTTTCTTCCAACTTTTCTCAATTTTGTTATATATCTGCTTCATCTTCATCTAACGCCCTGCTACCCCTCCTTCACTGTATAGGCAGTGGAGTAGGGGATCCGAGAAGGAACCAGGGATTGGTCTGTTAGCGGGTGGTTCCAACTCGGTGAGGGGTTAGTCAAAAGACCACCGATTTAAAAATATTAAAAGTATCAAAATAGAGGTGTATGTCCAGAGGACGATAGGACACAAGTAATTAAGGTGTCGTGACGTATTTATTTATAATTAAAACTACTGGTCGCTGACCTCGTTCAAACCACTTAACCAGAAGTACAATAAAACAACTTTCCCAATTATATCTCAACAACCCCAGGAACAAAGGATATGTTATTAATTGGCAGACAAAATTAAACCATTTATAAATCAGCTTATTCACTATTCACTTTGCAAAGGAGGGGGGGGGGGGTAAGTTAGTGGGGCAAATGAAAATTATTAGGATGCGTGGCCACTTACATGCAACGCGGTTGTTTAATTGCGCGATATCGCGACTTATACTGACGAACTGTACTTGCGGCAGTTGCTGACGGCGGGGACGATGATGCGGGGTCGGGAAGGATGATGACGTTGTTACACACAAGATGATGATTCGATGACGATTGGAAGTAATAGTAGCGTCAGTGGACAGGAGAACGAAGAACGTAAAAAGGAACGACAGGAACATTGTCATGATTTTATATCACTAGGAACGGGATGAAACAGGAACAATCAGGAACAATCAGGAACAAATTAACAGGATCAATCAGGAACAGTTAACAGGAATTAATAAGCAGGAACAAATAAACAGGAACAATCATGAAGAAATAATTAGCAGGAACAATGTGGAACAATCAGGCGACTCACTTTTTGCAATGAATAAGTTGTTTCGTTGCAGAATAAAATAGTTCCCAATAGATGTTCTATTTGACTTGGCTCGGGTTCTGAAGTTGTACTCTGATGGCAATACTGTATATAATCTGGACACAGTTGAAGTCGCGAAATTAATGTTAGTTGAAGATGTACGGGATGGGGGAGATGGGAGTTGGGAAGGATGGGGAGCCAAGTGAGTGAAAACAGGGTTGGGTCGTCTGGTTTTATACCTAATTACACATTCAAAACAGTCTGCAGCTGATTGGTACATTATTTACAGAAAGTGAGATGAGAAAAGAAACTACAATTATCATTGGTCAATAGTTAGTAGGAGGGGTCAGAATAAATCTGCCACGCCATCACATTTTTCAACTGGTTGGACCTTCTGACCATCTGTTCTATTAATTAAGCCCTTCTTGGGTCTTGTTTACACAGGTTGGAAGACAATCCTCTTCCACTGGCCTGGACATAATAAATTCTGGACTTTTGAGAAAAACAAGATTATATACCTCACATGTAGTATGTGCTACAAATCATAGAGATAGAAAGGGAGAGAGAGAGAGAGAGAGAGAGAGAGGGAAAAGAGAGAATCAAAGGGATTAACTCATAGAGATAGAGAGGGAGAGAGGTTGGATAAAATAGAGAGGGAGAGAAGAGAGAATAATTTGAAGGGGCTAACTTCCCTATCGTTACACCCAAATATGGCGAAAAAAGAGCGGGTCAGTTGAAAAAAATACAAGGAAAATAGTAATTTTTCCAAGTTTGAAAAATAGTTCTAAAATAGGTTACATGTCGTGGCAAATGTTTAAAAAATAGTGTGAAAATATTTTAGTGTGTGTGCAGAAAACAAAAATTAGGTTTAAAATACTTTATCAGGTTTTAACGTTTCAAAAATACCATAAAAATAGTTCAGTCAAAATGGTATTTTCAAAAAAATAGATTAAAAAGAGTTGAATATGAATAGCTTGCCAGGAAATAGTGAAAAAATAGTCTATTTATTTTCTAATTTTTCAAAAAATAGTCTACAGATTGACTGTTTTATTTTCTGGCAAAATATAAAAAAATAGCACTGGTTTTTGAAAAGGAAAAATATATTTTTGTTATATTGAAAACGAGCAGGGCAGTTTGAGCCATGCATTTACTTCAAACTCGGAACTAGTATGCAATACCATAGTGAGACGAACTGGTTAGATATTCGTGTCTAGGTCAAAGGTGAAATGTCATAGAGGTTATTATATGTGAAATTACTGTTATTTAGCTATGTAATCACCATATCTCAACTATTTTATGTTCATGACTAGGAGGAGATAAAGTGATCATGCTTTTTTGTTATAAGGTGTAAGATAAAATGTCAAAGACGTCAATTAACATGCAGTTGCAGGCTTTTTATTCTGGTTATCACATTATTTCAAGAACAGTTTGAGCTATCAACTGAATTTAAGCGGAGGCATATAGGAGACGTAGTCGCCGTCGTCTTAAATATCCTCTAGTATGCGCACGTGCACAACAATACGCACATGAGCGCACAAGTGTTATAATGCCCGAAATGCTTTAGGATCGACTTTCATTTGTTGCAGAACATTGTTCATCATTTTCAGTGTCCGACTAGACGTGAAAACATACATTTGCACCCAAGCTTGCGAAAATGTAACAAAACTCATACATATTGGAATTTTAAGACCCCGCACTGTGTAGGTGTCAGTGCATTTATGTAGGAACATGCCCGCTTCATACTTTACTTCATTATTACTATTCTGTTGCATTTCATGACTTTTCCACAGCCCACCAGAATAGTTGTACTCGTTCAACTCTATTTTGTTGTTTTGATAGTCCTTGTGATCCTGTTTCGTCTTGTACTATGTTGGATTTTTCCTTGTGTTTGCGCATTTGTGTTGTGACTCGATTGTTTCGTTTGACGTTTAAAATCAACAAACCTTTGAATATAATACCATTTTCTACTTTTTAATCGCCTAAATGTATTGCTATTAGGACCAAATAAGGTATGTACATTCATGTACATCACCTTACAATAATCTTGCCTAGTATTTATCTTTTTAACCTTTATTTTGTTTTGATGATCACTTTGATCTCATTTTTGACTTGCATATAATTGCCGTCAATTGGAAGTTGAGTATGAAGTCTTACTTTCCATTTCTCAGCACTTCTTTGGCATTATCCATAACCATGAAAATTAAATGTCATGTCTTTCTCAATGGGTAAGAATAATAACTCCATTTCACATATGTTTGATTTCAAAATTTTTAAAGGTCTGGAATTATCGTTACAAGAATCTGCAGTCTCAAAGTTCGAACAGGGGTGGCATATTGACCACAGGAGTATGGTTGGCCACTGCAGCAACTGTCTACAAAATTCATGTGCTTATATGGTACGATAGATTTTGAAATTAAGTATTTTAAATATTTGACCTATTCGAAGACCTGTTTGCTTGAATAGTAATAATTGTATTCATCCCAGGCCTACCTGCAAGACTCTTGTGATGCATAAATTGGCAACCATTTGTCCTATTGTGCTTTATCTTGGGTTAGAGATGCACTTGGGGGATCTTCATGTTATGGTGCCATCGAGTTTTTACCCACAAGACTCGCTTATTATGACTAGTAACTTTGCATATATTGTTCCAAGTGCAACCAAAATTGGGTCAGGATGCTCTTTGGCGAGAGATGCTCTAGATCTTTGGCGAAATTTGTGTGATTTGGTCATGGATGGGCGAGACACATTCTGGCTATTGCCTTGTTATGAAAATGAAATGAATAAAGAAATGACTGAATGAGTGAAGTAATGTCAATACATTATTAGAGTAAATTATACTTACTTACAGTTGTTTTCCATCTTGTTAGATCTTCCGCTAAAGTCTTTGCCTCCTCTTATCTTAATCCCATTTCCTGTAGGTCTCTTTTCACTGTTCTTCCGTTACAAAAATATCCTGTGGTAATACCACACAGCGGCACCACAGGAAAGTACCATAGGAAAATAACACAGACTATTCCTGTGGTTTTTTGGGACATATACCACATGACTACCATAGGACAATACCACACAGGAGTACCACACAGCAAAACCACACATCAGTACCACACAACAGTACCACAGACTATTCCTGTGGTTTTTTGGACATAAACCACATGACTACCATAGGACAATACCACACAGGAGTACCACACAGCAAAACCACACAGCAGTACCACACAGCAGTACCACACAGCAATACCACACAGCAGTACCACACATCAGTACCACACAGCGGTACCACACAGCAGTACCACACAGCAGTACCACACATCAATACCACACAGCAGTACCACACAGTACCACGCAGCAGTACCACACAGCAGTACCACACAGCAATACCACAGAGCGGTACCACACAGCAGTACCACACAATACCCCATACTGGTTACCACAGCACTACCACACACCAGTTACCACAGGAAGTTGGCAATCCAGTGGTAACGGCTGTGTAGTAGTCCTGTGGTAAATGGCATGTGGTGGACAGACTTTTTTAGCTAGCTTGTGGTGGTGCTGCAGTAATTGTGTGATACTGCTGGTGATGATGTGTATATGGTAAATACATTGTAGCTAGTTATAATTACATTATGCATGTCTACCACACAGCAACTATTTCTAAAACAATGCTAGAAAGGATAAATGCAACACAAAATATATGTGACGAAAATAACAACATATGATGTATCATGTATTTGCAAATAATACATTGATTTGCAATTAACACTTTTCTACAGGAGTATAAAATTTGATAAACGAACATGTACATTACATCGAGTCTAAAAGATATTGGGAGTTAACCTACCCAATAATAATTTTCCTTACACTTGAATTTCAAGAAAATCTGTGTCAAATGGGTAAATAAAATGTATTGCGAATCCAAGCTATTTGTTCTGGATGAGGATATTAATTTCTCTCTCCTACAAATACATACTTCAAGGCTCACATAATTAACACATACAGGAATATTGAACTTTACATAATGGGCTCCAGATGATGTAGTGCAAATGTTCAAACATAATATGTTTTTCCCCTCCATACAGTACATGCATTTTCATGGCAAATTTCCATTTTCCATGATTTAAACATGTACTGCCTTGCAATTGTACTGTATGCATTTATATCTAATTCACTTTTTGTAATGTGAATGTTTGACAATGACTAGAGATTGCACCTCATCAAGTTTGGAGCAAATTTTTTTTGTGTTTTTGTTTTTGTTTTGTTTAACGCCCCATCAGCACCTTATTGGGCTATATCGAGGCATAGTACGTATATTTGATTATGAGAGTGATACTTTGTGCTTAAATATTGGAGTTACATTGCAATATGAATAAAAATACACTATACCACAGTAAATAAGTAAAAAATCTACAACATGACAGACTATATGCTATAAAAGATACCAGATCTTTTCAAGAATTCTAAAATGTTTGGTATATTGACAGAAGTAAAAAGCTGCCTCATTGAGGTAGCATGGTGATAACATTTTCTGATGTGAGCAAAATCTTTGCATTCCAACAGAATGTGCTTAATTGTTAGAGGGCAGTGGCAGCTACTACATACTGGGGCTGGTTCACTGCACAGTAAAAAACTATGTGTAATTCGAGCGTGTCCAATAAGACATCGAGTAAGGACAACTTGGTCATGACGTGACAATGTGCATGTGGGCAGACATTCACTCAAAACTGGTTTAATTGCATAGAACTTGTTATTTATACATTCATCCCATTCATTCTGCCAAAGATTAAGGATGTACGATTTAATAATTGGTTTCAAGTCTGAGGAAGGGATGAAAAGTTGCGTTGCTTGTTGGTTAAGAGCAGCGTGAGCAGAGGCATCTGCTTTTTCATTGCCATCAATGCCTACATGCCCAGGGGTCCAACAAAAGACAATTTCTTTTTCGTTAGAGAGCGTGAAATACTTTGTAATGATGTACTCAACGAGAGGATGGTCAACCAGCTTATTATGTATGGCTTGTAAAGCTGAAATTGAGTCGGAACATATTAGAAATTGCTTATAGTCGCAATATTCAATAGATTCTAAAGCTAAAATAATGGCTGTGAGCTCAGCTGAATATATGGAAAAAACATCTGGAAGACGAGCACTCTTGGAGTGCATCTGACTTGAAATGACCGCGCAAGCAACTCTGTTCTCATCCTTCGAGCCGTCTGTATATAAGTATCTGTATTCAGAGAAATCATTTTTAATAAAATTAAAAAGTTGTTGGTATTTAATTGGGTTAGTAGATGACTTTGGATATTGGTTTAAATGAGACCGAGCTCATCGTAATTAGCTCGGAAACCTCGACAGTTCCATTGGATTATTTTATGCTTACTAGAAGCCTTCGTTGTATGTGTTACCTTTTTGTGTTAGTGAGCTTTGATTGGGGTTGGACATCTGAAGCACTAAACTCCATGTCTTCCCCCTCAGCTGCTAATACATCATACTTGTTATGTATTTGTATGGGGTCAGTGGACCCCTTTTTTTGTCTATTCGACATCGTTTGAATTTTGTCTTTTGTTGGTTTAGTTTTATCTTTTGTTGGTTTTTTGAGCGGCTCGTCAATGGAGGTACGAGGAACTGGTTTTCCCGGAGGATCTCTAGAAAGACTACGGCTGCGGGCAGATGTCAAGTCTGCTTTATTTCTAGCAGACCGTGTCTCTTTCACTTGATCCAATTTCTCCACCGACTGAGTACTTGTTTGCTTGTGGGTAATTGTCTTTGGTTGCTTCTTAATAGGTATGGGAGTGTCGCATCCAATCGGCCACGTCAAGTCTGTTTGTACAGCCATAGACACTTTTGGTACATGTATATTCTGTTTAACAGCATGTGCATAACCTGTAAATACAACATTTTGTGCCTGATACCTTTTCCTAGCTTCCATATAGGACAGATTACCAACGGCTTTAATTTTTTGAATGTCTTTTTCTTCGATCCATTTGGGGCACGACTTTGCATTGGAATGATGGTTACCATTGCAATTAACGCAGGAAGGTGTGCCCTTGCAGTCTGTAATACCGTGATCCTTCTTTCCGCATTTCTCACAAGTTTCGTCCCCAATACAATTTGATTTGAAATGACACTTCTCCTGACCGGAGTCTCTTAGTCCACTTGGTCGTGCCAGCCATGCCTTTTATTCCTTTGTCGATCGCAAATGGCGACAACTTCTTAAAAGCATCTTGGTCTTTGCCCGAAATGACCAAGAAACGCGGCCAACTAGGTGTAGACACTGTCGGTTCAGAATCTGAACCCGAGTCTATGGTATTCCTCGATCGCTTATTGTTTGGTTTAGTTCTTAAGTTATCCATGGGTTATTGATTGTTATTCGTCATCAGTGCTCCCCACCCACCGTGGAGCCCAACAAGGGGACATAAAATGTATGCGGTCAGCAACCATACTTATGTCAGAGATACACCGGTGATATACTCAGAATATATGTACATCTATATACATGTACATCTGTATACATATACCCCAATTGACCTGTTAAGCAGCCGCTTTCTAGGAGCCCAAGAGTGAAGACTATTAGTAAAAATACACTGTATATTCTTATAGAAAAAGGCAAGCTATCATAAAGTACATGCAATTAGTACAAATATGGGCTCCCAGGGCATGTCACTACCAGCCGATTGATTGAAACCAGGCCAATTTCAACCTCCCGTCTAGGTGAATCCAGGGCCAAAGTGATGTGTTGCTTTAGGAGGACCGCAGTCACACCATCCACTCAATCACCAGGATCCCTTTCTCCACAGACACGGGTCGCAGCTCACGGCAAACAAGCCGCCCCTTTTAGTCGCCTTTTACGACATGCAGTAGGATACAGTGGGCCTATTCTAATCCCCCGGACCCACAGGGGGGAGTTTGTTTGGAGCAAATAAACATTACACTATTACATGTGTTTGACTTCCAAAGATTTAGTTAAGAAATATCTTATAAGGTTCAATCAATACATACAAACATCATTCACAGACTTCTCAATAGCTGAGTGAGCTGACCAAAATAATACTTAACAGAAATGCATATTTATGAAATACATGTATAACACAAATTATTACTTATTTAAACAAATATTCTTCTTTCAATAATGTGAGGTATTATAACATTTTGGAAAATAAAAGGACAAGATAATAACAATCGGACTGTAAGTTGAAACAAACTTTTCTCATTAAGATATCGAAATGATTTCAAAGTACTGGTTCCTGAATTAGCGGCATCCATTTACAGTTACATCTATCTGAATGAGCTTCAGTTGGCAATCCAACTTCTATATATTCTGGTAAAGAACCATCAGGTGAAAGCACAAATCCATCCTTTGAGCACCATATGCATAGAATATTAGCCCTGTCCTTATATCTACATGTTTATCATGAAAGAATGCACCTGGGACCTGCAAAAGGACTCTTCCAGTGCCTTGATGGAAAGTGTTGCAACAGTTTCACTCCTCTTGAATCCGCTGAAACCTGATCTTGTGTAACCCAATGACAGTGAATGAGGCGAGCAAGATTTGCCCTGCCATGCAAATAAAAGAAACACAAATTCAACTTTAATACTATGGGCTATTATTAACTATACATCTGTAATCATTTGTTAAATACAGTACATGTATTCAAAAAGATATGTTGCAAGAAAACACCATGATTCTTATTTCATGTAAACCTTTCTCAAGCTTAATTTGCAGGGCAGTCCTTGGTATTTAAATTTTGCATTAGTACCAAGTTATCAATTATAAACTTATTAGTGGGGGATGACCTATTCATCACCCCCCCCACCCCCCCCCACTAACAATAGAAAGCGTGTTCGTGTTCGTGTCTACGCCGCTGGATAGTTATGCAGTCTCTGAGTAAGAGTAAAGTCTTCAATAGTATTTTTTTTTTTAATGTCACCTACATTATTGTTTCAGTTTCATGTTCAAAAGTTAGGATTTCCCAAAGATATTCCCCTATTCTTATGACACTATGAAAATCGGGGTACCTGGTTTGGGGGTGAAAATGCGGTGATGTTCAAACTGGGTGGAGTTTCGTTACTAAGATGAAATTTCATCCGTCTTTTCACCCTCTTTCCATTTTTTATGGGGCCATTACCTGTCAGGTCGTAAAAACATCAAACTTGCTCAGGGAGGGTGAACTTCGGGTGATTTTGGGGTGTTTTACAATCATGTTCCTCCCTTCGTTCAATTCGACCTTCAAGACACTGTGCGGTTTTCTGAGCGAGCTAGAGGGGATTCCACACCAGTGTTCGCGTTGCATTACCATTGGCCTACAATACCCACCTATATCCACATGATCATGGCCCTAACAAGGAACGGGAGACGTAAAATTTCTACCTCTTGTACTGCTCCCTTGAAAGTGAATGAGATTATCTGATGTTTGTGTGCTGGCAAGCCTCCCTAAATCCGATGACCGGGGCTATAATCTTTCTGTAAAGCGCTTAAACACGAGGAGACACATAATATTAGGCGCTATATAGATGAAGAATGATTACAGCTATCATTATTGAGTTCTCTAATTTCACCTATTTTACTGTAACGGAGTGAGATTGTTTATTTTTATCCATGGGTAATATTTTAAATGTCATTCTCATTTATTTTTCTACAAATTTGAGAATATTTTTTTCCACTCGTCCCAAACTTTGATGTTTCCACTTTCCTTGTTCCGTTTATTCTGTGTTCCTGTACGTATATTGTTTCTCAGTGTTGCACCCCTCTCGTCTCCTTTCCTGTAAAAAAAACTTTGCTCACTTCAGTTAATTAACGTTTTTATTTACCTTTTATTTGTTGTGATTTGTGTTATATTTCCAGAAATTCACTTCCCAAATCACTTAAGCTCATATGTCTCCTTTCTTTAATCCTTGAAAATTTTGCATTCCCGTTTAATTTAAATACTTATATGTTGATATTCTTTATCACATGCTATAGATAAATTCTACGTCTATATAGGTGCCGAACAACCAAAGTTTATCAAATGTTGCCACAATTTAGGATTGGAAATGAAAGTCAACAATATGTGACAATACATCTTAATTTCATGGAGATTTAGGTAAATTAAGAGGAAAAGAAGGGAGGTTTGGGAACGAAAGAGATATAAAGGAAATACATTTGCATTTAAACAAGAAACCAAATTACTAACATATAAGAGAATAATTGTGATTGGATACAATAAATGGGCCAACAATTAAGTGGATATTGTCATTGCCATAATATGGGGAAAAAATCGGCTGGGGATTTATAAAGGATCCTCTTAATAAATGTGAAAGTTGCACGGTAACCATGGGTTGTTATATTTGTATCCCCCGGCAGTATGCCGGAGGATACTTTGGATTCAGCAGCGTTTCGCCGCCGCCGCCGCCGCCGCCGCCGCCGCGTCACATTCTTGTGTGCGCTCTAGCGGTCGCATTTCTCGACAAATTTTTTTCAAACTTCCTGTGGACGTGTATCTTGGTAAAATCTGGACCCCTATAGTTTCTGGTGATGCTGCCCCCAGTGTTCCGTCTTTTATAGGGTAAAAGGCCATATTTTTTTGGATAGTTTGTGTGCGCTCTAGCGGTCACATTTCTCAACGGATTTTGTTCAAATTTTGTATGGAGGTGTCTCTTGGTAAAATCTGGAACCCTATAGATTTTGGTGATGCTGCCCCCAGTGTTCCGTCTTTTATAGGGTCAAAGGTCATATTTTGATAGATGTCTTGTGTGTACTCTTGTGTGCGCTCTGGCGGTCACATTTCTCAACGGATTTCGTTCAAATTTTGCATGAAGGTGTCTCTTGGTGTAATCTAAAAACCTATAGTGTTTGGTGATGCTGCCACCAGTGTTCCGTCTTTTATAGGGTCAAAGGTCATACTTCAGGGCATGGCGTGAGTGCACTCTGCAGGCCACATTTCTCAACGGATTTTGTTCAAATTTTGTATGGAGATGTATCTTGGTATAATCTACACATGTTTAATTTTTGGTGATGCTGCCCTCATTGTTCCGTCCTTTATAGGGTCAAAGGTCATTTTTCCATTTCTTGCACTCTTACTTCTGCATTTCTCGACGGATTTCGTTCAAATTTTGCATGAAGGTGTCCCTTGGTGTAATCTAAAAATCTGTACTTTTTGGTGATGCTGCCACCAGTGTCCCGTCTTTTATAGGGTCAAAGGTCATACTTCAAGGGATGGCGTGAGTTCACTCTGCAGGCCACATTTCTTGATGGATTTCTTTCAAATTTTGTATGGAGATGTATCTTGGTATAATCTACACATCTTTACTGGTTGGTGATGCTGCCCTCATTGTTCCGTCCTTTATAGGGTCAAAGCTCATTTGTCCCTTTTGTGCAATCTTACTTCTGCATTTCTTGACGGATTTCATTCAAATTTTGTATGGAGATGTATCTTGGTATAATCTACACATATTTAATTTTTTGTGATGCTGCCCTCATTGTTCCGTCCTTTATAGGGTCAAAGGTCATTTTTCCATTTCTTGCACTCTTCTGCATTTCTTGACGGATTTCGTTCAAATTTCGCATGAAGGTGTTTCTTGGTGTAATCTAAAAACCTATAGTTTTTGGTGATGCTGCCACCAGTGTTCCGTCTTTTATAGGGTCAAAGGTCATACTTCAGGGAATTGCGTGAGTGCACTCTGCAGGCCACATTTCTTGATGGATTTCTTTCAAATTCTGTATGGAGATGTATCTTGGTATAATCTACACATCTTTACTGTTTGGTGATGCTGCCCTCATTGTTCCGTCCTTTATAGGGTCAAAGGTCATTTTTCCATTTCTTGCACTCTTACTTCTGCATTTCTTGACGGATTTCGTTCAAATTTTGCATGAAGGTGTCTCTTGGTGTAATCTAAAAACCTATAGTTTTTGGTGATGCTGCCACCAGTGTTCCGTCTTTTATAGGGTCAAAGGTCATACTTCAGGGCATGGCGTGAGTGCACTCTGCAGGCCACATTTCTTGATGGATTTCTTTCAAATTTTGTATGGAGATGTATCTTGGTATATCTCTCAACACATTTCTTTCAAATTTTATATGAAGATGTGTCTTAGTGAAACCTACACATCTAATTTCTACACCATCCTTTTGTTTGAGGGAGGGGATGGGGGAGGGTCTTTGTCCCTCCTTCAAATCGCTGCCAGTGCCGGGGGATACATTTAGCATTGCGCGGCCCCAGCAATGCACATTTCTAGTTTAGAATGATTTATAAAGAAGTAAGAAAATGACAACTTCATGGAATGAGTAATTCGATTCGCGCCATCTACGCTGGGTATGTGCTATTATCACTGAAAATCATCACTGTCCTGTTATGTCCAGAGTTCAGTGAAAATTATCCCATGTCCACCCCATTACATTCGTCCTCGAAAGCCCTCGTAAAACTTTAACTGCGAGATCCAAAGGGACTAATTTGAGGGCACGTGCCTGAAAGTGTGATAATACAGGTGCGTTTATCAGATCACAACCGCACTCACGATCTAAGGCTTTTTTCCCTGCAGGCCCCGATAAAGGGTGCCGTGGTTGTCCATAACCCGTTTTCTTTTCCAACCGTCAACCCATTGCTTACGGGAACCGGGTGGTCCCTGTATTAACCCTATGTGCATTTGAGAACTCAGTAGCCAACGGGTTAAGGAAGAAGAGAAATAAAGAAATTCACTTTCACCCGAAGTTATTTCATGGTAATGTTGTAAGCGCTACATTTGATGGCATACATGTGATGAGATGCTCGCCTGTTGTTATTCCATTTTACTGCCTTTCCCTCGTGTTGATTTTGTTTTGGATAAGTGCCAAATCAGAGGCGGTGGGGTAGTAAACACCCCCCCCCCCCCTCCAAAAGGAGAAACACCAATTGAATGGGGCATAGATAAGTATATTTCACTCGACATGCTCAAGTTTGCAACAACAACAAGAAATTCAAAACTATGCACCCTCTTTGAGAAAATACTAATGACGGGACTACTGCATTTGTGGACTGTTACAGAGGAACCCTCCCCCCCCCCCCTCCCCCCCCTCCCCCCTCCCCCCCCCCCCCTCCCCCCCCCCCACTCACTATCATTTAGGGTAAGCGTATGCTTGTTCCCTCCCTTGCCAACATTTCTGAACCCCCCCTATCGCGGGCTTTGCGAGGGCTTTTCCTGCCTTGGAGACCCCCCTAATTCAGAACACTGCTCAATGTACCCCCTATCTCAGGTGAGCTCTCATTCCAACCCCATATCTCAGGACAGACACCATAAAACCATATTTCATAACCCCCCTTTTTTAATTTCTCAGGTGTCGAAGAGAGAGAGAGAGGGGGCGAAAGAAAAACACCCCCTTTTTTTAATGAAATCTCCGGGTGAAAGATAAAAAAACACCCCCTTTTTTTACAATTCACGGGCCGGATTGTGTCGCCCAAAAATACCCCTTTACCGGAGATTTTGGGAACACGCATGCGGTCACTTCGACCTCCGAGTGGGGGGGGGGGGGGGGCAAAGGAATCCTACATTGATAATAAAATGGTAGGTGTGAGAGGAGAAAATAAGAAAAAAAGAATGGTGAATAATATATGTTTGAAAGAAATCGAACAAGAATTAAGATTAACAAAGTTATGGCTTATTTTATTAATGAGATCACCATTACTATGTAAATTTTTAATTCGCTATATGCGGTAAGTAAATTATGACAAGTGGTATATTGGCTGCCTCTACAATTGTTTAAAGGAAAGTCTGGTTTTCTGAGAAGTAGCCTACCTCTGAGGAAGTAATTTTAATATAATATAGATAGCATATTGTTTAATCGTTTTGATTAATAGGATACGAAAGACCATTAGTGCCACGGAGAGAGAAAAAAAATTTCTACTAATATACAGATTAGTAAAAATAGCGTTCTCTGCGTGACACTAATGGTCTTTCGTAATTAATAGGCCATGTCAATAAGTTTCGCCTACTTGATTGTTGCATCCGTATACTTGAAGGTCACCTGCATTAGCAACGCGTGCTGGGAAAATATATCGACGAGAGCACGCACGCCCACAGATCTGATGATTGAGTGATCGTTTACAAACACAAGAGATTCTAATTTTCAGGGAATCAAATATCGATGAATGATTTTTTTTTCATAAATTTTCAGTTGAATAATTAATTAATTAATATATTAAAATTACACATATGTAATATATATATATACGGAGACCAACAATTTTTTTTTTTGGGCAATTCATTATTCATCATTTGAAAATATTTAAAGGGAAATCCAACCTTAATGGCAAGTTGAAAGAAAGAGGAAAAATCAGAGAAGCAGATTGGTGAAACTTTGAACAAAATCGGACAAGCAATAAGAAAGTTATGATTTTTTGAAAGTTGTAATCACTATCCATATGGGAATTTCAAATTGACCGAATAGGTAATGTCCCTGTGATGTAGTTGTGGACAACTCCCCCATTTGCTCCAACACACATAATGACTAAAATGTCATTTTTTCAAAATGTATTACTCAGTAGGCTCTCTTTCTTTTATGAGGACCTATAACAATATGCTATCTCCAATATATGTTGAGTACTGCCCTGAGGGTAAAGGCGCTTCGGAGAAAACCGCAAATTAATGATAAAATTGTGTACGACAAATGGGAGAGTTGTCCACAAGTATGTCATAATCGACTCACCAAATTGCCAATTTGAGATTTGCATAGATGTAGTGATCTCATTTTTCAAACATCCATAACTTTCTTATTCCTTTTCCGATTTCTTTCAAACTTTCACCATCCTGTTTTTCTTATTTTTCTGCTTTCACACAAATCAACTTATTACCAAGGTTGGATTGCCCTTTAAGTAACATACTAATTGGCATAAAAAGTACTCTACTTTCTGGGCTTTTCCGCTCATGAGGCAAGCTAATCTATTCGTGAAATCGGACAGAATTCCACGCAGTCAATCTTAGGCCAGAATAGTTAGGTCAAAGCTAGAACTTTTATTTTAAGAAACCATTTAACTGGCTAATTTTCGCCATTAGAAACAATTCTAACCAAAGAAACCCTTGTCACTATGCATGTACGTACTTCCCATACATGCATTCAAACCCCGTTTGACAGAAATTGCCAACTTGTAAGGCAAAATTTGAGAAAGGGAGATCTCTTTCCCAAACATGTTATTCACCACTGTAGATCCCTTCCAGGTCAGTCTCTTCTTCAATTGCATTACAGTCCACCGTCAGGCGTATTGTCGTCAGGGTCAAGCCAGGGTTTAATGACAACTTCAGCTATGATGTTAAGTAAGAGCTTGACACCAGTCTGTGCCTGAGGCAGGCTATTCTGGGTGAACCCAATTTCTTGAATCTTCTAGTTTTTAGAATGTTTTCTAATAAATATTTTATTCATAAATTTAATGTCCCCCATTTGAAATTTCGAATGAAAAACGTCGACCATGAAGTAAGGAAAATACAGAAATAAAAACGAGAGCATATATTTTCAATCTGACAGAGAGGAATATCTAGAATTTACAGAGAGAGAGAGAGAGAGAAATGGAGAAAGATCGGAGATATCGAGAGAAACTGAGAGAGATGGAAAGATAGAGGGAGAGAAAGAAATAAATAGGGAGCGAGAGGGAGAGAGAGACATTAATAGAGATGCATAGAGGGAGATAGAGGAAGAGAAAAAGAGAGAAAGTGTGTGGTGATGATAGGGAGAGGGTCAATTAACATGTGGTTTATAGCCTGCTCAAGGGCTTTAATATTTGTATTCTTTCCCTGCCTTACCAAAACTGGGGTATATAGAAGTCCCAAACGGAGGATTTTCGTCATGGAAACATGTGTAAATATGGTGTTTCGGCTTGTGTTCAATATCAATCAACAGGTCGTTTTCAAACAAAATTGGCCAGAATTCTACAAAACCAGCAGTCATATTTTCATGCACAGAAGAGCCTTTGGGTTTTCTAGATATATTTTCCTTTTAACAGAATTAAACCAGTCTAAACTAAAAAAAAAGTGGTTTTAAAAGTTGAGATTTATGGATTTTCGTGGTTTATGGTTTTATGGTGGGGTGATGCGCGCGCGCGGAAAGTTGGACTCGCCGCAATGTAACACACTTTTGGGTATGGCGGAAGCGTCCCCCTAAATTTCAGTAGGGGTAAAAAATCCCCTTAATTTCCGCAGCACCCCTTAAATATGTGTAACACAGCCCCAAAATGCATGAAAATAGCATCAAAATATGCTGACCTTTTTTTATTTTTGCTTTTTAAAATGCTGAGAATCTTTGTTTTTTCTTTCTTTTCAAATTGCTGAAAACCTTCTTTTTTTGCTATTCAAAAAATCATGAGGACCTTATTTCCCCTTAATTCTTTTTACGTTTCCGCCGCCAATGCATTTTAGCCATTTTGTGTATTGGAACAAATTAACTAGTCATCCAAAACGCCGTCAATTTTAAGTCCCCATATATAGTGATTGCCACTTTTTACATCTTTAAAAATATTCTTAACTTTCTTATCGTTTGTCCATTTTTTCAAACTTTCACCTTTCTGCTTGTGTAATTTTTTTTCCTCGAAAAACAACTTTCCATTTGGGTTTGATTCCCCTTCAACAGAGGCAAGACAGAAACTCAGTTTGTCAGCATTACGCCCATAATAACGATTTAACAGATCTAATCACTTCCCTTATATTACACAATGTCACTCCCTCTCACAATATCTTACTTTCACATGGTCTCTTTTCATATCTTCTCTCTTCCCAGCATCATCCTTGTTCACACACCCTTCCTCATCCATACCCGTACGAGCTGGGGGGGGGGGCTGGGTGCTGCATTCGGGAAAAAATTTAATATTCGGGCAAATCTCACATGATTTTCGGGCAATGTATTTTGAATTATCTTTTTGTTTTTGACTGCCCGAATATTCAAAGGTTTAGTCGTATTTTCATTGTTCAAAAATTGATTGCCATGATTCCTTTTTTTTTTCTTGCTTGTCGAAAAATTTTTAAGCCAAAATGAGCATTACAACATTGTGTGCGATTCCGGCAAAAGCCTTCAGCCCCCTAAAAATTGAGCACGTACGCACATGCCCTCATCCATTGCTCAAATACACTTATTCTACAAAAGCACCCGTACACCTCATAATATTTCTTAAAAAACTTTGTGTAGACAAAGATACATGGTATAGGTATTTGAAGTAAACAGTTCTTTATATAGTCATCAACGTTACTGAAACAAAATCAACTGTGGGTAGCAAATTCATAATAATAAAAATAATTAGACAATTTATATAGCGCAGTCACTATATTATATACATACTCTACTGCGCTGTGATGTGACAGAGCCCCCACACCTTGATCCTACAAAAAACTGAAATGAAATACAATAAACTAATCAAACGCTTCTAAAACAAGTGTGTCTTTAACAAGCCTTTGAAGATAGGAACAGATGTAGCTTTCTTTATTTCCTCTAGTAATTTATTCCAAAGTGTTGTAGCAGCACAACTAAAGGCACAATCTTCAAGTGTTAATTTTGTTTTAAGATGAGGTTGTTGTAGAAGCAGTTTATCACGTGTACTTCGAAGATTATGAGAATGATGGTGTGACTTGACTTGAGGATTGATGAATTCGTTATTTCATTGTTTACTGCAGATTGACAGTTTATAATTTAATAGTATTCATCACTCCAATCAGATGAACACTTCTGCGTAATGCAAAAAATATCAATATTATTATAATATTATTACTCTAATTCCAGCCTTAAGGGAAATTATTATGTCTTCTCTCATTGTTCAATTCGTCACGGGATCATCGAAGACTAATAAATAACAGAGTCTAGAAAGGCCGCTTGGAACTGGATAGTCAGGCAGGCTCACTACCTTATATTATTCAATCCGCCAAGAAAGAAACCAAAGAGGATCATAAACGTAGGTCCATTGTTTTGACACAAATTAATTATCAGTTATCATAATATGTGAAAAATCGTTCTTTTCTTCTACTATAATCCACATATGTATAGAGTGAATGATATTAACAAATATCTAAGTTTTTCTTCTATTGAAGAACGGACAGTTTATAATTAATTGAGTCCATGTTTCTTTAAAATGTCTTGAAAGAAGACTAGAACCTAATTACATATGCATATTTATTTTCATTAACTCTGAGCGAACAGCTTAAGAAAATTCTTTATATCAGCTTTAAGGTCATGCAGGAAATTTCTAACCTGATTTAACTTGAAAATGTGAACAAACAAATAAATTTGCTGCTGACTTCAGTTTTCATAAATGAGTCTGGTAATTACCAAGATGCTTTATACAAAGATAATATAATTTAGCCCAACTAAATAAAGATATATATTATGTAACCTTATTTTCAACTAACATATTTCCTTAGCTGGCTGTTGTACACTACCATTTGAATGCAAAAAAGGCAACGAGTGATCTTTGCCTGACCTACCATAAAAAGCCTCGTCTGACATTGAACGAACAAAAATTAACGAGAGAAAACTGCCTAAAGTTTAATCCAGATACAATCACACAACTCTTATTTGTGCTTTATATGTGTTTTTTTAAATATATCAAACTTATCCATGCCAAAATTAAATGTAAACAAACATTAGTCATTCATGAGACCCACGCCCATATACTAACGATTCTTTCATCAAAATTAAGCTCCTAAATCCAACTTTCGTTCACTTCATAAACACACTTTTCCTATAACTCTATCTAAGTGTCTATAAACATCTCTAATAATATTCTAAAACTCCACACACTTCAACTTCATAATTGTGAATTAAAAGGATGTCCACCGACATGTTCTCAAAGAAATCACGTTTTAATAAGTATCAATTTAACAAGTAAGCGAATGGGGGCCTCATGTTTTTTTTTTTTGTTAAGTTTATTATTATTTATCAGTACATGTACTTTATCAATATTTCTACAGGAGGTAAACAGGAAGTCCATTGTCCACAAATTTCACAATTCTTCTAAGTATGACTGTTAAAGGGAAAGTCCACCGACACGATAAAACCACTTTCGAAATATAAACTCAATGGCAATTTCAAAGGTCTACTGTCATGATTGTAATGTCCTGAGAAACAAGGTTCGGATTACGTATAATCAGGGAAGTGTTTTGAAATGTTCGCCCATTTCTAAAGGTGATATAGACAGGGCTATTGAAATTGCCTTCAGTAAATTTTTTTAAAGTAATTTTTTATCGTGTTACCCATGTATTCAGTTTATTTGAATAAAAACAAAAATATAAGCGGGAACAGATTCCTAAATGTTTGAGGAAAATCCGATGAGAAATAAGACATTTTTGAATTTTTGAAGTTGTACATGTAATTAATCAAGTAGAAATTGTCAACTCGATGACGGATCTTGCGATCTCCTCTTCCATGCATTAGGTCTCTACAGAAACTCATAATTTCCCAGGTGGACTTCCCCTTTAAAACTTCCAAGTAAGGTCATGAGGCAAGACTCACTCCCCAATAAAAATGTATGGTTTAGGCCTGGGTCATTTGGTCAAGGACTCAAGGTTGACCGACTCCCAGCTAGTATTGTGTTACCCCATATAAAATCAATGCATGGGTTCACTCCACACAGAGATGCAGAGAGAACATCACAAGTGTACTCACCATGCATTATAGCATGATTAGAACAATTCTCTGATAACTCCTTACTTGATCAGACTAATGATCGTTTACTATTGTTGTTGTATCATTACGTATGTATCATGTGAATAAAAGAATGCTACAATTCCTACAATCATCCATCTGCAATTGAATTTTTATCAAGCGTTTGATCCTATATATAAAAATCATCTGTTTACGATGTGATCTACTTTTCTCGACCCTGGAGATGTGCATTCCTCATAACATGTCCCCCTGAATTAGGGAAAAATCTACACCATCGCTTCCGACGGCTATGTTTGCGATGAAGCTTTATAGCGACTGAGAGATAAACGAAGGTTCATAACATGATGCAATTTTTTCTTTAACATCGGAAGACGAATTGTTTTTAGAATCATTTTGGAGATGTATCTTCCAAAATGATGTATCAAATAAATTGTGTATCAAATGAAAACCAGTTAGTTCAAAAATTTTAAACGACCCATGCTACGGCTATCCATGTTGCCATCCATGAGTAACCTAAAACGAAAACAAGCTAGTTGTGCCAGCTCTGTTAAAAGGCAGATATTTGCTTTTTATATCTTTCGCCAAAAACAGTATGCAGTAACCCCCCCCCCCCTCATTGTGTACGTTTTCGGCATTGTGACCTCTTTGTTACAACACCCTGGATCCGCCCCTGACCCAGTCTCTATCTATTTCATATCCTCTGAACATATTGAACAAATTTTACTGGAAAATCCAAATCGTTTCCAGATTACAGTATGTATGCTGGCGACTAAACAACTTCTTTACCACGAGCTGTCATGAGAATACAACCCCGTATTGTACAATATATTTCTACTTATCTAGCGACCTAAAAAAGTTCAAAGAAGTATGTGAATTAAATGAAAAAGAAAAATATACAACTTTTTGTAAAAGCTGTAATATATCATATTGCTGTTACTTCTAATGTACAATAATACCTACCAAGTTTTAAGAAGCATGTGAATCAAATTAAAATGAACAATACAACGTATTCTAAAAGCTGTCATACATGCACTGTAGATCAGCTAGTTACAGCAATGGTGGTTATACGGATAAGCCTGAGCGGGGCCGCCCAGATATTAGGGGAGAATACAACCCAGATATTGGTGTATTGTGTCGATTTTTAAACTTTACCAAACTCAAATTCACATTAAATGGCTGTTAATTGTATTGTACAATATAATTCTACCTACAACAGTTCTAAGAAGTGTGTGAATTAAATAAAAATGAAAAATATGCAACTTAATCTAAAAGCTGTCATATTCACTGTAGACCAACTAGCCACAGCAATGTTGGTTGTACGGATAAGCCTGAGCGGGGCCGCACAGATATTAGTGGAGAATACAACCCAGATATTGGTGTATTGTGTCGATTTTTAAACTTTACCAAACTCAAATTCACATTAAATGGCTGTTAATTGTATTGTACAATATAATTCTACCTACAACAGTTCTAAGAAGCGTGTGAATTAAATAAAAATGAAAAATATGCAACTTAATCTAAAAGCTGTCATATTCACTGTAGACCAACTAGCCACAGCAATGTTGGTTGTACGGATAAGCCTGAGCGGGGCCGCACAGATATTAGGGGAGAATACAACCCAGATATTGGTGTATTGTGTCGATTTTTAAACTTTACCAAACTCATATTCACATCCAATGGCTGTTAATTGTATTGTACAATATAATTCTACCTACAACAGTTCTAAGAAGCGTGTGAATTAAATAAAAATGAAAAATATGCAACTTAATCTAAAAGCTGTCATATTCACTGTAGACCAACTAGCCACAGCAATGTACGGATAAGCCTGAGTGGGACCGCCCAGAGACTAGGGGAGAATACAACCCAGATATTGTGTCGATTTTTAAACTTTACCAAACTCAAATTCACATCCAATGGCTGTTAATTGTATTGTACAATATAATTCTACCTACAACAGTTCTAAGAAGCGTGTGAATTAAATAAAAATGAAAAATATGCAACTTAATCTAAAAGCTGTCATATTCACTGTAGACCAACAAGCCACAGCAATGTTGGTTGTACGGATAAGCCTGAGCGGGGCCGCCCAGAGATTAGGGGAGAATACAACCCAGATATAGTATCGGTCTTAACTGCCACAGGTCTGTTTTAACTTACTGCTTTTCGTTTGAAATTTCCTTTATTTTCCAAGGATATTATGTAAATCATTTTTACGATGGTGAAAATGATATCTGTAGAATCGTTATAGGAATGCTGCAATAAAATGACAAATCAAAAGAGTTTATCCATAATTGCCACGAAAATGAGTTCGTTTAAAGATGTGCTATGAAGTATCCTACCATCCTGATGCGTCTACTAACTTTATTTTTAATTGAAAACCCAAAATGCTATCGAGGTGAAATTTCTGGACCTCAGTCCTTATCTGTATAAAGTATCACTATTTAATTTCAGTGATTTTACACCTTGTTCTTATATTTTAAAAAAAATGAATGATATTGTTTCTTGTTACGCCCTCTATGATTGGTTTACTTGTTATAATGTGCATTGTTTTCTCAAAGTGACATATTTTTTCTTTCAAAAATGCTTTTAATATTCAGCGTGGTCTTACCTATTCCATTTAGTTCCATTTATTAGGACATGGGCAATTCCATGGTGATGACCAAGCACCATCATTTACTTTGTGATGTGTTTCAACTTAATTGTATCTTACTTTAAAAAAAAAGAAGATGACTATTGTGTACAGTTTCTTGTGTTGCATGGTCATGAAAACCTCCTGATTGATTGTCACAAAATCGCATTTAAGTAAGTGTTAGAAGTAAAATACCCGACCAAAGAGCAAGTCTGAAAATCTCAAGTCACTGATCAAACTAACAAAAATACAGACGGAACAAGTTCTATTTCAGCTCTGACCTAATATTCTATAAATTTTACATACTGTCTTGTGTCTTTTATTATAATAAGAATTTACCCTTATTAAAAAAATACCATGCTATAATACATATTTCATGGTATTACCGCCATAATACCACGAAAACATGGTAAATCAGTGGTACACATCGTATTGCCACAGTATTACTAAGAAAAACATTGTATATTCCTAGTATTTGCATCGTGTACCATGAAAAGCATGGTACATTCATAGTATTTTCATCTTGACAATGGGTAACGCGGTAAATTCATGGTACTTTCACAGTAATACCGTCCCAATTTACCGCGGTATTACCATGGTATTATACCATGGTACTTTTTTTGTAAGGGTAGAGTTTATTATAAAAAAATATATATATTATACAATTTCTCAATTTAAAATAGGTTTTAGCATGTGGTTCAAAGTAGTTCTCGGTATAATTGGAGGTCAACATTTATAAACGATGAAAATATCAATACCCCAACTATACAACAGCGAAAATGATGAAGTTCAACGTTGTTCTTTTATATACAAATAGCTACAATCTAGGTCCAACATGCATGGAATTAACCGCAGTATTTAATTCATAGGGTTCCATAATTAAGAAAACGTCTTGTTCTTTGGTTTAAACAAAATGGAAGAGAAATTTTGTCCGAAGCAGACCTATCATACATTGATGCCCGAAGCCATGCATATTTCAAAGGCAATGAACCATAATCACAATGGCAAGATTCAGTCTATTTCAGACTGATAAAACATCAAGTTGCACAAAGTTCAGATCCAGATTTGCATTTGACAGATACACCTCCCACTTGCCCGACTATCAGGTGACGATTGCGTGAACATGATATTTCGGCTGCCCTTATATATACTGGTAATTTCAAAATTCTTAGAGTGATATGCAGCCCAATCCACCCCTGCTCCGCCCTGAATTGCAAGCCTATATGAATATCATTCAGCAATGGTGGTTATACGTATAAGCCTGAGCGGCGCCGCCCAGAGATTAGGGGAGAATACAACCAGATATTGTGTCGATTTTTAAACTTTACCAAACTCAAATTCACATCCAATGGCTGTTAATTGTATTGTACAATATAATTCTACCTACAACAGTTCTAAGAAGCGTGTGAATTAAATAAAAATGAAAAATATGCAACTTAATCTAAAAGCTGTCATATTCACTGTAGACCAACTAGCCACAGCAATGTACGGATAAGCCTGAGTGGGACCGCCCAGAGACTAGGGGAGAATACAACCCAGATATTGTGTCGATTTTTAAACTTTACCAAACTCAAATTCACATCCAATGGCTGTTAATTGTATTGTACAATATAATTCTACCTACAACAGTTCTAAGAAGCGTGTGAATTAAATAAAAATGAAAAATATGCAACTTAATCTAAAAGCTGTCATATTCACTGTAGACCAACTAGCCACAGCAATGTACGGATAAGCCTGAGTGGGACCGCCAGAGACTAGGGGAGAATACAACCCAGATATTGTGTCGATTTTTAAACTTTACCAACTCAAATTCACATCCAATGGCTGTTAATTGTATTGTACAATATAATTCTACCTACAACAGTTCTAAGAAGCGTGTGAATTAAATAAAATGAAAAATATGCAACTTAATCTAAAAGCTGTCATATTCACTGTAGACCAACTAGCCACAGCAATGTACGGATAAGCCTGAGTGGGACCGCCCAGAGACTAGGGGAGAATACAACCCAGATATTGTGTCGATTTTTAAACTTTACCAAACTCAAATTCACATCCAATGGCTGTTAATTGTATTGTACAATATAATTCTACCTACAACAGTTCTAAGAAGCGTGTGAATTAAATAAAAATGAAAAATATGCAACTTAATCTAAAAGCTGTCATATTCACTGTAGACCAACTAGCCACAGCAATGTTGGTTGTACGGATAAGCCTGAGCGGGGCCGCCCAGAGATTAGGGGAGAATACAACCCAGATATAGTATCGGTCTTAACTGCCACAGGTCTGTTTTAACTTACTGCTTTTCGTTTGAAATTTCCTTTATTTTCCAAGGATATTATGTAATTCATTTTTACCATCGTGAAAATGATATCTGTAGAATCGTTATAGGAATGCTGCAATAAAATGACAAATCAAAAGAGTTTATCCATAATTGCCACGAAAATGAGTTCGTTTAAAGATGTGCTATGAAGTATCCTACCATCCTGATGCGTCTACTAACTTTATTTTTAATTGAAAACCCAAAATGCTATCGAGGTGAAATTTCTGGACCTCAGTCCTTATCTGTATAAAGTATCACTATTTAATTTCAGTGATTTTACACCTTGTTCTTATATTTAAAAAAAAAAATGAATGATATTGTTTCTTGTTACGCCCTCTATGATTGGTTTACTTGTTATAATGTGCATTGTTTTCTCAAAGTGACATATTTTTTCTTTCAAAAATGCTTTTAATATTCAGCGTGGTCTTACCTATTCCATTTAATTCCATTTATTAGGACATGGGCAATTCCAGGGTGATGACCAAGCACCATCATTTACTTTGTGATGTGTTTCAACTTAATTGTATCTTACTTTAAAAAAGATGACTATTGTGTGCAGTTTCTTGTGTTGCATGGTCATGAAAACCTCCTGATTGATTGTCACAAAATCGCATTTAAGTAAGTGTTAGAAGTAAAATACCCGACCAAAGAGCAAGTCTGAAAATCTCAAGTCACTGATCAAACTAACAAAAATACAGACGGAACAAGTTCTATTTCAGCTCTGACTTAAAATCTATAAATTCACTGTCTTGTGTTTTTTATTATTAATAATAAGAATTTAGAGTTTATTATATACAATTTCTCAATTTAAAATAGGTTTTAGCATGTGGTTCAAAGTAGTTCTCGGTATAATTGGAGGTCAACATTAATAAACAATGAAAATATCAATACCCCTGT
This sequence comes from Heliocidaris erythrogramma, assembly GCA_025617745.1. Classification (NCBI taxonomy): domain Eukaryota; kingdom Metazoa; phylum Echinodermata; class Echinoidea; order Camarodonta; family Echinometridae; genus Heliocidaris; species Heliocidaris erythrogramma. The sequence continues at coordinate 36,414,237 of CM046868.1, forward strand.
ATTAAACTATACAACAGCGAAAATGATGAAGTTCAACGTTGTTCTTTTATATATACAAATAGTTACAATCTAGGTCCAACATGCATGGAATTAACCGCAGTATTTAATTCATAGGGTTCCATAATTAAGAAAATTTCTTTGGTTTAAACAAAATGGAAGAGAAAATTTTGTCCGAAGCAGACCTATCATACATTGATGCCCGAAGCCATGCATATTTCCTACTTGAAAGATATAAGCGGTATACTCACTATTATAACAAAATAAAGGAAATGGATCCTATCCTTCATGAACCGCCTGTAAAGCAACAAACTATCGCTTGGTTGATAACAAATTAAAAGCAGTTCACTTCAATCATAAAATGAAGTAAAGATTATACTCAAAGCAATCAATGCTGTTCGCTGTCTATGCATTATACATTACTTTATCTAAAATAATTATGTTAACGCGTGATGAAGCAATCTCGACAATGAATCTGTCATATTATGAAGACTACAAAATCAACCAAATAGAAAAACAGCACGTTTATGCCATCATTAGCACACAAAGTCCCTATCCACCAAGCTAAAACTTCCATGTAGAACTAACATGTAATTCATTGAAGAGAGAGAGAAGAAATATGAAACAGTCAATATAAGTGATTAAATCAGAAAACCAGGAATAATAGCTAGATAGATACACAGATAGAAATTGTTTATTAAGATCCTTCCAGCCAACAGCCGAATTGCGATCCATTTCACAAGATACTATACAATTACACTTGAAATTCAAATAACACAAAATATGACATATATAAAAATCAAGCATAATAGACATTTCATAACGATAATATTCATTGATCAAATTCAAATATTAAAAGAAAGGAGAGATGCAGTATATAATAGTGACATGTGTATACGCTTAGGCTTGGATATCAAAAAGAAATTAATGATGAATGCACGATGTCGGTTAATATATTATTTCCCAGATTTGTAATTGGCAGTGGATTTTATACTCACAATTTTTTCGTCAAGGAGCTCTTTCCTTGTTATTTTGTTCATCATTTTGCTGGAAATACCTTGCCATAACCACCTCATGTACATATAATAGGATATATTGTAATCATATTCCAGGTGTGGGAACGGGGGGAAAAAAAGAAAGAAAAAGAAAGGAAACAACATAACAACATAATTGGAAATAAAGATGCATAGGCCTTTTTGTCTCATCCAAGTTTTTCGCAAAATCAATTATTGTTGCTTGTTATAATATCCAGGCCTGTAATACCTTGTACATAGATTGACACATCTCAAAATCACACTTACAATGATCCCGGGTGTTTCCATCATATTTAAATGTTTTTGTTTTTTTCTTCAATGATCTTAAAGATAAAGTAGCGTTCTGGGCATGCAATTATATTGTGAAAGAAACTGTCTCGAAGGAATTGGGAAAGGTTAACCACGTCTACATAAGAATTGTTTTAGAGTGTGTTGTTTTGGAATCATCAAAATAGATAATAAGTTGACCCAATCTTGCAGAAAAGCACATGTACTGCGCACAGAAATGCTATGATGTTCTTCCCAACTGACATAAAATTAGTGACAAAGCTTACAAATTATTTTTCACCTTTCTCAGAACAAATAAGTGCCGCCCAATCGGCACCAGCCCCTCTGCCCCCTGTGTCAGACAGTATACTGTATGAACGCTTGACAAAAGTCAATTGCAGAGGGATGGTTGTAGGAATTGTAGCATTCTTTTATTCACATGATAAATACGAATAATGATACAACAATAATAGTAAACGATCATTATTGTATAGACAAAGTCTAATCAAGTAAGGAGTTCAGAGAATTGTTCTCTATCATGCTATAATGGTGAGTACACTCATGATGTTCTCTCTGGATCTCTGTGTGGAGTGAACCCATGCATTGATTTTATATGGGGTAACACAATGCTAGCTGGGAGTCGGTCAACCTTGAGTCCTTGACCAAATGACCCAGTAAGCCTAAAGCATACATTTTTATTGGGGACTGGGTCTTGCCTCATGATCGACCTTACTTGGAAGTTTTAAGGGGAAGTCCACCTGGGAAATGGGTTGGTTTTAAAGGAAGGAGATATTAAAGAACTAGATTAATGAAAGTTTTTAGCAAAATCCGATAATAAATAAGAAAGTTATGATTTTTAGAAGTTGTAATCAATCAAACATATTAAATCGGTAACTCCGTGACGTACATTGCAAGCTCCTCTCCCATTTGGCCTGTACTGAAATCATACTTTGTGTCAGAAAAAAAAAATCTGATATTTAATCATACATGCGCATGCAACCTATAGGAATAAAGTCATTGCTCATGTTTTTACACAAAACCTGATATAAAACAAAATCATGTATTCCTTCATCAACAACTAAGAAAATGAAAAATTATGAGTTTCTGTAGAGACCTAATGGAAGAGGAGATCTTGTTGATACTCTTTTTTTTCCTTTCCTCCATTTTTCCTATTCTAATGACATTTTCTTCTCTTTTCTTCTTTTTTTCCACTTGAAATGTCACGGGGGGGGGGGGGGGGGGGGGGGGGGAGATCGGCCTCTGCCCCTTCTAGCGCCACCCCTGTCTCAACATATAAAAAACTCAAGCACCCAAGTGAAAATATAGGAAGGAGTAATAACACTTCACAATGAATGACCTGTATTTAAACAGGATCAAAAATGTATTTATTTAGAAGAGGAAAACGTTTTTTTTTTAATTTTTCGTTTAGATTTCCTTTTATTAGTCTGATCTTATAACGTGTAATATAAATTAACGTGATTGGTAAAACGCAGACAAGGCGCCCTTGGATATAATAGAATGTGCCATTATTGTTTCCTCAAAAGGGCTCAGACGTTATAATGCTATTTTTCCTCAAGTTCTTATCGTTCTAAAGGAGGAGAGATGACTCTAAATGCAAAGTCATGTTTTGCTTTATGGAAAAAAATTATAAGAAAACAATTTTATTCATTTTGACAAAGCAATACTTCCACGTCCATCCATAGAGGGCGTAAAAAAATCAATAAAAATATGGTTTTTTTTTAAATCAATGGACTTGAATAAAATCACCAAAAGGCAACAATAACTGATTTTTAAGGAGTCATTGTATTTAATTTCAACCCTTTATCTGTTGGGGTTATGGAATAATTTGTGAAAGAAGCAGGAGAAGAGTGCCTTTCCTAGATCATTTTCAAAACAAACTCATTTTCATGCCCTCGGGGTGAACTCTTTGAAATGTAATTGGCGTAAAACCTCCCGAAATGACATTTTTAATCTAATTCATTGGCATGAGAAACACAATGCTCATCTAAAGACCCAAACTAAAGAATATAACATGAAATCAGATAAACAAAATATAACCAGCAGGATTGTTACACGACCACAACTGTATTCCCCCCCCCCCCCACGTAACTCTAGGCGGGACGTCGCAGGCTTAGCCGCTGAAGAGTAGGGCAATTTCTTCTTGGCATGACTCAGAATTTGTGGGGTATTTTTCAGTAAAATCTGGTTGAGATTCTTGTTATTAGTCAGGAATATAGATGATTATGATACAATTTAGATGACAGCCGTTAAAACTTTTGGCGGAACAACTCGCCAGGCTAACCCTGCTTTTTTGCAGGGCCAGATAGTCCCGTACTATCTGTGGGGTTAGCCCACTTTGGTAAAAGCAAGTGTGAAAAGCAAGTGGGCTAAGCTTAACCCCGGGAAATTGGTGGGGCTAAGACCCCCCCCCCCCCCCTTAGCCCCACCAAACGAAAGTGTGAAGAGGGTTCCATTTTCAGCACCAAGGCGTCCTCGACGTCTTTTGGAATAAAGGTTGTCTTTTCATCTCCATTTGCCGTCAGTCGCCACTTTATAGGGTAGCCTTTTCTAGCTCAGTCATGCCATTTAGGATTGCTAATTGGGTTATGGAGATTATGCCATTTAGGGTTGCTAATTTAAGTAAATTGAAAATAATTTTCCCACACATCGCAACAGAATCTTTTTCTTCATAAACACAGTAAGCCCCATTATTTTAGTGTGTGTGACCCCGATCCCTCGATCCCTCACTAGTCTCTGACACCGGGGTACTATACGCATCATGACGCATTCCCACGGAAACAAGCCCGAAGAGTGTTCGTAGGGCTCCGAGTATATTGATGTAATTAACCATACAGCACCTGTTTGGGGGGAGGGGCGTTCTCGCAAAGGGAAGGAACCTGCATCGGCCTACGCGTACCCCAAAAAGGTGTGTGGAGAGGGGGGGGGGGGGCACTACAGAGCCGGCGGAACGTTTTTCAGGTTGGTGGGGCCTAAATAAGGGAACAAATTTGGCGAAAATATTGTTATCAACATCCCCCCCCCCCCCCCCAAAAAAAAAAAAAAAAAAAAAAAAAAAATCGTTGTCGGTGTCGGCATTGTCGATATTCCCGGCGAAAAAAAAAATTAACAAGCAAAAAAAAAAAAAAAAAAAAAGTAACCATGATAACCACCATAGCAACCCATTATTGGGAAATTAAGTTAGCAAAACTTTCGCCGCCTCTGCACACATTGGGGGCCCAAAATATGTTTAAACAGTTATCTATGTACGAGTCAAAATATGGGGGAGGGGCTGTCCCCCGCCCCACGGTTCGCCGGCCCTGCATTCAGGGTATCAAAATTTCCCTGTTCACGCCATGTGTTACCATTTAGGGTTGCAGATTGCGCCATTAAGGGCGCTTTTTGGAGGTTGTCCGCCACGGATGGGTCGCAAGCCATGTGGAGAGTGACCAAACCAACACCCACCCCACCTCCCCCGGGGGAGATCGGTACGATGTGTACTGATTGAGAGAGTGAATCAAATTAGTGGACATCGTACCGATCTACGTTGGGAGTATAACTTTGAGTACAGAAAAAAAATACACACAAACGTCCATATCTACACGCGAGAACTGCCGCATTTTCCTCCATGTGCCACTGGGCATGCTGTAAATGCCTTTTGAAGGTGGCGATAAGAAAACAGTTGGTTTTAATTGACATTATTTGTAGAAATCTCATTCACAGTCTTTACCTGTATAGCTCAAGAAAATTAAATTTTATGTTCCATTTAATAATCAGATGAAACAAAGTATTGTTCACTATTTGAGGACCATAATCAGTGGCAGGTCAGCGGGGCGGGTCACTGCGTCTATTTGTGGATCAACGACAAAACAAAAATAAATAAAAGAAGGTGGGAGAATGAAGACGAAGAAAAAAGGGATAATATAGAGCAGGATCATGTTCTATACATTTAGCCTTAGCGTTATTTTAACCTAGTGCTGCTTCCATTGCGCTGGATTTTACTATCGTGGGATAAGCCTGGCAAGGCTTGCTTTTTTTTCATTCATCATTTAAACAATAACGCCTGAAAGTAAACTACATCAGTCCTTGTCTGGTCACCGTTGATGGAAAGTTGTTGACCAGTGTTCGGGATATGCTGTTGACATACATTTTGGCGCGCTACATTTTGGCGCGCTGTCTCGGACATGTGTGGTCAGTAGGAATTACCTGCACATAACAGTACACGTTGATTATAATCTCGATATGGCGTGTGGATATCAATATGAATATGAATATTTGTCTTCTTGCTCGAGAGGTGGTGTTATATTTATGTCATAAGACCATTGTGTTGGTGCTAATTGTGACTTTGGAAAGGATGAGGCGAGGTGTAATTGGGATTCACTGCCAACGATTTATTTCCTATTGTTTTGAAGGTGAGTTATATGTTGGTTGTTTCTGGAATATATATGTTAATGTAGGCGAGAGTGTTCATAAGTGTTACATACTACATGATACTAATACCATCTGAATATATTCACGCACATTGCAGATAATTAATAAGCCTGAGCAAAGTAATGTGTAACTAATTGCTAGCTACAAGAGATTTATTTTGATATATTTCATAATTTATGTTGGTGGTTGCCTTTCCTGGTTGCTAAGAAAGCATGTGCATGGCTTGTAAGAAACCAGAGGACCGACGGCTTCTTGTTCAAATAGTTGAATCCATTTTTAGGTATAAAAATAAAGAGATGCCATATCTAGGTGGTTTAAGTATTGATATTAGGAGTAGATAAGTAGTGAAACAATTTTAAGAAGGTCCAAGGAAGCATTAAAATGTTAGTTGTCGAGTCGATTTCTTTTTTTATCTCTTTGCTTATCATGCTTATACAATTTTAAGATTTGTGCTTAAAGGTAAAGTTTGCCCCAACAAAAAATAATTTGAATAAATAGAAGAAATTCAAACAAACATAATGCTAAAAATTTGATCAAAATTGGATGTAAAACACGATAGTTATATTTTACCTTTTCGCTCATTTCCACAAAACCGGTTTATCCACAACGTACGCCAATGATAATAATAGTAATAGTAACTGGATTTATAGCCCATTTTCCAAACGATACAAAGCATGACAAAGCGCTGGGTGATGTCACACACTTTATTTATTTGTAAGTTTCATTTTAGTACCGTCATGACCGTGGCTCCGTCAGTAATTTATATACTAGGTACGTTCACACGTAGAGCGATAGCATCGAAGCTATCGAGGTGTCGATGCTATTTTGGTGAAGACCAGATAGTGTCGAGACCAAACGCTGTCTGAACGCAGATAGTCACGAGATAGAAGCGAGTTTCCAAACTATTCTTGCAGCGAGTTTAGAAGGAGTAAATCTCAGGATCCATCGACAAAGCATCGACGCTTTGCGGTAGACCACCCACCGCGCTTGTGACTATTTGTCGTGTGAGCGCAATCGCTGTTATCTTCACTCGCTGCTATTATAATTCTATCTGTTTCATGTGGTGCTATAATAATAATGCAATGTATGTATTCATGTGATGTACCCTCTTCCCTACTTTTTTTTCTATTATCATTCTGTCTGTTTCATCTGGTACTGTAATGTAATGTATGTATTCATGTGATGTATATAGGGGTATAGTAGGGTAATGTGTATACTGTGTGGTAAGGAAGGTTTTTTTTTTTTTGGGGGGGGGGGGGGGTTCCTTCTTTTTATCTTTTTCTTTTTTATATATGTGACCAGGCACCACAAAACCACTCAAAAGTCGCACTGTGTGATTTTCAGTTAGTGATCAATCAATGTGTTTTGGTTGGCATGCATGGTCAAATTTTAGTTTTGGGTATTTCCTGAAAGAGTATACTTTTTTCTAAGTAATCTAAAATGTGGAGGCACCAAACAATCTAGAAGTGGTATTTTTGCCAGCTTTTTATCAGACTTATGTGTGTCTTCTCTGGATTTTGTTGTATTACTTTTCTTTTTCACGACCCTGAATACTTGTCTCATTTTAATCTCCCATAAATCTCCCGGAGTAAGTTCTTGCATTGATACTTGTGCACTATGATAAACAGGATATGTCTATGTAGTATGCCAAGTTTTAGGACAATCTGATAATCCCTTCATAGAAATTTTCATGGAGTTCTAATCCTCCATTTGTCACCTTAGCACAACACTTTGCAAGTCAGAGTGCTTTAATAGACTGCAAACTTTAAACCCTTATTAAGAAGTAACATTATGAGGGACTGTGCATTCTTCTCTTTGTACATTGAGTTATGAACATCCAATGAGTTATATATCATTTTAAAGCTGAGAATCTGCTCTTTCAGAATCAGAATGGTCTTTAGATATTGATTTACATGTGCTTACCAGAGAATATAGTGTGCATGCATGTGTTTTATAACACATGTATTTGCTACTTGATTGTATTATCGATATTAGTCATATTACAAATGAATTGTTATTGTGTTATTATGTTGATTTATGAAGACATATAACTTCCGCGCGTTTGACCATGCATACCAATTATACTCGGGTCACTCTGTGTGGCGCAGTAATTATTGTTTTGGCAGCGGGTGAGCGATGAATAGTCACGAGTGGGTGATAGAAGCAAGTCGATCACGGCCTGTCTGAACGTACTGGAAATATTTTTGAAACTTACATAGCATCGATGCTAACATAGCATCGATGCTATGTACTACGTGTGAACATAACTAGTTATTCCTGGAGGCCCTACAACATAAATACAAATTTTACAAACATGAAAAATTAACCATACAAATTAAGGAAGATTTCCAACAAAATTAAGAAGAAAAACATAAAACAACATAAAGGGCCGGCTAGTTTATTAAGATTATTATATCGCCAAAATAAAAGGGTAAATGGTATGTCTGATTGTGCATTTCTTAGAAAATAAGTTAAATTATACCAAATTGAAGATAAGCTTTGCTTACCCAGGCCCATTTCTGTTTTAACTAAGATTAATCCTGTGATTTGTAGCACAAGTTCTTATGTAGGCCTACGGTTTGAGACCTTTAAAACATGTTTGACTTTTTAAAAACAGAAATTATCAAATTACACTCAAAATAATGATGCCTATTTGTTCTAAGTAATACTACCCCAGGATATCGGTTTATATTCTATATATTATACTTAGTCTGAAAGCAGTTGTCATATTTCCCAGATAGTCTGATACCACATGGGATAAACCTAATTGGTCTATGAACAATTTGCTATAATTGCCCTTTGGTATGGTCTTTTTTCCACTTCGAATCTAATACAATTTCTTACATTGCCAAATGAAAACTTTGTTAATAAACTGTTCATCTAATCATATACATGATATACTGGTGTTAGACCAAGTGGATATTAGATGTATTGGGTATAGCCCAACTGGTATTTAGCCGAAATTGTGATGAGACCATAATGTCTCTTATAATTGCAAAGGTCATTAAACGCACTGGTTGTAGAGAAAATGAAATTGGATCATGTGGGATGAGACCAAACGGGCAGCAAATGGTGGTATATAGACCAACTGATAATTGAACAGGATATCTCTGGCCATGTTCTTATTCCCCTTTTGTGTGTGTGTTTTTTTAATTTCATCCTTAGTATTTTGAGAACAGTTGGACCAAGCATTACAACAGTATTCAAATAATGGCGAAATCAATACATTAGCAAGGAATTTTAATCCTTCAGATATTAAGTAGCTTTGTCAATGACAAAACAATGCTTTCCTTGACTCTATCTATTTCTATACCTTGATTTTGTCGCATATTCTTTGAAGTTTAATGATCATTGATGATGGTTCTAAACCACATTCCTAAGTATTTATAGGTGTAGACCTGTGAGATTTGCTTTGTTTAATGCAAATAGTTTTTTGAAGTTAAGTTAATTTGGTGTGTGAACCAATTAACATGAATTCATTTTACTGTGCATTCCATGCCAGATTGTTTTCATATACCCTCACATGAACTCGTTCGAAATAAAAATACAAGGCCGATTCAATTCTCTCACATTGCTTTGACTACTAAAACAAAACAGCATTGTCTGCGTGCGTATAGTATCACTTCGCATTTGGAAACCATAGGAAGGTAATTCACCTTGGCAGTTAGCAATAACGGTCCCACTATTTATTTTGTAATTTATTATATGAATTATACAATACTTCATTATTTGCAGATTTTAGAAACATTTAGAATCGGGAAGTTTTTTATCGAGTCACAAGAGGTTACAACACAGGCCCGGCGGAACGTTTTTCAGAGTGGGGCCTTGGGGGGGGGGGGGGCACATTTTGTGACAATGTTGTGGTACACATCTCCAAGAAACTAACATTTCCGATGGGTTTGCCGCTACTCAAAACGTAATTTTTTATAATACGCCCCTAAAACAAAAAGGAACCATGGCAACCACCATATCAACCACTTTTGGAACTTTCAAAATTTTCACCACCTCTGAAAAAATTGGGGGATAGGGGGTGGGGGCGGGGCCCAAAACAATTTTACACAGTTTTCAATGTACAAGGCAAAAATGGTGGGGGAGGGGGGTAGGGCCCCACGCCCCCCCCCCCCCCCCCCGGTTCCGGTGCCAGCCATGCAACACTTACAATTCCATATTATCAAAGGAGGATTCAAACTTGTTTAGTGTGTGGGTAAAATAACCTTATTGCATACCAGGATGTGCATATTACTGTTTGTAAAATTAAGCGAAATTGTAAAAAGTGTCAGAACTTTCTTATTTATTATTTTAGTGAAATTTTAAACGCTTTGCTCGTTTGATTTTGTTTTAATCTTTAAAATAAATTGTTTGTTGGGTGGAGTTGACCCTTCCGTTCTAACGTTAATTATCGTTATTATGTTGATGCAGTAATTGTTGAATTTGTTTTATTGTCGTTTTGGGGGCCGGGGGTCGTTTTGCACAAGTTTCATACCATCATATGCAATACAGCATGGGGACGAAATGAATTATACACTTAAAAATCTAATACATTTATTACAGATGTAAAAACTCGATGAGTCTGATTATGAGGTATAAATTATAATAAACTTGATCTAGTGTAGATATTCTAAAACAATCTCTTGACCCGATTGTCTGAATCTCTATCTGGTGATCTGATATGTTCTTTAATCTCTAATTCTCTAATATTGCAATCTGGCATATTGTACCAGGGAGGTGTGACTCACGAATACCCCAATATGTAACAGGAGTCCTGAAATGAATTCCTCTTTATGACCTCAATAATCTTGAGTCAAGACTCTACAACTGTTGGTCAACCTTGAACTCATGACCAAACGATCTCAGAAGACAACTATTACTGAGTATTGGGAGAGAGGACCATTTGGAGGGAAGAATGTTGCGTATATATAACTGGGAGATGAATGAGTAATACTTCCCCAAAGAGTGAAATTTGTACAATTCCCTGAGGTACTTCCTGTAAAATTATTGATGGCTTATTGATGAATTATTGATAAATTACTTATTTTCACAATGATTTTTTTATATTTCTGTAAAAAAAAACAACAACACATAACCACGCACACAGGCATATTATTGCCATCGATATGGAGAGCATCACTCTACATGTATACTTTTCGCTTCCGATATATTTCTTTGTTATAATGCATCTTGTTCTGCAATGTGACATTTAGTTGATGTACACTCACCCTTACACTCCCACCCACACATGCACATACACACATAAATATATGTAAATAAACTGCAACTGTAACTCGAAATCATGTGTGAGTATTATGTGAAAAAATATTGATGATTATCAATGAAAAATCTATAATAAATTATGATATTATGATTACAAATTCTATTCAATTCGCGGTGGCATCATTGTTGAAATATATGAGTAACAAAATACTTCATCATCATATTCCACATTATGAACTATTTACATGTTATTCACTTGACTTTTACCTTTTAATTCCTATTTCTCCTTGTGTTTTGTTCATATTTTTCTTCGCCCTCTTCATTCCTCTTCCTTTTGTTTTCGACTTTCAATTTCCTCTTTATTCCTTCGTTTTTTTCCTTATGCATATTCTCACTTAATATTAATTGATGGTCGATTTTTATTTTTATTTTTTTCTCCTAACACTCTTAAAAAGGTTTATGCATCTGATGTGACCTAAATCAATGTGCAATATTTGTATCAATTTACCGCTCCAATTCTGTACTTTTAGTACTGATTTATACCATTATATTGTATTGTTACACAAATTCAATACATTTACATTTCAAATCATCCCTTTTAATTTAACAATGCAAGTACTTGGTATGCTTTACAGTTTGCTCTATCTGTTCTCCCCCTTCCCTCCCTTTCTCCTTCCACTCTGTTTTCGTTTCTTTCTCTTCACCCTTTTCTCTCCTTTGTCAAGGCTAATAAACGGCCGTTTTGTACATTTTTTCTTCTTCTTTTCACCTCTTATCTGATCTTGTCCTATTTTCTTTCCTATTTTTCTTGATTTCTATTTTTTCTTCATTATATTAATCTGTACTTTTGTCTCCTTTCCTCTATTCTGCTTTTCACCTCTTATTTGATATTGTTGTTTTAAATTTCCCTTTTTTCCATTTTTGCATCACATTTACTTCCTTATTACACTTGTCCAGAATTTGAATCGCTTGCCTTCATGAATACCTTACTATGATATATTTTTATATGTACAATGATGAAGCGGGATTATAAAACTTTATTTACATGTTAACCGATGTTAATGCGCTCTTCTCGATTAGTCATGACGTTTGTACATGTTCCACTTTATAATTTGTTTGTTGTTCGTAAAATTTTTGTTTTTAAGTTCCTCACAATTCCATAGTTTCCTCTACATCTTATATCGGATATTTTCCTTCTTCTTTCTTCTGTTATTTTGTGTGTGTCCATTTTATTTTTTTAATGATAGCTCATGGTTTCTCCTCTTCAATTGTGTTGTTTTTTTCTCCTCTTCCCCGCCCCTCTCTCTATCTCTCTCCCTCCCTCTCTTTCTCTAATTTTCTGTTATCTTTTACCCTTTTTCTCTCTCCCTTTTTTCCACCTTTCCTTTATTGCATCCACATTCCATCCTTTGTTTGTTTTTTTTCTTCTGTTTGTCCTGGTTCTTTATTTTCTGATTGACGCTCATATTTTGATTTCATGATCTTATGTATATTCATGATATGAATTTGAACAAGCAATTATACACTGGCATGTACATTCTTCTCTTCTATTCTTAGTACCGCAAAATATTTGTTTGGAGGAAGACAAAACTAATGTGAAATCCCCCTTAGAACATAGACTTTACCACCGTCGGCAGCGCTGCACGGCCCAAGGACACTAGCGTAATAAAAAGTTTGCCAAGTCATTTTCACCCAAAATTCACCACTAATTCAGAAGATGATGATTTAACGACTTGACAGTTTTATTACTTGTGAAGTGTGATTAGGTTGTGAAAAATGGGTGAAAATAGGAGTCTTATTCCCAATGGCACTCCCTTAGCAACCAAAATGATTTTTCTGGCCATTCACCTTGTTTTTATACTCTAATTCATCCTAATATTCCGTCATGTTTTCACCTTCAAATCACCCTCGAACCAGGTACCCCGATTTTCATAGTGTGATACATGTATTTTCATAACTATGCAAATTTCATACATTGCCCCAACAGAAGAATACATTTTGCCATTTTTTGTAATCTGACTTCCAAGTCCACTTTTTTGAGGAGACAAGTAAAAAGTAAATTAAAAAAGGCTTGTCAAATAGATAAGACATTTACATTATGACTTGACATTATCTCAGAAATTTAAAGTGTCATTATAAAGACTAGCAAATGATAAGTTAATCTTATAGGAATGATTCTAAACATGTACGTACGAGTCACACATGCTGCTACATATAAGTACTCCTCTGAGCCCCAGCACGGTACCACGTGCCCACAGATCCACTCTTACTAACGCAGCTAAGACATGCTCGCCGAATTCCTCACGTACCTACATGTACATGTAGGCAGAACGCTTCGCTCAGGTCCAATCCCTTAGACATAAGCTTGATCCTGCCGAGCCTCGGACTGAACAAAATGCCATCTTTCCTGCCATGCAGATAAAAGAAAATGAACAATTTAAAAAAAAAGTGTCAATTTACACAAGGGCAGAAGAAAAAAGAATGCATCATCTTCCCATTTCCAAATATCATTATCAAAGTTGTAATAAAATGTTTTGTTCATATCTACATATTTAAATCATTCTTTTTATTTAATTTCACAACATTCTTGCAAGAAAACATCAAAATATTTTCAGAAAATGTCTTCCTGAGCATGGAGCAACTATTGCAAAATAAATTTTATTAGATCCTCCGGATTCGTCATTAAATTTGATACATCTAACAAAATTTATGCACCGAATGATCAGCTGCAACTCCCCCCCCCCCCCCCCCCCCCCCCCTAAAAGGGCGAGTCAATTAGAATCAACATTGGGGCTAAAAATGTAGTACATAGGTCCAATGACACAATTCTGACATTTTTACAGAAAAAAAATTGCCCAGTAACAAGAAATTGGTCAAAAAACTCACTAATTTGGGAACGCCCCCCAAAATTGACAGCTGATTGGCTAGAGCGATTTGACGTAGCATCGGGAAGTCCCCCGCGAAGCCACTAAGATTGACTAATATGTTGGCAATGTAAATGAATGATAATTTATCCATTTTCATATCACTATTTATACAATTTCGACAATCTTTAAGTCCCCCAAAAGGATTTGAATAGGTTGTTTAGACATTTTAGTAGAGGTCAAATGACAAGTCTGGCATTTTTTCAAACACTTTACCCATGATAATTCCTCTTTTGGATTAGGTTTATGTTTTGGGAAAACGTAATATTTTACAGACAAGTAGACGTGTGGACAGTCGCTTTACTGCTGACCGTACGTTGCGAATCTTTGTGTGCGTGCTTATGATAACAACCAAGTACACTGAAAGACTGGATGAAAGTCTAAATATATTGCAACAATTACAGCAAAATCGTGTGCTGCAAGGTAGCTGCCTCCCGGGGGGGGGGGCACTCACATATATATGTCACACATGTATGTGCCGCTGTGACGTCCCCCATTTTCAACCTTCTCGGGTCGCTCCCATGATATGTGATTTTCAGATTTTCACTAACCGCACCTCGATTGGCTTCCGACTCGCTCCCTAGAATATGAGAAAACAATGCGCACAGCCCATTGTCCGGGAACGGTCGCTCCCTAGCCTCCCAGGCCAGCGCAGCGGGGAGCTGGGCGGCCTAGTGCCCCCTAACTGAACGCGGTATTACTAGTGCTAGCGGCGGCTCAGATTTTCACTAACCGCACCTCGATTGGCTTCCGACTCGCTCCCTAGAATATGAGAAAACAATGCGCACAGCCCATTGTCCGGGAACGGTCGCTCCCTAGCCTCCCAGGCCAGCGCAGCTGGATGCGGTGATTGCAAGGTTGTCTGTCATCCTCTGCAGGTTTTGGACAGAGTCTCCTAGGAGGGCCAGGTCATCCTCAAAGTCAAGATCGGTAAGCCTTGTGGAGTTGGTCCAATGTATACCAAAAGTTGGGTCATCCATAGCTCATCGCATTACAGAGTCTATAGTGATCAGTGAACAGTAATGGTGATAATATGTTGCCTTGACGTATTCCTGATATAATGCTGAAGTAGTCTGTGTGACTGGTACCTGTCCTGATACATCAGCATAAGTTCATATATAAACTTTTGAAAATGTTAATAAACTTTGGGGGGATACCATAGCTTTGTGCAATTTTCCATACTGACTCTCTGTGTACACTGTCAAAAGCTTTTTTAGAGTCTATGAAATTCATATATAGCTTGAAGTTGAATTCAATACTCTGTTAAATAATATTTCCGCTGGAAGCTTTAGCACCGACTGGCCTGGACCCACTGACCCCGGCACCGCTGGAAGCTTTATCCCTGGCCGGCCCGGTCTCACCAACCCCTTCAACGGATATCGGGGTGGACTTTGCGTCCCCTGCTTATCTGTTTAGAACACCAGCCCTCTCCACTCCATGTGGCAAGGCGACCACTGAGGGACAGATCAGGAAGGGAATTTCTATTCGGGGATCGGATGAGCTAACGTTGGCGCTCAGTTACCTCGTCTCACCAGCCGACTGCCACTGGCGGGGCCTGTCAGACCATGTTTTCCCTTCAGCCTGCCAGCCATCGTCCGATTTCAAAACGGCCCGTAGTGCTGCCTTTCCCGTTTCCCTCCAACACAGCATGGCGCCCATTGGGAAGCGGGGAGGAGTTGGTGTAGACAAATGGTTACATGTCGTTTTTCCGAAGGTTCGTATTTCCGAAGGTTCGTTTTTCGGAAGGTTCATAATTCCGAAGGTTCGTTATTCCGAAGGTTCGTTTTTCCGAAGGTTCGTTATTCCGAAGGTTCGTTACTCCGAAGGTTCGTTTTTCCGAAGGTTCTTTTTTCCGAAAATGAAATAGGGTTCATAATTCCGAAGGTTCGTATTTCCGAAAATGAAATGAGGTTCGTATTTCCGAAAATGAAAAAGGGTTCGTATTTCCAAAAATGAAAAAAGGTTATAAATTCAGAAAATATGGCGTCAATCCGTATTTCGGATAGGGAGGAGGGGAAAGACGGCCAAGTGTAAAGATATTCATTTCGTACTCAATAATCATAACAATGATGATAACAATTATAATAAAATCCAGAGAAATAGCCATTATATTATCGTAATTCCTATCAATATTATCATTAGGTATTATTATTATCATTGTTAATATTATTATTATTATCATTATTATCATTGTTCCTATTATAATAACCAATATTTGTGAGCGAGCGTAGAGAGCGAGCGCCTCAGGAATACATGTTTCATTTCTCATAAAATGATATTACTTCGGTGATTAAAATACATACTGATGTATTGAAGAAAGTGAATGATCGGATTCCGGATTAAATTTGCTACAACGAAATTGGCTTGAAGTTATTTATATAATGTATATACCGCTTTGGAAAATGAGACACACCAAAGTTCCAAGTAGATCTTTACAAGCAGAAAATGGCCACGTAATGTTTTTGAAAGGGGGAGCTGATGCCTCTTGGCAGAATATCATATTCCCCGTTTCTACAAGCGAGCGAAGCGAGTTAGAAAAAAAAAACCCTTTTTTTTTTATTGTAATGGAAATGCAATTTCGCCATCAAAAGACAAATATAGAACATGTAATAATGAGCCCTGAATAATATTACTTAACTGCTGCCGAATATGGAATATTTGGGCACTTCACTCGCCCTAATGAAGGGCGTTCCCTGTCCCAAACTATTTCGTTTCTAAATCTTACGCGCTAGTGAGCAAGTAAAAAAAAGGAGATATTGTCTATAGAATAATGATTTTGTTACCAGATAATCCAAACAACGATAACATTTTGAGTACCTTCCCGCCCACAGATAAGGATAGCTGACCATCTCGCTTCCCAAAATAAAAGGATGTTCGGGCACCACGCTGCTGGATTCCAGCGAGCCAAACATTGACACTTTATTATCTTTAAGACATGTAAGATGTAATTACTTCGTCAACATTCAACATAAATTGTGATTAAAAAAATACTATGAAAAGTGTATACTAAAAATAAGGTGGGGGCGTCCTGCATCCCTAGCCCTCAGAGCCATCTATTACAGAGTTTGGCCAACTCGGCTCCATGTAGGTAGCAATATGGCGCTTGTTGCTTTGTTAGGCAAGCACTAAACAAAGGAATATACGTCATGTTGTGCCCAAATAAACCGAGTTGGCCGAAGTCTGTATTATGGCTCTGTAGATGACTCTACAAGCCCTCCCCTCCGGTCCCCAAAACAACAGCAATAAAAACATAATATTACAGAGAGTTCATAAAGGAGTCACTGCTATGTTTAATAAATAGCCTGGCAAGTAGCACAACATATTATAACAAGCATATTATTGATTAGCGATTTCGGGAGCTAATTTGCACGCAGTGCCGCGCCCTTAGGATTTGCTCTGCGTGCAAATTAGCTCCCGAAATCGCGAAAAACTATTCTTGACTATGGTTACCCCGAGCATGTTATATCTCGCACCATAACACGGACGCTGGAGGCACAATCCAAATCTGACACCAGATTTGGACCTGCCAAATGCCCCGTGTATCTCAAACTACCCTGGAGGGGTAAGGTATCTGACAAATACGCCAGTCAGATCAAACACGCAGTGTCACTTTGCTATTACGCGGTTTTGACACGCATTGTGTTTTCTACACACAGGATGCTACCGTCAACTAGCAAGGATGTACTACCCACCCCCCACTTGAGTAATGTTATTTACCAATTTCAGTGCCGGTGCGATGCCAGGTACGTGGGCCGTACTTCTCAGCGGTTGGCTGATCGCATTAAACAACACATCCCCTCGACTATTTTGAACCGTACAACCAATCAGCGCACGCAGCCCGTACGTGCCTGCAAATTTGAAATGCACGCTAACAGACCAAAGACAGCCAAATGCGATTCAGCGATTGGTCTCCACTTACTTTGCGCACAAAGCTATGCCGACGATCAATTCTCAATTATGTCCCGGGCCAGAAGCTCAGCGCATTTACGCTTTCTGGAAGCTGCTTACATTCAATCGTATGAACCTCTTCTGTGCAGACAAAAGGAGTTCGTCCAAGCTTTGCGATTGTTCTGAAATTACGGCGTCTAGGTTGCGTCCGGGTTCACCGAGTATAATATAGTTGATTTCAAGTAATTTGTTATATACCTGCGTGATAACCTGATGAGTGCAGGTCGAAAAGCTTCGTTATCATGTCTCTTTTTCATGCCATATTGAAATAATACAAATAATACTAGTAATAATAATAATAAATAAATGAATAGATACCATAAACAACCAAAGCCGAAGAAAGATGGATCATAACAAGTTAAAGAAGGAGTCTTATCATCAGGCTGATATGATTATCATAAAAGGAAACAAAAGTAAAACCAAACTATAATGCAAAATATCTCAATTTATGCAGCAGGGCTGACTGAAATCAAAGAGCATGTTTTATAACCTTGCAAAAGTATTAACATTTCTTAAAACAGATTAAAATCTTAAATTGTAGAGGTAAATGAATGAAATGCAGCATAGTATGCTGTAAGTAATGACCTTGCTTACACAACTATACAGCATTTTGTTTGCCGCATATCTGAAATGATCTATGACGCAGATAGTTTTCAAACACTTTACAATTCCAACAGAACTTTACAAAAGCCGTGCAGCAGCTACTTCTTAAGAAAACCAAATTCAAGAAAAGAAAGATGACAAGTGAGCAATAACAAAAGTGTTAAAGCCACTGCTATGTAGCACACCGCATCTGAAGAATAAAAATAACTCTTTATACTGGCATATTATGTGTAAGTATATAGGTCAGGTGCAATCGCTAATTGAATATAATGATAATGATTAAAAGCAACATACAACCAAATTTGAAGAAAAGTGGATCAAAATGTTAAGTTTTCTTTCAGTCTGGCTAAAATAATTATCATACAGGGAATAATCCTAACTATCTATGCCGCATCCTGTCATCCTCGTCAAGCTTTGCTTATGATGGCAGTCTCCTACATTTTTTCAATTTGCTGTATTGCATAATACTTACAAATTACTAGTATACATTACTTATATTTCTATTTTTATATAATACGTTCAACTCTATATGTATATTATGTAATTCATTTGCTTATGTTTATATGTATGTATTATTTTGTATTACGCAGTATCTGTTCATATGTTATCTCTTGCCTTTGTTATATACATGGAAAAATGTAGAAATAAAATCAAATCAAATAAATAGATTAAAATCATTGAACATGTTCTTTAACTTTGCCAAAATACCATCATTTCTAAACATGGATGAAAATCTTTCATTTTATACAGCTGCTTACAGCATAATAAATTTGTACAGATTCTAATAAGTTGCTTCATTTTACTGCACAGTCTGCGTTTTTAACAGTTACAACCGCTGACCTGAAGTTTGAAATAACTTTTACAAGCATAACGAATTACAAAACACTAAAAGACATTG
Organism: Heliocidaris erythrogramma; assembly: GCA_025617745.1. NCBI lineage: Eukaryota > Metazoa > Echinodermata > Echinoidea > Camarodonta > Echinometridae > Heliocidaris > Heliocidaris erythrogramma. The sequence continues at coordinate 36,433,547 of CM046868.1, forward strand.
AGAGTAAAACAATCCTCATCGTAAAAAATAGAAATAAGGAATTACACATGGAGAAGAAAACATTCTGACCTAAATTAATGGCTTTTATCAACCAGTGCCCCACCTTATAAGTTGAAGCGATTTATTTGAAACATTCGCAAGTTAAAATCGATCGCAACTGTGTACTTAACATAGGCCTAGGCATAGGCGTACGAGAAGGGGGGCTGCTGCAGCCACCCCCCCCCCTCCCCCGGATTTTGAAAGTGCAGATATTCCGGCAACTCACACCTCATATTCAGGGAGTGAGGTGCCCGAATATCCTCATATTCCAGTCATTATATGCCGAAATACGTTATTTTTATGATTTTTCACAACGGAAAGGCACAATTATTTTCGGTCGCTAGCTTCGCGCGCTCATAAATTTAAAAAAAGGAAAGTTGCTATATTTTTTACAACAAAAAGGCCATAGGTGCCGTAACAGGGATCAAACCCCCAACCTTCGCGTTTCCAGTCAAGCGCTGTAAACCGTTCGACTACGACACCTCCACACACACACACCCTCTCACACACACACACACACAAACACTTATTCGATTTTTCTAATCTCGTCCTCTTATTTTCGTCTCTTTTCTCTTCTCCTCTTTTATAAACCTTCCCAGTTTTGTGTCTCCATTTCATTTTTTTATTCATTGCGGGGGTGGGGGAGGTGCTTTTCGTCGAAAAGAGATCCGCTTTTTGAAGATGGCAATTAAAACCATAATATCCTATCGTTACCCAAAATTTTCCCTTTAACAGTGGCGTAGCTAGTGTCACAGCCGATGAAAGCTAGCCATTTGCTTGTTGTCCAGAGTAACTGATTGAATACCAGACTCAAACAAAATACAATATGAGACATGCATTAAGGGAATTAAGTTTAATTCCAGTCTTCAAAATTCATGTACATATATTTTAAGTTACAATGTATTTACAGAATGTATCATAGAATATAGTATTCTTCACAAAATGATAATGAACATAGTTTTGGTTTCAAATACATGGAAATATAGGATACTTTTGGTTTTTAATGTTTACATAATATTTGCCACTAAAGAATTGTATCTTATAACATACTATTGCATTTAAACTATTAATGTAGTAATAGAACATTTAGTGTTGATTTAAGAACAATGACATGTCAGAAAAGATAATGAATATCACATTTCATGTCAAAGCATAAATATTACAAAGTTTTAGTCCATAAGATGTTACATAAAACTCGAAATGATGGAGAACCAAGTTGATCTGAACAAAGGAAACATCTGATCTTCACCCATAACACTGGTTGCAGACATCTTTCTGCCAACTGAGTACTCGACCCCAGGCCGAATTGGAAAACGGCTTACGCTGACTCTACCCTTCTTCTTTTCTCGAGTCTAGTATCTGACTCCTGAGTCAGAGTTAACACCATCTACAACATGAAATTACACAAGGATAATAACTATCCATAATATGTAATATAATGTAGAATATAACAAAGTTGAGTTTGCGTAAAAACCATATTTCCACATTTTAGCTTCATTAATGATTACAAATATGTGAAGATAAATTTAACTCCATCTGTAACATTTCACACAGAAATATACTTCAAGACACACTTTTAAGTTTTATTCATAAGTCTTGTTTGTAATCAACATTTAAGATAAAATTGTACAATATCCAAACTTCAATGAAATAAGCTTTACTGCTTCAAGACAATTTAGCACTTGTAACATTTCACTTATACATTTCACTTTTCTTCTGTGATAATAAAAATATTGCCTAAATTGTCTTTAAAATTACTGCATAGGAAAATAAATTAAACTTACAGTTCAACTGATGACATGAAGCTTGGAAGCACAAACACAGCTCCTTGTCCAGTACAGACAAATGCTGGTGACAGCTGGAAACGCTGGAAACGCACAAAATTGCCACGCCCAGTTTAAAACTAGCAGCTCAAACATGCTGCCATTCGCCTAGCTGCACCTAGCAAACTCCTAGCAGGCAAACTGCTGCTGCTGCTGCTGCTGCTGCTGCAAGACACCACAGATAGGTCTTGTCTTCCCAAAATCAAAGCTTCAAGTGACCAAACTAGCCACCCCTAATGTTACACCCTACCAAAGAATTTAGGATTTCCCATACCTTACTATCTCCTAGCAACAACCCATGAAAGGAACCTACATGCCAATCTTGCATTAAACCTGTGCTGAATTAAAAAGAACATGAATAAAATTATCCCAAAAGCACTGGCCTGTGTCAGGCCATTCAATAAGCTGCCTGCTACATACTTGTATTAAGAACAAAAGACATAACCAGCTGCTACATCTAGGGCAGTCGGTCAAAGTGGCTGAATTAATTAGCAACTAAGAGGAGAGATAGACATGACTTGTAACAATCTCATCCTCTTATTTTCGTCTCTTTTCTCTTCTCCTCTCCTCTTTTATAAACCTTCCCAGTTTTGTGTCTCCATTTCATTTTTTTATTCATTGCGGGGGTGGGGGAGGTGCTTTTCGTCGAAAAGAGATCCGCTTTTTGAAGATGGCAATTAAAACCATAATATCCTATCGTTACCCTAAATTTTCCCTTTAACAGTGGCGTAGCTAGAGTCTAGCCATTGGCACTGGCACCATTGGAGGCACAAGTCTTTTGGAATAATCTTAAAGCTAATCTAAGACGCCGCTGGTGGAAGAGGGTTGGGGGGGTTGCCGGAAGGGGTCCAACCGTCTTCTTTCCTATTTTTCCCATTTTATTTCTTTTTTTCTTATTTTTTCGCCATCCGATGAGGGAGGGGTGGGGGCGTGCCCTCCCCCCCCCCTGTTGCTACACCTCTGCTCCTGATGAATTCGCCTTTTTTTACCAGGAATTATGAACCCTATTTCATTTTTTGGAAATACGAACCCTATTTCATTTTCGGAAATACGCACCTTATTTTATTTTCGGAAATACGAACCCTTTTTCATTTTCGGAAATACGAACCCTTTTTCATTTTCGGAAATACGAACCTTCGGAATTATGAACACTTTTTCATTTTCGGAAATACAAACCTTCGGAAATATGAACCCTATTTCATTTTCGGAATTATGAACCTTCGGATAAACGAACCTTCGGAATAATGCAACAAATGTTCGGAATTACGAACCCTTTTTCATTTTCAGAATTATGAACCCCCAGGCATGGGAAATTAGTGTTTCGGAAATTTGAACTTTCGGAAATACGAACCTTCGGAAAAACGAACCTTCGGAAAAACAAGATGCCCCCAGACAAATAACCTTCTTAATATACTCAGTTGGTTTGGAGCATACCTTGGCTCCGCTGGAGAATACCGCTCCGGCCGACCTGAGTTCTCTAATTCCATCGATGGACATCGGGGTTACCTTCGTGTTTCCCGCTCCACCATCTAGAGCTCCAATATCCCTGTATACTTTACATAGGCGCGAGGTTCCGCTCCCTGCTGTCCCGGGCCTGTTGGATATTATGTACACTCCCACCCCTCCAGACAGGAGACATTGTCCGATGTGTTGGCTCAGTCAGTAGAGCGTCCGCCTCACAATCGGGAGGTCGTGGGTTCGAACCTCGGCCGCGTCATACCAAAAGACGTTAAAAGATGGGAGTTGCTATCTTGTTTGGCGTTCAACAATTGAAAAGATAGAGCAACGTCGATCTGGCGCTGCACAGGGGCTGCCGGGCCCACGATCAATTGGGCAAAAAGAATTTCCATTTCGGTTAATAAAATTTGGAGTGGATTATTATTTGGAAACATTGTTAACAACAACAACAACATTCAGAGATCCGGTTTCGGTCCCATCTCGTTTGGTTATTCGGACGATGTGGATTCGATTTCTGTAACCTCTTGGATTGTTTTTGGTATCAGTTTGGATTTAACCACCCCAATCCCTTGCTAACTTAGGCTTGTAGGCTGAGGCACTCTTGGGCCGCTACTTTGGGGAAGTATTTGATAGACGGGAGTCTCCCTCCTTCTATTTCCCTACCTTTCCAGAGGCATAGGGATTCTTTAAAAAATCTTTTTTTAAGAATGTTTACATATTTCTCTAGACCTTTTTCCATAAAGGGCCTTTCCACGAAGATTAGGCTCGGTGTTAAAGGTAAAAAGGACGATAAAGAATAATTTCTCACTACCGAGATTCTTTCTCCTGAAAAATCTGCTCCTCTGTCCCGTGTTTTCCAGGCGGAGGATGGAAGGTGGAGCCATATATCGGCAATTTCTCATGCCTCATGGCTTTCTATCTACATGTAGGCTGCTACAATGGATCTTTCCCCTCAATCAGAGCCTTTGGAAATTCCCCCTGAAAATTTACTTTCTCTTAACAAATTTCTTTTTTCTTTAACAGATCTTCTTTGGGAACAATCTTTCAGAGCAGCTATCTATACTTCCCGCCATTGTCTTAGCTTAGCTATACAGACTATCAGTCTTTAATAAGGAACAAGCTCACAACGTCTCTACGAGGAGTATCCCTGTAGAAGTTTCCTGTTTGCAGGCTCTTGATGAGGAAATCAAGACTCAGAAATGGGCCATGGACCCGACTTCTAAGTTACACCCAGTTGCCTTCAAGCAACAACCTTGAAGTTCGTCGCTCCCTCCATTGCTCCCTCCAGCCGCTTCAGTCGCGCCGCTCTACTGTCAGAGAGCAGCCGTCTGCCCGCCTGGCCGGTCAGTGGGACCTGACGAGCGGGGTTTTCGCCCCCCGCCGGCTGTGATATGGCGACCGCTAAGGGCGGCGTGCTCGCCGGCGGTTTTATTTCTACCACGCCGGGGTTGGTTTCACCGCCCCCCGTGGAGTCCATGGCCCCTCCCGCTGGGGCGCCTCCGCTTGCGCTGGCAAGCGGCCGGCGGGGGCCCAGTTGCCTTCTACTTCCAGTAAGAAGGCAGAGAAAGGCGCAGAGGAGCCCTTAGCCCTCCTCCAGCGGACCACCGGCGCTATATTTCTTTCCCTTCCCCCCCCCCCACTGGAGGGGACTTCCCGGCTCCCTCGGAGTCGGAGTATGTTGGCTCCACGGCAGCTTCTACTTCGGCTGCCTCGGGGCAGGAGGGGCCCGCTAGCCTCCGTCTCTTGGGTGAGGAGGCAGAAGCTCTTTTGAGGCGATATCTCCCGCAGTTCTACGCCTCGGCTTAACAGGAGGTAGAGGAGGCCTCGGCCTCCCTCCTCTTTCGCTCTCAGCTAGAGCAGTCTCCAAGTATTCCCCTAACTGCCGATTACAGGCGAGAGTACCAGAAGGTGGCTGGGGAGGACGCCGCCAGGCTGGGGCCGCCCGGTCTCACCAGGGCTTTTCCCAGGAGTTCTTCTTCACTGAGTTTCTCTCCTCGGAGATACTGGATATTTGGGCTAGAATGGGACCCACTAATCCTCGAAAACGTAAGTCCTTTCTGGAGGAGGACCGTAGATGGGCCCATGTGGCCACTATGTCCCGGACGTCTATGCACCTCGCGACCTACACCGGGGCGCTTGCCAATCTGGCGGCTCAGGCGGAGTCTTTGAGGGTGGTTCCCGAGGACCTGGCCCTTCTTGGCTCCCTCTTGCTGAGCCTCACAGAGCTCTTATGGTCGCAGTCCACTTCTAAGCCACGCGACACCGCCGGTCCCGGGTGCTTCAGGCCCTGGGATTTTCGAAGTCGGCTGCGAAACAGACCGGTAAGGGTGTTCCATTCAGGGGCCCATTCATGTTCGCCGGTCAGTTGACAGACCTTCTGGATAAGGAGACTGCCAACAGGAAGCAGGCCGCAGTCTTCCCGAGCCAGGAACGCGGGCACTTCCAGGGTGGGCCTCAGCGAGGCTCCTTTCGCGGCACCTTTCGCTCGGGCACCTTTCACTCGGCCTGGGCAGGCATCACCACCGATGCCTTCGTCCTGACGGTGGTTCGTGTTAAGATCTCCTTGCGCCCTCTTGACAAGGGACGCTCGTCGAATCTTAGAGACCGAGGTGGTCTCCCTCCTAGAAAACGGAGTGATAGAACGGGTGAGAGACCACCCGCGGTTGTGCCTCTCCCCTGTTTTCTTCGTGCCCAAACGCTCGGGAAAGTTCCGGATGATCCTGAACTTCCGGGGTTCGGTGGGCGGGCAAGTGCTTCAGGTACCAGGTCCTGCCTTTCGGCCTGAGACTGGCACCTCGCCTGTTCACCCGGGTGGTGTCGTGCGTAGCAGCGCATGTCAGGAAGCAGGGAATCAGGATGTTTTGTTCTCTGGACGACTGGCTCATAGTAGCCGAGTCCCAGGCCCTCCTGCGTATACCCACCTGCTGATAAACTGGGAGAATTCCAAGTTGTCTCCCACCCAGTTTCCCCTCTCCCTTGGGGCTGCGATAGACCTGCCAGCCCAATTGGCCCGTCCAAGTCCCGAGAGGGTGGACAGGATTGTGGCAGCTGCCAACACCCTACGGAGGAAGCGGTCAGCTCCCACCAGGATTTGGCTCCGGTTCCTGGCTACCTGTCTAGTGGAGTCCTGCCAGACTGCCGCCTCCACATGAGGCCCCTGCAGTTCCACCTCCTGGAGTTTTTCCGCCCGAATTTCGACCCTCTCAGCACTCTGGTTCCGGTCCCTCCCATGATTCAGCGGGAACTTGGTCTCTGGACCGTCCGCTCATTCCTCTCACAGGGCAAGCCCCTGAAGACGCTCCAACCGTCGAATTCTGTGACTACCGACACATCCCTCTTAGGATGGGGCGGGGTCTGTCAAGGGGAGACTATTGCCGGGGATTGGTCTCACCTCTCTCCTCTCCCTCACATCAACATTTTGGAGTTCAGGGCGGTGATGCTGGCTCTTGCCCACTTCCAATCACGTGTCCAGGGCCGGGCAGTCATTGTCCAGACAGACAATGTTCCTGTCGCAGCATACATCAACAAGCAAGGGGGACACATTCCAGGGATCTGGACAGTCCGGCAGCCCAGCTCTAGGGGTGGTGCTGCAGCTACGGTGTGACCCCAGTGGCATCATATATCCCGGGGCAAGACATCCTGGTAGCGAACTTTTTGTCCAGGGGCAGTTCTCTGCCGTCGGAGAGGATGCTCGATCCCTCCGTCTTGAGGTCTGTGTCCCATCTTTTCAGTCCGTTGGAAGTGGACCTGTTTGCCTCGTCTCTGAACCACCAACTTCCAAGGTACTGCTCCAGGGTGAAGGATCCGGACGCCTGGGGCGGGATCCAGGGTTATGCCTTTCCCTCCATCAATCTAGTCCCCAGGGTGTTAGAGAAGGTCCGGCAAAACCGAGCGACCCTTGTGTTAATAGCCCCTTGCTGGCCCAAGCGCCCATGGTTTCTGGACCTTGTGGAGCTCCTGGCACGTCATCCGAGGTTGCTCCCCTGGCGACAGGACTTGCTCCCCTGGCGACAGGACTTGCTGCACAAGCCACTCTCAGGGATTCTGCATCCTGACCCATCCAGGCTGTCTGGCCATTATCTGGGAAATGGTCCGTGAGGCAGGCCTTTATGAGAGGGCTGCGGACTTCATCTCTAGGAGCCACAGAAATTCCACCAGGGAAGCCTACATTTCCCGTTTGGCAGGATTCTTCCACTGGTGTGGGGAGCACTCAGTTGCTCCCCATTTTGCGGTAGCGGATTTTCTTATTCACCTTTTTGACCGGGGCCTTTCCATTTCCACCATCCGGGGCTATCGGTCGGCGGTGGCGGTAGTCCACAAAGGTTTCTGGGACGGTTCCAGCATTTCTAATGCTCCGGATTTGTCCAGACTCTTGCGTTCCTTTTTTCTGAAGAGACCTCTATCTTGGAAGTTGTTGCCCGCCTGGAGTCTTCCTTTGGTACTGAAGGCACTTAGCCTGGCCCCTTTTGAGCCCATGGCTATGGCGTAGCTGAGTTACCTGTCTATCAAGACAGCATTTCTTTTGGCCATTGCTTCTGGTCAAAGGCGGAGTGCCCTGCAGGCATTGTCCATTGCCTCTGGGCATATCTGCTGGGAACGAGGCATTGTACGCTTGATCCCTAAGGCTTCCTACATTGCCAAGAATCATTCTTCGGGGCCGGTTGAAGTTGTGGTTCAACCCTTGTCCGATCTATCCGGTGTGGCGGAGGACAAGGTTTGGTGCCCGGTTAGGGCTCTTAAATGGTATCTTAGTAAAACTAAGCACATCCGTCAATCCGACCAACTGTTCATCTCGTTCAAGGCTCCTTATGGACCGGTTTCCAGGGACACAGTCTCCCGCTGGTTGGTGGAGGCTATCAAGTCCGCGGGTCCAGAAGCCCTTGTGCCGGGGGTGTCTCCCCGTGCTCACGATACCAGGAGTGTTAGTACCTCTTGGGCCCTGTTCCAGGGTGTCACGGTAGAGGAAATTCAGAACCCAGCCTTCTGGAGTTCACCTACCCCTTTCATTTCCTTTTACTTAAAGAATGTCCCCGCATCGGAATCTCCGTTTTCGCAAGCGGCTCTTGCTGTGGGGGCAGGTTCCCGATAGTGGTTCGCTTACCGCATTTGGGGGGAAAATGGTGTGCCTGACGCCTCCCCTTCTTATTGATGTAGATCATGAGAATCAGCCGTGATTCTCTTATCTACGAGATAAACTACCTACCTGTCTTAGCTCCCTCCCTCCTTCCCCGCTCCTTGCTGCCCTTCCGGCACTAGCGGTTGCTGTGTGGCATGTTGGGAGGACGGTTTCTGGGTCGCCCTGGCAAGGCGTTGTGGAGGTGAGCCCTCTTGCGGTAAGTGCATGTTAGTTTCTGTTTTATTCTGGCTCGGTTAGGAGCAGTGCTAGCGCTGGAATAGCATATTATAAATAAGACAGGTAGGTAGTTTATCTCGTAGATAAGAGAATCACGCCTGATTCTCATGATCCACGATCCCAGGCTCGACAGTTCCGCACTCCTTCCTCCCGGATCAGGAAACATTGACATCTTAACTCAGGGCGAGCGCGGGATTACCGTCCCTTCCTACGTCATTTGATTAAATTAAGGTTTTTAGTTCAAATTTTTTAGATAATTTGCCCAGACAAGTTTGACCGAGGAGGTCATTTCTCTGTTACACAAGATAACAATAGAGAGGGTTCAGGATTCCCAGTGCTTTGTCTGTTCCCAATTTGTCTCCATAAAGAATTGAGGGGACTTAAGCATAATTTTGAATTTAAATAGGATAAACTAGTTAATTCACAGTCCTACCTTTCAGGTGGAACTTCTTGAGATCATCTTTTCGCATTTGAAGCCTGAAATCAGTTCCATTTTCCCCCCCAGTGTCAATATTTTAGGCACTGTTCTAGTATTTCCAAGAGGTACATGTGAAGCCCTTCCTGCTTCGGATCGGATCGCCAAACTTCAAGAATTTTTGGCCATCGTGATTGCTCATCCTCCGTCGAGCGCAAAGGATTGGGGCGTCTTTCTTGGTCTTGCAAGCTTGGTAGACTTTGTTCCCAACTGTCGTCTTAACATGCGGCCTCTTTATATTCACCTTCTAGCTCACTGTCAGCCTTCCCTGGGTCCTCTCTCCCTTGTGCGAAAGTCACCGTCCGTCTCTCATTCATTGGAAGGTAGACTCCCCTTATTCCAGGGGAAACCCTTCACTTTCTAGCCTCCATTGTTTCCATTTAATACTGATGCTTTTATGACGGTTTGGGGTGCTCATTGCGAGGGCCAACTCCTGTCAGGCGGTTTTCCTTTGGAGATGCGATCTGGTCAGATCAACTTTCTTGAGCTGTGAGAACTTTTTCTAGCCCTCCAGGGCTTTGCTCAACCTTTAACGCTTGATATGTTATGATTTAACGTCTGTTATGATCAAATCGGACAATCAAACAGTTTCCTACTTCAGACTGGAGATTCACTCCCTTTCTCTTTGTCACATTATTTGTCAAATTTTGAATTAGTGCATTCTTTGCAACATCCATAATATTGGCGTCCCACATTCCAGGAGTCAGGAATGTCATTGCCGATCTTCTTTCTCGCAACTGATCCCTTCCTTCAAAGTGGTTTCTCCACCCTGGAATTATGAGGATGATCCTAAGATATCCCTATGTGGATCCTTTCGAATCCAACCTCAATCACCAGCTGCCGATCTACTACTCCAGAGAAATAGATCGAGCAGCAGGAAAAACTGGCGCATTTTTCCTCCTATTGATAGATTTTGTGTGATCAGCTTTTTCCGCACTCATCCTATCGCTAAGGTTCTAACAAAGGTTTTTCAAGACCAGGCAGAAATTCTTCAAATTGTTCTCTGGTGGACTTTCGCTCTGTGGTTCACAGAACCGGTGTCACTTCTAAGGGGACCTCCCAGGTCACTCCCCCTTTGACCCGACCTCCTATCCCGTTGTTAAGAGGTCGACGTCTCGCCTTCTTCCAGGTCAGTTGACACTGTAATGCATTATCAGGAGCTGCTGAGCTCACTGCTGAATGTCACAGACAATCTACTAGAGACACTTACAATTCCAGGTTCTCTGTCTCCTTCAAATGGTGTGACACTAACAAAATTTGTCATTGTCACGCCCCTGCAAAGAGGATTGTAGATTTCTTCATTGACCTGTTTGATAGAACGCTGGCCCTTGTTTATCTCTCGCCTTCCGTTTTGGGGATCTCTCGGTCGATTCTTCAAGCTCTTCTCGAGCCCTTGGCAACGACCTCTCTCCTGAATTTAACTCGTAGGTCAGTCTTTTTACTAGCAACTGTTTCTGGGCATCGTTGGAGCGCTATTAACGCTCTCCCTGCGACACCGGGACAATTTCGTTTGGAAAAAAGTTGGAGTTCTCTTGATTCCACACCTCATATTCCTTGCTAAAAATCAGAGAGAAAATTCTACTCCAGTGGAGATTTTTCTCCCAGAACTTAAATCCTTCTCATCAGTGGAAGAGGATAAACTCTGGTGCCCTGTCCGTGCCTTAAAGTAGTATTTGCATCAAGATTGGGAATATGATCAATGAAGGGCTGGTCATATTTGTCCGATAACGATAACAAGATTCTTCATGAAAGGTACACCCTAGAGCTGCCCAACTATTAACAAACACACATACTCACAGCATACTCACAGGTACTCACCATATATAAGGATGTAACTTTAATTGAAAATCTCGTTATCATTATCGTTATCCGACAAATGTGACCAGCCCTTTAGCATACCTACATTCTAGAACCCATTTTATAAATTTTATCATCATTTTTACCACTTGTATTGTCAATATTTGTTTTCAGTTGGGGCAGACTGTTTTTACATTAGTTCCGATGATCAGAGGGAAACGGTTTTTCGTTGTCTGTAAGTGATTAAATTCATACTTCCTCTCACTTTTAATCCATCTTCTCATTCTTTTTGTTTTTATTGCGTTATTGCATCGCTTTTGTTATGTCTTTTCATATTCCATTTTCTTCTTATTCTTCATCTTCTTCTTTGCGTCATCAAAACCAGTGGTAACTCATTGTGTTTGTTCAGCCTTTTCTTCTGCTGTGTTCTTCCCTGTCCTTTCTTCCTCCATGTTTAGTTCTTCCCCCACTTCTTATTTTTCTACCTGATTTTTGTGTATCACTTTTCAACCCTAGTTTGCAAGCACAGACCCTAATTTGACACTTTATTAGGAAATATTGTGACTTGAGAAATAGTCCAAAACTCTGGGCCTTTCTTTATTTTTTTGTCTGTCCATCTTTATAAGAAGAAAGGAGAAGGAAAGAGAAACATGAAATGATGTCAATATTTTTCAACATCACTCTACTGATCAGACCTGCACTCAAAGGAGACTTATTTCACTGTTTATATAAACAGTGGAATTTAGGGTTAAATATATGCAGAGTTGGCCGCAAAGAGAGCAGAATTGGACAGGATTATTTACATCCATACATAAATCCATGTATCTACCTATTATTGCTAGTCTTCCGACTGTGCAACCCTTGTAAAAAAGAACCATAGTACCCATGGTAATTTGACAGTAATTTGACCAAATATTCAAATCATGCAGAGTACTAGATCAAATTACCATGATGATTTGATGGTAATTTGGTCAAATTACCATGGATACTATGGTACTTTCTTACAACGGAAGCCATTGGAGTACCAAAAAGGTCACAAATAGTGCATATCCCCCCTCCTCAGGATGCCGCCTTCCTCCGTACACATTGCCAGAAGTGCAAGAACATTTGTTTTCTTTCATACTCGCAGCCTCTAGAGACTGGAGCTAAGTTACATGTACATTACGGCGCAAATTTTCTCTGTTTTGCACGTTTTGGATGCAATATCTGATCAAATTTTCCATTCAAAAGTGTTTTATTGTCATTTTGATTGGCTCCTATAAGTCACGTTTATTTAGAAGGAAAATTAGGTTATTTTCTTCTAACTTTTTTTCCTCTTTCGTACCCAGCCCCACACACTCGCTAAGGTGTATTGCTTGGGCTGCTCTGCCCCGTCTTGCTTCATTTGCATAACTTAGGGCTTGGTTGCTTGTGTCGAGTTGAGTGCATATCCCTCTGTTTGAGTGTGATTCCTTTTCGTCAGTGTTTCATACTTGATTTTTTTTGTGTGTGTATCTCTTTGCGTGAGAATTTATCACACTCAGCTACACTCAGCTACACTCAGTCTTCTATTGCTGTGCATGGAGTGAGTGTGATTAGGGTGCCATTGCATAAAGACTTACTGTTTATAGTAACTTTGCCATCAATGGTAACTACCATGGTAACGTTGCTCAAGAGCCAATCAAAATCCAGTATTCCATGAAAAGTTACTATAATAGCAAAGTTACTATAATAGCAAGTTTTATGCAACGGCACCTAGGTCTGCACCCCTCTCGCGTGGGGGTGTCCACCGGGCTTGCCTGATGCTCTGAATCAGCCCAAGCCCTCTTGTGCCAAGAAGCTTAGTTCAGATGCTGTGGTCATGATACCCAGCAAGAAACCCGAATGGAAGAGGAAGAAATCAAAGAGGTGTTGTGGTCTAGTGGATAAGTCACCGGACTGCAGATCATGAGGTACGGGGTTCGAATCCCCTCACGGCACTAACGTCCTTTGGCAAGACTCTAATCCACATTTTCCACTCTCCACCCAGGTGTAAATGGGTACCTGATATGATTGAGCGCTAGTTACTTTGGCGGCTCGGCTATAACCGGGGTAATAATGTCTAAGCGCCACGAGTGTCACTGCATGACGGATATGAGCGCTATATATATATATATAAGTGGCCATTAGTATTATTATTATTATACCCCCGCCAAACGAAGTTTGAAGGGGGTATATAGAAATCAGTCAACGGTTGGGCGGTCGGGCAGTCGGGCGGTCGGTCGGTCGGTCCGTTGCAAATCTTGCGGATCAAACTACTTTCTCAGTTTTCGACCAAAGCTCATGAAATTTGGTACACACATTGGTCTTGGTGGGAAGATGTGCAAGACATATTTTTCGGATGAGTTGGAATCTGCGTTGCCATGGTAACGGCATATTTATGGCAGAAAATCAAGGAAACACCTTGCGGATCGAACAACTTCCTCAGTTTTTGACCGAAAGTCATGAAATTAGGTACACACATTGGTCTTACTGGGAAGATGTGTACAACATATTTTCTGGATGTGTCGGAAGCTGCGTTGCCATGGAAACGGCATATCTACGGCAGTAAATCAGGGAAAAATCTTGCGGATCGAACTACTTCCTCAGTTTTCGACCAAAAGTCAAGAAATTTGGTACACACATTGGTCTTGGTGGGAAGATGTGTAAGACATATTTTTTGGATGTGTCGGAAGCTGCGTTGCCATGGAAACGGCATATCTATGGCAGTAAATCAGGGAAAAAAATCTTGCGGATCCAACTTCTTCCTCGGTTTTCGACCAAAAGTCAAGAAAGGCTGTTGTCACGGTGCAGGGGTAATAATCATCATCTTCAGTGATATTTCTAGTTATTATTATTATAAGCTTTCTATCAATCCCTCTTCACAGACTGAGCTTCTGAAGTTAATACAGGCTTTCGAGGAGCGGGTACCGATCGTAGTTCCCCCCTTCCAGCCAGCGGCACCTGGTGCTCCGCCAAGGGAAGAAACGTATATGGACGTATATGGCCCCAACGCCAGTAGCGCCGGGTACGTGACTGTTTTATTACCCCTCTTGCTGCTCCCACCAGTGTTCCCTCAAGGAGCAGCCAAGGTGGTTGAGGTTTCCACAAAGGCAGGTTGGCCGCAAAGTCATCGCTAAGGCTCCCGCTCAGGTGAAGTTTAGCTTTTGAATTCTTGCCCGGAGTGCTAGGTCCCGTAGCGGTGGTCGGCAGACGGATTCAGAGCTTCCTCACAGCATGGGAAGCTATTATTGAAGACGCCTTCGTAGTCTCTGTAGCGCGAGGAGGTTTCTGATCTGTTTGAGCTGATTCCAAACGGCGCCATCCACGTCCAAACGCCGCCTATGTCCGCCCCATTTCGTCAACATATCACTGCAGAGATTACCAACTTTGGGGCAATATCCCCAAGCACTCGGGGAAACTTGGCATGATTCTCAATATGAAGAGAATCAAGTTCATTCTGCCAGTTCCTTTCAGAATGGAGACTCTAGCACCGATTCTGCCTTTGATCAGACAAGACGACCTGGCAGTCTCATTGGACCTCAAGGACGCTTACTTCCACATTCCTATCCACCCTGCTTCGAGAGATTTGCTAGGATTTGCCTTTCAGGTTTCGTGCCCTGTCCTTCGGCCTGCATCCAGCCCCTCATGTATTCACACAAGTGGTGGCAGTTTTGGCTGCATTCCTGAGGGACTGCAGCCTCCGATTGTTTGTTTATCTAGACGACTGGCTTCTAATTACAAATTCGGAATCTCTCGTAGCCGATCAGATTCAACTCTTATATGCTTTTCACACTTACTTTTCTTAACCCCGGACTATGCTTAACCCCAGATTATCCTTAACCCCGGACTATTTGGAAGGTGAGACCCAGTTTTCCCCTGACATCTGTGACTTTATAGCTTGAATCACTAGTATGTTTGCAGATAGGCTTATACGGGGTCTGCTCGCTAGTCATAAGGACCGCTATTCATAAAAAAAAAATATTCATAAGGACCGCTATTCATAATAAGACATAAGGGTTGCTATTCATAAGGGTAATTATTCATAAGGACCGCCATTCATAATAAGACATAAGGATCGCTATTCATAATATGGAAAGAGGGTCGCTATTCATAATACCAAATCAGGGTCGTTAATCATAAGGGTCCCTATTCATAATACGAAAATAGGGTCGCTATTCATAAAGGTCGCTATTCATAAAGGTCGCTATTCATAAAGGTCAATATTCATAAGGGTCGCTATTCATAATCGAAGAAGAGGGTCGCTATTCATAATCACAAAAGAGGGTCGCTATTCATAATCACATAAGAGGGTCGCCATTCATAATCGGAGAAGAGGGTCGCTATTCATAATCACAAAAGAGGGTCGCTATTCATAATCACAGAAGAGGGTCGCTATTCATAATCGGAGAAGAGGGTCGCTATTCATAATCACAAAAGAGGGTCGCTATTCATAATCACAGAAGAGGGTCGCTATTCATAATCGGAGAAGAGGGTCGCTATTCATAATCACAAAAGAGGGTCGCTGTTCATAATCACAGAAGAGGGTCGCTATTCATAATCAAAGAAGAGGGTTGTCATTTAAATCAAATAAGAAAGGGATATGGAGGAAGGACAACCCAAGGCCCAACGGTATTGTATTTAAGAAAGCTCTATACAATGCATTTCCGGTTTTTGTCAAATATATCCCTATTTTCTAAAAAAAGTGAACTATATTTATCAATACTCCCCACACTTTGAAAGGCGCTTTGCCAGTGCCTTAAGAATTAAAAAAACGACGTCTAATCCATACATCTACGTGGGAGGAGAGGACCCCCCCCCCCCCCCATCCACACACCCACATACACGCAGACATGTGCTTTGTTTTTAATATTGGAGTGTCATTGCCACACCTATTTTAGAGTTAGGGGAAGTACTGGTTGTCTATTTATGTACCCTTTTCGTTCTTTCTTTTTTCTTTTTCCTCCTCTCTCTCTCTCTTCCTCTTTCCTTCCTTTTCCAGCTTCTTGTTTCTTTGTTTCTGCATGGTTTTCTGCAAGACATGGACCTCTTGCTTGTACTCTTATTTCCTTATGTATACTGTTTACGTAGATTTATCATGGAATAATTATTTTCATGCCTCTTTATTCTCAATGTGTTAATATATTTTTGATACATGTATGTGCATTAATATATTTTTCTGTATTCATTCTTATCCATCACGTGCAATTTTTTATGCTTGAAATTGGGAAATCAGATTGTAACACAATTTGTATCCTTGTTGCATGACAATAAATGAATCATTGAATCATCCAGATCCTCCCGTTTCTCAACTCCTGTGAAGACCTAATCCTTAGCCTTTATCTCAAGTTCCAGCAATCGTCCATTTGGGGGGAGATGAGGGGAAAGTTGGGCGGGGAGGGGGGGGGGTGGAATTCTCGTAGGGGGTAGTTGTCCTGGAGATTAGTTGTAGAGGTAGTTGTCCGGATACGGGCTTTGAAATTGCCGCGAAAAATTTGTTTTCGCTTTTATTTTGGGGTGGGATAGTAATATTTTCATAATACGTGATTTTAGTAACGTACAATTCATTGGCATCTACCGTTTTTACAGTGTGCCCCTGTTTATGGGCATGGATGGGAATGAAGTATGCCCTCCCACGGTTGGGACTTTCAAATTTCCCCGAGTTAAAAATCACCTCTCAGAGCATTTGAGTGCATGTGCTTTCATGGTAATTACTAACTTATTAATTTCATTATATTCTTTGAAATCTTTATTTCGGTCTTCCTTATCATGACAAAAATTATCACCATGTTGATCGATCGTGATCCTATGAATAATAATCATCATGGTCATCCTCCTCCTCCTCCTGATCATATTATTTGATCATGTCATTTATTGAAGGTGAATTATTGCGGGGGGATGATACAAGCCAATCCTACAGGCCACCCCATTACAAGGGCATGCGCATCATGTATTTTCTATGTTTGTTTGATCTTAATTCAATTCTATCAAATTTATTCCCATTTCTTTATACTGTAAAGCATATTGGTTGTATGTAAACAACCACAGGACCACCGGCTTTAACCCTAATAGAGCCGGGTTATTTAGACCCATCTCACAGCCGGGGGTGGGGGGCTGATTCCGCCCCCTAAGATCTCGGCCGTCCACGGCGCATTCGCAACGAAAATCGGCACACACGTCGCCAACCACGTAATCTACAAAACTGTATAGTCAATTTCTCCGAAAAATGTAATAACTAATTAATTATGCTTATTTATGCATAAAATTAATTTGCTCTAATTAATTAAATAAAGCCCCAAAACTGCTAATTTTTGGTATAGAGACTCTTTGTCAGATTCTGATCAAATAAACCGGTAAAAATCCTTTTATTCTTATGTTTTTTATTGTTTTTTCGATGGAATTTGTCGGCGACACTATTTTAATCCTAAACAACATAAAATTAATTGTTTTTAAACAGTAAAGGTAAAAATAATGAAACATTTATGAATTTTAGCTGGAAACACAATTTGGATTGGATTTGTACACGAAATCACGTTTTTGAACAATTTTGGGTTTGACATGCACTTACGAAATGTTGGGTAACTCCGGAACCGCACGCGCGGACATCACAAATTTGGTCTCAAAAGTTGCGCAAGACTTGAAAGAAAAAAGTAGTGAAGCGGCGTGGTGACTGCTTTTCGCGATGCGAACATATTACGCGAAACGTCGAGGGGGGGGGGAATCCGCCCCCCGGGCCTATTAGGGTTAAGTCCTCTCCGAGGGACTTGAGGTTAATGCCTTACCAAAGGACATGATCAAAGGACATGATGAGTGCATCCTGGTTTCAAACACGCATCCTTCAGTTACAAAGCCACTGTTCGACCTCTGAGCTATCTCGCCTATCTCTGAGGATTATGGACATGATAGAACAACACCTACTACAGCAACCCCCCCCCCCCCCCCCCCGCCACCCGCACACAGACTATGCCACATTATGAATTGCTTTGACGAAAATTGTCAGTACTATGTGTTTGTACCGAAACAAGATGGGTAGAATAGCGCAACGTGATCGGACTGATGGGGGGGGGGGGGGGGTGACACAGTTTTTTCAATATGGGGCGTTTGTGAGCCCGCGAAGCGTGCCAATTTGGTGATGAGCACTCTTTGCGTGCTCCCCAGGGGGATGGATGCAGGGAGGGGGAGATTCCCCTATAGAGTTGTTAGGGGTATGTAACTATATGGTTCTCCCCCTCCCGCGCGAAGTGCGAAAGCTCTGACGTTTTATAGCAAATCTGAGATAAAGATAATGGCTCGTCGCAATACTGCACTGTATGTAAAAGTGGTGGGTGCATGAAGAGGGGGGGGGGTCCCCTATAGAGTTGTTAGGGGTATGTAACTATATGGTTTTCCCCCTCCCGCGCGAAGTGCGAAAGCTCTGAAGTTTTGTAGCAAATTTGAGAGAAAGATAAAGGCTCGTACATGTAGCACCTCCTTTTAGGCGGAAAGTTAGTTCGACACCCACGCAATGCTGCACTGCATGTATCAGGGGTGAATGCATGGATGGGGAGTTACTTCCCCCTCCCCGCGGGAAGCGCGAAAACTGACGCAAATTTCGTAGCTTTTATCGTTCTCTTCCTCCGCTTCCTCACGCTTTTTCGCTCTCGCCTGTTTTTAAGGGGTGTATTTGTTTCATCGCCCGTCCCCATATTGGCTCGACACACCCGTGGGGTGTCTAGATCCCATCCAATATTATTATTTTTGTTCTTTCATATCTGAGTGTTCATTGAGCAATGAAAATCATATTACAATATTTGACAAATAATCCTAACCCTAACCTATTCTTCGATTATGAATAGCACCCCTCTTTCGTGATTATGAATAGCTACCCTCTTCTTTGATTATGATTAGCGACCCTCATCTTCGATTATGAATAGCGACCCTCTTCTGTGATTATGAATAGCGACCCTCTACTTCGATTATGAATAGCGACCCTCTTCTCTGATTATGAATAGCGACCCTCTTCTCCGATTATGAATAGCGACCCTATTCTGTGATTATGAATAGCGACCCTCTTCTCCGATTATGAATAGCGACCCTCTTCTCCGATTATGAATAGCGACCCTCTTCTCCGATTATGAATAGCGACCCTATTCTGTGATTATGAATAGCGACCCTCTTCTCCGATTATGAATAGCGACCCTTATGAATATTGACATTTATGAATAGCGACCCTTATGATTAACGACCCCGATTTGGTATTATGAATAGCGACCCTGTATCTGTATTATGTATAGCGACCCTTATGACTTATTATGAATAGCGGCCCTTATGAGTAATGACCCTTTTCTTCAATTATGAATAGCGACCCTCTTCTCATATTATGAATAGCAATCCTTATGAATAATGCTCCTTATGAGTTTATGAATAGTGACCCCCTTTTCGCTTTATGAATAGCGACCCTACAGGTATAGGAAATTACACGTTATGACTAGCGGTCCTTATGAGCCACTGATCCTTATGACTAGCGGTCCTTATGACTAGCGAGGTTACCCCGCTTATACCATTTCCCCTATCAGTGCCTGTCTAGGAAGTTCTTTTTGGTTCATTTTTGGTATTTTTTTCTGAATTATATGGTTTTGTAATCACTCTTTAACGTTTCTTAACTTGAAGTGGTTTAGAATAAATGAACCAAGATAACAGTGTCTCTACTTTTCATTTTGCTTTGTGTCCAGCAGACAACGTGTAAAGAGAATTTGCCTACAGTTACCCATTTGTAAGGGAGGTTTTCCTCCTGTTACCCATGCAAAATGAATATACAAATAATTTCTTGGTACTACAAAATTTCAATATGGCATGAAAGAGAGACATGATAACGAAGCTTTTTGACCTGCACTCATCAGGTTATCACGCAGGTATGTAACAAATGACTCAAAATCAACTATATTATACTTGATGAACCCGGATGCAACCCAGACGCCATCATTTCAGAACAATCGCAAAGCTTGGACAAACTCCTTTTGTCTGCACAGAAGGGGTTTGTGTGATTGAATGAAGGCGGCTTCCAGAAAGCGTAAGTGCGCTGAGCTCCTGGCCCGGGACATAATTGAGAATTGATCGTCGGCATAGCTTTGTGCGCAAGCTGGATTGTTCAGCAAATGGAGACCAATCGCTGAATCGCATGGAGACCAATCGCTGAATCGCATTTGGCTGTTTTTGGTCTGTTAGCGTGCGTTTCAGATTTGCAGGCACGGATGGGCTGTGTGCGCTGATTGGTTGTACGGTTCCGAATATTCGAGGGGATGTGTTGTTTAATGCGATCAGCCAACCGCTGAGAAGTATGGCCCACGTACCTGGCATCGCACCGGCACTGAAATTGGTAAATAACATTACTCAAGTGGGAGGTGGGTAGTACATCCTTGCTAGTTGACATAGCATCCTGTTTGTAGAAAACACAATGTCTGTTGAAACCGCGTAATAGCAACGTGAAACTGCGTGTTTGATCTGACTGGCGTATTTGTCAGATACCTAACCCCTCCATGGTAGTTTGAGATACACGGGGCATTTGGCAGGTCCAAATCTAGTGTCAGATTTAGATCGTGCCTCCAGCGTCCATGTTATGGTGCGAGATACAACATGTTCAGGGTAACCATTGTCAAGGAGAATTGCGATTTCGGGAGCTAATTTGCACTCGGAACAAATCCTAAGGGCACGGCACACTAAGTTTCTAATGAGCCCAATCTTGTATGAAGTTGCACTGTACGAGTCCCATCTCTTGTATTGCCCAGTGAATGTGGGCTTGTGGTAGACGGAAGTGATAAATGTCCCATCACTTCTCTCCACGAGAACATCAAGAAATGGGAGCGCATTAGACAGTTCAATTTCACATGTGAATTTTAGCAGGAGATGGAGCTGGTTCAGTTGTGTAAGGAAAACCTCACACGTTGCGTGGTTGTCAAAAATTGCAAACGTATCATCAACATACTGACAATACACATGCAGGACTATATTAAGATTGGTGGCGTTCTGTAGCAGGCACGTTTCATGAAAGCCAACAAAAATGTTAGCGAGCGCGGGGCCTAATGGGGATCCCATAGCCACACCATCTAATATCTGTGAATACATTGTATCATTGAAACTAAAATCAACCGCGCGAGTGGCCAAGTTCATGAGATCAATGAATACGGGCTCAGGAACAGGTATCGAGTGTAAGTCGCGATGATAGGGATAAGAAGCACAGATGTCAATAGCTTCTTTCAGTGGCATGTTGGTAAATAGGCTAGAAATATTGAATGAACACATAACACGATTCCTATTATCAAGGGGCAGATCATGGATGAGTTTAGCAAACGTAAAAGAATCTCTAACAGTATAAACAGACAAACAATCTAAGACTGGCTGAAGTTGCTCGCTTAGCCATTTTGCCAGTTCATACTGCTGACCCAACCATCGATAGAATAGGACGAAGCGGAACGTTGGTTTTGTGGGTTTTGGGGAGGCCGTACATGCGGGGTATTAGCGAGCCATGTGGTCGAATTCTATCATAAACTGGCTTAGACAAATCGCCGCGTTTACATAAATCTAATAAATGTCGTTGGAGCTTGGTTTCCAAAGTGGCTTTGCGATCATGTTCTGGGACAGCACCTATGCGACAAAACTTTGATTCATCATGAAGAATGTCAGACATTTTGTCAACAGAGTCGCATTAATTCAGAATGACGACACCGGTGCCCTTATCGGGTTTGCATATATGAATATCAGGATTGGCTTTAAGTCCGCGTAGTGCTACCAAGCATTCGCGAGTCATGTGAAAATCAGACATATCATTGGGAATGCCACAATACGCATGCGCAAGATCTGATAAACGCGCTTTGAGTGACTCTAACTCCGTCTTCCTTGGAAGTAGGAGTGTGTCTGCACACTTGAGAGTACAACAACTCAAATTCTGGGAATACCTCCTCTCGATTGATTTTCGACTTGGGCATGCCAAGATTAAAATCGATGCCAGGTACTTGGGCCGTACTTCTCAGCAGTTGGCTAATCGCATTAAACAACACATCCCTTGAATATTCGGAACTGTACAACCAATCAGCGTACACGTACAGCCCATCCGTGCCTGCAAATCTGAAACGCACGCTAACAGACCAAAGACAGCCAAATGCTATTCAGCGATTGCTCTCCATTTGCTGAACTATCCAGCTTGCGCACACAGCTATGCCGACGATCAATTCTCAATTATGTCTCGGGCCAGGAGCTCAGCGCACTTACGCTTTCTGGAAGCCGCCTATACATTCAATCGCACGAACCCCTTCTGTGCAGACAAAAGGAGTTCGTCCAAGCTTTGCGATTGTTCTGAAATTATGGTGTCTGGGTTGCGTCCGGGTTCATCGAGTATAGTATAGTGGATTTCGAGTAATTTGTTACATACCTGCGTGATAACCTGATGAGTGCAGGTCGAAAAGCTTCGTTATCATGTCTCTTTTTCATGCCGTATCAAAATGAATATATTAGTAAACTGGCTTGTTAGGACAATGTGGGAACATATATATTCAACCTGTCTTATTCCAATTTGCTTTTCATGACCATTAATCCTCAATATCTTTAACAAATTCCAGCATTTCATTTTCCTCTTCTTAATGCGTCAATTAATTTCTTGCTGATAATATATCATCTTTCCTTTTTTTGTCTAGAAAAAAACAGGAGTTCCAAAGCTTCTCAATTGACCCACAAAGCATTCAGCGTTTTGATCTCCAATGGCTGTAAGTAATACATGTATGATGTTGCAAATAGTGCTGGGAGTTAGAGAGGAAAGCCTGGGCCTGAAAATTCGCAATATTTTTTCCAGTACAGTACCCGGACCATACCGGAAACCGAAAAAGGGAAATATTTAGTGATATTTAACCTACAAGTGGCAATTTCTAAATATTTTGTGTCCCTTTCGGACCTATCATATTCAAGCGTCAACATTCTACAACAATTTGCGAAGACAGGAAAATACTTATGTTACAATTTCTAAATAATTTGCATCCATTAAAGGACCTTTTTTTTCAGACCATGCTATTTTTTTATGACTGATACAGATATCCTTAAGCTAAAGTAATTATTCTGATGAAATAAATGTCGGTAGTAAAAGACCTGCGTTTTTTAGCACAATTTACTACTCATTATGACAGCGCCTCTACAAAATTTAATCTGGGTATTTTTTTCCGGTCTTCAAAATTAAATTCTACTTCCAACCTTAACCGGCCCGTAACTGGATTAGAAGCCCAATCCCGAAGTTTTCGGGACCCGGACTGGATTGATTCCCTGCACTAGTTGGAAAGAGATTTTGAACATTTTCCATTTGATATAGCATAATGGCAATGCTATGGCCAATACTCAATGTATGGTTTATTGCGTTATAATGATATTCTACATTGGAAGCAATTCATGTCGTGAAGTTGCCTAATGCCTGTAGCAGTTTAGTTTCTCCTTTTAGTAACGTTTTATTTTTTATCCCCTCGCCGATGAAGTCAGCAACGCTGCCGTCCGTCCTTCCGTAACAAATCAGTTTCCGTTCGATAACTTCAGTAATGTTTGATAGATTTTAATGAAATTTGAGAAGGTGTATGGTATCAAATGACAGCCTAAGTTCGATTTTGGAGTATGTATGTCAAAGGTCAAAGGTCATAGCTCATTAAATATGCGAAAATAGCTAATTACTGTATACATGTATATCCACAAATGGGGTTTCTGTTTAACTTCAGTAATTAATATGACACTGATTTTAATGAAATTTGGTATAAGAAGGTACATGGTATGAAGATATAGCCTACATGTAAGTTCCATCTTCGAGCATGTGGGTCAAAGGTCAAAGTTCACAGTTCATTAAATATGCGAAAATAGCTAATTATATATGCAAAAATGTGGTATATGTAAGTAATGTTGTTAAGTATGTAAGTCAAAGGGCACAACTCATTAAATTTGTAAAAGTTTCTAATTATGTACAGTATGCAACGTTTATTTTCAGATCTTCTCATGGGTCATTCCATTTTTTTTTTAAATTGGGGATTAGCATAATAATGATCCTCATGTCATTACATTTATATTGATATCATATACCTACTTTTAATAAAAGAAACAAAAACATTTCATACTTCTTATTAGTATATAACCAACTAGAAATTGCACTGAAGAGTGTAGGTTTTTATTTTGATTTCATGTCATTTTTTAAAAATCATATTCAGGTGTGAAGGTAAAAATGCTTTCTGGAAAAATGAATGTACAGTATCTGTATCATTACTAAATTTAGAACACATCAATGGCATTGTGCATTACAGCTTCCATTCACAATAGTCTATTCAGCCAACAGCATCGTTACTTATATAATGCCACTCGGAAGCAATATTGTAATGTTCTAAAAATTAGATCTCTCTAACTTTACAATGTCGAAACTGTTATTATCCTATCTTTAATACTTAAATACAAATAAGTTACAACTTTGGATAGACAACAGACAACATTTTAGACTGAGGATCTGTGCTTCAAGAGAGATCGATCAAGACTCTTCATTTACTGCTTGTCAATCAATGTTACATAATTGCCACAAGGTGGCGCTGTTTCACTATCAACTTTGGGATATATTGGTCAATCTCATTACACCTTTCCTTCTTTAAAGAAGCATGTCATTATATACTATAGAAATGCAAACAATGCTGTTCATAATTAAACACTCATAATTAAACAGTGCTTAAACATTTGAGAATTTATATAACTTTCAAAACCTGTTCTTTGTATTATTGTAAGTGTATGTGTGTATTTCTACAAACGAAATCATACGATTTGGATATGAGTGACTCAACTGTCACTAAGATGTAAACAACTGAAACAACTTCTACTTCTACAAACACATACATGTATTTGCATCCTATATACACACCAACTTCTTAGGAAAAACTTACTTCCAAGATTCTTACATGAAAAATGGCATATTTATGAACTGTACCATGAATTGGTCTGGGTTGATGAACATCTATGAATCTTTATTCTTCATTAACTACTAACCGGTCTATTGTTTTTAATGTTCATGAGTTTAATTGAGTTAGTAGTCTTTTAGATACACTGGTTGTTATACCCCCGCCAAACGAAGTTTGAAGGGGGTATACTGGAATCAGTAGATGGTTGGGCGGTCGGTCGGGCGGTCGGTCCTTTGCAAATCTTGCGGATCGAACTACTTCCTCAGTTTTTGACCGAAAGTCATGAAATTTGGTACACACATTGGTCTTGGTGGGAAGATGTGCAAGACATATTTTTCGGATGAGTCGGAATCTGCGTTGCCATGGTAACGGCATATTTATGGCAGAAAATCAAGGAAAACAGCTTGCGGATCGAACTACTTCCTCAGTTTTTGACCGAAAGTCATGAAATTTGGTACACACATATTTTTCAGATGAGTCGGAATATGCGTTGCCATGGTAACGGCATATTTATGGCAGAAAATCAAGGAAACACATTGCGGATCGAACTACTTCCTCAGTTTTTGACCGAAAGTCATGAAATTTGGTACACACATTGGTCTTGGTGGGAAGATGTGCAAGACATATTTTTCGGATGAGTCGGAATCTGAGTTGCCATGGTAACGGCATATTTATGGCAGAAAATCAAGGAAACAGCTTGCGGATCGAACTACTTCCTCAGTTTTTGACCGAAAGTCATGAAATTTGGTACACACATTGGTCTTGATGGGAAGATGTGTACAACATATTTTGCGGATGAGTCGGAATATGCGTTGCCATGGTAACAGCATATTTATGGCAGAAAATCAAGGAAACACATTGCGGATCGAACTACTTCCTCAGTTTTTGACCGAAAGTCATGAAATTTGGTACACACATTGGTCTTGGTGGGAAGATGTGCAAGACATATTTTTCGGATGAGTCGGAATCTGCGTTGCCATGGTAACGGCATATTTATGGCAGAAAATCAAGGAAACACCTTGCGGATCGAACTACTTCCTCAGTTTTTGACCGAAAGTCATGAAATTTGGTACACACATTGGTCTTGGTGGGAAGATGTGCAAGACATATTTTTCGGATGAGTCGGAATCTGAGTTGCCATGGTAACGGCATATTTATGGCAGAAAATCAAGGAAACAGCTTGCGGATTGAACTACTTCCTCAGTTTTTGACCGAAAGTCATGAAATTTGGTACACACATTGGTCTTGATGGGAAGATGTGCAAGACATATTTTTCGGATGAGTCGGAATCTGCGTTGCCATGGTAACAGCATATATATGGCAGAAAATCAAGGAAACACATTGCGGATCGAACTACTTCCTCAGTTTTTGACCGAAAGTCATGAAATTTGGTACACACATTGGTCTTACTGGGAAGATGTGTAGAGCATATTTTTTTGATGTGTCGGAAGCTGCGTTGCCATGGAAACGGCATATCTATGGCAGTAAATCAGGGAAAAATCTTGCGGATCGAACTACTTCCTCAGTTTTCGACCAAAAGTCAAGAAAGGCTGTTCTCACGGGGCGGGGGTATTAATCATCATCTTCAGTGATATTTCTAGTTTTGTTTGCCGCTGACTTCTGCGGAGTGATTGTGGTGACCCGGTAGGGGTTGGAGATGTGTTTTGGGGATCGCCGGTTGCGGAGGATTGGTGATCCACGGCTTGGTCGCTATCGCTAGTGTCAAACTGTTCCTGAGATTTTCGAAGATGTCTGCGGTTTCTTCGAATCTCAGCTCCACGTTCGGTTCTTACTCTGTACGATCGAATACCGACTTTTTTCGAGAACGACGGCACTTTCCCATGCGCTAGCGTGCTTTCTGGGCATGACTCTTACGGTATCTCCAACTTTGAGTTCTGGCAGATCTTTGGCACTATGATTGTAATAATGTGCCTGCTTTTCGCGATTCTTTTCTTTGCGTTTGCGGATGTCTGTTTGCAGCTTCGGTTTGAGTAGACTGCTAGCAATCGGCAGATTGTTTCGAAGTCTGCGGCCAAAGAGACGTTGAGCAGGTGAACTATTCAAACCCGCAGTTGGTGTGTTCCTCCACACCAGTAGGCTCATGTAGAAGTCCTCCTGTCCTTTGTTTGTCTTCTTTAGGAGCTGCTTTGCGATTTTTACCACGTTTTCCACCTTTCCATTGCTTTGAGGATATTCTGGCGAACTGGTGGTGTGCACAAAACCGTATGCACTCGCGATTTGTTCGAATTCGTGCGAGTTGAACAGGGGTCCATTGTCGGATTGGAACAAATCCGGGATGCCGTGAATTTTCTTCAGTCTGGTTATCACCGCTGGCGAATCCTTCTTCCCCGTCAAGTTGTCTATCTCCCAGTAGTCTGAAAAATCGCGGCCATCTAGCGAGAAGAGATCACATCCGATTTTCTGCCACGGACGCGTTGGCAGATCGTGATGAATGAGGGTTTCCTTCCTCTGTGATGAAGCATATGTGTTGCATGCCTCACATCGCGATAGATAGTCCTTCATGTCAGATGTCATATTCGGCCAATAGACACACTCCCTCGCTCTTTGTAGTGTGCTCTCAAGGCCCGTGTGACTAGCATGTAGTTTCTTGTGAATCTCGCGGGGATGACACATCTCAGTCCTTTGAACACGATACCGTTATCGCTTGTCAGCTCATGACGAATGCTGAAGAACGGTCTTGCCTCTGGCACACAAGCCTGGCTAGTGCTCGGCCATCCTGACGCAATATAGTCCATCACTGCTTTGAGGGCTGTATCGCGCGCGGTAGATTCGCGGATCTGTTGTTGCTATTTCTGTAATACGGGAATCGCATCAATGAGGTGTATATGCTCAACCTCTTCTTCAATGCTTGTCACTGTTCTTCTGGAATGCTCTCGAGAGCGTATCCGCAATGTACATCTCGGTACCTGGTATGTACTTGATTTCAATATCATATTGGTTCAGTCTAATCATCAGCCTCTGAAGGCGTTTAGGAGCTGACGCAAGAGGTTTGTTCAAGATGTCGACTAGAGGCTTGTGATCTGTCAGCAAAGTCACCTTCCGACCGAACACGTAGTCATGATGGCGTTCTAATCCGAAAACTTGCGCCAACAACTCTTTTTCGATTTGCGAGTAGCGGGTTTCCGCTGGTGTGAGGGCACGACTCGCGTAGGACACCGGCTGTCCATCCTGGAGCAATGCGAACCCGAGTCCGTTTTGGGATGCATCTCCTTGCCCCTCGGTGGGACACTAGTCATCGAAATATCGCAAAACCGGAGCGCGGCTGACCAGGTCCTTGATTTCTTGGAATGTTTCTTCTTGTTCCTGTCCCCACAGGAAATCGGCACCTTTGTGCGTGAGACGTCTGAGCGGTTCGCTAATGTCCGATAGTTTTGGGAGGAACTTTCCCAAGTACTTTACCATACCGACAAATCGCTGAATCGCTTCAACCGAGTCTGGACGTGCCATGTTCTTTATGGCTTCCACTTTCTTTGGATCGATTTTCAGCCCTTCCTTACTCACGACATGTCCCATGAACTTGATCTGTTCCGATTTATATTCAAACTTCTCCTCATTAAGGCGAATTCCTCGCTCGGAACATCTGTCGAGGAACGCTTTCAAGTTCTTGTCATGGTTGGCGTTCGCTTCAGCCATGTCGGCTCCATGTCCCGTTATAATGATGTCATCCGCGATCTTGAACACACCTTCCAACCCCTCCAAGTTACAGTCCAGTTGTTGTTGGAATATTTCCGGTGCTGGGGAAATTCCGAAGGGCATTCTGTTCCACTGGTATCTTCCCCATGGGGTTTGGAATGTTGTCAATCGGGCTGAGTCATCATCTAGTTCTATTTGCAAAAAGCCCTCTTTGCAGTCCGCTTTGGTGAAGACTTTAGCTTGGGACATGTGCGGAAGTACATCTTCAATTACAGGGAGAGGGTAATGTCCCCTCTTCAAAGCCTTATTCAAGTGCAGAGGGTCTATACAGACTCGGATATTGCCGTTCGGTTTTTGCACTGTTACTAAACCAGATACCCATTCTGTTGGTTCTACGACTTTCTCAATATAACCTAAACCCTCTAGTCTAGCCAACTCTGCTTTTAACTTCTCTTTTACTGCCAATGGTACACGCCTTACAACCGGTTCGACAGACGGATCCACTTGTAGATGCACTTTTCCCGGCATCTTTCCCCGACCCTTGAAGACTTTAGGGCATGCATTTATGATGTCCTCTTTGCTTGGTGCATTACCAACTACTGTGCACACATCTGAAACGGTCCCTACCATGAAGTTTTGGTGTTGCACTTTGAGTATTTTCATAATCTGTGACATCCTAGCACCAATCAAGGGTGTACAATCCTCTTCAACTACCACAAATTTTACATCATACTTCCTATGGTTCTTCGGATTCTTTACATTAATGGAACATACCCCTATTCCTTCTACTGTTGCCTTGTTACCGTACAATGATAGTCGTTTTGTACAGGACTTTATCTGAACATTATCAGGTACATGCCTCCTTGGGATCACGTTACATGTAGCTCCGCTGTCTACCTGCATTGAGATTTTCTTTCCTCTTATGAATGTGGCCATGATTTTGTCATTGAAGGCCTCATCCCCAATTGTGTTTAGGACTAACACCTCTTCATCATCATCATTATCTTGTTTTTGTGCTTTGTCCCCTCACTCTTACAGACCTTGGCAAAGTGATTTAGATTGCCACACTTCTTGCATTTTTTGCCATAGGCTGGGCATTGCCTTACCGGGTGACTTCCACCACAATACTTGCATCGGTCTATGTATGCAGCTGTCTATGTATGCAGCTTTACTGTCAGTACCCTTTGCTCTGGTTTTCTGATTACCACTTGATTTTGGTTTTTGACCTTTAACATACGACACTCTTTCTTCTGTTGAGGCTGTAATGTCAGGATATATATACATGTATATAAAATAGAAGAAGCAAAATAATTCACCTTGTCTATGATCTGCTGCCTGGTTCTAGCTAGATACTGACACTGCACAAATTATACTTACACAACCAAGTACGGGTGGGACTGATCCCGTGTGACGAACAGGCACACCAAACAAAGTACTGCACAAAATACCGTAATTCACACTTTTTACTTCAGAACAAGGTATAGAATATTTGCTTAACTGACTACTTAAACTATATATTTCTAAAATCTTGTTACTTATTTTAATAATTTTGTATATTTATACTATTTTGTACACTTACCTCCGCCAGCACTGAAGACTGCAGACAATAAACTTCGCTCTGCAACCTTTTACCGGGAAATGTTTTCAGTCTTTGGCTGCCAGCGCAAAGGGCGTGAGCTACTACGCGACATTTTGCTGGGAGTAAACTTGAGCGTTCGCGTACCCACGACTTTTTGTTATTGACCTATAACGTCATAATGACGTCATTTTCGAAGTCGCGAGTGGTACCAAATTAAAGAGCACAAAAATTTCTATCAAAAGACAACAAAAATTGAAAAGGGAAAATTTCATCAGAAAATGACCTACACGACCTTTTACCGGGCAACCGACGATACTATTAGTAGTCTGTGAGCGAATACTGGGACCTCGTCCCAGTCTGCCCTCGCACTGGGCGCCTCAAGCTCCCGGCCCATGGCTGTAGCATCTTCTTGCTCAGCCAGTATGGGTTTGTGCGCGACTTTGGGTACATACCCTCAGCGCACTTCTCCCGTGGAGGGAGGCGGGCATCCCTCTGTTGAGGGTTTGGTTCGTGTTTCCGAAGTTGTTACCTTGACGACTAGCTTTTTCTAGCGGAGTCGCACGAACGTTGGTTGGACGAGACTCGTTTGCTCGTCAATCTTACTCAAGACTTGGGTTTCCTAATAAATTGGGAAGAGTCAGAGTTAGTTCCTACTCGCAGCCCACTTTTTCTGGGGGCTGTGTTAGACATTCGGAATCAGTTGGCTCGGCCCAGTCGAGACAGGATTCTCATTATTATCTCGGCGGCTCGCAAGATCATTCTGGCCAGAAAGGTCAAGGCCAGACAGTGGCTTCAGTTTTTGGGATATCTAGCCAGTCTAGTCGATGTTCTAGAGGATTGCCGGCTCCTTATGAGACCGTTTCAGAGGCATCTCCTCAGGTTTTACAAACCAGGCAAGGATTCTCTGTTGGTCTGGATTCCAGTACCAATAGGAATCAAGTCTCTTCTCTCCCGTTGGACGAACGAGGAGTTTCTCGCGCGAGGCAAGTCCTTCCGTACCCCCCTTCCGTCGATCTCGGTTTCGACGGACGCCTCTCGGTTGGGGTGGGGAGGACATTGCAATGGCAGCACGGTCGCGGGGGATTGGTCTCATCTTGGGACTCTTCCCCATATCAATGTCCTGGAGTTTATGGCAGTTCTTTTAACCCTGCTCCACTTCAGAAGTCGACTTCTCAGTCGTTCAGTTCTGATCCTCACGGACAATGTCACTGTGGCGGCTTATATCAATCGGCAGGGAGGCACTCGTTCTGCTACCCTGAATGCCCTAGCAGCACAGCTGTGGAGGTGGTGTCGTCGCATGGCGATCACACCCGTTGCCTCTTTCATCCCCGGTCAGGAAAACCTCATTGCGGATTTTCTGTCCCGGGGCAGGTGTCTTCCATCAGAATGGATGCTCCATCCAGAGGTCTTTTGCCGCATTCGCAGTTGCCTGGGCCCACTGGAAGTGGATCTTTTTGCGTCGGTCCTGAACCACCAACTTCCGAAATATTGCTCCCGTGTTCGCGATCAGGGAGCTTGGGCTCTAGATGCTTTCTCTCTCAGTTGGGAGAATCTTCGAGGGTTCGTCTTCCCTCCCTTCAAGCTGATTCCGCGAGTCTTGCGGAAGATCAGGGAAGATCGGGCTCGGGTGCTTGTGATAGCTCCTTTTTGGCCCAGGAGGAGTTGGTTTTCGGAGCTAATGAGCCTTGTGGTGGCTCAACCGTTCCCTCTTCTGTTAAGAGCGGATCTAGTGTCGCAACCCCTCTCGGGGATTCTTCACCGCAGTCCGGAGTCCCTTCATTTGACTGCTTGCCCCCTGTCGGGGAATCTGCAAGACAGTCGGGTTTCTCTGATAGAGCCGTGGACTTTTTAATGTTTTAATAGTTTCTACTAGGGAAATTTATATAATTCCCGTCTTTCGGTCTTTTTTCTTTGGTGTGAAGAGCGAAATCAAACCCCGTCTAAGGCTCCTATTGGTTCAATTGCTAATTTTCTAATCTCGCTATTTGACAAAGGGAGATCCATCTCTACTATCCGAGGCTACCGATCTGCGATCGGGCCATTCATTCGGGGTTCTCAGATGGTTCGGTGATTTTTATTTTCACGCTGTTGAGTGGTTTGATTCGGTCGTTCTTTCTGAAACGTCCTCCTCGTTCTAAGTTAGTCCCGTCTTGGAGTTTGCCTAAGGTCTTAGAAGCCCTGGCAAAGCCTCCTTTTGAGCCGTTAGGTGAAGCTTCGCTTCACCATCTTACGGTTAAGATGCTCTTCTTGGTAGCCATTGCCTCTGGGCAGAGGCGCAGTACCCTTCATGCCCTCTGTCTTACTCCTGGTCATGTTCGCTGGGAGAGAAAAGGTGTTAGATTGATTCCTAAGGCTTCTTTCATTGCCAAGAATCAAACGGCTTCCTCTGGCCCTGTTGAGATTTTTCTTTGTCCGCTTTCTGAATTTTCGTCAGTGCGCGAGGACAAGGTTTGGTGTCCTGTTAGAGCTCTCAAATGGTATATTGATAAGACTAAGTCTTATTGTAAGGATGATCAGTTGTTCCTGATCACTCGAGAGCCTTTTTCTCCTGCTTCTCTTGATTCCATTTCTAGATGGATTGTCGAGGCTATTAGGGCTGCTGGCACAGAGGCTCTTTTGTCTGACAGTAAGCCTCATGCTCATGACACTCGTAGTGTCAGCACTTCTTGGGCTCTGTTTCAAGGTGTGGCGCTTGATGATATTTTGAAGGCTGCTTATTGGCGTTCGTCCAATTCCTTCATTTCTTGCTACCTTAGGGATGTCCCTGCAGGTGAGGCTATTTTTGCGTCAGCTACCTTGAAGGCCGCTGTGTCTTCTTTGTAATCCTGTACCCTTCTGCTCTTGAAACATGCCTCCCGGTCTTTGAGTTGGCGCTGGTCTAGCATAATAGGTAGGTATATATGATTTATTGCAGTAAATTTGTAAAATCAGCACTGATTTTCTTATTTACTATATAAATCTATATACCTACCTATGACCCTCCCTCCTTCCCCTCACCTTGCAAGCAACATGTTTCTACTTGGGGTTGCTCGCAAAAGAGGAAGATGGCTGTTGCGTGTTGCCGCGCGTGAGTGGCGAAGGGGAACAATAGGATTACGGGGGGTGCGCACAATATTGTGACTCATTTGTGTTAAGTTCTCGAACGGGTTCGCGTAGTCAAGCTACTAGCATAATAGGTAGGTATATAGATTTATATAGTAAATAAGAAAATCAGTGCTGATTTTACAAGTTATCTAGCCAGTCTAGTCGGTGTTCTAGAGGATTGCCGGCTCCTTATGAGGCCTTTTCAGAGGCATCTCCTCAGGATTTACAAACCGTGCAAGGATTCTCTCTTGGTCTGGATTCCATTACCAGTAGAAATCAAGTCCCTTCTCTCCTGTTGGACGAACGTGGAGTTTCTCGCGCGAGGCAAGTCCTTCCGTACCCCCCTTCCGTCGATCTCGGTTTCGACGGATGCCTCTCGGCTGGGGTGGGGCGGACATTGCAACGGCAGCACGGTTTCAGGGATTGGTCTCATCTCGGGACTCTACCCCATATCAATGTCCTGGAATTCATGGCAGTCTTCTTTGCCCTGCTTCACTTCAGAAGTCGACTTTTCAGTCGTTCAGTTCTGATCCTCACGGACAATGTCACAGTGGCGGCTTATATCAATCGACAGGGAGGCACTTGTTCTGCCACCCTGAATGCCTTAGCAGCGCAGCTGTGGAGGTGGTGTCGTCACATGGCGATCATGCCCGTTGCCTCTTTCATCCCCGGTCAGGAAAACCTTATTGCGGATTTTCTATCCCGGGGCAGGTGTCTTCCATCAGAATGGAAGCTCCATCCAAAGGTCTTTTCCCGCATTTGCTTTTGCCTGGGCCCACTGGAGGTGGACCTGTTTGCGTCAGCTCTGAACCACCAGCTTCCGAAGTACTGCTCCCGTGTTCGCGACCGGGAGGATTGGGCTCTGGAAGCTTTCTCTCGCAGTTAGGAGAATCTTCAAGGGTTTGCCTTTCCTCCCTTCCAGCTGATCCCGCGAGTCTTGCAGAAGATCAGGGAAGATCGGGCTCGGGTGCTTGTAATAGCTCCTTTTTGGCCCAGGAGGATTTGCTTCCCGGAGTTAGTGAGCCTTCTGGTGGCTCAACCGTTCCTTCTTCCGCTCAGAGCATATCTGGTGTCGCAACCCCTCTCAGGGATTCTTCACCACAGTCCGGCGTCCCTTCATTTGACTGCTTGGCCCCTGTCGGGGAATCTGCAAGACAGTCGGGTCTCTCTGACAGGGCCGCTGACTTTTAATGTCCAGTCGTAGAGTCTCTACTAGGGAAATTTATAATTCCCGTCTTTCAGTCCTTTTCCAATGGTGTAAAGCTCAGGATCAAACCCCGTCTAAGGCTCCTATTGGTTCAATCACGGATTTTCTAATCTCGCTGTTTGACAAAGGGAGGTCCATCTCTACTATCCGAGGCTACCGGTCTGCTATCAGGCCATTCATTCGGGGTTTTCGGATGGTTCGGGGATTTCTAATTCCCCGCTGTTGAGTGGATTGATTCGGTCTTTCTTTCTGAAACGTCCCCCTCGTTCTCAGTTGGTCCCGTCTTGGAGTTTGCCTCGGGTCCTAGAAGCCCTAGCCAAGCCTCCTTTCGAACCGTTAGGTGAAGCTTCGCTTCACCATCTTACGGTAAAGACGCTCTTCCTGATAGCCATTGCCTCTGGTCAGAGGCGCAGTACCCTTCATGCCCTCTGTCTTACTCCTGGCCATGTTCGTTGGGAGAGAAAAGGCGTTAGATTGATTCCTAAAGCTTCTTTCATTGCCAAGAATCAGACGGCTTCTTCTGGCCCTGTTGAGATTTTTCTTTGTCCACTATCTGACTTTTCGTCAGTGCGTGAGGACAAGGTTTGGTGTCCTGTTAGAGCTCTCAAATGGTATATTGATAAGACTAAGTCATGAAATCAAATAACTTTCAACTGTTGTCTTTTCATGTAACAGATCCAGATTTTAGAGTATGAATATTCATATAGGTTTGACTAACTGAAGAACCTTTTATAATAGACATATCTTCCTGTATTACCATGATGTCCTTATCCAAGATCCCAGGTACTCTCCAAGAATCTGGATATTTCATGATTCTATATGTACATGTATCCTTAGATGATCTTGAAGTAAGGTATGTGGAGGTGTTGTGGTCTAGTGGATAAGTCACCGGACTGCAGATCACAAGGTACGGGGTTCAAATCCCACCACAGCACTAACGTCCTTTGGCAAGACAATAATCTACATTGCCACTCTCCACCCAGGTGTAAATGGGTACCTGATATGCTTGAGCGCTAGTTACTTTGGCAGCTCGGCTATAACCAGGGTAATATGTCTAAGCGCCATGAGCGTCACTGCGTGACGGATATGAGCGCTATATAAGTGGCCATTATTATTATTATTATTACAAGTATTTTGTGGTACATGTACTATGAAATGAGATAACACATGTCTTTCTCACACCCCTCCTGTTTGACCTTTTTTATGATATTGATTGAAGTTGAAACTCATTATTTTATTTTGATGTAGAACCCTACATGACAACCAGATACAGTCTATCTCTCCAGGAATCTTCTCTGGTTTAAGAAGTCTGCAGGAGCTGTAAGTATGGCAATGATGATTTTGAAATATTCCTAAGCAAAAAAAAATTACTTTGTACCAAAAAGTGGAAATTTTGAGTTTTAAAGCAAGTCATATTTCCTCCAGCGACAAAATTTCATAATGTTTTGAAATGATTACTGTTATCATGCTCAATCTGTGCTTTACTTTAATCAGATATTGAAGCCCAAGATGAATATAAAAAGAGGAAATAAAAAAATGCCATAATGTCATAATTTCAGGTCGGTCTTTAGGTTTTATATTACCGAGAATGTATTGAGATCTAATCTACATCTTTCTGGGCCTCCTTTTAGGTTCATTAACGATGCAATGGGTTTCCTTTTTGCTCATTATGAATAAAGAATCACTGGTTTCCCTGTAAGATACAAAACAGTATTTTATTTGCAAAGGCAACATTAGTAGTTGGGGGGTGTGGAGTAAGTGATATTAAAGTTCGGAGGGGGGGGGGGGGGGGGGTGATCCTGAGCATGGGAATATTTGTACTATACACACTGTATTGCTAATGTTTCAAATGTTATGAGAGATTTCTGTAACTCCAGCATGAATATTTGATAATACATGTATGTATGATCTACATTCCTTGTGGAGCATAAGTATGAAAATGTTGGGTGTACTCTGTACATGACACTGTCAGACAAGGGTTATTTAATTTCTCCACACAGTAAATGTTATCAGAATAAGGGCTATTCCCAAATCCTCTCATATATTCTTCAGACATTTATGAGGAATGTGATTTCTACAGTCCTGCAAGAAACCTTTGTAAATATCAAGAATTAATATTGTTGGTTTCTTTTAATCTTTGAAAGGTTACTGTACAACTAAGCCCAAGATCAATATGATGAAACTTTGTCTCTGAGTAAAACCGAAAAGCGATTTTTGTTGTGTGTTTGATTGAGATATTTGCCAAAAGAGAGAGTTTTAGGCTTTGATTTGATAGCATTTACCAAATGCTTGATTACTGAACCAAACATGTCAAGAAGTTTCATGATATTCTGTATGGAATATTTGTTTTTAGTGTCATATTTTAGTTTCAGTGCTGATTTTACAAATTTAGTGCAATAAATCATATATACCTACCTATTATGCCAGACCAGCGCCAACTCAAAGACCGGGAGGCATGTTTCGAGCAGAAGGAAATAGGATTACACCAAAGACTACAAAGAAGACACAGCGGCCTTCAAGGTGGCTGACGCAAAGAAAGCTTCACCTGCGGGAATATCCCTAAGGTAGCAAGAAATGAAGGAATTGGGCGAACGCCAATAAGCAGCCTTCAAAATATCAACAAGCGCCACACCTTGAAACAGAGCCCAAGAAGTGCTGACACTACGAGTATCATGAGCACGAGGCTTACTGTCGGATAAAAGAGCCTCTGTGCCAGCGGCCCTAAGAGCTTCAACGATCCATCTAGAGATGGAATCAAGAGAGGCAGGAGAAAAAGGCTCTCTAGTGATCAGGAACAACTGATCATCCTTACGATAAGACTTAGTCTTATCAATATACCATTTGAGAGCCCTAACAGGACACCAAACTTTGTCCTCACGCACCGAAGAAAAGTTAGAAAGCGGACAAAGAAAAATCTCAACAGGACCGGAGGCAGCTGTCTGATTCTTGGCAACGAAAGAAGCCCTAGGAATCAATCTAACACCTTTTCTCTCCCAGCGAACATGACCAGGAGTAAGACAGAGAGCATGAAGAGTACTGCGCCTCTGCCCAGAGGCAATAGCTACCAAAAAGAGCGTCTTAACCGTAAAATGATGAAGCGAAGCTTCACCCAACGGTTCGAAAGGAGGTTTCGCCAAGGCCTCCAGGACCTTAGGCAGACTCCAAGACGGCACTAACTTAGAAAGAGAAGGTCTTTTCAGAAAGAACGAACGAATCAAACCACTTAGAAGCGGGGAATTGGAAATCCCCGAACCATCTGAAAAACCCGAATGAATGGCCCCGATCGCCGAACGGTAGCCTCGGATAGTAGAAATAGATCTCCCTTTGTCAAATAACGAGATTAAGAAATCCGCAATTGAACCAATAGGAGCCTCAGAAGGGGTTTGATTTCTCTCTTTGCACCAAAGGAAAAAGACCGAAAGACGGGAATTGTAAATCTCCCTAGTAGAAACCCTACGACTAGACATTAAAAAGTCCGCGGCTCTATCAGAGAGACCCGACTGTCTTGCAGATTCCCTGACAGGGGCCAAGCAGTCAAATGAAGAGACTCCGGACTGTGGTGAAGAATCCCCGATAGGGGCTGCAACACCAGATCCGCTCTTAACGGGAGAACAAACGGTTGAGCCCTTAGGAGACTCATAAGTTCTGGAAACCAATTCCTCCTGGGCCAAAAGGGAGCTATTACGAGCACCCGCGCCCGATCTTCCCTGATTTTCCGCAAGACACGCGGAATCAGATGGAAGGGAGGAAAGGCGAATCCCTGAAGGTTCTCCCAGCTGAGGGAGAAAGCATCGAGAGCCCATGCTCCCTGATCGCGAACACGGGAGCAATACTTCGGCAGCTGGTGATTTAGCACCGACGCAAATAGATCCACTTCCAGTGGACCTAGGCGACTGCGAATGCGGCAAAATACCTCCGGATGGAAGATACCTGCTCCGAGACAGAAAATCCGCAATGAGGTTTTCCCGACCGGGGATGAAAGAGGCCACGGGTGTGATTGCCATGCGACGACACCACCTCCACAGCTGAGCTGCTAGGGCATTCAGAGCAACCGAACGAGTGCCTCCCTGCCGCTTGATATATGCCGCCACGGTAACATTGTCCGTGAGAATCAGAACCGAACGACTGAGAAGTCGACTTCTGAAATGGAGCAAGGTCAACAGAACTGCCATAAACTCCAGGACATTGATATGAGGAAGAGTCCCAAGAAGAGACCAATCCCCCGCAACCGTGCTGCCGTTGCAGTGTCCTCCCCACCCCAACCGAGAGGCGTCCGTCGAAATCGATATCGACGGGAGAGGGGCAGAGAAGGACCTGCCTCGCGCGAGAAACACCTCGCTCGTCCAACAAGAGAGAAGAGACTTGATCTTTACTGGTACTGGAATCCAGACCAAAAGAGAGTCTTTTCCCGGCTTGAAGAACCTGAGGAGATGTCTCTGAAAGGGTCTCATGAGGAGCCGGCAGTCCTCTAAAACATCGACTAGACTGGCTAGATAACCTAGAAACTGAAGCCACTGTCTGGCCGAGACTCTTCTGGCCAGCAAGAGCTTGCGAGCCGCAGAGACAATGGTGAGAATCCTGTCTCGACTGGGCCGAGCTAACTGATTCCTTATGTCTAACACCGCCCCCAGAAAAACTGGGCTGCGAGTGGGGACTAACTCTGACTTTTCCCAATTTATTAGGAAACCTAAGTCTTGAGTAAGAGAGACGAGCAAACGAGTCTCGTCCAACAAACGATCGCGCGACTCCGCAAGGAGAAGCCAATCGTCCAGGTAACAAAACAACCGCAGGCCGCGACGCCTCAGAGAGGCCGCTAGCACCGCTACAACTTGAGTAAAAACCCGAGGGGCCGGGCGCAGCCCGAAGGGAAGATCCCGAAAACGATCTCCGAGAGGAAGGAGAACCCCAGAAGATCGCGAGATGCGCGATGAATGGGAATGTGAAAGTACGCGTCCTTGAGATCTATCGAGACCGCGTAGTCTTCCCTTTTGATCAACGGAAGAATGGAGGTAAGAGTCTCCATCCGAAAATGAACCGGAGGAATAAATTTGTTTATCCTTTTTAGGTTCAGTATCAAACGAAGTTTTCCCGAGCGCTTGGGAATAACAAATATTGGAGAAAGGGAAAGAGACGGCCTGTCTCTTACCCTTTCTATAGCCCTCTTTTCCAGAAGAGACTCGATCTCCTTTGAAGCATGAGATCGAGACAGGGCAGACATGGGAGGTGACCGAATTCTTATAGCCCCTCCGGGGAGCGAAGCGCAAAGATCTATGAAGAATCCGTCTCGCACGACGGAGAGAACAAACGCGTCCCCGGAGATGGCCTCCCAAGCGGGGAGAAACGCGTGAAGACGGCCACCTACCACATTCGGTTGAACAAGCGCTCGGGGAAAAACATCAAAACCCAGGCTTGGCCTTCTGCGAAGCCATCGCCTTACCACGAGTACCTCTCGAAATGCCCCTGCCACGACTCCCTCTCCCACGAGCTGGCTGTGGCTCAGGAGGCGGGACCCTAGACACGCGACTGCGTTGACCCGAAACGGGACCAGCAGGTCTACGCTGAACAGGGGCCCGCGTTGGCTTAGAGCTAGTGTGAAACTGCTTAGTCATATCCGAGATCTGCTTACGCGCATCGATCTCTCTCTGAAAAACCGTAGCGAATTTACCACCAAAAAGCGAAGGACCCCGAGACGGAACATCTCGGAGAAGTTGAGCAATACCCGACTCTCTAACACCCAGTGCCGAGAGAGCCGAGGACCTGCGACGGAACGTAACCGAAGCAGCTGCGGTGGAAAGCTGCGACCACTGCAGACAAAAAAGAGTATGCAACAGGTCGTCAATAATCAGCTTGTCACCATCGGTAACATCCAACTCCTCCGCCCTGGACCTAAGGTCGGAGACTGCTTAAATTTCCAACGCGAAGTCGAACCCTGCGCGCGGGTTGACTGCAATTCAGGGAGATATTTGGACAACAAAGCAATCGCTTCTACCCCGCAAAGAGCGAGCGATTGAGACTCCGCCTGCCCAAGCGATTCGGGAACCGAAGCCACATCCGAATCTGGTTCCACCCGAGTGGAATGAGACAAAGGAGCACTAACAAAGGCCTCCGCAGGCAGAGCCCCGCATGGTTCAACAAAAGTCTCCTCACCCGGCGGAGCCCCAAGGGCCGCGGGAATAGGAGGCACATGCGAATCCGACCCAGACAAAGAGGAATCAATCACAAAAGGCTGATTAGACTCAAGGCGAGATCCCTGAATAGGGACAGAAGTCAGGGTTGAAGTAGCCGGTACAAAGGACCAACCCTGATTCTGAGCAAAAGCCCGCATCATACTGAACATGTCAGCTTGAGAGGAGCTAGCTGGGTTAGCCAGGCCAGACGGGCAAGAGGCCGGCAAAGCCTTGCCACTTTTTGCCTTCTTCTTGGCCTTTTTCTTGGCTGGCTCGACAAAAGTCGTAGCCGAAACCCTTTTCTTAGAACGCTTAATCAGATTCGTTCGGGTCCCCGAAGCCTCTTCGGAAACACAAACCGATCCCTCCGCGGAGGGGCGTTCACTTCCCATAAAGGGATTGGAGCGCTCATGGCGTAAGCCTAGAGAATCGCCCAAATCACCC
Organism: Heliocidaris erythrogramma; assembly: GCA_025617745.1. Taxonomy (NCBI): domain Eukaryota; kingdom Metazoa; phylum Echinodermata; class Echinoidea; order Camarodonta; family Echinometridae; genus Heliocidaris; species Heliocidaris erythrogramma. Next base: position 36,474,555 of record CM046868.1, read on the forward strand.
ATATTGGCTAAGCAAGAAGATGCAGTAGCCTTGGGTTGGGAGCTAAAAGCTCCCAGTGCGTGGGCAGACCGAGATGACTCGGTATGTGCCCGATGACTACTAAAGGCGTGTGAACCCGCTATTGGACCGCTCGAAAGCAGCAATAGGGGAGCACTAGTAGTCACGCACTCAGGTGAAAACACCTGTTGCTCCGAAGAGCGTCCATAATTGTTAGCTCGAGCATTCCCATTAGCTGGCAATGTAGACAGCCCAGGAAGTACTCGTTCCCCCATATGGCGTTTGCCGGGGGCTAGGGTTTGAGAACCCAGACCAACATGGACTAAGCCCGTGGGCTGCCCTGCAGTAGTGGGGCGCGTCTCCCCTAACGGATCAGAGCGAGTGAACGCTACCGTACGGGAAACAACAGCCCCCCCCTCTGGTCTCAGCGACCGGGGGATTGGATTCGAGATATCCAAACCACTAGAATCTGACGCCACCCACCCCGAAACCACGGGCTTCGGAGTTGACAATCCCGATTCAGTTAACGCCACCCGTCCCGAAGCCGCAAGCTCCGAGACTGGCAAACTCTGCAAGGAAACACCACTAGGCAACTTACCCTTAGCCCTCCTCCCTCCCCCGTGTACCGCAGTACTCGGGGGAGTTCTGGAAGGCCGAGTCGTCTTGCTAGACGACTCTTCGGAAGAAGCAGGTCTCCTTGACCTAGCTGCTTCTTCTTCCGAATCCATACCACTGCAATAAAACAGACAATAAAGTATACTTTTTCAAATTAAGAAATACTTCAACTGAATGCAGTAAATAAGGGTAAAATTATTTGGGAGATACGCACTAAAGAAATTTTCACAGCCTAAAAACCGTAAGAAAAAAACGCCGAACCCGAAGGCTCGGTGACAAACGGAAACACCCGCAAACACGGAAATATCTACGTGGGGCTGACCGTGAAAGAGAAAAATAAATGCCAAGAAAGGGAATCAAAAAATCCCTTGCAATCGGCAAGAGTGACTAATAGAACACAAAGTACTATAATCTAAACGAATATAGGTACCTAAAAGTGCTTTAACTATGTGAAAAAGCGCACCAAAAAGATACTATACGACCTGATTTCAGGAGCGCTGTGACTATACGTCCTAACTCGTCGGGGGCGAAATATGACTCCTGTTTCTCTTGATTCCATTTCTAGATGGATTGTCGAGGCTATTCGGGCCGCCGGCACAGAGGCCCTCTTGTCAGATAGTAAGCCCCATGCTCATGACACTCGTAGTGTCAGCACCTCTTGGGCTCTGTTTCAAGGTGTGACGCTTAATGATATTTTGAAGGCTGCCTATTGGTGTTCGCCCAATTCCTTCATTTCTTGCTACCTTAGGGATGTCCCTGCAGGTGAGGCAATTTTTTGCATCAGCTACCTTGAAGGCCGCTGTGTCTTCTTTATAATCCTGTACCCTTCTGCTCTTGAAACATGCCTCCCGGTCTTTGAGTTGGCGCTGGTCTAGCATAATAGGTAGGTATATATGATTTATTGCAGTAAATTTGTAAAATCAGCACTGATTTTCTTATTTACTATATAAATCTATATACCTACCTATGACCCTCCCTCCTTCCCTCACCTTGCAAGCAACATGTTTCTACTTGGGGTTGCTCGCAAAAGAGAAAGATGGCCGTTGCGTATTGCTGCGGATGAATGGCGAAGGGGAGAACAATAGGTTCTTTTTTTCCTTCAAAGTCTGAATATTCCACCTCCATCTTCTGTAACTTGTGATCATTTTCAAATTTTCCTTGAAGACTTAAAATATGAAATCAAATTACTTTCAACTGTTGTCTTTTCATGTAACAGATCCAGATTTTAGAGTATGAATATTCATATAGGTTTGACTAAACTGAAGAACCTTTTATAATAGACATATCTTCCTGTATTACCATGATGTCCTTATCCAAGATCCCAGGTACTCTCCAAGAATCTGGATATTTCATGATTCTATATGTACATGTATCCTTAGATGATCTTGAAGTAAGGTATGTACAAGTATTTTGTGGTACAGGTACTATGAAATGAGATTAGACATGTCTTTCTGACACCCCTCCTGTTTGACCTTTTTTATGATATTGATTGAGCTTGAAACTCATTATTTTATTTTGATGTAGAAACCTACGTGACAACCAGATACAGTCTATCTCTCCTGGAATCTTCTCTGGTTTAAGAAGTCTGCAGAAGCTGTAAGTATGGCAATGATGATTTTGAAATATTCCTAAGCAAAAAAAAATTACTTTGTACCAAAAAGTGGAAATTTTGAGTTTTAAAGCAAGTCATATTTCCTCCAGCGACAAAATTTCATAATGTTTTGAAATGATTACTGTTATCATGCTCAATCTGTGCTTTACTATAGTCAGATAGTGAAGCCCAAGATGAATATAAAAAGAGGAAATAAAAAAATGCCATAATGTCATAATTTCAGGTCGGTCTTTAGGTTTTATATTACCGAGAATGTATTGAGATCTAATCTACATCTTTCTGGGCCTCCTTTTAGGTTCATTAACGATGCAATGGGTTTCCTTTTTGCTCATTATGAATAAAGAATCACTGGTTTCCCTGTAAGATACAAAACAGTATTTTATTTGCAAAGGCAACATTAGTAGTTGGGGGGTGTGGAGTAAGTGATATAAAAGTTCGGAGGGGGGGGGGGGGGGGGGTGATCCTGAGCATGGGAATATTTGTACTATACACACAGTATTGCTAATGTTTCAAATGTTATGAGAGATTTCTGTAACTCCAGCATGAATATTTGATAATACATGTATGTATGATCTACATTCCTTGTGAAGCATAAGTATGATAATGTTGGGTGTACTCTGTACATGACACTGTCAGACAAGGGTTATTTCATTTCTCCACACAGTAAATGTTATCAGAATAGGGGCTATTCCTCTCATATAGTCTTCAGACATTTATGAGGAATGTGATTTATACAGTCCTGCAAGAAACCTTTGTAAATATCAAGAATTAATATTGTTGGTTTCTTTTAATCTTTGAAAGGTTACTGTACAACTAAGCCCAAGATCAATATGATGAAACTTTGTCTCTGAGTAAAACCAAAAAGCGATTTTTGTTGTGTGTTTGATTGAGATATTTGCCAAAAGAGAGAGTTTTAGTCTTTGATTTGATAGCATTTACCAATGCTTGATTACTGAACCAAACATGCCAAGAAGTTTCATGATATTCTGTATGGAATATTTGTTTTTAGTGTCATATTTCAGCTGCCTAAATTCCAAGGATATACTCAATGTATGCTTGATGTCATTCTCCAGTGAGCATTTCTGTCACATTCTGCTCTTTCCATAACATTGAAAAGCAAGTTGATTTATTCTATTTGTATTCAGATACTTATATAGCAACCAGATTCAGTCGATTGAGGATGGGAGCTTCTCTGATTTAACAAATCTCACATTGCTGTAAGTATTGTACAGTGAATGACTTTGAAAACTTCCACTGCAATGACATGACTTAGCATCAATGATGGGAGGTATTACACATATGATTTACTGCAATAAATCATATATACCTACCTATTATGCCAGTAGTCTTGACTACGGGACCCCTTCGAGAATTTAACACAAATGAGCCACAATATTGTGCGCACCCCCGTAATCCTATTGTTCCCCTTCGCCACTCACGTGCGTCAACACGCAACGGCCATCTTCCTCTTTCTTGCTTGCCCCCGACGAGTTAGGATGTGGAGTTACGGCGCTCCTGAAATCAGGTCTTTTTGTATCTTTTCAGCGTGCTTTTTCGCATCGTAAAAGCACTTTTCGGTACTTATATTCGTCTAGATTATAGTATTCTTGTGTTTTGTTAGGGAGACCATCCAAATTCATCGACCATTCAGAATGCATCCGGAATGGGGTCATCAAGCATTCCAGAATGGGTCGGGAATATCCCCATTCTAGTCGCGTTCTCAAATTTCCGGCCGATCGGCGTCTTTTGTGTTGCCGAACAAAGGGGCATTCTGAAAGCATTCTGGGAGCATTCTGGAAATGTCCCTTTGTTGTCGACATGGCATGGTCCGAGAATGCGGTGATTAAAAATCATGAACGGGACAGCCAAGGATGCGCAGCGCGATCGAAGGTGCTTCATTTATTGCGATATCGATCATGCCGGCATGATACATGTATAATCTCATTTCAAAGTATTTCCCTTTCTTTGACTGTAAGGATCGGAAGAATTATTTTTGAAGATTCATGTTGATGCCATATACTATAGTGAATTCGCTTTATTTATGAATATTGTAAGCGACGGTCACCAGATAAGATACAGCGTCGACCGTTAGATGAAAAAGGAATACGATTTCCAGATTGAACGAAGTGATGATCGCCGGGTGAAAGAATGCGCATTATTTCTTCCGATATTAGGACGCAACAAGTAGCTGATTTTTGTTTTTAATGACATGTATGGATCGCAAGAATTATGCGGAAGTTTAATGGTGAAAGAAATTGAAGTTCATCATATGAAATAAAGTAATGATCGTCAGATGAAATTAAATTACACTCGCTAGATGATACAGATTTACGATCGCCCAAATAAATAATATTAATATTACTACAGTATAAACAGATGAAAAAAGAATACGATTGCCAGATTGAACGAAGTGATGATCGCCGGGTGAAAAAATGCGCTTTATTTCTTCCGATATTAGGACGCAACAAATAGCTGATTTTTGTTTTTAATGACATGTATGAATCGCAAGAATTATGCGGAAGTTTAATGGTGAAAGAAATTGAAGCTCATCATATGAAATAAAGTAATGATCGTCAGATGAAATTAAATTACACTCGCTAGATGATACAGATTTGGACGATTGTCCAATGAAATAATATTAATATTACTACAGTATAGACAGATGAAATAAATGACGGCCGATATATATTTTTGTTGCCCTTAAATAAATTCACTGATGAGAATGATCAATACATGGAAAATGCACGATATGATTGATAATATTAACAAATGATAATCAGTTTTGAGCGCCAAATGCGCTTTACATTTCTTCCGATATTAGGACGCAACAAATAGTTGATTTTTGTTTTTAATGACATGTATGGATCGCAAGAATTATGCAGAAGTTTAATGGTGAAAGAAATTGAAGTTCATCATATGAAATAAAGTAATGATCGTCAGATGAAATTAAATTACACTCGCTAGATGATACAGATTTACGATCGCCCAAATAAATAATATTAATATTACTACAGTATAAACAGATGAAAAAAGAATACGATTGCCAGATTGAACGAAGTGATGATCGCCGGGTGAAAAAATGCGCTTTATTTCTTCCGATATTAAGATGGCAATGCATTTTTAAGGACATGTATGGATCGCAAGAATTATTGCGAAAGTTTAACGTATGTATATATTTTGTTGCCCTTAAATAACTACAATGATGAGAATCAGTGAAGTTATGTGTATATAACCTTTTTTCATGTTTATACTATATTTATGGTGACAACCCGTCTATTTATAATGAAACAATGTAAACGAAAGACGCCAGAATAGAGCGGCGACCGCGAGGTGAAAGAGGAGATCACCAGATAAAATAATTGATAGTCCGAAATATGAAATAGAGTTAATTCTTTTGAAGGTTCATACTTTTTTCCGAATCTTTTATATTTTTAGCACACCGCTTGAGCGTAAAATAGAGGGCAAACACTGTGAGAGCGGAATAGAAACATGGAGAGGAGAGAAATAAAATGAAATCGTGTCAACGTGACAGATAGAAAGAGAATAAAATGACAAATTAAAGAGAAACATCGGAAAAGTTGAATGAAAAGCTGACAGAATAAAAGCCATAAGAAAAGGGTGATTATTCTTGATAAAAACAAAGAATTACATAAGGAAACACGATAGAGTTTTTAGCACCCTTACAATTGCAAGAGGCATCGGCTATCAACAAATTCCCAAAAAGTAAATGAATTAACTCAACTCATTTTAACGATATTTCTCTCCTTGCTTTTGCATGATCCCCTCTTTCTGAGCTCATTTTACCCTTTTTCTATAGCTCCATCAATCCGTCAATACAACGCGACTTTATGTAACTCCCCCCCCCCCCTTTACTTTTTACAAATTATTTCGGGGAAAGGCTTGTTTGATCTACCCGCGCGCGCGCATACTATTTATAAATAACCGCAGTGATATCAACAACTTGCCAGACAATGGCTCCCAAGAGTCTCTCAATGTCATTGACCCAGTTAATGATTTATGACCTGCTGTGATTTTTGTTTTTTTTCATGCTAGCCTATGCGATATGCGCCGGGCTTTCTGGCAAGTATACTAATTGCGTTACGTAAACTATGGAGACAATACGGACAATGGGCGAGGGCGTTAGCCCAAGCGAGTATCATCGCTGGTGAACTCATCATTATTCATATATGTTTTAAATATCGAATGTGAGAGGAGGGTATGCCATGCATGATTCATAAACTAGCCTTATTTGGTGATCGACCTCCTTTTATTCAACCAATCAAATATTTTCAAGTTCCGATTTTTTCCGTCCTGTACTAGTACAAAATTCATAATACGCTACAACGCCCTATTTTGTTGGAGTGGCTTAATATAGTCTGTATGCAAGTATGTAATAATTTACTCCACTGTTGCTGTATCGAAGTTTGTATCCAGTATCACATCTTATTTTTAACTAATCATAATAACGCATTATTCTAGACTACGGTACATTCTTTCCAACTGGGTGTTGTGGTGTATATCTCTTCCTACCCTCAGTGGGTGTAGGTTGGCTAATAAAATACACTTTATTTTGTGACATATTGCCTGTACATATGTTCATTATTCCCAGTACGTATTCTTTGTATTTTTCTTATGCCAGATATTGCCGTTTTATTTATGATCTCTTCCATGCCCACAGGAGGGGCCGTCAGAAATAAAATAATTGTCAATGTCATTGTACCGCATGCGTACGCCTCTAATCCAGCTATCGTGGAAGTTATACTTATAAACTCAGCCCCGGGACGTTTTGAGGGAAACCACTACTATTCCGTGCGTCTCACAATTACATGGGCAAATGACAATGTATAGTTGTATCGTAGGGACTATTTTTTCAATCAAAGTATCATATATGTCCTGCCACTTACCTAAACAGACCTTCCGCAGATCAGCTCTTCCTCAGAAATGTATAGAATCAATAAAATGTCACCTTTTTTCACTCAATTGTAATCCTCCCTCTCGTCTCTCTCGAGCGAGAATTCGAACGTATGTAAAAAAATATACGGACGCGCATGCGTATTGCAAACTATACATCGGCATCCGAAAAATTTTAGTACAGGATCCGGGAAATTAATAGGCTTTTTATATCATTCTCGTCGAAAAGAAAGACGACAGTTATCCGGACAGTATTGTAATTACCTAAAGCATCTTCAAATGAAGTTATGTTATATTTCATGGTATAATTTTGACATACGAGCTTGGATTTGTGAGGCATCCAACCTTTCTAATGACTGCTGATCGCAGCCCGAACGCTACGCGTTCGGGCTGCCGCAGTAAAGCGGACCCAGGTTTGGGCTACTGCCGGCCTTCGCCGATTGCCCGTCTCCATAACGCGATCAGTATACTTCATTACTTGCCAGAAAGCCCGACGCATATCGGACAGACTATTTTCATGCTACTGTAGTAAGAAATTCAGCAGCATATCTCCCCTCCCATCCTCCCACCTCCTCCAAATAAAAGATAAATACGAAGACGATCTCTGTAGCCTAGTCACTGAGTTGAGGGGCACTTGCATCCTTTTTTAGGGGGGGGGGGGGGTGGGGGGTCCTCAGAAAATTTAATGCGAATGTAGGAAGTCACAGAAAGTGGTGGATGTTTGATTTTTGTTTTGACTTTCCCTTCACTTTCCCTCTTTCCCGGTCGCTAGAGCTCTATAATATAAAGATGATAATGAGTGAAATTTTATGATAATTATGATATCAAATGAATCATACAAAAAATTAAAAATGAAAAAATATTCTGCTTGACATTTGTGTTAAGAACTTATTAATATGGCCATTGAATTTCGGCGAAATAATATCACAATATCAAATTCCATTGAAAGAGAAAAGAACCAAACAAATACGAAATCACCCCTCTCAAGAATTGACAAGCTTATTTCACAGACGTATTTTTATGTTTCCATAATTTCATCATTTTCTCTGCATCACTGGAATCACGCGGCAGCAGCCCGAATGCATGCGTATAGTTATAGTGTTCCAATTCCGGGGCCACCTGTCATCATGACTGTAAACCATTTTCAAACATCGTTGATGAAATTCACAAACACACAAATTTACATCGACACAGAATTATCAAAAGTAATAACATGTTGTGCAAGTTTTGTAAGTCGTTTAAAATATGATACGTCACTGATTTGTTTTCAGAATCATGTTATTTTTCCCCAAAATAATATCAGACGGGTTCGCGTGTTTTTCATTTGCTTTCCGAAGTATGTCCGCGATCACTTCAAAAAGGCATCGATCGATATCGCGGCGCGCGCGGCATGAGAAAGACAGATCAGCGATCGGCCGCGCCGGCTGCGCTGGCTGAATAGCTCTTCCTTGCTGTACGGTGAACAATAGCGTGTTCTGGATTGAGTGGCGCATTCTCGGAGCATTCCGGAACATACCCATTCTGACACCATTCTAACACCATTCTGACCCCATTCCGGATGTAATCCTCCATAGCGCGGAGTTAAGTACCGCATTCTAAACGCATGCCAGAATGGGGATGAGCAAGACAATGGATTTTTAGGGGACCATTCCGGATGCATTCTGAATGGTCGATGAATTTGGATGGTCTCCCTTAGTCACTTTTGTCGATTGAAAGGGGCTGTTGTTTTGCCAGCTGATGGGAAGACTGGAGCCTATGTTTATGGGCGCTCTACGGAGCAACAGGTGTGGTCACCTGAGTGCGCGACTACTAGTGCTCTCCTATTGCCACTCTCTAGTGGTACAATAGCGAGTTCACAGGCCTTTAGTAGTCGGTGGGCAAATACCGGGTCATCCCGGTCCGCCCTTGCATTGGGCGCCTTGAGCGCCCGGCCCATGGCTGTTGCATCTTCTTGCTCAGCCAATATGGGTAATTTGTGCGCGTCTTTGGGTTCATACCCTCAGCGCACTTCTCCCTTAGAGGGAGGTGAGCATCCCTCAGCGGAGGGTTCGATTCGTGTTTCCGAAGCGGCTTCGGGGATCCGAACGAAACCGAATGAACGCTCTAAAAGGCGGTGTTTGGCTTACGCTCTTGTTGAGCCAGTCAAAAAGAAGCCTAAGAAAGGGGCTAATAGAGGCAAGGCTTTGCCTGCCTCTTGCCCGTCGGGTTTGGCTATCCCACCGGCCTTTCAAACTGAGATGTTCGGCATGATGCGGGCTTTTGCCCAGACTTGTACCGGGCACCACATCCCCTGCCTTTGTCCCTTTTGTAGGGTCGGACGTTGAGACTAATCAGCCTTTTATGGTTGATTCTTCTGTGTCTGTGACGGGATCACATGCGCATCCTATTCTCGCAGCCCTCGGGGCTCCGCTGGGTGAGGAGACTTATGGTGGTCCATGGGAGGATCCGACTGTTTCGGCCTTTGTTCGTGATCCTTTGTCACGATCAATTCAGGCGGAACCAGATTTAGAGGCGGCCTCTCAAGCTTCGGTTTCCGAATCGCTGGGGCAGACAGAGCCTCAGTCGCTCTCCCTTTGTAGGGTAGAAGCGATTGCTTTGTTGTCCTAATTTCTCCCTGACTTTCAGTCAGCCCGCGCGTAGGGTTCGACTTCGCGTTGGTTCAGGCAGCAGGATTCCTCTGAGGGTATTTCTCTTGCGGAGGATTTCAAGCTGGAGTATTACCGCATTGAAGCGGCGCTTCTTATTAAGCGTCCTGTTTAGTTTGCAGTGGTCACAGTTTTCCACTGTAACTGCCTCGGTCATGTACCGTCGCAGAGTCTTGGTTCTTACGGCCCTTTGGGTTAAGGAGTCGGACATCGCGCTGCTTCTCCGGGATGTTCCGTCTCGGGGTCCTTCGCTTTTTGGCTGTCAATTTGCTACGGTTTTTCAAAGAGAAATTGATGCGCGAAAACAGGTCTCTGTCTTGTTTACGCAATTTCGCGCTCACCCTAAGTCGACGCGGGCCTCTGTCCGCGACTTGGTAGGTGGCTGTCTTCGTTCCTTTCTCCCCGCTTGGGAGGCCATCCGGGGATACTTTTGTTCTCTTTGATGGGCGAGACAGATTCTTCATAGATCTGTCCGCCCCGCTCCCCGGAGGGGCTATAGGAACTCGGTCACCTCACATGTCTGCCCTCACTCGTTCTCATGCCTCATGGGAGATCGAATCTCTGTTGAAAAAGAGGGCTATAGTAAGGGTAAGAGACTGGCTGTCTTTTTTCCCTTTCTCCGACTTTTGTTATTCCCAAGCGCTCGGGAAAACTTCGTTTGATACTGAACTTGAAAAGAATAAACAAATTCATTCCTTCAGTACATTTTCGGATGGAGACTCTCGCCTCCATTCTCCCGTTGATCAAGAGGAAGGTCGCGGTCTCGATAGTTTTCAAAGATGGGTATTTCCATATTCCCATTCATCGCGCTTTGCGCGATCTTCTGGGGTTTTCCTTCCTCTCAGAGACTTTTCGCTTTCGCGCTCTTCCCTTCGGGCTGCGCCCAGCCCCTCGGGTTTTTACTCAGGTTGTAGCCGTGCTGGCAGCCTCACTGAGGCGATGCGGCTTTCGGCTATTTTGTTACCTGGACGATTGGCTTCTCCTAGCGGAGTCGCGCGATCGTTTGTTAGACGAGACTCGTTTGCTCGTCAATCTTACTCAAGACTTGGGTTTTTCCTAATAAATTGGGAAAAGTCAGAGTTAGTTCCTACTCGCAGCCCAGTTTTTTCTGGGGGCTGTGTTAGACATTCGGAATCAGTTGGCTCGGCCCAGTCGAGACAGGATTCTCACCATTGTCTCGGCGGCTCGCAAGCTCATGCTGGCCAGAAAGTTCTTGGGATATCTAGCCAGTCTAGTCGATGTTCTGGAGGATTGCCGGCTCCTTATGAGACCGTTTCAGAGACATCTCCTCAGGCTTTCGAGCCGGGCTAGGATTCTCTGTTGGTCTGGATTCCAGTACCAATAAGAATCAAGTCTCTTCTCTCTCGTTGGACGAACGAGGAGTTTCTCGCGCGAAGCAAGTCCTTCCGTACCCCTCTTCCGTCGATCTCGTTTTCGACGGACGCCTCTCGGTTGGGGTGGGGAGGACATTGCAAAGGCAGCACGGTTGCGGGGGATTGGTCTCATTTTGGGACTCTTCCCCATATCAATGTCCTGGAGTTTATGGCAGTTCTATTAGTCCTGCTTCATTTCAGAAGTCGACTTCTCAGTCGTTCAGTTCTGATCCTCACGGACAATGTCACTGTGGCGGCTTATATCAATCGGCAGGGAGGCACTCGTTCTGCTACCCTGAATGCCCTAGCAGCACAGCTGTGGAGGTGGTGTCGTCGCATGGCGATCACACCCGTGGCCTCTTTCATCCCCGGTCAGGAAAACCTCATTGCGGATTTTCTGTCTCGGGGCAGGTGTCTTCCATCAGAATGGATGCTCCATCCAGAGGTCTTTTGCCGCATTCGCAGTTGCTTGGGTCCACTGGAAGTGGATCTTTTTGCGTCGGTTCTAAACCACCAACTTCCGAAATATTGCTCCCGTGCGCGCGATCGGGGAGCTTGGGCTCTCGATGCTTTCTCTCTCAGTTGGGAGAATCTTCGAGGGTTTGCCTTTCCTCCCTTCCAGCTGATTCCGCGAGTCTTGCGGAAGATGAGGGAAGATCGGGCTCTGGTGCTTGTGATATCTCCCTTTTGGCCCAGGAGGAGTTGGTTTCCGGAGCTAATGAGCCTTCTGGTGGCTCAACCGTTCCTTCTTCCGTTAAGAGCGGATCTGGTGTTGCAGCCCCTCTCGGGGATTCTTCACCACAATCCAGAGTCCCTTCTTTTGACTGCTTGGCCCCTGTCGGGGAATCTGCAAGACAGTCGGGTCTCTCTGATAGAGCCGCGGATTTCTTAATGTCCAGTCGTAGAGTTTCTACTAGGGAAATTTATAATTCCCGTCTCTTGGTCTTTTTCCTTTGGTGTAAAGAGCGAAATCAAACCCCGTCTAAGGCTCCTATTGGTTCAATTGCGGATTTTCTAATCTCGCTATTTGACAAAGGGAGATCCATCTCTACTATCCGAGGCTACCGTTCGGCGATCGGGGCCATTCATTCGGGTTTCTCAGATGGTTCGGGGATTTCTAATTCCCCGCTATTTGAGTGGTTTGATTCGGTCGTTCTTTCTGAAACGTCCTCCTCGTTCTAAGTTAGTCCCGTCTTGGAGTCTGCCTAAGGTCTTGAAGCCCTGGCGAAGCCTCCTTTAGAGCCGTTAGGTTAAGACGCTCTTTTTGGTAGCCATTGCCTCTGGGCAGAGGCGCAGTACTCTTCATGCCCTCTGTCTTACTCCTGGTCATGTTCGCTGGGAGAGAAAAGGTCTTAGATTGATTCCTAAGGCTTCTTTTATTGCCAAGAATCAAACGGCTTCCTCTGGCCCTGTTGAGATTTTTCTTTGTCCGCTTTCTGCATTTTCGTCAGTGCGCGAGGACAAAGTTTGGTGTCCTGTTAGAGCTCTCAAATGGTATATTGATAAGACTAAGTCCTATCGTAAGGATGATCAGTTGTTCCTGATCACTAGAGAGCCTTTTCCTCCTGCTTCTCTTGATTCCATTTCTAGATGGATTGTCGAGGCTATTAGGGCTGCTGGCACAGAGGCTCTTTTATCTGACAGTAAGCCTCATGCTCATGACACTCGTAGTGTCAGCACTTCCTGGGCTCTGTTTCAAGGTGTGGCGCTTGATGATTTTTTGAAGGCTGCTTATTGGCGTTCGTCCAATTCCTTCATTTCTTGCTACCTTAGGGATGTCCCTGCAGGTGAGGCTATTTTTGCGTCAGCCACCTTGAAGGCCGCTGTGTCTTCTTTGTAATCCTATTCCCTTCTGCTTGAAACATGCCTCCCGGTCTTTGAGTTGGCGCTGGTCTGGCATAATAGGTAGGTATATATGATTTATTGCAGTAAATTTGTAAAATCAGCACTGATTTTCTTATTTACTATATAAATCTATATACCTACCTATGACCCTCCCTCCTTCCCCTCACCTTGCAAGCAACATGTTTCTACTTGGGTGCTCACAAAAGAGGAAGATGGCCGTTGCGTGTTGACGCACGTGAGTGGCGAAGGGGAACAATAGGATTACGGGGGGTGCGCACAATATTGTGGCTCATTTGTGTTAAATTCTCGAAGGGGTCCCGTAGTCAAGACTACTGGCATAATAGGTAGGTATATAGATTTATATAGTAAATAAGAAAATCAGTGCTGATTTTACAAATCCATGGTTGACATAGGTTGAGAACAAATTATTCTATTACTTGCTTCTCCACATACCCCTCCCCCCAAAAAAAATAATAATGTTGTTGTCAACAATCTCCAAATAAACCTTGTCGAAATAAAGAAGTACAAAATCTATTCAACATTAAAGACAATGGAACAAACATTCCTATTGAGCCTTTGTTAACGGAGGCATGATCAAAGCATCAAACTACCCTGAGTATATCTCACTTAACACAATTGTGGATTTAAAGCACTAAATAGAGCATCGGCTATCAAGAATTCAGGATGTAGGGTTAAAAAAAAAGGATTAAGCTAGTGAAATGGAATCAAAGAGAATAGGGCTTAAATCTTATGGAATACAAACAGCCAGCACATTTTAGAATTCTATGTGCAATATAAAAGATCAAAATAACAGGACAAGATAGAGGCTAAAAGCTTATGAATAATCTAAATAATATGTACAATAGAGGGTGCATTTTCATGCATGCTACAGTACTATGAAATGAGATAATACATGTCTTTCTCACACTCCCTATATTTGTCCTCTAATATTGATTTTGGTTGAAACTGTTTATTTAATTTGATGTAGAGCCCTAGATGAGAATCAGATACAGTCTATCTCTCCTGGAATCTTCTCTGGTTTAAGAAGTCTGCAGAAGCTGTAAGTATGGCACTGATGATTTTGAAATATTCCTAAGCAAAAAAATTACTTTGTACCAAAAAGTGGAAATTTTGAGTTCTAAAGCAAGTCATATTTCCTCCAGCGACAAAATGTCTTAATGTTTTGAAATGATTACTGTTATGCTCAATTTGTGCTTTACTATAGTCAGATAGTGAAGCCCATGCAAGATGAATATAAAAAGAGGAAATAAAAAATGCCATCATAATTTCAAGTCAGTCACTTTTCTGTTTGAGGTCTGTTTAGGTTTTATATTACCAAGAATGTATTAAGATCCAATCTAAATCTTTCTTGGCCTCCTTTTAGGTTCATTAACGATGCAATGGGTTTTATTTTTGCTCATTATGAATAAAGAATCACTGGTTTCCCTGTAAGATACAAAACAGTATTTTGCAAAGGCAACATTAGTAGTTGGGGTGTGGAGTAAGTGATATTAAAATTCGGAGGGGGGGGGGGGTGATCCTGAGCATGCGAATGAGCATGCTATTTTGTACTATACACACAGTATTGCTAATGTTTCAAATGTTATGAGAGATTTCTGTAACTCCAGCATGAATATTTGATAATACATGTATGTATGATCTATTCCTTGTGGAGCATAAGTATGATAATTTGGGTGTACTCTGTACATGACACTGTCAGACAAGGGTTATTTCATTTCTCCACAAAGTAAATGTAATCATAATAGGGGCTGTTCCCAAATCCTCTCATACAGTCTTCAGACTTTTATGAGGAATGTGATTTATACAGTCCTGCAAGAAACCTTTGTAAATATCAAAAATTAATATCGTTGTTGGTTTCTTTTAATCTTTGAAAGGTCAATATGATGAAACTTTGTCTCTGATTAAAACCGAAAAGCGAGTTTTGTTGTGTGTTTGATCGAGATATTTGCCAAAAGAGAGAGTTTTAGTCTTTGATTTGATAGCATTTACCAAATGCTTGATTACTGAACCAAGCATGTCAAGAAGTTTCATGATATTCTGTATGGAATATTTGTTATTTACTGCAATAAATCATATATACCTACCTATTATGCCAGTAGTCTCGACTACGGGACCCCTTCGAGAATTTAACACACATGAGTCACAATATTGTGCGCACCCCCCGTAATCCTATTGTCCCCTTCGCCACTCACGCGCGTCAACACGCTACGGCCATCTTCCTCTTTCTTGCTCGCCCCCGACGAGTTAGGATGTCTAGTCACAGCCCTCCTGAAATCAGGTCTTTTAGTATCTTTTAGGCGCGCTTTTTCGCATCTTTAAAGCACTTTTAGGTACCTATATTCTCTTAGATTATAGTACTTTGTGTTTTAGTAGTCACTCTTGCCGATTGCAAGGGATTTTTGATTCCTTTCCTTGGCATTTATTTTTCGCTTTCACAGTCATACTACTGCAGGGCAACCCATGGGCTTAGTCCATGTTGGTCTGGGTTCTCAAACCCTAGCCCCCGGCCGATGCCATATGGGGGACGAGTACTTCCCGGGCTGTCTACATTGCCAGCTAATGGGAATGCTCGAGCTAACAATTATGGACGCTCTTCGGAGCAACAGGTGTTTTCACCTGAGTGCGTGACTACTAGTGCTCCCCTATTGCCGCTCCCTAGCGGTCCAATAGTGGGTTCACACGCCTTTAGTAGTCATCGGGCACATACCGAGTCATCTCGGTCTGCCCCCGCACTGGGTGCTTTTAGCTCCCAACCCATGGCTACCGCATCTTCTTGCTCAGCCAATATGGGTGATTTGTGCGAGACTTTGGGGTTACACCCTGAGCGCACTACTCCCTTTGAGGGAGGTGAGCGTCCCTCCGCGGAGGGTTCGGTTCGTGTTTCCGAAGCGGCTTCGGAGATCCGAACGAATCCGATTAAACGCTCTAAGAAAAGGGTTTCGGCTACGACTCTTGTCGAGCCAGCCAAGAAGAAGGCCAAGAAGAAGGCAAAAAGTGGCAAGGCTTTGCCGGCCTCTTGCCCGTCTGGCCTGGCTAACCCGGCTAGCTCCTCTCAAGCTGATATGTTCAGCATGATGCGGGCTTTTGCTCAGGATCAGGGTTGGTCCTTTGTACCGGCTACTTCAACCCTGGCTTCTGTCCCTATTCAGGGGTCTGACTTTGAGACTAATCAGCCTTTTGTGATTGATTCGTCTTTGTCTGAGTCGGGTTCGCATGTGCCTCCTATTCCCGCGGCCCTTGGGGCGCCGCCGGGCGAGGAGACTTTTGTTGAACCATGCGGGGCTCTGCCTGCTGAGTCCTTTGTCTCATTCCACTCGGGTGGAACCAGACTTGGAGGCGGCCTCTCAAGCTTCGGTTTCTGAATCGCTTGGGCAGGCGGAGCCTCAATCGCTCGCCCTGTGTGGGATGGAAGCGATTGCTTTGTTGTCTAAATATCTCCCTGAATTTCAGTCAGCCCGCGCGCAGGGTTCGACTTCGCGTTGGTTTAAGCAGCAGGATTCCTCCGAGGGTATTGCTCTCGAGGAGGATTTCAAGCTGGAGTATGACCGCATTGAGGCTGCGCTGTTGGTTAAGCGCCCTACTGCGGTTAAGGGTAAGGCCTTCGCCTTCGGTTCTCAGGATCAAGACAGCTTTTTCAAAGCTAAGACTCTTTCTCCTGAGATTTTAGAAGTTGGTCGTCGCTTGCAGGCGACTAATCCGCTTACCTCCGCTGCTTTTAAGGCGGAGGATAAGCTTTGGTTTAATGTTGAAAACCAGGTTAGGTCAGGTATGCGTTTGGCGGCTTTTCAAGGGTTTCTCTCCGACCTGAGGTCCAGGGCGGAGGAGTTGAATGTTACTGATGGTGACAAGCTGGTTATTGACGACTTGCTGCATACTCTTTTTTGTTTGCAGTGGTCGCAGCTTTCCACCGCAGCTGCTTCGGTTACGTTCCGTCGCAGGACCTTGGCTCTCTCGGCACTGGGTGTTAGAGAGTCGGGCATTGCTCAACTTCTCCGGGATGTCCCGTCTCGGGGTCCTTCGCTTTTTGGTGGTAAATTCGCTACGGTTTTTCAGAGAGAGATCGATGCGCGAAAACAGATCTCGGATATGACTAAGCAGTTTCACACCAGCTCTAAGTCGACGCGGGCCCCTGTCCGGCGGAGGCCTGCTGGTCCCGCTTCAGGTCAACGCAGTCGTGTGTCTCGGGTCCCGCCTTCTGAGCCGCAGCCAGCTCCTTCTCGCGGGAGAGGGAGTCGTGGCAGGGGCTTTTCGAGAGGTTCTCGTGGTAAGGCGACGGCTTCGCATAAGGCCAAGCCTGGGTTTTGATGTTTTTTCCCGAGCGTTTGTTCTTCCAAATTTGGTAGGTGGACGACTTCATTCTTTTCTCCCCGCTTGGGAGGCCATCTCCGGGGACGCATTTGTTCTCTCCGTCGTGCGAGACGGATTCTTCATAGATCTTTTCGCTTCGCTCCCCGGAGGGGCTATAAGAATTCGGTCACCTCCCATGTCTGCCCTGGCTCGATCTCATGCTTCAAAGGAGATCGAGTCTCTATTGGAAAAGAGGGCTATAGAAAGGGTAAGAGACAGGCCGTCTCTTTCCCTTTCTCCAATTTTTGTTATTCCCAAGCGCTCGGGAAAACTTCGTTTGATACTGAACCTGAAAAGAATAAACAAATTCATTCCTCCGGTTCATTTTCGGATGGAGACTCTCGCCTCCATTCTTCCGTTGATCAAGAGGAAGGACTACGCGGTCTCGATAGATCTCAAGGACGCGTATTTTCACATTCCCATTCATCGCGCATCCCGCGATCTTCTGGGGTTCTCCTTCCTCTCAGAGACTTATCGTTTTCGTGCTCTTCCCTTCGGGCTGCGCCCGGCCCCTCGGGTTTTTACTCAAGTTGTAGCTGTGCTGGCGGCCTCTCTGAGGCGACGCGGCCTTCGGTTGTTTTGTTACCTGGACGATTGGCTTCTCCTTGCGGAGTCGCGCGATCGTTTGTTAGACGAGACTCGTTTGCTCGTCTCTCTTACTCAAGACTTAGGTTTCCTAATAAATTGGGAAAAGTCAGAGTTAGTTCCTACTCGCAGCCCAGTTTTTCTGGGGGCGGTGTTAGACATACGGAATCAGTTGGCTCGGCCCAGTCGAGACAGGATTCTCACCATTGTCTCTGCGGCTCGCAAAATCTTGCTGGCCAGAAGGGTCACGGCCAGACAGTGGCTTCAGTTTTTAGGTTATCTAGCCAGTCTAGTCGACGTTCTAGAGGACTGCCGGCTCCTCATGAGACCTTTTCAGAGACATCTCCTCAGGTTCTTCAAGCCGGGAAAAGACTCTCTTTTGGTCTGGATTCCAGTACCAGTAAGGATCAAGTCTCTTCTCTCTTGTTGGACGAGCGAGGAGTTTCTCGCGCGAGGCAGGTCCTTCACTACCCCTCTCCCGTCAATCTCGGTTTCGACGGACGCCTCTAGGTTGGGATGGGGAGGACACTGCAACGGCAGCACGGTTGCGGGGGATTGGTCTCATCTTGGGACTCTTCCCCATATCAATGTCCTGGAGTTTATGGCAGTTCTGTTGACCTTGCTCCATTTCAGAAGTCGACTTCTCAGTCGTTCGGTTCTGATTCTCACGGACAATGTTACTGTGGCGGCATATATCAATCGGCAGGGAGGCACTCGTTCGGCTGCCCTGAATGCCCTAGCAGCTCAGCTGTGGAGGTGGTGTCGTCACATGGCGATCACACCCGTGGCCTCTTTCATCCCCGGTCGGGAAAACCTCATTGCGGATTTTCTGTCTCGGGGCAGGTGTCTTCCATCGGAATGGATGCTCCATCCGGAGGTCTTTTGCCGCATTCGCAGTTGCCTAGGTCCACTGGAAGTGGATCTATTTGCGTCGGTGCTAAACCACCAGCTGCCGAAGTATTGCTCCCGTGTTCGCGATCAGGGAGCATGGGCTCTCGATGCTTTCTCCCTCAGCTGGGAGAACCTTCAGGGATTCGCTTTTCCTCCCTTCCAACTGATTCCGCGTGTCTTGCGGAAAATCAGGGAAGATCGGGCGCGGGTGCTTGTAATAGCTCCCTTTTGGCCCAGGAGGAATTGGTTTCCAGAGCTTATGAGCCTCCTAAGGGCTCAACCGTTCGTTCTCCCGTTAAGAGCGGATCTGGTGTTGCAGCCCCTCTCGGGGATTCTTCACCACAGTCCGGAGTCCCTTCTTTTGACTGCTTGGCCCCTGTCAGGGAATCTGCAAGACAGTCGGGTCTCTCTGATAGAGCCGCGGACTTTTTAATGTCCAGTCGTAGGGTTTCTACTAGGGAAATTTACAATTCCCGTCTCTCGGTCTTTTTCCTTTGGTGTAAAGAGAGAAATCAAACCCCTTCTAAGGCTCCTATTGGTTCAATTGCGGATTTCTTAATCTCGTTATTTGACAAAGGGAGATCTATCTCTACTATCCGAGGCTACCGTTCGGCGATCGGGGCCATTCATTCGGGTTTCTCAGATGGTTCGGGGATTTCCAATTCCCCGCTATTAAGTGGTTTGATTCGCTCGTTCTTTCTGAAACGACCTTCTTTTTCTAGGTTAGTACCGTCTTGGAGTCTGCCTAAGGTCCTGGAGGCCTTGGCGAAACCTCCTTTCGAACCGTTAGGTGAAGCTTCGCTTCATCATCTTACGGTTAAGACGCTCTTTTTGGTAGCTATTGCCTCTGGGCAGAGGCGCAGTACTCTTCATGCTCTCTGTCTTACTCCTGGTCATGTTCGCTGGGAGAGAAAAGGCGTTAGATTGATTCCTAAGGCTTCTTTTATTGCCAAGAATCAGACAGCTGCCTCTGGCCCTGTTGAGATTTTTCTTTGTCTGCTTTCTGACTTTTCTTCTGTGCGCGAGGACAAAGTTTGGTGTCCTGTAAGGGCTCTCAAATGGTATATTGATAAGACTAAGTCTTATCGTAAGGATGATCAGTTGTTCCTGATCACTAGAGAGCCTTTTTCTCCTGCCTCTCTTGATTCCATCTCTAGGTGGATCGTCGAGGCTATTAGGGCCGCTGGCACAGAGGCTCTTTTATCCGACAGTAAGCCTCGTGCTCATGATACTCGTAGTGTCAGCACTTCTTGGGCTCTGTTTCAAGGTGTGGCGCTTGTTGATATTTTGAAGGCTGCTTATTGGCGTTCGTCCAATTCCTTCATTTCTTGCTACCTTAGGGATGTTCCCGCAGGATTCCCGTATGTTTGCGTCAGCCACCTTGAAGGCCGCTGTGTCTTCTTTGTAATCTTTGGTCTAATCCTATTCCCTTCTGCTTGAAACATGCCTCTCGGTCTTTGAGTTGGCGCTGGTCTGGCATAATAGGTAGGTATATATGATTTATTGCAGTAAATTTGTAAAATCAGCACTGATTTTCTTATTTACTATATAAATCTATATACCTACCTATGACCCTCCCTCCTTCCCCTCACCTTGCAAGCAACATGTTTCTACTTGGGGTTGCTCGCAAAAGAAGAAGATGGCCGTAGGGTATTGACGCGCGTGAGTGGCGAAGGGGACAATAGGATTACGGGGGGTGCGCACAATATTGTGACTCATGTGTGTTAAATTCTCGAAGGGGTCCCGTAGTCAAGACTACTGGCATAATAGGTAGGTATATAGATTTATATAGTAAATTGTAAAATCAGTGCTGATTTTACAATTTAGTGTCATATTTCAGCTGCCTAAATTCCAAGGATATACTCAATGTATGCTTGATGTCATTTTCCAGTGAGCATTTTTGTCACATTCTGCTCTTTCCATAACATTGAAAAGCAAGTTGATTTATTCTATTTGTATTCAGATCCTTACATAGCAACCAGATTCAGTCGATTGAGGATGGGACCTTCTCTGATTTAACAAATCTGACCTCGCTGTAAGTATTGTACGGTGAATGACTTTGAAAACGTCCACTGCAATGACATGACTTAGCATCAATGATGGGAGGTATTACACATCTGATCCATGGTTGATATAGGTTGAGAACAAATTATTCTATTACTTGCTTCTCCACATGCCCCTCCCCCCAAAAAAATAATAATGTTGTCGTCAACAAACAAAGGTTTATCGGTTATTTATTCAATCTCCAAATTAACCTTGTCGAAATAAAGAAGTACAAAATCTATTCAACATTAAAGACAATGGAACAAACATTCATATTGAGCCTTTGTTAATGGAGGCATGATCAAAGCATCAAACTACCCTGAGTATATCTCACTTTACACAATTGTGGATTTAAAGCACTAAACAGAGCATCGGCTATCAAGAATTCAGGATGTAGGGTTAAAAAAAAAGGATTAAGCTAGTGAAATGGAATCAAAGAGAATAGGGCTTAAATCTTATGGAATACAAACAGCCAGCGCATTTTAGAATTCTATGTGCAATATAAAAGATCAAAATAACAGGACAAGATAGAGGCTAAAAGCTTATGAATAATCTAAATAATATGTACAATAGAGGGTGCATTTTCATGCATGCTACAGTACTATGAAATGAGGTAATACATATATTTCTCACACTCCCTATATTTGTCCTCTAATATTGATTTTGGTTGAAACTGTTTAATTAATTTGATGTAGAACCCTACGTAACAACCAGATACAGTCTATCTCTCCTGGAATCTTCTCTGGTTTAAGAAGTCTACAGCTGCTGTAAGTATGGCACTGATGATTTTGAAATATTCCTAAGCAAAAAAATTACTTGGTACCAAAAAGTGGAAATTTTGAGTTCTAAAGCAAGTCATATTTCCTCCAGCGACAAAATGTCTTAATGTTTTGAAATGATTACTGTTATGCTCAATTTGTGCTTTACTATAGTCAGATAGTGAAGCCCATGCAAGATGAATATAAAAAGAGGAAATAAAAAATGCCATCATAATTTCAAGTCAGTCACTTTTCTGTTTGAGGTCTGTTTAGGTTTTATATTACCAAGAATGTATTAAGATCCAATCTAAATCTTTCTTGGCCTCCTTTTAGGTTCATTAACGATGCAATGGGTTTTATTTTTGCTCATTATGAATAAAGAATCACTGGTTTCCCTGTAAGATACAAAACAGTATTTTGCAAAGGCAACATTAGTAGTTGGGGGGTGTGGAGTAAGTGATATTAAAGTTCGGAGGGAGGGGGGGGGGGGGGGGGGGGTGATCCTGAGCATGCGAATGAGCATGCTATTTTGTACTATACACACAGTATTGCTAATGTTTCAAATGTTATGAGAGATTTCTGTAACTCCAGCATGAATATTTGATAATACATGTATGTATGATCTACATTCCTTGTGGAGCATAAGTATGATAATTTGGGTGTACTCTGTACATGACACTGTCAGACAAGGGTTATTTCATTTCTCCACAAAGTAAATGTAATCATAATAGGGGATGTTTCCAAATCTTCTCATACAGTCTTCAGACTTTTATGAGGAATGTGATTTATACAGTCCTGCAAGAGACCTGTGTAAATATCAAAAATTAATATTGTTGTTGGTTTCTTTTAATCTTTGAAAGGTTACTGTACAACAAAGCCCAAGATCAATATGATGAAACTTTGTCTCTGAGTAAAACCAAAAAGCGATTTTTGTTGTGTGTTTGATTGAGATATTTGCCAAAAGAGAGAGTTTTAGTCTTTGATTTGATAGCATTTACCAATGCTTGATTACTGAACCAAGCATGTCAAGAAGTTTCATGATATTCTGTATGGAATATTTGTTTTTAGTGTCATATTTCAGCTGCCTAAATTCCAAGGATATACTCAATGTATGCTTGATGTCATTCTCCAGTGAGCATTTCTGTCACATTCTGCTCTTTCCATAACATTGAAAAGCAAGTTGATTTATTCTATTTGTATTCAGATACTTATATAGCAACCAGATTCAGTCGATTGAGGATGGGACCTTCTCTGATTTAGCAAATCTGACCTTGCTGTAAGTATTGTACGGTGAATGACTTTGAAAACTTCCACTGCAATGACATGACTTAGCATCAATGATGGGAGGTATTACACATCTGATCCATGGTTGATATAGGTTGAGAACAAATTATTCTATTACTTGCTTCTCCACATGCCCCTCCCCCCCAAAAAAAATAATAATGTTGTCGTCAACAAACAAAGGTTTATCGGTTATGTATTCAATCGCCAAATAAACCTTGTCGAAATAAAGCATGCTAATTTGTACTATACACACAGTATTGCTAATGTTTCAAATGTTATGAGAGATTTCTGTAACTCCAGCATGAATATTTGATAATACATGTATGTATGATCTACATTCCTTGTGGAGCATAAGTATGATAATTTGGGTGTACTCTGTACATGACACTGTCAGACAAGGGTTATTTCATTTCTCCACAAAGTAAATGTAATCAGAATAGGGGCTGTTAATTCCCAAATCCTCTCATACAGTCTTCAGACTTTTATGAGGAATGTGATTTATACAGTCCTGCAAGAAACCATTGTAAATATCAAAAATTAATATCGTTGTTGGTTTCTTTTAATCTTTGAAAGGTTACTGTACAACAAAGCCCAAGATCAATATGATGAAACTTTGTCTCTGAGTAAAACTGAAAAGCGATTTTTGTTGTGTGTTTGATCGAGATATTTGCCAAAAGAGAGAGTTTTAGTCTTTGATTTGATAGCATTTACCAAATATGCTTGATTACTGAACCAAACATGTCAAGAAGTTTCATGATATTCTGTATGGAATATTTGTTTTTAGTGTCGTATTTCAGCTGCCTTAATTCCAAGGATATACTCAATGTATATGCTTGATGTCATTCTCCAGTGAGCATATTTGTCACATTCTGCTCTTTCCATAACATTGAAAAGCAAGTTGATTCATTCTGTTTATTTTCAGATACTTATATAGCAACCAGATTCAGTCGATTGAGGATGGGAGCTTCTCTGATTTAACAAATCTGACCTCGCTGTAAGTATTGTACGGTGAATGACTTTGAAAACTTCCACTGCAATGACATGACTTAGCATCAATGATGGGAGGTGTTTAGTTACACATCTGATCCATGCAATGTAGCAAGGAAGCCATATAATTATATAATAACAAATGTCAAATAAAATGAATTATATTTGTTTAAACATTATGTCTTGGCATGATTGTACTATAAAATAAACACCTACATTTGACACCATAACCCAACCTTATAAATTATAAGAATTCATTACTAGGATATTATTTTCAGTTATTTTGAAAATATATTGCCGGGTTTAGTTCTTATTGAATCCACCATGATTGTCAGATCATGTTTTTACTTACTACATTGCCTCTGGATGTTCAACATGTATTTTATTTTAAATTCATGCAAGGGTCTTTTTTGTCCTTCAAAGTCTGAATATTCCACCTCCATATTCTGTAACTCGTGATCATTTTCAAATTTTCCTTGAAGGCTTAAAATATGAAATCAAATTACTTTCAACTGTGGTCTTTTCATGTAACAGATCCAGATTTTAGAGTATGAATATTCATATAGGTTTGACTAACTGAAGAACCTTTTATAATAGACATATCTTCCTGTATTACTATGATGTCCTTATCCAAGATGCCAGGTACTGTCCAAGAATCTGGATATTTCATGATTCTATATGTACATTGTTCCCGTAGATAATCGTGAAGTAATGTATGTACAAGTACATTTACATGACTGTATATTGTGGTACTATGACATGAGATAGTACAATGTCATGTCTTTCTCACACCCATCATATTTGACATTTTTTATGATATTGATTGAAGTTGAAACTCGTTATTTCATTTTGATGTAGAAGCCTTTTTGAAAACCAGATACAGTCTGTCACATTTGGAATCTTCTCTGGTCTAAGAAGTCTGCAAGAGCTGTAAGTATTGTACTGGTGAATTTGAAATATTCCAATGCAATGAAATTACTTCATACCAAGAAGTGGAAATTTTGAGTTCTAAAGCAAGTCATATTTCCTCCAGCGACAACATTTCATAATGTTTTGAAATGATTATTGTTATCATGCTCAATTTGTGCTTTACTATAGTCATATAGTGAAGCCCAAGATGAATATAAAAAGAGGAAATAAAAAATGCCATGATCATAATTTCAAGTCGGTCTCTTTAGGTTTTATATTACCAAGAATGTATTAAGATCCAATCTAAATCTTTCTTGGCCTCCTTTTAGGTTCATTAACGATGCAATGGGTTTTATTTTTGCTCATTATGAATAAAGAATCACTGGTTTCCCTGTAAGATACAAAACAGTATTTTGCAAAGGCAACATTAGTAGTTGGGGTGTGGAGTAAGTGATATATATAAAGATGGCGGGCTAACACGTTGCGCACGGGTCTCCAGGGCTCCGGAAATTTCCTTTTATTTTACTGGACTATAGATTTAAATTCCCTCAATTTTTCAAGATTTCCATTCTGCTGAATGTAGTGACATTTGTGACTTGTTGAGATGATCATCGATTTCTTTTGATCACAGTAATATTTGATGACGGATTTCTCTTCGCTATGCCTAACAAAACCAGGAACAGCAATCACGGTCATGGCCATGCACAGCATGATGCTAAGCCTTTGGTCTCGGATACGCATGGGCCTAGTACCGGTACTAGCGCCTGTGACACTGATTTTGAGGATTTTGTGCGCCGAGGTACTCATGGATATTCAGTCCAAGCTTTCGAATTTTGAGGCTGCGCTTGAGTTCCAGGCAAATCGCATCTCAAATCTTGAGCTGCGAGTAACGCCTATTGAAAAGAAAGTCAGCTCCTTTGACAGTAAACTCGAGAGTCTTCAAGTTCAAGTTCAAAAAGCTGAGGAAGCTGAAAATAAGCTGGAGAGATTCTCACGACGTAACAACCTCCGTATCGTGGGGCTGCCCGAGGAAAAAGATGAAAAACCCATCGTGAAGGTTGCTGCTTTGCTGGACCAGTATTTTGGAATGTTAAACCCGCGTATCGAGCGTGCCCACCGTGATGGGAAGGCAATTGATGGTAAGCCGAGGCATATGCTCTTCAAGCTTCTATCCTTCCAGGATAAGCGTCACATCATGTCACAAAAGCGACAGAAATTGAAAGAGGCTCCTTTCTACATTATTGAGGATCTAACAAAGCAGGACAGAGATCAAAAGAGAAAGTGGAGCAAGGAGGTAGCAGAAGCTTTTCACGCTGGAAATTTCCTTCATTTCTCTGCTGGGAAATGGCGCACGCGACATGGGCTTCTTGCCGATTTTTACAGCGCTGATCGTCGCAGCAATCAGGACCAAGTCCAAGTCCAGGCAGAAATGTGATCTCCTGTTACGCTCCAACTCCAAGTTCAGCAAGAAATTTTGATACTATATTTGGAATATCCTTTTCTACCATTCTAGGTTTTTTCAACCTGTTTTTTGCAAGTTGTGCTGATTGCTGTTTATAAACATGATAAACCTCAATCTTTCTTCCTTTTTCAAACAGTCTACTGTTGACTGATTTATGTCCAGTTCTATCTTGGCTGGCTTAAAGCCATTGAGTAACTTTGTTGGAGATGAGAAAAAAAAAAATCTGAATTAGCTCATGCTGCAATGATAATTAGAAACCTTTAGGTCAGTCGGGAATCGTATGACTTTTACAGGTCATTTGCTGATTTCATTATCAAGAAATTTATATAATATATAGATATTTACGCTTATAACTTGTAACGGTCGGCATACCTCCCTCTTTCGGCAAACGCACAGCGTATACGTCTATTTGCATTGGCCTGCCGCTGTGGGGTGTAATGCTGACAGAGCTTGCAATACCAAGGATTGATAACTCGGCAATACTATCGCGCGCTAGAGAAAGCTTGAGCGCTGGAGCTCATCCCGTGGGCAATGGGCTAGCCTAGCCTGTCGATCGCCTGGCCTGGCCGGCGGGCGGTCGCTGGGGTAGTCGCGACATCGTGTGTGAGTAGAATTACCAAATTTTGATTATTGCATGGTAATCCTACATACATGAATAACAAATGTTTTTGCCTGACAATAAAGAAAGAGAAAGAGGAAACAAATGAAAAGGCATTTAAAAGGGGGAAGGGGAGGTCGCACATTTTGAAACATTTTGAGGGGCTGCGCTGGAGCTCGGATCCCGGCCGGAGGGAGAGAGAGGGAGAGAGATCGGAGTGGAGGAAATGCAGCCCTGTCGTCATTCACAATTATTGCCGTACGAGTCATGGGCTGGTTTCAGAGCTCGCCACTCTGTTTTTATTTTCGGGTAACGGCCACCGCGCGCGGAGTTCGAGTGCCCGCAGGTCCAATAAATTTATTTCTCGCTCTCGAGGAAATGGAATCATTCATGTCGACAATGTTTAGCAAAATAAAGGAGGCGACCCCCAGGAGCGAAAATATCCCCTTACGCCCATGTCACATTTTCCAAACTAATTTCGGTTACTAGTCGTCAAGATATACATTGTACTGGAAATAGTGCGGGGGCAGGCATATAGGCCTATGCGGTTGGATGCTTAGACAAATTTCCAATACTACAATTGCCTATGCGGTTGGATGCTTAGACAAATTTCCAATACTACAATCGGAGGATAGAGAGAAATGTCAAGAAAAGCCTTTTTGTATCTTCAGAATAGCAGGATCATGCGATCGATTGAAGACTGATGAAACAATGAACAGATAAGATTTTATTTTGTCTCCTTGGACGGGGAATTGATTAGGGAGACGTAATACTTGTCATAAGAGTGTGGCATCCCCCCCCCCCCCCCTCACGTCAGTGATTTTTGTTTGGGGGTTTTCTTTTTTCTTCTTCTAATATTTCTAATATTGGGCTATAGCCTAACATTTTTGTGGTAAATTTTCTCAAAATGAAACAAAAAATCGAAAGTCCATACCAGTAATATATTCGACTCCAGCGGTCCGGGCCGAACTTGACCCAGCCCCTACCCTCATAGGCCTACGACTGATTAGCCAAATCATCTGGCTAAGGAGTGTAAGCTTCTTGCTCTGACTGGGGAGGTGGAAGAGAGATCTCTCTTCTACCTCCTTGCTCTGACCAAGGAGTTATGACAGAACTCCTTGCTCTTTACATATAGCCCACACTTGTGAAATTTGTATTGCTGCGCTCCGCGGTTCACTACGGCTTCATAAATCTTTCATCGGGTAGCTGCAGAATGCTCTTTTTCAAAGAGAGTTTAGACTGGGCATGGACATCAATTTCTGTCAGCAAACGCCTCGCCCTCCCCTCTCTTTCTCTCTCCGTCCCTCTCTCTCTCTCTACATACACATCCTTACTCTAACACGTTCACAGGCTTCCATCTAATCACGATGTTGGTTCAGGCAAGGAGTTATCACAAGTGTTTTTTAGTTATAAATTTGGTTTAGTAAATAAATACACGTAGATGCAGAATACATGAAATGAAGAATAAAATTAATGCAAGAAGGTAGGCCTACCCATGCACTTACCGGGGGAGGGGGGGGGATGTCCAAACAAAAGGGGCATTTTTAGGTGGTCGAACACCCCCTTTTTGTGTTATTGTAAGTCAGCACACACCTTTTTTATGTTAAAAACGCCGCCTTAGAATTCCTGTTAACTTTTTTAAAACACTTATTGGATAATTTTTGAGTGAAAGTAACCCCCAAATAATGTTCCTTATTTTTCTTTTTGTTAGGCTTGTCAGAGATTTTTTTGAGTAAAAAGACCCCCAAAATATTATATCCCCCCCCCCCCCTTTAACAAATCCTGGGTATGCCACTTGGCCTACTAATATTTCAAAATTCACTTTGGGATTGTGTTCGCTCTTCACTACTCTCCCCTCTCTCTCAATATCTCCATCGCTGCTTTCTTCCTCATCCTCTTCTCATGAATTGTTTCTTCATCCTTTCCTTCCTTTCTCTCAATGGCTTGATTTTACAGTTTTTTTGCACCTCTCCATTTAGTCCTTCTCTCTTATTCCCTCTCCTTTCTGACCCTTCACAAGAAAAGGAAGTTCAAATTAAAGGAAAAAGTTCATTTTTTGTTTTAATAAGGGTATATTCAAATTACAATACAACAGAAATTAAAGACCAACTGGTTCGGACCATTATGTGGCTCTATATGGCTGGTAAGGGCAGGGATTTTTCAAGAAGGATATTATCAGTGGCAAAGGATGTATCAACATTTTAAATAATATATCTGGACATAATATTTCTTGGCAGCAACAAGTGCTGAAGACAACATGCAAGTTGTCTTTAACACTTTTCCTAAAGATTCAGGAAGGGGGGGGGCACAAGTTACACCCACTCATCCTATTACCACCATCACACCACCAAACCGACCAGTTCTTTGCCATTCAGGGTAATTTTGTTCTGGGTCTTGTGTCGGTCTTATTAGTGTGATTGAGGTATTAGGAAGATGGACAAGGAAAAAAGCCATCAATTGATAAATGTAAAAAAAAAAAAAGAGGCAAATTTCATTTTCTCTACATGTACAGGAATTCACTGCTACTGAATTGCCATTCACAATAATAAAATTCCATTTGTACTATATATGTAACCAAATTTCAAAAAAGTCACAGCAAAACTGAATTAAGTCAAAATCACATTTCCATGGAGAACAAGAAAAGTCCAGGCCGGTCCACTCTGATATCGTCTTCCCATCTTTTCTTCTGTCTTCCTCTTTTTCTTCCACCTTTCACTGTGCCTTGCAGGATGGTTTTTGCAAGACCCGAAGAATGTGAAACATGCCATTTCATTTCCATTTGTGCTTTTTCACGGTCATGAGGAGTTCTTCGTATGGCCCAATTGCTTGGTGGATGATGGTGCGGACCGTCTCGTTGGTTATGTGGTCTTTATATGAGATGCCTAGTAATTTACAGAAGCATCTCATTTCCATTGCTTGAATTCGCCTCTGGAGGTCTGCTGTGAGGGTCAAGGATTCCCAGGCAAACAGGTTGATGGATAGGACGAGTGATCTCATCAATCGTATCTTGGAACTGAGCAAGACCAGGAAGTCTAACACCGTAACTAAGCTGACAGTGGCAGGGAATCCAATCAGCACATACAACAGTTTGGTGGTGCTGTAATAAAAGAAAAGATAGTTTCAAAAAAATGAATTAGAATTTCAATGAAATAGAATTTTTTTTCTTTTGTGAAAAGGCCATGGCCTGAATTCATGAATACTTCTGTAAAGGTAGTACAAGCAACTTACATGGCCTCATGTCCAATCATAAATGGCAATACAGGCTACGTTTATTTTAAACCATAGTTTAGACCATGGGTTTACCCTCCTTTGTGAATTGTGGCCAATGTGCTTCTTAACAAGGTGTCAAGCTTTTCATTACACTTTTTTGGTCATGAACTGAAATGGAAACTGTCCTAAAGTGAAATATGCCAGTGTTGTGAACATAACATGCGCTGGTCTACATGATGGTAGAGGTACCTTTTAAAAATATTCTAATTTACACAGCAACACCTTGTGTAAAACTAATGTCCAAACAAATCAGACAGGAACTAACAACTGCCTACAAAAATTACTTATACTGACAAAAATCTCTATCTGTACTACAGAATCCCATAAATTATTCATCATAAGAATATAAAATGTAAAGTAAATCCATCCTTCATCCACAAATATTTCTTTCATCATTCATCAAGACAAATTTACAAAATCTATAGGAATATATCATAAATTTGTCAACCTCTGTTGGCAACAAAAAAAAGAGGGGGGGGGGAGAGTGAGGGAAGAGGAAATATAGGGTAAAAAAAGAAAGGAAGGGAAAGGAAAATAAACACTAAAAAGAAGGAAAGGAAGGGAAGAGGAAGAAGGAAAGGAAGGGAAGAGAAGGAAGGGAAGAGAAAGAAGGAAAAACTGGTCAAATTTTTTTTGCTCGCTCGCTCAAGTCGCTCACAAAAACATTGAGATGTTAATCTTTGGGCAAATGGCGTCCCTTCCCTTCCCTTCTGCAATAGGCTAAAGCTGCCCCCCTGAGATTGTCAAAGTTCAGATAGTCACATTCGGGCAGCGAAGTGCTAGTATATATGGGTCTGTTCACAAAGTTGGGGCACCAAAACTTTTTATCGTAAAAACATTTTAGTTTTAACACTATGACTTACACCATAAAGTTGTTTTATATGAATGTACTTGGTGCCTCCAGGAAGCCTTTGAAGAACACAAGACAAATTGTTTTGAGAGGCATTTTCAAAATATTGACAAAAACATACTGGTGTCCCATGTTACATCCACAACCACCTTTTTTTTTAGATTACCAGCATATCTACATGCATGATACCTTACAAAGCTAAATCCTATTAATGGGTACATTGTGTTATGGTGCTGACTTAATGAAGCAAAACTTTTAACAAAAGAATAAATATCTTCCCTGAGTTTATCATGAATGTTGTGGGTGTAACGGTTTCCAATCAAATGTCACAAGTTGTGGATGAACGGGACACCAAAGAATATCTGCAACTTTCATCAATAACTCTTGAAGTCGGTATACTCTCATTGCAGTTGTTGTTGCATTGAATTAAATAGAGAGCCCAAAGTAACCAGGCAAATATTTATCATCAAGAGCATTATGGATGTGCCGTTATGTCTCAAAATAAGACTTTGCGGATGTAACACGGACACAATGTCCGGTTACATCCACACGCTGGTTTTTCATACTTATTTCCAAAATACATTGTGGAACAACATGTTTATGATTCTCAGATGCTTTTTATTTTCAGAGATAAAATGGCCAAGTAAGCAAATTCTAACTAGACTTTTTCATTGAATTACAGGGATTAAAGAAAAAATGCCTCAAAAGGTGCCCAACTTTGTGAACAGACCCATATCCACATATTGAAGAAGAAAGGTTCCAGGATAATTATATAACTTATGTAAGTTAACTTCAGTAATTTTCACCTAAAACAAATTTAAAAAAAAAAATGTTCTTTGACTCGCTTCGCTCTCGGGCAAAAGGCGTCAGTCCCCTCCTTACGAAATGGGCCTGTCTGATCAAGATCTCATGTCTGCGTTTTTCTCTTATTAATTTTTGTCGGGGGAGAGGGATTAGGGTGCAGCAGTTTTGTCGGCAAAAATAGGTATTGCATCCTAAAAAAATTGTTGGCGAATTTGGGTGTCACAACCCTCCCCCATTCAAAATGTTCTAGCAACGCCCCTGTTAGTCAAGCTCTTGCATGACAAAAACTCTAATGGAATAGACCCGAGTGGCAATAAACCAGCTTAATTTTATTTTTATTATACTTCATTTCTTTATTTTTTACATGTAGACCCTACTACTCCAAATACAAAATTTCTTTGTTTCATTCCTGTTCTATAATTGTACATCTCTCAAGTAAACATGGAAGGTGACGAAAGAGGATATTTACCTGTAGGTGAGTGTAGATCTATTTGCATGTTTCTGGCATGACTGTGTCTGCTCCATCATCAAATAAGAGATGTCCTGCATCTGTAAGCAAAACAGAATGACTAGTCAAATGTATCCATAACAGACTATCAAACCGTTTTCTTAGGCGAGTATATGGATCTGAATGAAAGACTGAAAATAAGAGTTTGTAGATATCTACTGAATCATATACATGTACCTGTGAACAGCCCACACCTCCCTGCCCTATTGCATATCCACTTATCCAGGAAAGTATTAAAAAACATTTAAAAAATAAAATTCAGTAGTATGAAGGGGTGGGTCCATATAACTGAAGTTTGCCATTGGATTTCTCAAAAAATAATATGCATGGAATATAAAGATAACATTTAACAAATTCATAGTGACGAAGCTTTTCGACCTGCACTCATCGGGTCACAACGCAGGAATGAGAAAATACAAGAAAATACAAAAGTCAAGGAAGGGTGTGTATAGCGACCCGGGTATGATCCGGGCACGCTAGAATAATCGAAGCGCTTGTACAAACTCCTTTTGTCGGCACAATAGTGGATCTCTCGACTGAATGAACAACGCTTCTAAGAAGCGAATTCAAGATGTTGAAAGCTGCGTGCTCGGGCAACAATAGTGAACTGAGCCGGGTTATACGCCTTGGAACAAGCCAGACTATTTAGCAAGTGCTGACCAAAAGCAGAGTCGCTGTGACTGCGGCATTGAATATTAGCAATATTAGCTAGCAGCGGTTTTGCAGTTACGCTTCGGCTGTGCTCGGCTACCAGCTGATGTCTGTCGTACCACGGAGGGTACGTCCTGTTTAATGCGGTCCGTTAGACGCTGAG
Organism: Heliocidaris erythrogramma; assembly: GCA_025617745.1. Taxonomy (NCBI): domain Eukaryota; kingdom Metazoa; phylum Echinodermata; class Echinoidea; order Camarodonta; family Echinometridae; genus Heliocidaris; species Heliocidaris erythrogramma. Next base: position 36,507,684 of record CM046868.1, read on the forward strand.
ATGTACGGCCAACGTAGACGGCTTCACACCGACAATGATACTGATAAACAACATTGCTCATTTGGGGGGAAGGCAGTACATCCTTGCGAACTGCGGGTAGCATTCTATTGGTAGAGAACACGACACGCGTAGCCACGGCAAAGTAACAGCGTGACACTGTATGCTTAATATCGCGCGCATACTTATCAGACACTTTACCTCGCCAAGGTAATTTGAGGTAGACCGGGCATTTATTGGGCCCATACACAGGGCGAGTCCGCGAATCAATGGTACGCTGCACAACGCGATCAATGACAAGCTCCGGATAGCCATTGTCTCGTAGGATTTGCTTGATGCGAAGAAGCTCAGGGTTGAGCTTACACGGAGAACAAATTTGCAAGGCGCGACACACTAAGCTATTAATCAAACCAGTTTTATACGATGTAGCACTGTACGAATCCCATCGCGTGTACTGGGCCGTCACTCTTCTCAACCAGTACATCCAAAAATGGAAGCGCGTTAGACTGCTCCATCTCACATGTAAACCGAAGCGCCGGATGAAGCGAGTTGAGTTGTGTAAGAAAGTCCTTGCACGCAGCGCTTGAATCAAACATAGCAAAGGTATCATCAACGTAACGAAAGTAGGTGAGCGGGGTAAGGCTAGGATCAGTGATGTTTTCATGAAGGCGGGCTTCATGAAAGCCAACAAAGATATTAGCAAGCACGGGGCCCAACGGGGAACCCATAGCAACACCATCGATCTGCGAATACATGATATCATTAAAGCTAAACTCGACAGCACTTGTAGCATGTTTCATTAGTTCAACAAACACGGATTCAGAGATAGGAGGTTCATCCAAATCACCATGGTAGAGGGCGGAGACACAGATATCAATGGTCTCCTTTAGTGGCACGTTGGTGAACAAACTACAGACATCAAATGAACATAAAGAGACAGATTCACTAATTACCATCTGACGAACCGACCGAGCAAATGTAAAAGAGTCCTTAATTGCATAGGTTGAGTATCGCTCAAGCACAGGTTGCAGGAGCTCACTCAACCACCTAGCCATTATGCTGTGCTGAACCAGTCATGGAGAGAATAGGGCGGAGCGGGGTATTGGCTTTATGTGTCTTCGGTAAGCCATACATACGGGGGCGCTGAGAGCCATGCGGGCGGATCCTGTCATAAATATTATGTGCTAGCTGATCATTCTTACGCAAATCTAGCAGGTAGCGCTGCAACCTACCCTCGAGGCAACTGGTCCGATCGTGACTACATGCAAGGCGTATAACCCGGCTCAGTTCACTATTGTTGCCCGAGCACGCAGCTTTCAACATCTTCGCTTCTTAGAAGCGTTGTTCATTCAGTCGAGAGATCCGCTATATTGTGCCAACAAAAGGAGTTTGTACAAGCGCTTCGATTATTCTAGCGTGCCCGGATATTACCCGGGTCGCTATACACACCCTTCCTTGACTTTTGTATTTTCTTGTATTCTCTCATTCCTGTGTTGTGACCCGATGAATCACTATGAATTTGTTAAATGTTATCTTTAAGTTTTGTGGAGTCAAAAGGGGCCTGAGCTTTCGATCCTAGCAGAATCTTCGTCAGAGGCAAAAAGACGAACATAAAGACCAAGACAAGCATATATATAGACTACAGGCACAAAACAGATTACATGTAACAGAAACTGTAAGGAAGGAGCTGTGGACACAAAACAATGGGAACAAAAGGGGAGTGTTGGGAGTCAAAACCCATGAGTCAAGTGGGTGTGGAGGGGGATTAAAACAAATACAAAGGCGTGGAGATCAAAGGAGAGTAATAAGTGAGGAGCCCCAAGCTTAGGGGTGGGTAACCTGTGAAAGCAAAGGATAAGTGGGGAGGTAACATCAAACAGGATAAGGAACAATGCAAAGACAAGAGAAAGGAATATGCGCTATACAAGTTCAGTGCAGTGGAGTGGTAGGGCAGAAAATAAAGAGGGAGTCGAGTTGTTAGACAACAAGTGCAAAATATAGCATATAAAGTAAAATGCAAATAAAATATATGTGTACATACACACACATATATATATATATATATATATATATACACATATGTATGTGTATATGTATGTGTGTGTGTATATATATGTATATAGATATATATGTATATATAGCTATACGAGCTCCTTGGCTTATCAATCTGGTACTTGCCTTCACAGCTGTACCTGGGATCCATATACCTTGTGTGTTGGAAGGCATCACCCAAAAAAACTACATCTAAATATCACCATTTCTCACATAATTTGACCCATGCAACCCACCCTCGGAATTTGCTATAGGGGTTACCTTCCAGGATCAACTAAGAAAAAATTGAATGACTAAAAAAAGAGAAAAAAAAAGGACAAAAATCGACAGATTTTTTTACCTTGCATTTGTAACTTATATATATGGGACTATATACACAAACCTTACCTTGCATGGGTAGTCCAATATAACTTGTGCAAGTAAAAAAAAAACCTGATCACACCTGCCAAGTTTGTGGTTTTTTTTTTAGACAATCAATTTTTACAATCTACATGTACATGTACATGTAGTTGATCCTGGAGAGGAAGGTAACCCCTTTAGCAAACTCTGACTCTGAGGCCTGAGGATGGTTTGCATGACTCACAGTATGTGAGAAATGGCGATATTTATATTTTTAGATCTATTTTTTTTTTTTTTGGGGGGGGGGGGGGGTTGATATCTCATTATCTGCCTCGATCCACACACGGTATGGATCCTACCTATATGAGCTCCTTGGTTTATCAATCTGGTACTAGTACTGGCCTACGGAGCCGTTCATGGGATCCAACTGTGAGTGGAGCCGGAGGCACATATCAACAAAAACAAGATCTAACAAGTAACATGTCTAAATGAATTATAATCATTTCTCACAAAAAAAAAAAAAAAAATTGGCTATACGCCTTCTACATCATGAAGCCAGGCGTTCTTACCCAGCAATCTAATTGCGCACGGGTTAGCAGGACTGGAAAATGCCCTGAAATAACATTTTTCTGATAACTCCCGCGACCGACAGCTCCTTCACCACAGCGTTTCCTCCTCTTGTCATGCAGATATGGCATGACACTGGTGAGTTCTCGGAAATTTCTTATGATCTTTTTTGGATTTTTTTGTAAAAGTACGTACGATCAAAAAGACATTCTAATTCTAAACGTTTTCCTAGGAGGAAACGCTGTGGTGAAGGAGCTGTCGGTCGCGGGAGTTATCAGAAAAGTGTTATTTCAGGGCATTTTCCAAATTCCAGTCCTGCTAGTGCTAACCCGTGCGCAATTAGATTGCTGGGTAAGAACGCCTGGCTTCGTGATGTAGAAGGCGTATAGCCATTTTTTTTTTTTTTTTTACATTCACGAATCCTTGCTAGCCATGCAAACCAGACATTTTATTCACAAGCCTCAAAATGTTGTTTTTCACGTCACAACTCCTGAACTGCGTGTAAATGAATAAGTGTGCAGACATGGGATTGGGAACCATGCAAGATTGTTTATAATTATATTCAATGTTGAATTACCTGAAATGACAAGGCCACCGTTTCTTGTGAAAATGTCATTGTTCTTGCTCTAATTTTGATGCAATTTTTTTTTTCAAACTTACTCTTTAGAATATCAGGAATAAAATAAAATAAATCTTTAGAGGAATATTAAAGAAATTCTTGTTCATTTTTCCCGTCAAAACCTCAGGTGCGCAGACCTAGGGGCTTAGGGCTCCCCATACAGCTGCGGAGGCCAGTACCACTACCACTATATACCAGACTGATCAGCCATGGAGCTCGGCGTACAGTAAAGTACGCAGTACATGTAGGTCAATATTCCCGGGATTAGAGTCAATAAAATCTAGTTACAAATCTTACAGATCTTACAAATCTTACAAATCTTACAGTGAGTTGTGGATATCACACTGTGCCCGTGTCCCGGCGCTGGCATTATGTTTGGTCAATCTGACTAGACAGCTGCCGCTGCTTGTCTGAAGGAGAAAAAAATCTCAAGTCTCAAGATAAAACAAACGTCGAGAACTAGCTTTCAGTCTGCATGCTATAGCTGCACTGTGCATATCATGCACTGAGCGTTGGGTCGCGTCGACGCGACGTCGCCGACGGGTACGGTACGACCGTATACCGTTGCACTGTACAAGTAACTATCCCGACAGCTCAGCTAAAAAAGCTGGTATATCACTGGCGCCTAGCGCCTGTAAGTGGATGTTGGGTATAAACGGGCTTACCATAGAGATACATACTACATGTATGTATCTCTATACGTATACATGTACGAAACACACATAGCGTATTCCCAATGTCTCACAACGAACGCATGAGGACGCTAGACCAAATACTGTTTGAAACGTAGATCTGCCGTTATTTCAGCCAGAATTTTGATTTCAAAACCACATTTATTTTCTTTTTTAAATATAGTAAATGAGCTCCAATTTCTATCTTACTTTCACATGTCACTAATTATAGTTCTAACAGTACGATTATATATCATTGGACCACTTTCACGCTGAATTTGTCAAATTTTGCAAAGCTACACAATACCTTTAAAGTTGTAATATAGTCTAGTTACAATGTATATAGACTATAGTCCTTTGTTACAGATGAGTCCGGTTCCCTGCCCTGGGATCTAAGCTAATTCCAGTACTTGTATGATCTTTTCATTAAGACTGCTACATGTACATGTAGAACTTTCCGTATAGACCTAGTCTAGATCTACTTTAGATCTGTTTTCATGTATTTCTACTCCGCCTTTCTAGATCTGTGTCGTTTTCTTTTACGATTGTGTTTGTGTGTTGCTTTGAATGTCTTTCTTATTTATTGTCCACATAATGGTCTGTGTGTTCGTATCGATGTCTCTCTTGTTCTTCGTTGTTTTTGCAGCCTATATTCATTGAAGATGTCTCTATTGATAATTAAATATATGTATTTTATCATGATGTCTTGGTATTTGATGCTTTTGCAATGTATAGTTGACTAAATTTTGAAAATGAATGATAATGTTTCATTTTCATCAATATTTGATGATGAATTTTTTTCCCTTAGTCAAACTCAGACTCATGGCAATGTTGGAAATGTGAGCACTTCTCGTGGATTTGAGTCTAATGTTATCAATGCTTTAAACTGTAATACTAGGGACCTTAATCTTCCTGTTGACATACATGATACAGGCATTAACCTACAATCTTCATACTTTACTCTGAATCAATTCGCTGAAAAGTATATGGGTCTCTTTCTTTGAAAGAGTTTTCTTGTTTGCATTTGAACATACGTAGTGCTAACAAGAATTTTGATGCCTTTTGCTCCCTTCTTGAGCGTTTTAACTTTGAAAATACAGTCATATGATTGTCTGAAACGTGGTTTGCAGATGATCCTTCCTCAATTTATTCTTTATCTAAGCATGATCTAGTGTTTAATAACAGGAAATCCAAACGAGGGGGAGGAGTTGCTTTATATGTACCCAATCATCTTAATTATAAGACCTTTATACCTGATTTAAATATTATGTCTGATTTGATTGAAACTGTTTTTGTAGAAATTTATATTCCAAACAGGAAAAATATCATTGTCGGTACTATTTACCGACCTCCTGCCTCTGATGGTAGTGCGTTTCTCAATGAATTACAAAATTTACTTGCAAACCCAGTACTTTGTAATGCACATTGCTTTCTGCTAGGTGATTATAATATAGATTTGTTGAAATGTGGTGATGAAACTTTATCTCAAGATTTTCTGGGTGTTGTGCTCTCACATTCCTTTTTCCCCTGTATAACTAAACCTACACGGTTGTCTAGCAGCACGGCAACTTTAATAGACAATATATTTTGCAATACGGATGTTGTTACTCAATCTGGAATTATTCTGTCAGACATTTCTGATCATTTTCCAATCTTTGTCTGTGCGCCATCTTATTTTGATAATCACTCTGACTTGCCTCAACCAAGATTTTTTCGCAGCATTACGCAATATAAAATCTGTAGATTGAAAGATGTATGACAAATTTATGGATTTATTATGTAATGCTTTCAATGAGTGTATTCCCCCTCAGATTATTAAGCGTAAAGATTATTCACGGCAAGCCCGGCAACCATGGGTTACTAAATCTTTGCTTAGGTGTATAAATCGGAAAAATAAACTTTACTACAGATTCCGTTCTAATCCTTCAGATGCTTCTCGCAAAAAATATGCCAAGTATAGAAATATTTTGACATCTTTGTTGCGAACTGCGAAGAATGATTATTATTGCTCTCAATTTGATTTGTCTAAAAATAATACTAAAGCCACTTGGAAGGTTATTAATAGTGTGCTACATGTAAATAGGTGTAGTCAAAAGAAACAACCTACTAGAATCTTGTTAAACAATGATTGCATCGATGATAGCAGGCTGATTGCTGATGCTTTTAATGATTTTTTTGCAAACATAGGACCCACTCTTTAAAAAAAAGTACCTTCCACTGAAAAGAAATTTACTTCTTTTTTGAAGGATCGTAATACTAAGTCCTTGTTTTTTACTCCGACTCATTCGATAGAAATAAAGCGCATTGTACAAAATCTGAAAAATAAACCCAGTACTGGCCATGATGGTATTAGTTTGTGCTAAAAAATATAGTGGATGAAATTATGATTCCTTTGCAACATATCTTTAATCTTTCTTTGGTGAATGGTGTTGTTCCAGGAAAAATGAATGTAGCAAAGGTTGTTCCAGTTTTTAAAAAAGGAGACAAGCTTGAATTAAACCATTATCGACCAATATCTTTATTACCTTCAATATCTAAAATTCTTGAAAAACTTGTCTATATAAGAGTGGTCAAATTTTTAAACAACTGTGAGGTATTTTCAAAATTCCAATTCGGTTTTAGAGAAAAACATTCTACAATCCATGCTATTTTGCATTTTATCCATAGGTTTCAACTGCCATTGAAAATCGTGAACACACTATTGGACTTTTTCTGGACTTTTCAAAGGCTTTCGATATGGTTGACCATAATATTTTGCTATATAAGTTATGCCATTATGGTATAAGAGGCAAAGCGCTTGACTGGTTCAGAAGTTATCTTCATAATAGGAAGCAATATGTAATTATCAACGGATGTGAATCAGTAACTAAAGGACTTCAATGCGGGGTACCTCAGGGATCTCTCCTTGGCCCGTTGTTGTTTATTTTATATATTAATGACTTTCATAATGCTTCCAGTGTGTTATCATTCATACTATTTGCTGATGATTCAAATGTATTTCTTAAACAAAGATCCCAAGTTACTTCTGGAACGAACTAATAAGGAGCTCAGTGTTGTGCATGATTGGGTATGTGCCAATAGACTATCTCGCAATTTGGAGAAAACTCGTAATTATTTAGTAACTCAATCACATCTCTGGATGGTAATGTATTACTTAAAAACACCACAATTAAAGTGGTCGAGGAGTTAAAGTTTCTTGGTTTACTTATTGATAATAAGTTATCTTGGAAACCACAAACTGTGTATCTAAACAAATTACTCTCTAGAAATGTTGGTATTATAAACAAATTGAAATATTTGTTTCCCTCTCATGTATTACTCTTGTTGTATTCCACCTTGGTTCTACCCTACATAAATTATGGCATTCTAGCTTGGGGCAACTGTACTAAGTCTCAGTTGGATAGACTCTCAGTTATACAAAAACGGGTGATGAGAATAATTTTGAAAAAGCCTAGACTAGCTCCGTCTAAAATATTATTCTTTGAAAATAAAGCGTTGAGACTAAACGATTTGTTTTATTACCAGTTAGGCAGTTTAATGTATCAAGCACGAATTCATGAATTGCCTCAGGTTTTACAATCAATGTTTAAAACGAATGATGGAATACATAGGCATTCTACACGACAATCATCTTTCTTTCATTTACCACTTCTTCGTACTCAGTTTGCCCAGAAAACATTAATCTACACTGGGCCCTTCTATTGGAATCATCTTGATTCAAATCTAAAGCAAGCTACCTCTCTTAAATCTTTTAGAAGAAATCTTAAACATTATCAAATTAGCTCTTACAGTGTATAAGTCCATAACAACTGTACAGTATTTGGTTTTCTGCCTGTGTCTAAACAGAAGATCTATCCTTCAAGACATCTTTTTAATCATACTTCATACACATACATGTATTATGTGTATAGATCTGGTTTTTCTACTACTATATAAACCCAATAGGCTGACATTAACTGCTAGTATACTAGTTCATAGTATGCTTATTTTATTTTGATGTTTTAGACTTTTAGCGATGTTTGTGTGTGTATTGTTGTTGTTTTTTTCCCCCTTTTACACACGTCTTGTCTCGTCTCTTTACTACTATATGTATACATAATTGCATAAATGTATTTCTTAATTCTCTGTTATTGGGGAACCTAGTTTTAACAAGCTGTGCTTTTCCTTAGGTTCTCCCATGATACTGCTTTTTTTCTATTGACTAATGTAAATTTTCCACTTTTGACTGTATGTACATGTACATTGGAATTGTTATTGATTATGATAGTTTCGAAATTTTGAACGATGTATGCTCACCAATTGTAATGTTCATGGCAGATTTCTGCAGTATTATGAAATAAATTCATTCATTCATTCATTCATTCATTCATATTAAAATTCGGAGGGGGGGGGGGGGTGATCCTGAGCATGCTATTTTGTACTATACACACAGTATTGCTAAGGTTTCAAATGTTATGAGAGATTTCTGTAACTCCAGCATGAATATTTGATAATACATGTATGTATGATCTACATTCCTTGTGGAGCATAAGTATGATAATGTTGGGTGTATGTACTCTGTACATGACACCGTCAGACAAGGGTTATTTCATTTTTCCACAAAGTAAATGTAATAAGAATAGGGGCTGTTCCCAAATCCTCTCATACACTCTTCAGACTTTTATGAGGAATGTGCTTTATACAGTCCTGCAAGAAACCATTGTAAATATCAAAAATTAATATTGTTGTTGGTTTCTTTTAATCTTTTAAAGGTTACTGTACAACAAAGCCCAAGATCAATATGATGAAACTTTGTCTCTGAGTAAAACCAAAAAGCGATTTTTGTTGTGTGTTTGATTGAGATATTTGCCAAAAGAGAGAGTTTTAGTCTTTGATTTGATAGCATTTACCAATGCTTGATTACTGGACCAAGCATGCCAAGAAGTTTCATGATATTCTGTATGGAATATTTGCTTTTAGTGTCATATTTCAGCTGCCTAAATTCCAAGGATATACTCGATGTATGCTTGATGTCATTCTCCAGTGAGCATTTTTGTCACATTCTGCTCTTTCCATAACATTGAAAAGCAAGTTGATTTATTCTATTTGTATTCAGATACTTATTTAGCAACCAGATTCAGTCGATTGAGGATGGGACCTTCTCTGATTTAACAAATCTGACCTTGCTGTAAGTATTGTACGGTGAATGACTTTGAAAACTTCCACTGCAATGACATGACTTAGCATCAATGATGGGAGGTATTACACATCTGATCCATGGTTGATATAGGTTGAGAACAAATTATTCTATTACTTGCTTCTCCACATGCCCCTCCCCCCCAAAAAAAATAATATTGTCGTCAACAAACAGAGGTTTATCGGTTATTTATTCAATCTCCAAATAAACCTTGTCAAAATAAAGTACAAAATCTATTCAACATTAAAGACAATGGAACAAACATTCCTATTGAGCCTTTGTTAACGGAGGCATGATCAAAGCATCAAACTACCCTGAGTATATCTCACTTAACACAATTGTGGATTTAAAGCACTAAATAGAGCATCGGCTATCAAGAATTCAGGATGTAGGGTTAAAAAAAAAAGGATTAAGCTAGTGAAATGGAATCAAAGAGAATAGGGCTTAAATCTTATGGAATACAAACAGCCAGCACATTTTAGAATTCTATGTGCAATATAAAAGATCAAAATAACAGGACAAGATAGAGGCTAAAAGCTTATGAATAATCTAAATAATATGTACAATAGAGGGTGCATTTTCATGCATGCTACAGTACTATGAAATGAGATAATACATGTCTTTCTCACACTCCCTATATTTGTCCTCTAATATTGATTTTGGTTGAAACTGTTTAATTAATTTGATGTAGAGGCCTAAATGAGAATCAGATACAGTCTATCTCTCCTGGAATCTTCTCTGGTTTAAGAAGTCTGCAGCAGCTGTAAGTATGGCACTGATGATTTTGAAATATTCCTAAGCAAAAAAATAATTTTGTACCAAAAAGTGGAAATTTTGAGTTCTAAAGCAAGTCATAGTTCCTCCAGCGATAAAATGTCTTAATGTTTTGAAATGATTACTGTTATCATGCTCAATTTGTGCTTTACTATAGTCAGATAGTGAAGCCCAAGATGAATATAAAAAGAGGAAATAAAAAATGCCATCATAATTTCAAGTCAGTCACTTTTCTGTTTGAGGTCTGTTTAGGTTTTATATTACCAAGAATGTATTAAGATCCAATCTAAATCTTTCTTGGCCTCCTTTTAGGTTCATTAATGATGCAATGGGTTTTATTTTTGCTCATTATGAATAAAGAATCACTGGTTTCCCTGTAAGATACAAAACAGTATTTTGCAAAGGCAACATTAGTAGTTGGGGGGTGTGGAGTAAGTGATATTAAAGTTCGGAGGGGGGGGGGGGGGGTGATCCTGAGCATGCGAATGAGCATGCTATTTTGTACTATACACACAGTATTGCTAATGTTTCAAATGTTATGAGAGATTTCTGTAACTCCAGCATGAATATTTGATAATACATGTATGTATGATCTACATTCCTTGTGAAGCATAAGTATGATAATGTTGGGTGTACTCTGTACATGACACTGTCAGACAAGGGTTATTTCATTTCTCCACAAAGTAAATGTAATCAGAATAGGGGCTGTTCCCAAATCCTCCCATACAGTCTTCAGACTTTTATGAGGAATGTGATTTATACAGTCCTGCAAGAAACCTTTGTAAATATCAAAAATTAATATTGTTGTTGGTTTCTTTTAATCTTTGAAAGGTTACTGTACAACAAAGCCCAAGATCAATATGATGAAACTTTGTCTCTGAGTAAAACCAAAAAGCGATTTTTGTTGTGTGTTTGATTGAGATATTTGCCAAAAGAGAGAGTTTTAGTCTTTGATTTGATAGCATTTACCAAATGCTTGATTACTGTACCAAGCATGTCAAGAAGTTTCATGATATTCTGTATGGAATATTTGTTTTTAGTGTCATATTTCAGCTGCCTAAATTCCAAGGATATACTCAATGTATGCTTGATGTCATTCTCCAGTGAGCATTTTTGTCACATTCTGCTCTTTCCATAACATTGAAAAGCAAGTTGATTTATTCTATTTGTATTCAGATACTTATATAGCAACCAGATTCAGTCGATTGAGGATGGGACCTTCTCTGATTTAACAAATCTGACCTCGCTGTAAGTATTGTACGGTGAATGACTTTGAAAACTTCCAGTGCAATGACATGACTTAGCATCAATGATGGGAGGTATTACACATCTGATCCATGGTTGATATAGGTTAAGAACAAATTATTCTATTACTTGCTTCTCCGCATGCCCCTCCCCCCCCAAAAAAAAAATAATAATGTTGTCATCAACAAACAAAGGTTTATCGGTTATGTATTCAATCGCCAAATAAACCTTGTCGAAATAAAGCATGCTAATTTGTACTATACACACAGTATTGCTAATGTTTCAAATGTTATGAGAGATTTCTGTAACTCCAGCATGAATATTTGATAATACATGTATGTATGATCTACATTCCTTGTGGAGCATAAGTATGATAATGTTGGGTGTATGTACTCTGTACATGACACTGTCAGACAAGGGTTATTTCATTTCTCCACAAAGTAAATGTAATCATAATAGGGGCTGTTCCCAAATCCTCTCATACAGTCTTCAGACTTTTATGAGGAATGTGATTTATACAGTCCTGCAAGAGACCTGTGTAAATATCAAGAATTAATATTGTTGGTTTCTTTTAATCTTTGAAAGGTTACTGTACAACTAAGCCCAAGATCAATATGATGAAACTTTGTCTCTGAGTAAAACCAAAAAGCGATTTTGTTGTGTGTTTGTTTGAAATATTTGCCAATAGAGAGAGAGTTTGTAGCATTTGATTTGATAGCATTTACCAAATATGCTTGATTACTGAACCAAGCATGTCAAGAAGTTTCATGATATTCTGTATGGAATATTTGTTTTTAGTGTTATATTTCAGCTGCCTAAATTCCAAGGATATACTCAATGTACATGTATGCTTGATGTCATTTGCCAGTGAGCATTTCTGTCACATTCTGCTCTTTCCATAACATTGAAAAGCAAGTTGATTTATTCTGTTTATATTTAGACAATTAAATAGCAACCAAATTCAGTCGATTGAGGATGGGAGCTTCTCTGATTTAACAAATCTGACATTGCTGTAAGTATTGTACAGTGAATGACTGCAATGGCATGACTTAGCATCAATGATGGGAGGTGTTTAGTTAGTTACACATCTGATCCATTCATTGTAGCAAGGAAGCCATGTACATGTAATTATTTATTAATCTTGATTGTACATGTATATTGTGTCATATGTAATATGTAATTAATGGAGAGTATGAATTTATATTCAACTAAGAACTGATATATTCCATGTACATGTTTAAATGTATGATATTTTCATTGCATATTTATTTTTATATAGGATTACATGTTTTTGTCAATGTGGAAATGTATTTTCTCTTGTAGAAAAGGTGATTCCATGAGAAAAAGAACTATACTTTGGCAAATGAATTGTTGGGAATAAATTCATGACTAGTATGGTATTTTCAGTAATCTGAAAAATATTTTTCTTGAAGACTTAAAATATGAAATCAAATTGCTTTCAACTTTGGTATTTTCATGTCACAAATTTAGATTTTAGGGCATGAATATTCATATACATGTACATGTAGGTTTGACTAACTGCAGAACCTTTTATAATAGACGGATCTTCCTATATTACTATGATGGCCTTATCCAAGATCCCAGATACTCTCCAAGAATCTGGATATTTCATGATTCTATATGTACATGCATCCAGAGATAATCTTGAAGTAATGTATGTACAAGTATTTTGTGGTACATGTACATGTACTATGAAATGAGATAATACAGGTCTTTCTGACACTCCCTATATTTGTCCTCTAATGATATTGATTTTGGTTGAAACTGCTTATTTAATTTGATGTAGAGGCCTAAATGAGAATCAGATACCCTCTATCTCTCCTGGAATCTTCTCTGGTTTAAGAAGTCTGCAGCAGCTGTAAGTATGGCACTGATGATTTTGAAATATTCCTAAGCAAAAAAAAATTACTTTGTACCAAAAAGTGGAAATTTTGAGTTTTAAAGCAAGTCATATTTCCTCCAGCGACAAAATTTCATAATGTTTTGAAATGATTACTGTTATCATGCTCAATCTGTGCTTTACTTTAATCAGATATTGAAGCCCAAGATGAATATAAAAAGAGGAAATAAAAAATGCCATCATAATTTCAAGTCAGTCACTTCTCTGAGGTCTGTTTAGGTTTTATATTACCGAGAATGTATTGAGATTCAATCTACATCTTTCTGGGCCTCCTTTTAGGTTCATTAACGATGCAATGGGTTTCCTTTTTGCTCATTATGAATAAAGAATCACTGGTTTCCCTGTAAGATACAAAACAGTATTTTATTTGCAAAGGCAACATTAGTAGTTGGGGGGTGTGGAGTAAGTGATATTAAAGTTCGGAGGGGGGGGGGGGGGTGATCCTGAGCATGGGAATGAGCATGCTATTTTGTACTATACACACAGTATTGCTAATGTTTCAAATGTTATGAGAGATTTCTGTAACTCCAGCATGAATATTTGATAATACATGTATGTATGATCTACATTCCTTGTGAAGCATAAGTATGATAATGTTGGGTGTACTCTGTACATGACACTGTCAGACAAGGGTTATTTCATTTCTCCACAAAGTAAATGTTATCAGAATAAGGGCTATTCCCAAATCCTCTCATATAGTCTTCAGACATTTATGAGGAATGTGATTTATACAGTCCTGCAAGAAACCTTTGTAAATATCAAGAATTAATATTGTTGGTTTCTTTTAATCTTTGAAAGGTTACTGTACAACTAAGCCCAAGATCAATATGATGAAACTTTGTCTCTGAGTAAAACCAAAAAGCGATTTTGTTGTGTGTTTGTTTGAAATATTTGCCAATAGAGAGAGAGTTTGTAGCATTTGATTTGATAGCATTTACCAAATATGCTTGATTACTGAACCAAGCATGTCAAGAAGTTTCATGATATTCTGTATGGAATATTTGTTTTTAGTGTCATATTTCAGCTGCCTAAATTCCAAGGATATACTCAATGTATGCTTGATGTCATTTGCCAGTGAGCATTTCTGTCACATTCTGCTCTTTCCATAACATTGAAAAGCAAGTTGATTTATTCTATTTGTATTCAGATACTTATATAGCAACCAGATTCAGTCGATTGAGGATGGGACCTTCTCTGATTTAGCAAATCTGACCTTGCTGTAAGTATTGTACAGTGAATGACTGCAATGGCATGACTTAGCATCAATGATGGGAGGTGTTTAGTTAGTTACACATCTGATCCATTCATTGTAGCAAGGAAGCCATGTACATGTAATTATTTATTAATCTTGATTGTACATGTATATTGTGTCATATACGGCCTTAATTAATTGAGAGTATGAATTTAAATTCAACTAAGAACTGATATATTCCATGTACATGTTTAAATGTATGATATTTTCATTGCATATTTATTTTTATATAGGATTACATGTTTTTGTCAATGTGGAAATGTATTTTCTCTTGTAGAAAAGGTGATTCCATGAGAAAAAAAACTATACTTTGACAAATGAATTGTAGGGAATAAATTCATCACTAGTATGGTATTTTCAGTAATCTGAAAAATATTTTTTCTTGAAGACTTAAAATATGAAATCAAATTACTTTCAACTTTGGTATTTTCATGTCACAAATTTAGATTTTAGGGCATGAATATTCATATAGGTTTGACTAACTGCAGAACCTTTTATAATAGACGGATCTTCCTATATTACTATGATGGCCTTATCCAAGATCCCAGATACTCTCCAAGAATCTGGATATTTCATGATTCTATATGTACATGCATCCAGAGATAATCTTGAAGTAATGTATGTACAAGTATTTTGTGGTACATGTACTATGAAATGAGATTAGACATGTCTTTCTGACACCCCCTATATTTGTCCTCTATTATGATATTGATTTTGGTTGAAACTGCTTAATATTTAATTTGATGTAGAGGCCTAAATGAGAATCAGATACCCTCTATCTCTCCTGGAATCTTCTCTGGTTTAAGAAGTCTGCAGGAGCTGTAAGTATGGCACTGATGATTTTGAAATATTCCTAAGCAAAAAAATTACTTTGTACCAAAAAGTGGAAATTTTGAGTTCTAAAGCAAGTCATATTTCCTCCAGCGACAAAATTTCATAATGTTTTGAAATGATTACTGTTATCATGCTCAATCTGTGCTTTACTTTAATCAGATATTGAAGCCCAAGATGAATATAAAAAGAGGAAATAAAAAATGCCATCATAATTTCAAGTCAGTCACTTCTCTGAGGTCTGTTTAGGTTTTATATAACCGAGAATGTATTGAGATTCAATCTACATCTTTCTGGGCCTCCTTTTAGGTTCATTAACGATGCAATGGGTTTCCTTTTTGCTCATTATGAATAAAGAATCACTGGTTTCCCTGTAAGATACAAAACAGTATTTTATTTGCAAAGGCAACATTAGTAGTTGGGGGGTGTGGAGTAAGTGATATTAAAGTTCGGAGGGGGGGGGGGGGGTGATCCTGAGCATGGGAATGAGCATGCTATTTTGTACTATACACACTGTATTGCTAATGTTTCAAATGTTATGAGAGATTTCTGTAACTCCAGCATGAATATTTGATAATACATGTATGTATGATCTACATTCCTTGTGAAGCATAAGTATGATAATGTTGGGTGTACTCTGTACATGACACTGTCAGACAAGGGTTATTTCATTTCTCCACAAAGTAAATGTTATCAGAATAGGGGCTATTCCCAAATCCTCTCATATAGTCTACAGACATTTATGAGGAATGTGATTTATACAGTCCTGCAAGAAACCTTTGTAAATATCAAGAATTAATATAATTGTTGTTGGTTTCTTTTAATCTTTGAGAGGTTACTGTACAACTAAGCCCAAGATCAATATGATGAAACTCTGTCTCTGAGTAAAACCGAAAAGCGATTTTTGTTGTGTGTTTGATTGAGATATTTGCCAAAAGAGAGAGTTTTAGTCTTTGTTTTGATAGCATTTACCAAATGCTTGATTACTGAACCAAACATGTCAAGAAGTTTCATGATATTCTGTATGGAATATTTGTTTTTAGTGTCATATTTCAGCTGCCTAAATTCCAAGGATATACTCAATGTATGCTTGATGTCATTCTCCAGTGAGCATTTCTGTCACATTCTGCTCTTTCCATAACATTGAAAAGCAAGTTGATTTATTCTATTTGTATTCAGATACTTATATAGCAACCAGATTCAGTCGATTGAGGATGGGAGCTTCTCTGATTTAACAAATCTGACCTTGCTGTAAGTATTGTATGGTGAATGACTTTGAAAAATTCCACTGCAATGACATGACTTAGCATCAATGATGGGAGGTATTACACATCTGATCCATGGTTGATATAGGTTGAGAACAAATTATTCTATTACTTGCTTCTCCACATGCCCCTCCCCCCAAAAAAAATAATAATGTTGTCGTCAACAAACAAAGGTTTATCGGTTATTTATTCAATCTCCAAATAAACCTTGTCGAAATAAAGAAGTACAAAATCTATTCAACATTAAAGACAATGGAACAAACATTCCTATTGAGCCTTTGTTAATGGAGGCATGATCAAAGCATCAAACTACCCTGAGTATATCTCACTTAACACAATTGTGGATTTAAAGCACTAAACAGAGCATCGGCTATCAAGAATTCAGGATGTAGGGTTAAAAAAAAAGGATTAAAGTGAAATGGAATCAAAGAGAATAGGGCTTAAATCTTATGGAATACAAACAGCCAGCACATTTTAGAATTCTATGTGCAATATAAAAGATCAAAATAACAGGACAAGATAGAGGCTAAAAGCTTATGAATAATCTAAATAATATGTACAATAGAGGGTGCATTTTCATGCATGCTACAGTACTATGAAATGAGATAATACATGTCTTTCTCACACTCCCTATATTTGTCCTCTAATATTGATTTTGGTTGAAACTGTTTAATTAATTTGATGTAGAGGCCTAAATGAGAATCAGATACAGTCTATCTCTCCTGGAATCTTCTCTGGTTTAAGAAGTCTGCAGCAGCTGTAAGTATGGCACTGATGATTTTGAAATATTCCTAAGCAAAAAAATAATTTTGTACCAAAAAGTGGAAATTTTGAGTTCTAAAGCAAGTCATAGTTCCTCCAGCGATAAAATGTCTTAATGTTTTGAAATGATTACTGTTATGCTCAATTTGTGCTTTACTATAGTCAGATAGTGAAGCCCAAGTTGAATATAAAAAGAGGAAATAAAAAAAATGCCCTCATAATTTCAGGTCGGTCTCTTTAGGTTTTATATTACCGAGAATGTATTGAGATCCAATCTACATCTTTCTGGGCCTCCTTTTAGGTTCATTAACGATGCAATGGGTTTCCTTTTTGCTCATTATGAATAAAGAATCACTGGTTTCCCTGTAAGATACAAAACAGTATTTCATTTGCAAAGGCAACATTAGTAGTTGGGGGCTGTGGAGTAAGTGATTTTAAAGTTGGGAGGGGGGGGGGGGGTGATCCTGATCATGGGAATGAGCATGCTATTCTGTAGTATATATTACCATTATGAAATGTGTCTACAAGGGTATATGGCCCCTGGAAGTATAGGCAAAAGTTTGTGGTATTTTGATGAATATGCAATTCTTTGTGTTGATTGCACCAAATGTGTAAAGTCAAGATATAACAGTACCTTATTATTATTCCTTGTGGAGCATAAGTATGATAATGTTGGGTGTATGTACTCTGTACATGACACTGTCAGACAAGGGTTATTTAATTTCTCCACAAAGTAAATGTAATCATAATAGGGGCTGTTCCCAAATCCTCTCATACAGTCTTCAGACTTTTATGAGGAATGTGATTTATACAGTCCTGCAAGACACCTTTGTAAATATCAAGAATTAATATTGTTGGTTTCTTTTAATCTTTGAAAGGTTACTGTACAGCTAAGCCCAAGATCAATATGATGAGACTTTGTCTCTGAGTAAAACCAAAAAGCGATTTTGTTATGTGATTGTTTGAAATATTTGCCAATAGAGAGAGAGTTTGTAGCATTTGATTTGATAGCATTTACCAAATATGCTTGATTACTGAACCAAGCATGTCAAGAAGTTTCATGATATTCTGTATGGAATATTTGTTTTTAGTGTCATATTTCAGCTGCCTAAATTCCAAGGATATACTCAATGTATGCTTGATGTCATTCTCCAGTGAGCATTTCTGTCACATTCTGCTCTTTCCATAACATTGAAAAGCAAGTTGATTTATTCTATTTGTATTCAGATACTTATTTAGCAACCAGATTCAGTCGATTGAGGATGGGAGCTTCTCTGATTTAACAAATCTCACATTGCTGTAAGTATTGTACAGTGAATGACTTTGAAAACTTCCACTGCAATGACATGACTTAGCATCAATGATGGGAGGTATTACACATCTGATCCATGGTTGATATAGGTTGAGAACAAATTATTCTATTACTTGCTTCTCCACATGCCCTTCCCCCCCAAAAAAAAAAATTAATAATGTAGTTGTCAACAAACAAAGGTTTATCGGTTATTTATTCAATCTCCAAATAAACCTTGTCGAAATAAAGAAGTACAAAATCTATTCAACATTTAAGACAATGGAACAAACATTCCTATTGAGCCTTTGTTAATGGAGGCATGATCAAAGCATCAAACTACCCTGAGTATATCTCACTTTACACAATTGTGGATTTAAAGCACTAAACAGAGCATCGGCTATCAAGAATTCAGGATGTAGGGTTAAAAAAAAGGATTAAACTAGTGAAATGGAATCAAAGAGAATAGGGCTTAAATCTTATGGAATTCAAACAGCCAGCGCATTTTAGAATTCTATGTGCAATATAAAAGATCAAAATAACAGGACAAGATAGAGGCTAAAAGCTTATGAATAATCTAAATAATATGTACAATAGAGGGTGCATTTTCATGCATGCTACAGTACTATGAAATGAGATATTAATGTCTTTCTCACACTCCCTATATTTGTCCTCTAATATTGATTTTGGTTGAAACTGTTTAATTAATTTGATGTAGAGGCCTAAATGAGAATCAGATACAGTCTATCTCTCCTGGAATCTTCTCTGGTTTAAGAAGTCTGCAGCTGCTGTAAGTATGGCACTGATGATTTTGAAATATTCCTAAGCAAAAAAATTACTTTGTACCAAAAAGTGGAAATTTTGAGTTCTAAAGCAAATCATATTTCCTCCAGCGACAAAATTTCATAATGTTTTGAAATGATTACTGTTATCATGCTCAATTTGTGCTTTACTATAGTCAGATAGTGAAGCCCATGCAAGATGAATATAAAAAGAGGAAATAAAAAATGCCATCATAATTTCAAGTCAGTCACTTTTCTGTTTGAGGTCTGTTTAGGTTTTATATTACCAAGAATGTATTAAGATCCAATCTAAATCTTTCTTGGCCTCCTTTTAGGTTTATTAACGATGCAATGGGTTTTATTTTTGCTCATTATGAATAAAGAATCACTGGTTTCCCTGTAAGATACAAAACAGTATTTTGCAAAGGCAACATTAGTAGTTGGGGTGTGGAGTAAGTGATATTAAAATTCGGAGGGTGGGGGGGGGGGGGGGGTGATCCTGAGCATGCGAATGAGCATGCTATTTTGTACTATACACACAGTATTATTGCTAATGTTTCTAATGTTATGAGAGATTTCTGTAACTCCAGCATGAATATTTGATAATACATGTATGTATGATCTTCATTCCTTGTGGAGCATAAGTATGATAATGTTGGGTGTATGTACTCTGTACATGACACTGTCAGACAAGGGTTATTTCATTTCTCCACAAAGTAAATGTAATCATAATAGGGGCTGTTCCCAAATCCTCTCATACAGTCTTCAGACTTTTATGAGGAATGTGATTTATATAGTCCTGCAAGAAACCTTTGTAAATATCAAGAATTAATATTGTTGATTTCTTTTAATCTTTGAAAGTTTACTGTACAACTAAGCCCAAGATCAATATGATGAAACTTTGTCTCTGAGTAAAACCAAAAAGCGATTTTGTTGTGTGTTTGTTTGAAATATTTGCCAATAGAGAGAGAGTTTGTAGCATTTGATTTGATAGCATTTACCAAATGTACTTGATTACTGAACCAAGCATGTCAAGAAGTTTCATGATATTCTGTATGGAATATTTGCTTTTAGTGTCATATTTCAGCTGCCTAAATTCCAAGGATATACTGTACAGTCATGTACTCAATGTATGCTTGATGTCATTCTCCAGTGAGCATTTTTGGCACATTCTGCTCTTTCCATAACATTGAAAAGCAAGTTGATTTATTCTATTTGTATTCAGATACTTATATAGCAACCAGATTCAATCGATTGAGGATGGGACCTTCTCTGATTTAACAAATCTCACATTGCTGTAAGTATTGTATGGTGAATGACTTTGAAATCTGCCACTGCAATGGCATGACTTAGCATCAGTTATCGGAGATGTTTTGTTGGACATCTGATCCATGCATTGTAGCAGGGAAGCCATATAATTATTTTTATAATAACAAATGACAAATATAAATTATATATAAATTATATTTGTTTAAACATTATGTCATTTCATGATTATGCTATAAAATAAACACCTACATTTGACACCATTACCCAACCTTATAAATTATAAGAATTCAATATGGCACAAAAAAGAGACATGATAACGAAGCTTTTCCACAGGTTATCACGCAGGTATATAACAAATTACTTGACATCAACTATATTATACTCGATGAACCCGGACGCAACCCAGACGCCGTAATTTCAGAACAATCGCAAAGCTTGGACGAACTCCTTTTGTCTGCACAGAAGGGGTTCGTGATATTGAATGTAGGCGGCTTCCAGAAAGCGTAGGATATTATTTTCAGTTATGTTGAAAATATATTGGTTTAGTTCTTATTGAATCCACCATGATTGTCAGATCATGTTTTCACTTACTTTGCATCTGGATGTTCAACATGTATTTTATTTTAAATTCATTCAAGGGTCTTTTTTTTCCTTCAAAGTCTGAATATTCCACCTCCATCTTCTGTAACTTGTGATCATTTTCAAATTTCCCTTTGAAGACTTAAAATATGAAATCAAATTACTTTCAACTGTTGTCTTTACATGTAACAGATCCAGATTTTAGAGTATGAATATTCATATAGGTTTGACTAACTGAAGAACCTTTTATAATAGACATATCTTCCTGTATTACCATGATGTCCTTATCCAAGATCCCAGGTACTCTCCAAGAATCTGGATATTTCATGATTCTATATGTACATGTATCCAGAGATGATCTTGAAGTAATGTATATACAAGTATTTTGTGGTACATGTACTATGAAATGAGATAAGACATGTCTTTCTCACACCCCTCCTGTTTGACCTTTTTAATAATATTGATTGAGGTTGAAACTCATTATTTTATTTTGATGTAGAAGCCTTTTTGAAAACCAGATACAGTCCATCTCTCCTGGAATCTTCTCTGGTTTAAGAAGTCTGCATGTGATGTAAGTATTGTACTGGTGACTTTGAAATATTTCAATCAAATGAAGTAACTTTATACCAAGAAGTGGAAATTTTGAGTTCTAAAGCAAGTCATATTTAGTCCAGCGACAAAATTTCATAATGTTTTGAAATGATTACTGTTATCATGCTCAATCTGTGCTTTACTATAATCAGATATTGAAGCCCAAGATGAATATAAAAAGAGGAAATAAAAAATGCCATCATAATTTCAAGTCAGTCACTTCTCTGAGGTCTGTTTAGGTTTTATATTACCGAGAATGTATTAAGATCCAATCTACATCTTTCTGGGCCTCCTTTTAGGTTCATTAACGATGCAATGGGTTTCCTTTTTGCTCATTATGAATAAAGAATCACTGGTTTCCCTGTAAGATACAAAACAGTATTTTATTTGCAAAGGCAACATTAGTAGTTGGGGGCTGTGGAGTAAGTGATTTTAGAGTTGGGAGGGGGGGGGGGGGGGTGATCCTGATCATGGGAATGAGCATGCTATTCTGTAGTATATATTACCATTATGAAATGTGTCTACAAGGGTATATGGCCCCTGGAAGTATAGGCAAAAGTTTGTGGTATTTTGATGAATATGCAATTCTTTGTGTTGATTGCACCAAATGTGTAAAGTCAAGATATAACAGTACCTTATTATTATTCCTTGTGGAGCATAAGTATGATAATGTTGGGTGTACTCTGTACATGACACTGTCAGACAAGGGTTATTTAATTTCTCCACAAAGTAAATGTTATCAGAATAGGGGCTATTCCCAAATCCTCTCATATAGTCTTCAGACATTTATGAGGAATGTGATTTATACAGTCCTGCAAGAAACCTTTGTAAATATCAAGAATTAATATTGTTGGTTTCTTTTAATCTTTGAAAGGTTACTGTACAACTAAGCCCAAGATCAATATGATGAAACTTTGTCTCTGAGTAAAACCAAAAAGCGATTTTGTTGTGTGTTTGTTTGAAATATTTGCCAATAGAGAGAGAGTTTGTAGCATTTGATTTGATAGCATTTACCAAATATGCTTGATTACTGAACCAAGCATGTCAAGAAGTTTCATGATATTCTGTATGGAATATTTGTTTTTAGTGTCATATTTCAGCTGCCTAAATTCCAAGGATATACTCAATGTATGCTTGATGTCATTATCCAGTGAGCATTTTTGTCACATTCTGCTCTTTCCATAACATTGAAAAGCAAGTTGATTTATTCTATTTGTATTCAGATACTTATATCGCAACCAGATTCAGTCGATTGAGGATGGGAGCTTCTCTGATTTAACAAATCTGATACAAACAGCCAGCACATTTTAGAATTCTATGTGCAATATAAAAGATCAAAATAACAGGACAAGATAGCTGAGGCTAAAAGCTTATGAATAATCTAAATAATATGTACAATAGAGGGTGCATTTTCATGCATGCTACAGTACTATGAAATGTCTTTCTCACACTCCCTATATTTGTCCTCTAATATTGATTTTGGTTGAAACTGTTTAATTAATTTGATGTAGAACCCTACGTAACAACCAGATACAGTCTATCTCTCCTGGAATCTTCTCTGGTTTAGGAAGTCTACAGAAGCTGTAAGTATGGCACTGATGATTTTGAAATATTATTTTGAAAAATTACTTTGTACCAAGAAGTGGAAATTTTGAGTTCTAAAGCAAGTCATATTTCCTCCAGCGACAAAATTTCATAATGTTTTGAAATGATTATTGTTATCATGCTCAATTTGTGCTTTACTATAGTCAGATAGTGAAGCCCAAGATGAATATAAAAAGAGGAAATACAAAATGCAATCATAATTTCAAGTCAGTCACTTCTCTGTTTGAGGTCTGTTTAGGTTTTATATTACCGAGAATGTATTGAGATCCAATCGGTACACTGTCGCTTGGTCTACCACTACTTGGTCTAATTATCAGTTCGTCGAACTCCACGTGGTCTAACTTCATTTTGTCTACAACCAGTTTGTCTACTTACCATGTCGTCTAATTTCCATTTGGCCCAATAACCAATTCGTCTAATACCCAGTTTGGCTAACCCCATTTAGTCTAAAACCCATTTGGGCTAATTTTCACTTTGTCTAATTCTGAATAGTCTAACAGTCATTTTGTCTACAAGCCACATAGGTAGTCTAATATCCATTTGGGCTACACCTACTTTGGCTAATACCATATGGTCTACCTATCATTTGGTCCAATTCCATTTAGTCTAATAACCAGTTGGGCTACTTACTTATCTTTTAGTCTAACTGTCATATGGTCTAATGACCATTTGGTCTAATTACTATTTATTCTTCTGGCCATTTAGTAGCAAGTTCGAGAAAGGAAATTTTAAAACAAATGAAAATTCAAAGAAGTCATCTACGTAAATGTGCATTAAAAGAGTTATTCACCTTGCTGTTGCTTATATCAAGATCAATATCCCTACATTTTATATATTAATTATTTAATTTATTAAAATCAATTATTTAGTATTATTTTTTAGTAATCAAAACATTCATAGGTCCCCTCTTCCTTTCATGACTTAGAAGAACGTGATTTTATATTGCACTTCAAATTATGTTTGTTGGGTTGATAATCTGTTAATATTCATGTTTCTTATTTGATATCCGATCGGTGGCGTAGCTAGGATTATTTTTACAAGAGGGGCAAATTCTGCTTGAAGGGAGACCCATATTTTCTTCTTCTCGCCAGCCCTCCGAAACTGTGTCCCCAGGTCTCGCTAAGTTCCAACTCAAAGGTGTCACACTGTTGTCATATCAAGAACTAAATATTCTGCCATTAAGCTTCTCTGATTCTTTTGAGCTATGCAAACTGCTTTTTTCAGGGGCGGCGTTACAGGGGGGCAGGGGCGGTTGCCCCCTATGATATTTCAAGTGACCAAAAAGAGAGATAGAGAGATCGAGAGAGAATAAAAACGAAAAAGAGAAGGAGAAGAAGAAAGAAGAAGAAAGAAAAAGAAAGAAAAGTATGCAACTACTATTATTATTATTATTATCATCATTATTATTATTATCAGAATTATTATTATTATTATTATCAGAATTATTATTATTATTATTATTTGTTCATCTAAAACGTAAATCAACTCGCTCGTTGGCAGGGGGGCACAATGCCCCCTCCCCCTCACCTTTCCAAGCACCCAAAAATTGTCTCCTGCTACCCACAAAAATGCCGCTCTTTATACTTCTTCACTGCCTTCTTTTTCTTCTTTTAAGGCAGTGGCGTATCTAGGTATTATGACGCCCTGGGCAAACAGTAAATTTGCGCCACCTAGTCGAGTCAAAAGTGCGAGGAAGCGAAGCGACCGAGCAGCAATATTATTTTTTAAATTCATTATTTTTTTTACCCTCCCACAGGGTTCCTTTATTCATCATCAACATAACAATTTTTACAAAAGATCGTGTATATATATGTTGTTTTTCCATGATTTGTACTGTAAATACTTAAACAATAGTGTATACCATAATATAACAAAATATGCAGTCGCACAGTGGTGTATTGGATAGTTTGACAAAATATACGTTGTGTACAATAATATATTAGGTACAAAACAGGCAAAGAGAACATAAACCTTCAGAAACATTGGGAGAAATTAAAACATTTTTTTCTCAAGCTTATCTTCTTTAAGATTTATCTTTGATATATGCTTTTCCATATCATAATATGTTTTGATAGCTGTCTAAACTTTTTCAAACCTTGGTAATTGACTTTTACATTTAGCTGAAAATATTTCTTTTTTTACAACGATTGGGATACAGTTAAAAGCGTTATTTATATGACTTCCATTCAATCCAAACAATTTATTTTGTTGTGTGAGGCATATTACAGATATCGGTATTTTTTTTTTTTTTACTTCAGCTCAGGAAAGAGTTGAGTCAGGTTCATTAACAATGCAATTGGTTTCCTTTTTGCTCATTATGAATAAAGAAATACTGATTTCCCTGTAAGATGCAAAACAGTATTTCATTGGCAAAGGCAACATTAGTAGTTGGGGGCTGTGGAGTAAGTGATTTTAAAGGGTTACTAAAATAGAAAATGAATTGCCTATTTTTCGTAGGAAGGAGTCATCAGGAGCCAAAAAATATCTATCACACACTTTTTTATGCATTCAGTCATAATTCATAATCATTTGAAAAGTACATTTTTGCTGATATACACAGTCATAAGCCCTGCCCTAAAAAAAAACATCGAAGCGACATCGTGATCACGTGATCTGTGACGTACGAAAAGTAAAGGAAAATATTCCACACACCTGTATACCGTGGATGCCCGCAGGCCTGGCAGGCCCAGCCCGGTACGGTGCGGTGATATTCACCGCATCAACCTTTTGCATCGCATATTTTCATGTTTAATTCCTCACAATAACGTAGATTTGGAGACCCCTAAAGATGATGTGGAAAGAAGTCCTTATGTCCCAGCCACTTTATTTTTCTTTTTTTTTTTGCTACCATACTAATTTTTTTTTTAACTGTTCCAACTGTCTAAAAGAGGGCGACATTTTTGATGGGGGTTGAGTAAAAATTGGGTAAAGAATTTTTTGGGGTATATACTAAAAAATTTTATTTGCAACATCGTTTACCGGAGATATCTCTCTCTCATTCTCTCTCTGTGTCTCTCTCTGTCTCTCTCTGTGTCTCTCTCTGTGTCTCTCTCTGCATCATATTTCATTTCATTTACATATATACATATATATATATATATATATATATATATATATATATATATTTACATATAATTCACATATTTTTCTTCTTACCTTGGGTGGACCTTGAACCACCGATTTCTTGATTTACTGTCGAGCGCTCTCACGATGTACCTGCAGAGGCGTGTTAGCAATTTGGGTTCTCATAACATACGTGTAGGCCTACTTATAAGAAATGAAGAGTTGTTTATTTATAACAGCAGATGGCGCTCTTCCGATTTCTGTGAGTTGAGAGTGAACTAGTACAGAGTTACATGAGTATGTAAGTGAGCAAGTATGCAAGTGAGTGGAGGACAATCTGCAGTGATCACTTTGCCTAAGATGATTTTGAGGATCCTGGCCTGTATGCCGAATTTGGCATGAAGAAAAGGATAAGCTAGCTAAAAGATTCAGCTATTCCAATGATCAGACTTGGAGTCAAGTCTTCCAATCTGTTTTTCAACAACAGCAGCTGCAGCATCTTCACCCGTAGACCAAAAATTCTGCCTCTCGTTCGTTAGCTAAGTGAAGAGCTAACGGACGAGAGACAGAATTTTCGGTCTACTTCACCCGTAACTCCACCCACGGCCCCTTCACCAGGCCCTGGCGCGTATTCTGCGAGGGGTTCAAACATATAATAATTATGGTCGAATTCCCCTTGCCACTCGAGCTTCTTTGCCGATCAGGATCTGATAAATCATCTGATAAATCAGAGTTCGTATCTGCATGGCTCAAAAAAGTCCTCCAACTCGGAATCGCGGTCACTTTTCATCTCTCTATATAAGTTACTCGAATTCAGCCAAAATCTAAGTCAGTACTACTGTACTATGTAAAGCGAAGTAAAAAAAAAGCCTTAAGTGAAATAAAGAGAACAAAAGCGTTCACCAGTCGCTATGTACGAGGGGAACATAGTAACTGCTGTACTAAAGATGTGTAGTACATTGTACATACAGACGCATAAAACGGCTGTGCACGCGTTCGGCAAGCTCAGATGGATGAGAACATTGTTTTAAAAAAAAAGTTTAAAAACAAAACAAGAGCTGTATATTTGGGCAAAAGTGTTTTCTGATCTTGTAGAAAATATATTGATTATGATCATTCACTCCTAAGATTATATTGATTAATTTCCTTTTTTCATAAATTGTCCATTGAACAGAGGGGTCAAATACATACCGCATTGTGTGAACAATGTTTTATACTGCAGCCTGCAGGATTTCTACTGGATTCCTACTTATCTCATAATGGTTCAAGTAGAAAATCCTACTGGTCTGCTATTGGTTTCAATACAATTTCCTACAAGTTTGTAGGCCTACTGTTTTTACTGGTTTGACTTTTACTGGTTTTTTTAACACCCTGCTGAACCATTAGACTTGACTGGTTTCTAATGGTATTTAATGGTCTTCAGAACGATTAGACTTTACTGGTTTCTACTGGTTTGTACTGGTTTGACTTGACCAACTTGCTGGAAACCATTAATTGCAACTGGTTTTTATTGGTCTTTACTTGTTTCCTCAACCAATTGACTCTAATGGCTTTTAACAGTTTTTACTGGTTCACCAATAGTCTCTACTGGTCTTTAAAAACACAATAGAAACCTTTTTTTTTAAATTTGTAAACAAATCTTTAGGCATTTTACTCCCAGTGTTAAAGATCGTATGCTCGATCTGTAATGAAAAACACAAGTCTGACTTGTGTTTTTCATTACAGATCGAGTATACGATCTTTAACACTGGGAGTAAAATGCCTAAAGATTTGTTTACAAATTAAAAATTCCTCCCCAGTCAAACTTCTTCGTTTACTAACAATAGAAACCATTAGACGGTCACTGCTGGTTTCTACTGGTTTCTATGGGAATTTCGACCTGGGTGAATATTTGATAATACATGTATGTATGATCTACATTCCTTTTGGAGCATAAGTATGATAATGTTGGATGTACTCTGTACATTACACTTTCAGACAAGGGTTATTTCATTTCTCCACAAAGTAAATGTTATCAGATAGGGGGTTATTCCCAAATCCTCTCATATATATAGATTAGTCTTCAGATTTTAAGAGGAATGTGATTTATACAGTCCTGCAAGAGAACTTTGTAAATATCAAGAATTAATATTGTTGTTGGTTTCTTTTAATCTTTGAAAGGATACTGTACAACTAAGCCCAAGATCAATATGATGAAACTTTGTCTCAGAGTAAAACCGAAAAGCGATTTTGTTGTGTGTTTGTTTGAAATATTTACCAATAGAGAGAGTTGTAGTCTTTGATTTGATAGCATTTACCAATGCTTCAGTATTGAACCAAACACATCACGCCGTTTCATAATATTCTGTATCGAAAATTTGGTTTTAGTGTCATAATTTCAGCTGCCTAGATTCTAAAGATATACTCAGTGTGTGACTTTTGTTATTCCCCAGTGATGCTCTTTCAATAACATTGAAAAGCAAGGGGATTTCTTCTATTTTTATTCAGAGATTTTAGTAACAACCAGATTCAGTCAGTTGAAGATGGGAGCCTCTCTGATTCAACAAATCTGACCATGCTGTTATTATTGTACTGTGTGTGATTTCTGAGTATTCCACTCTAGTTAATACACATCTGAGCCATATCAAGGAATCTGAAAATTTATTAATCCTGATTGCATATTGTGTCGGCTTCTGATAAACGGTGAGGTAAATATAAGTCGTGTGATTGGCATGTGATCAGCATGTAAATTTGTCAGTTGAAAATATTATTTGTGTAATTGTGTGTGTGTAATTGGGTTTTTACAGACGTGTATCAATCAGATATGATTATTTACGTCTGGGGACCGACCTTTAACGTCACCATCCGAAAGACGTGACTCAGTCTCGAACCTGGGTCCGCTGAATCAGTTTATAACCTCCATTGTTAGTTGGATTACAGGCGCACGCCACAACGCCCAGTTAAGAAAAAATTATGGTATCTTTAAACGGTCAACAAAAAAAAGTAGGAAAAGCATTTATCAAAAGCCTCCACTGATGTGCGCTTGGCATAGATCTAAACCTACATGTAGACCATGTTTGGTCATATTCAGCCTTTATTTTTGTCTCACCTGCATAGAGAGAGCCGGACATAGGCGCTGAGCAGTTATCATTTAGGAAATGCTCTCTTTTATTTGACTTGACAGTGTAGGAGTTTATTTTGAACACAAAGTATTGAATGTTTATATTTACTATCTTACACTTCCTTTGATCTCCCCTTCTTATATATTTGTTCCTTCATTCATCTCATGCTTTACACTCTCATCTCATTCTTTACATTCCCTCTATATCACTATTTGAAGTACTCTTACTTCATCTCATGTTTTACATTCCTTGTACATTACTTTTGCAATGTTCTTTTATCCCTCTGTTCCATGTACACTTCATGGATCAGCACATTAACTCTGAATGGTTTAGCCTCTTGTGTATTTAGTGAAAGGAATATTTATTCATAGCAACTCATTTATATTTATTAGAAACTTCTGTATATTGATGTATTTCCTTTTATATGCAAATTGTATAATTTGAATATTTATTATTTTCAATTGTTAAACAAATGTATATATACAAATAAACCCTGAGGTTGGAAGCCAACCATAGGCCTCCCTACAAACTGGTGCCAGTGGTGTCTCCCTAACTTCAGGCAGAGTTACCAGCTAGTGAAAGCCCTACCAAGCCAATTTCACCCTGCTTCAACAGACATGTTAGTTCTTCCTCCTTCAGTATAAAGCAATTCACCCTTCATCTAGGTTTGTAAACAATTTTCACCCTAATTCATGTGTATCTAGACTTCAATACTCATCGTGGATTTAGTACTTCAAGCAATTTTTTTTACCTGCTTGACTACTTGCTTCTCCCTTCATCGTGAATTTTAGTGGAGTAAATTGTCTAATTGAGTAAGTTTATTAGTACTACCATTTTATCAGATATCAATATGATGTCACCCTTCATCATTTATTCTCCATTTGTGAATTACCATGCACTATATGAGATGAAATTTTCATCCTTTGAATGATGTAATCTTCCTCCTTCATTTGGAATATTCTTATGCTCCATGTGAAAGCTAGACTCCCTTCTTCAACGCTTAATAGTTGTACAGCATTGTTTCTGTATTCTTGCTTCATCATGGCAATGTTTCGCCTTGAATTGCCAGAGACTTTCACTGGAGAAGGTCAAGATTTTCATCAATGGGTGAAAAGATTTGAAGTTGCAGTTGATTCAGTCGGCAATAGCTCTGCTCAGAAACATTGTTTACTTCCTTCCAGACTTTCAGGTTCTGCATTTACTGTCTGGGAGAATATACCTGAATCTGATAAAGTAAAGACAATTCTTTCAGAAATATTTGGTCGAACAACGTACTTAACCAATTTCCGCTCTTGTGTTACTGCTCGTCGTAGACTACCCTTGGAACCTATTGAAGTATTTGCAGCAGCTATTTCAACATTAGTTAGTGAAGCTTTTCCCAAGTACGATGAGGAAGCTAAAGATGGAGAAATGTTTCGTCACTTCATGGCAGGCTTAGACTTACAACTAAGGAGAAAGTTATATGAACATGGCGTCGAATCCTTCAAGCAGGCTGTGAGCACAGCAGTCCGTATGAAACAAGCAACACTTCTAGGTCACCCAGATAGCACTCAAATCCAAGTGGCTGCTACATTTAAGTCTGAGAACTCAAACGATGCTCTCATGGATCGCATTGCCTCCTTAGAGAAGAAGATTGATGCACTCACAGTTTCAGGTCACTCACGATCTCCTGCCTCCTTCGAGAACAGACCACATGATAGACATTATCGTCGGTCACCATACTCTAGTCCCACCAGGTACTCACATCTTGATAGGTCATATTATCATCGGTCGCCATACTCAAATTCAAATTCAAATTCAATTCAAAAATGGTTTATTGAAAGAAACATGTGTCGCAGCCAAAAGCTGAATAAAACATGTGATTAACAAGAGCGAAAAAACTACTACCGGTAATACAAGGTATAAATACAGTAAATGAAAGTTAATCACAGAAGTAAGCAAATTATAAGATACATCATTGAAATACGTTAAACATTAAAGAAAATCGAAAAGTACACAAATTACAGTATATTAGTCACACATATTCTACATGTACTTACATGCATCTAATAACAGATTAACAATCATAATGTCTTCATGAAAAGAGGTATAGAGCCAGGTAATGACAATGAGACAATGAGGTAATGAGATGGTGAGAGGAAAGGATAAGAGTGGAAATAGATGAGATAGGAAAGAGAGTGGGCACTGGCTTTGGAAGACTAACAGAGAAAGAGAAGGGGTGAAAGGAGGGATACAAAGGAAGAAGGGTGAGGCATGGTGACAAACGAAGTAATGGTAGAGAGAGAGAGAGAAAAAGAGAGGGAAGGTGTAAGTGGAGATGAAAATACATTGACATATAATATTTCAAAATTATATTATATATATACATAGAAATTTCTACTTAGATATTCCATGGGTAATTTGCGAGAAATTTGAGTTTGAATATAGAAAATTAATGGGTAGCTCAAGATACCAACTAGTTTGTGTAAACAATGTACGTGAGATTAACATATAAGGAAAGAATGAGTATAGAGAAAGAGAAGCAAGAGAGGAGATACGAAGATATAATCAAAGAAGATCTAAATTCAAGAACTGTAGAAGAGAGAGAGAAAGAGAGGGGTGGAGGAAGAAAGGAGTAGTGGATATTATTGCACAGTACATAAATAGGTCATAAATAGTAATCATTCAGAAATTAATAATTGCATAGAATCAATGAAATTGCATAATAAATATAGAACAGCTAATACACCGAGTGGGAACGAGGCAATATAAAGCAATGACCAGGTATGTCCTAAAGATTAAATAAATTGACCAATGAAACTTCAAGGAGAT
Organism: Heliocidaris erythrogramma; assembly: GCA_025617745.1. NCBI lineage: Eukaryota > Metazoa > Echinodermata > Echinoidea > Camarodonta > Echinometridae > Heliocidaris > Heliocidaris erythrogramma. The sequence goes on from CM046868.1 coordinate 36,540,244, forward strand.
CAGTTCTAACTAATAATAGCCACTTGATAAATGAAGTTCACCTAATTCTCATTAAGTAAGTCTATAAGGTAAGGTAGGGGGCTATTTCGGAATCGGCTGGTCTTACATTTGAGTTGGTCAAACCTCGTTATTTTCCTTAGAGAAATATCTAGCCGTTTAGGAGGAGGGAGCCAGTTTTTGCACTTTGGGTTGGTTGTTAGAGATTTTGCAAATTTTAGGGCAAGACTTTTCCTTCTAGATTCCAAAGTTTCCAGATTGATAGTTTGGCAAGCTTCTTGATATGATGAGTAATTACGTCCTAGTATTATTTTGCAGACCCTTTTTTGTACTCTTTCAAGGTCTGTGATTTGTTGTTTGGTTAGGGCTCCGTTAAAGACTGGTGTGCAATATTCTAGTAAGGGACGGATGTATCCAACAAAGACAGTTTTCAGGTCTTCAACAGGCATACCAAACTGCTTGAGCAGTCTGAACACTTCTTGAGAATTTCACCTACATGGTTATCCCATTTCAGGTTTGACTGTATTATTACTCCCAGTATCTTAGCCGAAGAGACGAAAGCTAGAACAGATTCACCAATATGTAGGTCATTACCAATAGGTGGTGTTTTCATGAAGGTTACATTCATACCAAAGCATTTGGAGGGATTCAGCTTCATATGATTATTGACTGACCAGTTTTGTAGTTCATCAAGACATTCTTGCATTTTGGGAGGTGATGAAGTTATTCTACACTCAGCTAGAGTTAGGTCATCAACGTATTTGAAATATGGGATAGTGGAAGGATTACATGCATCGTTGATCATAATCAAAAATAGCAAGGGACCTAGTTTTGTACCCTGTGGTACTCCAGCATTGTTATTCATAGCTTCGGATATTTTACCCTGATATCTAACACACTGTCGACGGCCTTCTAGGAAACTAACAATCCACTGAATTAGACACGGTCGTACATCAAGATCGATCATTTTGCGGATAAGGATATTATTCCCATTTCTCGCCGTGGATATTGCTACATACTAGTCATCATCGATCACTTCACTAAATACATGTATGTCAACATTTACCCCATGAGAAGTCAAACTGCCGAGACCGTCGCCAAGCATATCTTTGAAGATTATATCACAGAGCATGGTGTGCCAGAAATTCTCCACACCGACCAAGGTCGACAGTTTGAGTCAAGTCTAGTGCAACAACTTTGCGAGAAACTTGGAATTCGCAAATCCAGATCTTCACCTTACCACCCTCAAGGTGCTGGAATGGTTGAACGAGCAAACCGTACGATTAAAGAACAGTTAGCACGATAGGCTTACAATTCAAGTGTCCACTCCACAACAGGACTGAGTCCATACTTCCTTCTTCATGGTAGAGAACCAAGAGTTCCAGTGAACATAACGTGCCCCGTACCAGCCCAGTATGCTACTTCACCAGAACAATATGCAATAGATCTACAACAACGACTCAAGAAAGCATTTCAGTATGCTAAGCAGAAATCAGAACTTGCACAAAAGCAACAGAAGGAAGGATATGACATGAAGACTCGAATCGTAAAATGTTGGAGATTTAGTTTGGCTTCACGATCCTGCAAATGCCAGACATAAGCTACAACCAAACTGGACTGGTCCATTTTCCATTATATCCTCCTCAGATGACGGTTTGAATTATCGTATAGCAGACATACATAATAAGAGAATCCAGAAGGTAGTGCACCATAATAGACTGAAGCTCTTCAGATCTAAAATCCCTCAACTTGAGATGACAGATTACCAGTAAAGAAAGTAAAAGTCATCCAACCATCCCTCCTTCAAACTCACATCCACCAAGTTCTCAGTCACCACAAACTTCCTTCATCGAATGGTCAACTACCAACCCAGAGACGACAGATACTGGCCAACCATCATGGTCAGAATCGTGGTCACCAGATATCCATCCCCAGCCTAACTCATCTGACCAACCATCATGGTCAGTACCAATCCACCCTAGGCCAGAAGTTCATCAGAGAGACTTTACTGACCTTCAAGGTCAGGAAAGTCTGTAAGCCAACAACATGTTAATACCAGGCTAAGCAGCTCTGATTACCAATGCCAGTCAGAACCCTCTTCTCGACAGCAGAGACGAGATGTCATCCTCCAGCCAGATAGGACTGACCAGTGTCAGTCAGATGACCAACCAGTACCAGACCCCTCCGATGAGCACCAACCACTGACGGGCCATCCTAACCAAACCCCGGGTCCATCTTCTGTCCAACACGACGCTCCCCTAGGAATTCATCAACCACACGGAAGACCACCAGATCACAATGTTACTACTACGCGCTATGGACGAAAGATTAAAATGCCGGAAAGATTTCGCGAATTTGAAAGATGAGAATTTGAATATGAATTTATTAATTCTACGGCACGTCAATTCACCGAACTGTGACATTTGATTTGGAAATAAATAGCTAAAAATGTAAATTTGAATCAAGCTATTCTGATGATTCAATTCATCGAACTGGAACACTTAACAGTTTTGGAGAAACAACAAATAGCATATATTCAACAGACTGAAGACTTTTTTTTTTGTAATTTAAAATCAACAACTCTGCCATCGCCGCTACTCACGTTGGCTTTTCGGACGGCTCGGGAGTTTCTAACTCCCATCTACTTGCTAGATTGCTGAGATCGTTCTTCTTACAACGGCCAGCAAATCCTAAGTTGTCTCCTGCGTGGAGACTAGCTAAAGTTTTAGATGCGTTATCTAAGCCTCCCTTTGAACCTATGAGCAAGGCTTCTCTCCATCAGGTAACTGTACTTAGACAAGACCAAAGATTGCCGCTCGGACGAGCAACATTTTCTTATTACTCGCGAACCTTTCTCTCCTGCTTCTGTTGAGGACCTTCTCTCCGATAGTAAGCCTAGAGCGCATGATACCAGAAGCATTAGCGCTTGTTCAGGGAATTGCCATATTTTACTTTTTATCTGAAGGTTTGCATCTTCGTCACTTTTTTTTTTATTTGTGCTGGTCTAGCATAATAGGTAGATACATCAATTTATTGTAGTAAATCTGATTTTATTATTTGTGTTGTCTCTGGCAGATCGTTGCAGCTCGTTAGCGGTATTACTGTTTGGGGTTATTTACGTCTGGGGACCGACGTCACCATCCGGAAGACGTGACTCGAAAGACGTGACTCGGTCTTGAACGGGTCCGCTGAATCAGTTTATAACTTCCACTGTTAGCTGGATTACAGGCGCACAACGCACAGTTGGTGCAATCTGGTGCAAGCTCTTATAATCTCTTTATAATTTGTTATTAGGTGACAGTAAATCTGGCCCACCCCAAACCGTACGCAACTAAACATTCATGAATACCGGGTATTCATATTTAACTTTACCATCTGTTGGCAAATACATGGATATCGTGGATATCGATCTGCCATCGCCGCCACTCACGTTGGCTTTTCTAACTCCCATCTACTTGCTAGATTGCTGAGATCGTTCTTCTTACAACGGCCAGCAAATCCTAAGTTGTCTCCTGCGTGGAGCCTAGCTAAAGTTTTAGATGCGTTATCTAAGCCTCCCTTTGAACCATCAGGTTGGCGTCTTGTCTAAGCCGTCCTTTGTAGGGCGCTAAAATGGTACTTAGACAAGACCAAAGATTGCCGCTCGGACGAGCAACATTTTCTTATTACTCGCGTATCTTTCTCTCTTTTCAGGTATTGCCCTATTCTTTTACTTTTTATCTGAAGGTTTGCATCTTCGTCACTTTTTTTTTTATTTGTGCTGGTCTAGCATAATTTATTGTAGTAAATCTGATTTTATTATTTGCGTTGTCGTTGCAGCTCGTTAGCGGTATTACTTACGTCTGGGGACCGACGTCACTCGAAAGACGTGACTTGGTCTTGAACGGGTCCGCTGAATCAGTTTATAACTTCCACTGTTAGCTGGATTACAGGCGTACACCACAACGCACAACGCACAGTTGGTGCAATCTCTTATAATCCCTTTATAATTTGTTATGCATTAGGTGACAGTTAGTAAATCTGGCCCACCCCAAACCGTACGCAACTAAACATTCATGAATATTCATATTTAACTTTACCATCTGTTGGTAAATACATGCCCATTTATTAGGTGAATACAATTGCTACAAATTGGTCAAGCTTGCTTTAGCTGAATTGGTTAAAATAACTTGGTAAACTTTCAACCAACTCGTGTTTGCCCAACTTAATTCGCCCAACATTTTAAGAGTGTGCAAGTGTATGGCAGTGTTTGAGTAATTGTTGAGCAATTTTTGCCCAATGTTAGAGAAAACTGCCCAACAATTGGGCAAATATTAGGCAAACATTGCCCAACAGTTGGTTGGGTTGACGATTGCCGCAATATTGGGTTGTTTTTTTTTGCAGTGTAACTTAAATTAATATTTGTCCTGAATCTTGTGCAAAATTTACCCAACTGTTAGGTAAACTTTTGTATGGTAAAATTTCCCTCATAGATTTCGACCAACCTTTCTATGTCCAAATATTTTTGCCCAACATGAAAGAGGAACTCATTCCCAATTATCCAACAACGAGGCAAATATTCCCAACCTAGATTTAACCAGTGCTGTTGGTAAATATGTGCCCAACAGTTGTGTAAATTTATTTGCCACAAATTGGTGAAAGCCTTAGGCGATCAGTTCTTTAAAAAATGCTCGTAATTCGGCATCTTTTTTTACCAACCATGATTACCATTTTAAGAGTGTATGAATAATAATCATCATGGTCATCCTCCTCCTCCTCCATGATCATATTATTTGATCATGTCATTTATTGAAGGTGAATTATTGCGGGGGGGGGGGGGGGGGGGGGGGGTGATGATACAAGGTGGCACTGTTTCACTATCAGCTTTGGGATATATTGGTCAATCTCATTACAATTATGAATAGCGACCCTCTTCTTTGATTATGAATAGCGACCCTCTTCTCTATGAATAGCGACCCTCTTCTCTGACTATGAATAGCGACCCTCTTCCCTGATTATGAATAGCGAACCTCTTCTCCGATTATGAATAGCGACCCTTTTTTCGATTATGAATAGCGACCCTCTTCTCCGATTATGAATAGCGACCCTCTTCTCTGATTATGAATAGCGACCCTCTTCTCTGATTATGAATAGCTTCTCCGATTATGAATAGCGACCCTCTTCTCTGATTATGAATAGCGACCCTCTTCTTTGTTTTGTCGTCATTAATACATTTGGTTCACCATTTGAATCTGATTTTTTTTAAATTCAGCTGAATGTACTTTTACGTTTACTCAAAGTTTATGGGCGCCGTTCCTGTTTGTCTGCATAATCCTTGGTGAATACATTGGTTTTCTATTTCATTATAAAAATAAATAAATAAAAAATCAGACATTCAAATGTTATGTATTCTACATATTCCTCTTAAAAGAAGACACCACTGACAAATTTTAGCACTTTTACAATTTTTAATGTTATAAAACTAGTCAGATTGACCAAAAAACTCATCGCTCAGGTCGATAAAATCATAGATCTCGATTTTAAAAAAATAAATATTACAATATCTACTAGTACGAGCCGCAGAAATCCGTTACGTCACTGCAGCACTACTGCAAAAACCACGGCAAATCGCGGTAATGCCGATTTGGAGCAATACACAGATCGCTTTCACAGCGCCTATAAAAATGCTAATTGTGAGACAATTATGTATGACAAAAAGAAAATGTCATTAATTTTTCAGTTTTTTGTATTTTTGAATATTATCTGCTGAAAAAATAAAGTGCTTTAAGCAAAATTTCTTCACAATTTATCGAATTAACAAAATTAAAATTGGCACTACTGTTTGTCATCGTTCGTACGTGCTTCCCATTAACGCGTGTACTTTAAGGCACGCGCGGAAAAGCTAATGCAGCAAGCTGCATTGTTTACGTTCTTACGTTCGCGATATAGATAGCAAGTACGACATTAACATAAATTCCTGGTTAATCTTCAAGTAAAATCTGATCACATTCTTCAATAAGCATGTAATCTAAGCTAAGGAGATGAATGAGGGATTTTCTGGGCGAAGAAAGAGTGCTTGCTTGTAAAGATTTTGTGGGAGAAGGGGAGAATATGGTTGGTACAGCGTCGGGCTTTAGCAGCTTCAGTGGGTTTGTATCCCAGGCACACGGCTTGTAGGTTGGTCTCGAACGCCAAAACGTCAAAATGGTCTTCACAGACCACTCGAAAACGGGAATAAATGTACGTTTTGACGTTGAATTTGGTTGTTCCAATGTTCCTTATCCATACAGCACACCTTTCTCTATCCTTCTTCGGATCAGGGATGGCAAAAAAGGATTTTACCGGACAATTTCACGACGATTCGAACAGTAAATTGCTTGGCACAACGGCATTTTTGCAACTCCACGAATATGTATGCATGCTATATGCGCTATCGTCTGCTTTTACGGACGCGTAACGCACACGCATTGTGGTGGAAACTCAAAGTGCTGCAATGACGTGACAGCTTTGGCCGACACGAGCCAATTTGCATATCGACAGTGGCAAAAACATACTTTTTATATCAAAATATACGCACTTGTAGGCTGTTCAAATATTACAATTTCGATACTGATTAGTTCCTAGGGACATGCAGAACAACATATTTTTTCAAAATTTGCCAGTGGTGTCTTCTTTTAAGCTTTAATTAGCTTCATGAAATTGTATAACAATGTATTTTTTCTTTTCTAATTAAAAAAAAAAATCATATATTAATGATTCAATATTACCATAACATAATTGTGACCAGCTCCAGCGAAACGTGGCACTTGTCGGTAAAATTCAAATATGAGATTTGCATATCATTCTAAAGAATACCTCATGAGCTTTCATTCGATGTATCATTTGTGAAAATTGGTAGGTTATTGACAAGGTTATGAAAATTTTCAATTTTGATGATGCAGTACTTGTATTTTTGTACATGAATCTTCCATCAATAAGCAAATTATCTCAATTTCTTAATTGCCGACGAGTGCCCGTATTGCTGGAGTGGGTTACAAATTTTTTTTATTTTCCTCTCCTTTGCCCTCTCATTGGTTAATGAGTCACACTATTGATATTATGAATGGTGATTTTCACTTTCTGTCATTTCTAATTTCTTTGTTGCTCTGTCTTGCATATTTGTCCACAAAAAAAAAGAAACACTAAATATAAGATTTTTTTCAAAAAAAGCATGGTAAACATGAAACGAGCATAACAAAAATGATTTGTTATTCAACAGTTGTGACCATCACTACACACTAGTGATAAATATTATAACATGCATTGTACTCAAATCCATCTTCTCGAAAATATATGTATGTATATGTATATATATATATCTAACCCGCCTACTCCTGTCCTTCACTGCAAAAGCAGCGAATTCGGGAACCGAGAAGGAACCAGCTTTTTGGTCCGCTAGCGAAGGTTCCAACTCGGGTGGGGGTTAGTCACAAGACCAATGAAATAAACAAATTCCAACTAAAAGATAAGGAAAATTAATAAACAAAGGCGCTGGGACACAATGTATAATTAAGGTGTCATATGATAGCTCTTTAATCACAGATCACTGATCTGCGCAATTAATATATCCGTAATTATACACCAAACCGCACCAAAATATAATACATCAAATGCAAAACTGATTTGTATACTCAGTAAGATCGTAGTTAGTGAAACTAGCTATAAGGGACCTAACTTATATAATTACAAGGTTTTAAATCTGGATAGGCGATATAAGTTAGATAGGGGAAAGGTTAGCAGGGCAGGATGAAGGGTTAGTATGTGGCCACTTACACGCGATAGTTCTTCGAGCACTGACGACGACTGTGACGATGATTCTCGATGATGGCGGTGACGATGATGATGGTGGTTGCGACGATGACGAAAATGATGATTGTGACAATGAAGATGATAGAGAAGCTGATGACAGAGTAACGAGGAACACGCAGCAGGGGTCAAGTCGACAGTTCTACAAAAGAGTTGATGGCACCCAATTGTGATAAAGCTCCGGACAAATAAAGTCGCTCTTCACAGGACTTGTCGATCTCGATCAGCAATATTCTCAGCTCTCAGTTCTTAATAACTTTGAAGACATTCACGTACAACTTGGCGTAGGCTTGTTGACTTGGAAATATACGATGAATGTTTCATTAACTTTTGCTTCTTCAGCTTAAAAAAAAAAATGTTGTCCTTCAGCTGGCTCTTCGTCAGATATGGTGAATTAATTATTAGTATGAGTTTCAGGTTGGGGGACGCCAAGTGGGGGTTTCCAAGTCAAGAATTTATGTTGGGGATCTACTTTTTATACTTGGTTCAAAAATCATACTCCAAACTTATGATTGGACAATATCCTTCAAGAGGGAGGGGCTTTAATTACAAACTAAACATCGGATTGGTTACAGGTCACCGTTTTTTACTTCCAGGGTGACGCGGCCTTATAGTAACATAACGTTTAAAAAAAACAATATCAGTCCAATCAGGAGTGCATCTTTAGAATAATAACATCTCCTCCTCTATTCATAATGAAAACAAACTCCAGTATTCTAGCCATGAATGGGGACTAAGTATGAATAGGGGGTTTAAGACATGTATATGGACTAAGCATGAATAGGGGGTTTAAGACATGAATAGGGCACAAAAGGACCAATTCTGCTTGCAGCACATAATAAAGGATTACTAAGAGATTTTAATTGAGGAAGATCACAATAGATTTGATCTTGAATGTGTGAATTGTAAATAGATCTAAAAAGGAGTAAATTCAGACATGAATAAGATTGAGCAATTAGCCAGTCTGAGCTTACAACAATAATCAATATAGACCAGTATAGGAAAGAAAAGACTAAGAGATAGAGGCAAAAGATAGATAGATTGAAAATGAGAGAAAAGAGCTGCATGAAGGATAAGATAGAGGAGGGAAAATATGAAATTGCATATATAACCACCTTGTTACATCTTCCCTCCTGCCACCAGAATGGCGTCCGCGCCATTCCCAACAATCATAATGTATACATTATAATGCATATAAATTGCAATATAAAAAAAATAAATCAACATGTCAATCAACGATATTCATCTAACTTACGTACATATGACACCTTATCTATACATTTGGTAGATATATGGAAATACATGTATACATTCAAACAAAGCTACATAATATATACAGACTCTCAGTAGAGCAACAATTTTACCACTGCAAGAGGAGGAAATTACCTCTCCGTATATTTACAATTTAACATATCTACAAATTTGTTCGCCTTCCAACAATAGCAATACTGACAGTTTCACTTTACGGGCCTTACTTCATCTTCAAACATGATAAAGTTATCTAACCGAATATCCGCACCAAACAATCTGTTTAGTTTGTCTAAAACAAGTACCCAATAGACTACTGAATCCAAACTGGCGTTATCCAAAACATTATATACACAAGAAAGGTGTATATGGCAAATTATCCGATTGGAAAAATAACATCATTACTATCAAATACTGAGTTAAAGATTAAATGCAAAATATTAAAATTCAACTCTTTTTCTCAACTAGCCAAAACAAAGCTAAATTCAATGCATTCAATCCGAATGCATGTTCTTAGGTTTCAGACTCATAATAATACTTGTGATATGATTAATCAGTGAAAGTAAATAATATAAGCCAGACAACAGATAATAATTGCAAAAGTAAATAATATAACCAATTACATATTAAATGAAATCGGAGAGCCTTTATATGGCAACTCAAAAAGGATAATTAATCTCAAGACACTTGGTGTTCTTGATAAAAGTGAAACAAAATATGGATTTCAGTTCATGAAACTGCATTTTTTTTTCACAATTGTGAATTTTACCAATATCACTGTATAATCAATCATCTGAAATTCCCAACAGTTAAATTCATGTCAACTGAAAAAAAAAAAATACATTGTTCAACTTTTCGAAATTTCAACAATTTTCAGAAAAACAATATGCCAACTCATATACAACCTGTTAGGTCCTATCCGCCTAACTACTTAAACACGAACTACCCATCTTCAGCATATTCAACGAATGGGCATAATTATAAATATATTAAAATTGAAAACTATATGACATGAAGTGTCATTAAAAAACAACAACAGAGGAATAGTTGTATCTGAAAATACCTTCTTCCTTAGGAATTTCTTCCCAAATTTGGTCCTCTGCCACCCAACAGAGGTAGCGACCCTAACATACTTCCTCCTCCAAAAACAACAGAAAATTGCTCCTTAGCAAGAGGAAGAGATGACAATATGGGGACCAATGGCAACATCATCACACCTGCAACAATCTCAACAGGCGAAAACAAAGCAAACACAAATTTGAGAAACAACATCATCAGCATCCAATACAAAATCACACAATTAGTCTTATTCTCGACAACTGTTTTGTCAATTTGACTCTGATAATGTAACCTGTCAGGTGGATGAGAACATCTATTTGATCGTCTCGGAGGACAATCTTCCTCATCAATTGAGGCAGCTTCTTGTTCGTCACCAGATGGCACAGGGGAGGGATTTACTTCAGTAGGAACACTCTCACTTTCACGATCACCATTAATACTACTTACAGGGCTACTCGCATCATTTTCAATTCCAAATTGAGTAGTCCTTGGACTGGGACATTCGTCGTTACCATTGGTATTAGAGGAAGGCCGTTCTAAATGCAATTCAGCATCACTATTGTCCTGCTCAGCAGCTTCCAACGGGACATTCCAAGCGGTGATGCTTTCATCTCCAGCATTCGTTTCATGTATCCGTTCACTGTCTACATGGGGCCCTACCTTATTCCTAGCTATATTAGGCGTTGGTCGGGGACTTAACTTAGGGAGGAAATTACATGGCAGAAGCAGGTTTCGATGCAAAACGCGGGTCTTGGCTCTAGAACCACTTTCAGGCTTCACCTTAAGGACTGGTATGTCTTCATTTGGTTGCTCTACCACAATATGAGGGTCCTTTCCCCATATATCACCAAGCTTATTCTTCCCCTGGACACCTTTAATCCTAACTAGGACCCGATCTCCCACTTGTAAGTTATTCTCCTTCAGCTTTTGATCATACATCCCCTTGTTTTTATTTCCCACTTGATCATTCCTCTCAGATGCAATTTGATAAGCATAATCTACTTCCTTTCGCTTCACTTACCTATCCAATAACAAGTGCCATTATTCTTTGCCAGAAAAATTCCCTCGGCTATTAAAAAAATTGACCTTTTGACCGTGGCAGCCCTGCTAGCCACCTGGGAAACCCCGCACACTCGCGCTATAAGAATCCCCACATGTTATAAAACATCCTCTTTCTTTGCCGACGTGCCTTCACGTTCATTACAGTGATTCCCTCGCGAGTTTCTTCTGGAATTTATTGGACTGTTACAAGGATTATTTCACTACCTTTGCAGAAATCCTTCGTATTTTCAGCTAAGTAGACCTTTCTTGTTTCTAGGTTTCTTCTTAGTCGTAATTATGACGAAAGAAAACTTAACTTTAGCGGAGGCGCTCGATCAAGCCTCCTCTTCTTCCCGTTCGGCGCCGCGGTCGAACAGCAGCAGTGGAGGGAGAAAGCGGCCGTCCCAGCCCGGCGCTAACCCTCCGAAGGTTCCCCCTCCGAAAAAGACTAAAACGGGGGCTAAACCCAAAAACAAAAGCGAGGTCGATGGTAAACTCTCTACCACCTCCAAACATAAGTCCGATAGCCTGCTCGAGGTTGATGGTTCTAAAAAATTAACCACCTCCATAGCTAAGGCTAGTGTTCAGCAGTCCGAGGTCGTGGGTGATATCACCCCCTCCGGCTCTGAGGCTCAGTCCCGAGTTACGGGACGTCAATCGTTAGAACCCGAGCTCCCCTCCGCGGAAATCGCATCGGGAGCTCCGCAACGTGTAGTACCGGGCGTGGGTCCCGCTCTCGGGGCCCCGAGCTCGTCTCTTCCTGATTCCGCGGCGGCCTGCAACTTCTTTTTTCAGGCCATGTCAGCTTTCGCTCAACAATTCTCCGGAACCCTCCCTGCTCGGGCAGGGGATACGACAGGTTCGGGGAACTCTTCTCATGTTTTTTCAGCTACGCAGACCCTACCCGCAATCGCGGGTGATTCGACAGGTCCCCGTAGCTCTTCAGCACCGCATACCGTCTCGCGCCCCCCGCCAGACTCGCCGGAACGGGAGGACCTCCCCGCTCGGCAAGGGACGGTTCCCGCTGGTGGTAGGGAAGACTCCCTCCCCGCCAGGAAATCCCCTTATACAAATCTTGAAAGTATCCATCCAACCAAGCTTGCGGACTAGCTCGCCGCAGGCTTGCTGGCCAGCTGGCCGCAAGCTTGCAGGGTTCCAAATATTTAAATGAGCTAACAAAAATATTCAAATGAGCTATGAAAATAAGCGTGCCGCAACCTTGCAGGTTAGCTTGCCACAACCTTGCAAGCTTGCAGGCAGTTTGCAAGGTTGCGATTAAGCTGGCAGCTAAGGTTACATTTGGCAAGCTTTTGTAAGCTTGCTGCAACCTTGCTGAAAGCTTGCTGCAACCTTGCTGCAACCTTGCCGCACCTTCTGGGCAAGCTAGCGGGCCAGCTCGCCACAGGCTTGCAGCAAGCTTGCAGGGTCCCAAATATTTACATGTAAATGAACTATTACAATGCCGCAGCCTTTGCAGGGCTAGCTGACCGGCTAGTTGACCTGCAAGCTTGCAGGAAATTTGCAAGGTTGCGGATAAGCAGGCAGCTAAGGTTACATTTGGCAAGCTTTTGTAAGCTTGCTGCAACCTTGCTGCCTTAATCTGGACAAGCTAGCTTATAATCACAACCATTTAATTAAGGTTGCAAGTTAGCTTGCAGGGCCAATGCAAATTATTGGCTGCAAGCTTGCCACAAACATTCCCTGCCAGCTTAATTACAACCTTGCAGGGAAGGTTGCTGCAATAATAATGAATGTAATTAATTGCTTAACATTTGGAAAGGTTAATTGCAAGTAAGCTTGCAGGTAAGGTTACATTTGGCAAGCTTAAAATTCTCTAATTGCTTAAGTTCAAACTCGCTGATTGAAGAGTCATGAAACAACAGCTTTGACTTCTATGATCTGTTTATTCCTTTCTTCAACTTCTTCTGTACTAAAGGTGACCAGAGATCAATGACGAGACACCAAAGTACGTCCATCAGTCAGCGCCCATAGGTTGGCGCCCATTTAGATCAGCGGTTCACTGAACAAACAAATAAACAAAAATACAGTGTTAATATTCATTTGCCAACAATAACATGAATCAAACATGACTGAATACCTAATTAAATAATCTATGCACACAGAGAATTAGTGTCAACTATACTACTGTGAGTATATTACATGAAATACCTTTATTATCGTTCATTAAATTTGTGGATTAATTGTTCTTTTTTCAGGCCATGTCAGCTTTCGCTCAACAATTCTCCGGAACCCTCCCTGCTCGGGCAGGGGATACGACAGGTTCGGGGAACTCTTCTCATGTTTTTTCAGCTACGCAGACCCTACCCGCAATCGCGGGTGATTCGACAGGTCCCCGTAGCTCTTCAGCACCGCATACCGTCTCGCGCCCCCCGCCAGACTCGCCGGAACGGGAGGACCTCCCCGCTCGGCAGGGGATGGTTCCCGCTGGTGGTAAGACTCCCTCCCCGCCAGGAAATCGGGATTGCTCTCGTCGTACCGATAAGCCCCGCTACCGTGAATCGGCTGATCTTGGGGGTCGGTCACATCCCGCTCCCGCTTCTATTCATTTAACCGAAGTGTCTGATGAGGAGCTTGGTTATCATCAGCCCCAATTGGCGTCGCGTGCGAATAAATGGGGCGATGAGGGGGAAAGCTTTTCCCTGTATTCTGTGTCCGCTAGATCGGAGAATTTTGGGAGTGTTAGAAGTTCTCAGTCACAAGAATCCACCCCAACCGAATACGAGCAGCGGACTCCCAACAAAGAGATTTTATCAGTGGCCGACTTGGTAATAAAATACTGCCCTCAACTAAAGTCTTAGTCGACCTCTCTTGGTGAGGATAACGAAACACAGCCTATATTTTGCATAGACTCGGAGTTGAAGTCTCCTGCTCAGAAGGGAAGTGCGGTGAAACTGGATGCCCCCTTCTCATCATGTTATAATAACTTCAGCTGGCCGTTCTTACCATCTCCGTCCGTACCGCAAGGAGGTGCAAGCGGGCTATAGATTCGACAGCGGAGATTATGAAAAAAATTTTAGCACTCCGCGTATACCCGAATCCGCTTTTCGCGTGGTAGACTCTCTCGGAAGAGCAAATTCAATCCAATGAGGAATCGCTCGTTCAAAAAGTCAGAAGATCGTCTGACATTCATTGATAGGGCAGCTCGCTCTTCTATGCGTCTGGCTGCGTACCAGAGTTATTTGATTACGGCTCTGCGCGAATCAGACCGCCTAGCTATTTCGGCAGAAGACCGAAAGAAGATCTCAGATTTGCTGCTTCGCACTTCTGATATGCAGTTTGAACAGGCTTCTCGTACGGCCCTACTTTGCACTAACCATCGCCGAGATAGAGTGTTAGAACATCTTAAGCTTGAGAAAGAAGCGGATAAGGCTCTAAGAGAGCTTCCCCTTTCTGGACCGGATATTTTCTCGGGCAGACTCCAGGCCGTCCTGGACGAAAACATTTCGGCCTCGAGCACAGCCGCCAAGTCGGGTCCCTTTCGAGATGACAGAAAGTCTAGGGACTTCTCGAGACCTCCCCCACCCGATCAAGTGTTCGGTCGCTCTTACGAGGCCCCCAGAGGGGGAAAAAGGGGATTTGCCAGAAGGCAGACCGATAAATCCCGGGGCCAAAACTTGGGCCCCACCAACAAGAACCAGGTCCCGCGGGACTACCCCTATCATTCCTGACTATCAATACCCCAAAACAGGGCATCCCCCAGTAGGGGGCAGACTGCAAAAATTTGCCCACCAATGGACACAAGTCACATCAGACAAAATGATTCTATCAATAATTCAGAAAGGCTATGTCCCCCTCGTAAGGTTAAAATTTCTACCAAAATTGCACAACAGAACAAAATTACCTCTTCATCCTCAAAAGAAGGGAGAAATGTGATTCTCTCGCCAGTGTTCCTAACCCCCAAAAGGACTGGAGGTTTCCGCATGGTTCTAAATCTCAAAAGACTAAACCAGTACATAGCAAACTCTACCTTCAAAATGGAAAACCTAGCCACCATTCTTCCCCTCCTCAAACCAAACGAATGGGCTGCTACATTGGACTTAAAGGACGCTTACTTGCACGTCCCTATTGCTCACTCGGCTCAACACCTGTTCGGGTTTGCCGTAGGAAACGAAGTGTATCAATACCGGGCTCTACCATTCGGACTAAACTCAGCCCCACGCATTTTCACGCGTATCGTGCAGGTCATCGCCTCACACTTACGAGAAAGAGGCATCAAAATATTTGTTTATCTGGACGACTGGCTATTAGTGGCGGACTCCGAA
The DNA here is from genome assembly GCA_025617745.1 of Heliocidaris erythrogramma. Lineage (NCBI taxonomy): Eukaryota > Metazoa > Echinodermata > Echinoidea > Camarodonta > Echinometridae > Heliocidaris > Heliocidaris erythrogramma. The sequence goes on from CM046868.1 coordinate 36,555,696, forward strand.
CACAACCTACGTCGTCACATAGATATGACAATAGAACTGGTCACAAGGTTCGGGTTTATAATAAATTTTGAGAAGTCGCATCTAACCCCTTCCCAACATCCAGAATTTCTAGGCGCAAAGCTGGATCTCCGGTACCAGCTTGCTCGTCCCCTCCCCCACAGGGTGGACAGGATAAAGCAGGTGGGACTGTCCATTCTCGACAGACCAAGGTCGACAGCCCTTATTTGGCTTCAGTTCCTAGGGTATCTAGCAAGTCTTTCAGACACAGTTCCCAATTGCCGACGGAAGATGAGAATGATACAATTGGGGCTCCTCAGTCAATATCGTCCCCACAGGGATCCTGTACACAAACTCATCTTTCTGACAGATTCGATGGCGGAAGCTCTCCGAGTTTGGCTCAACCCCCATCATTTTCAGGTAGGAAAACAGTTTGTCAATCCAACTACTTCTCTGGTTATTTCCACAGACGCATCGAACCAGGGTTGGGGTGCAGTATTGGGTACAGAGATGATTCAAGGTTGTTGGAAGGGAGAGGAAAAGTCCTTCCACATCAATATTCTGGAAATGCTGGCAGTTCGTTATGCCCTGCTCGTTTTCAAGGACAAGATTCAGGGTCAGGTGGTGTCGATAAGATCGGACAATCTTACGGTGGTCTCTTATCTAAACAGGCAAGGGGGAACAAGGTCAAGAAGTTTGTGCATTTTGACCTTAGAGATCCTGGAGTGTTGCGATTCCATCCAAACCAGATTAATTGCGTCTCACATCCCTGGGAAGGACAACTACATTGCGGATTTCCTCTCCAGGGGGAGTTGCCTACCATCGGAATGGCAACTGGACCCAGTGGTCGCGAACCTCATATTCAGCAGGTACGGTCCCCCACAGGTCGACTTGTTTGCGTCGGCCCTGAATACACAACTACCGGTTTATTGCACGAACCACAAAGATCCGGCAGCCCTGGCCATGGATGCTCTCTCAATATCATGGAGAAACATCCTGGGCTATGCTTTCCCCCCTTTTGTAATGATTCCCAAGGTGCTTCAGAAAGTGGTGAGGGACGAAGCGAACCTCTTGCTGGTGGCCCCTTGGTGGCCCAAACGCCCTTGGTTCCCGACTCTGACGAGTCTCCTGATTCATCCCCCGGTGGTTCTCCCGGACGAAGCAGATCTTCTGCGGCAACCGGGGACGACGATCTATCATCCAAATCTTCCCAGCCTAAAATTGACGTTATGGATCATTTCAGGTCAATGGCGACTCAGGCAGACCTTTCTAGCAGAGCTGCCGATCTCTCAGCGAAATTCCTCAGACAATCAACGAGGAATACTTATGACTCTAGACTACAATACTACGTCAGATGGTGCAACGACCACCAAGTTGATCCGACCTCTGCTCCTCTAGGGGAGAAAACAGACTTTTTGATTCATCTGTTTGATAAGAACCTAGCCATATCTACGATTCGAGGCTACAGGTCCGCTATTTCAGCCATCCATGAAGGTAAATTTCAGGATGGAGAAACTCTGAGCTCTTCCAAATACCTCTCTAGGCTCGTAAAATCTTTGTTCCTTTCTAAACCCCCTCAGGCTAGGTTGAGCCCGTCTTGGGGTTTGTCACGGGTGTTGCGTGCTTTAGCTAAAGCTCCCTTTGAACCGATGGACGCTAGTTCTCTGATGAACCTAACAGTGAAGACTGTATTTCTGTTGGCAGTAGCTTCTGGAAGGAGGCGTAGTTTCCTCCATGCATTGACAGTGAGTCCTGGCCATATCCGTTGGGAAAAACATGGTGTTAGACTTATCCCTCACGCTAAGTTTGTGGCTAAAAATCAAACTATGACTTCGCTCAAGTCTTTCTCATCGATTGAGCAAGACAAGTTGTGGTGCCCAGTAAGGACGTTGAAGTGGTATATTCATAGAACCCAGGCAATTCGTAGTTCGGAGCAACTCTTTGTCAGCATTCCTGCTCCTCATGGAGCTGTTTCACCAGACACCATTTCTCACTGGATTGTTCAAGCGATTAGGTCTGGGGGAGATTCCACCCTTCTCTCTCGGGTTCGTGCCCATGATACGAGAGGGGTGGCTTCCTCTTGGGCCCTGTTCCAGGGGGTTCCCCTCGAGGATATTTTGAAAGCGGCCTATTGGCATAACCCCAATACTTTCACTTCTTTTTACTTATCTGATGTTATGTCTAAGGAAGCTGCCTTTGCATCAGCTGTCCTTTCCTGCCCTAATAGAAAGTGACTGGTGCTTTGGCTTCTCCGCTGCCCTGGTAGCCCCTTTTTCGTACGTTTTTGTTGGTTCGGTAGAGACCTTCTTGTGGTTCATGGGTCTGTCTTCTGTCCTGAAGTTGAGTACGTATGTTGTGCCGCAGTCCCTCCGCCATATTGTCTGTTGGAATCTGGCACTTGTTATTGGATATGTAAGTGAAGCGAAAGGAAGTAGATATGTATGTTCAGTAGTGAACATTTTATCTACGAGTGAGCTTCACTTACCTATGGGACCCCTCCCTCCTTCCCCACTCTGCGGCATTTTATCTGTTATGCCGGCTCCGAAAGAGGATGTTTTATAACATGTGGGGATTCTTATAGCGCGAGTGTGCGGGGTCAATTTTTTTAATAGCCGAGGGAATTCTTCTGGCAAAGAATAATGGCACTTGTTATTGGATAGGTAAGTGAAGCTCACTCGTAGATAAAATGTTCACTACTGAAGATACATATCTAACCTATCTTTGAGTCTTGAGACATAGTCTGGAGGACTGGAAATGCTGTCATTGTCCTTAACATCAAGTCCTAGATACATATCTACAGGAAGGCGAGGATGCCTGCCATACATTAGATAGAAAGGGGAGAAGCCAGTAACACTATGCTTGGTACAATTATAAGCATGGACCAATGGTGCTACATAAGATTTCCAATCAGCTTTCTTGTCATCTGTCAAGGTGCCTAACATACTAAGGAGGGTGCGGTTCATCCTCTCACAACTCCCATTACCCTGAGGATGGTATGGAGTCGTCCGAGATTTCTGTATGCCTACTAATTTACATAATTGCTGGATTACTTCTGATTCAAAGTTTCTGCCTTGATCAGAATGTAAACGTTCTGGGAAGCCATAATGAATAAGGAAATGGTCAAATAAAGCCTTGCCAGTAGTTTGAGCAGTTTGGTTCCTTGTTGGAATAGCAACTGAATATCTGGTAAAATGATCTGTGACTACCAAACTGTTAGAATACCCTCCTTTTGACTCTTCAAGGGTCAGGAAATCCATGCAGACAAGTTCAAGGGGTCTTGATGTTTTAATGTTGACCAGAGGTGCTGTGTTAGCGGAGTTTATAACTCCCTTCCTCCTCACACAACGGCCACACGTGCTTACATAATGCTTTACATCCCTACTTAGGAAAGGCCAGTAAAACCTATCTCGGACCAGTTCAGTTGTGCGTTCCACACCTAGATGACCGATCTCATCGTGTAATGATTGCAAGGCTAAGCTATGATACTCTCTAGGTAATACTAACTGCCATACCTCCTTCCCTTCCACTACTCTCCTGCGGTACAGAACCCCTTCTTTGATTGCAAGCTTATCCCATTCTCTAAGTAAGTTTTGGACATCTTTACTTTCAACCTTCCTACACTGAATCGATGGACAGTTACCTTGCTCTACATAACCTCTAACTCTACTAATGACGGGATCATTACCTTGCTCCTTAGCCCAATCAGGAGGCTCGCTAGGAAACATGGAGTTAGGTACTCCACCTACAGATCCTACTCTATCTGCTATGGTAGCTGAATGCTGTCCTACAACTTCCACAAAGGGACTGTTATCAACATCTACACTAAGGGCATAATCTACAACTGCCTGAAATGTTTCGCTAGAACATGTCTGACTATTAGAACTAGACTGGGAGGTATCAAAAGGACGTCTGGAGAGCGCATCTGCATCGATGTTCATTTTGCCTGATTTGTATGTAAGAGTGATGTCATAATTTGCAAGAGCTGCTAGCCACCTATGCCCCGTTGCATCTAGCTTAGCTGTAGTTAGAACATAAGTTAAGGGGTTATTGTCCGTGAACACTTGTGTTTTGTTGCCATAGAGAAAGTCGTGAAACTTTTCAGTTACAGCCCATTTCAGTGCTAGAAATTCTAATTTATGGGCAGGGCAATTTCTCTCACTCTTGTTCAATGACCGACTTCCATACGCAACGACTCTCTCTCTCCCTTCTTCATCAAGCTGATAAAGAGCTGCTCCAAGACCAGTGATACTGGCATCTGTATGAAGTATGAAAGGTCTCGAGAAGTCTGCATATTGAAGGACGGGCGCAGTAACTAACTTATTCTTAACCTCTAAGAAAGCATCTTCTTGTCTTCTCGTCCATATCCAGGGAGGAGGTAGAGCATGTGAATTAGAAGATGACTTACCCTTCCGCTTCTTCGGACCACCCAAGAGTTCAAGCATAGGGCTTACTATCTTAGACAAATTGGGGATGAACTTTCTATAATAGCTAGCCAACCCTAGGAATGATCTAAGTTCCTTGACATTCTTTGGAGAAGGCCAGTTCCTAACTGATTCTGTCTTATCGGGGTCAGTTGCTATGCCTTCTGCAGACAAGATATGGCCTAAGTACTTAGGGAGACCATCCAAATTCATCGACCATTCCAGAATGTATCCGGAATGGGGTCATCAAGCATTCCAGAATGGGTCGGGAATATCCCCATTCTAGTCGCGTTCTCAAATTTCCGGGCGATCCGGCACCTTTTGTTTGCCGAACAAAGGGGCATTCTGAAAGCATTCTGGAAGCATTCTGGGAGCATTCTGAAATGTCCCTTTGTCGTCGACATGGCATGGGGTCATTCTGGAATGGTCCCAGAATGCGGTGATTAAAAATCATGAAGGGGACAGCCAAGGATGCGCAGCGCGATCGAAGGTACTTCATTTATTGCGAATTTCGATAATGCCGGCATGATACATGTATAATCTCGTTTCAAAGTATTTCCCTTTCTTTGACTGTAAGGATCGGAAGAATTATTTTTGAAGATTCATGTTGATGCCATATACTATAGTGAATTCGCTTTATTTATGAATATTGTAAGCGACGGTCACCAGATAAGATACAGCGTCGACCGTTAGATGAAAAAAAGAAAACGATTTCCAGATTGAACGAAGTGATGATCGCCGGGTGAAAAATGCGTTTTATTTTTGTATGAAATGTATGGATCACAAGAATTATGTGGAAGTTTAATTTAAATTAAATTACACTCGCTAGATGATACAGATTTACGATCGCCCAAAGAAATAATATTATTGATATTACTACAGTATATTGACAGATAAAAAAAGAATACGATTGCAAGATTGAACGAAGTGATGATCGCCGGGTGAAAAAATGCGCATTATTTCTTCCCATATTAGGACGCAACAAAAAGCTGATTTTTGTTTTTAATGACATGTATGGATCGCAAGAATTATGCGGAAGTTTAATGGTGAAAGAAATTGAAGCTCATCATATGAAATAAAGTAATGATCGTCAGATGAAATTAAATTACACTCGCTAGATGATACAGATCTGGACGATTGCCCAAAGAAATAATATTACTACAGTATAAACAGATGAAATAAATGACGGCCGATGTATATTTTGTTGCCCTTAAATAAATTCACTGATGAGAATGATCAATACATGGAAAATGCACGATATGATTGATAATATTAACAAAATGATAATCAGTTTTGCGCACCAAATGCGCTTTATATTTCTTCCGATATTAAGACGGCAATGATTTTTTAAGGAACTGTATGGATCGCAAGAATTATTGCGGAAGTTTAACGTATGTATATATTTTGTTGCCCTTAAATAGCTACAATGATGAGAATCAGTGAAGTTATGTGTATATAACCTTTTTTCATGTTTATACTTTATTTATGGTGACAACCCGTCTATTTATAATAAAACAATGTAAGCGAAGGACGCCAGAATAGAGCGGCGACCGCGAGGTGAAAGAGGAGATCACCAGATAAAATAACGAAAAAAGTGAAAAGGATAAAAGTAACCAACGGGATTTATTCCTTTACCATTCACCATGGTCACGAAATTCATTTCTCTTTGCCAAGATATTTTTCATCGTATAGGCCTATGATATATGCAACTGGTTTTTCTGAAGGTTCATATTTGGAAAAAAAAGGTGGTTCATAGTCCGAAATATGAAATAGAGTTAATTCTTCCGAAGGTTCATACTTTTTCTGAATCTTTTATATTTTTAGCACACCACTTGAGCGGTACAAAAAAACAGAGCATAAGATAAGAGGGCAAACACTGTGAGAGCGGAATAGAAACATGGAGAGGAGAGAAATAAAATGGAATCGTGTCAACGTGACAGATAGAAAGAGAAGAAAATGACAAATTAAAGAGAAACATCGGAAAAGTTGAATGAAAAGCTGACAGAATAAAAACAGCCATAAGAAAAAGGTGATTATTCTTGATAAAAACAAAGAATAACACAAGGAAACACGATAGAGTTTTTAGCACCCTTAAAATTGCAAGAGGCATCGGCTATCGACAAATTCCAAAAAAGTAAATGAATTAACTCAACTCATTTTAACGATATTTCTCTCCTTGCTTTTGCATGATCCCCTCTTTCTTAGCTCATTTTACCCTTTTTCTAGCTCCATCAATCCGTCAATACAACATGGACTTTATGTAACTCACCCCCCCCCCCCTCCGTACTTTTTACAAATTATTTCAGGGAAAGGCTTGTTTGATCTACCCGCGCGCGCGCATACTATTTATAAATAACCGCAGTGATATCAACAACCTGCCAGACAATGGCTCCCAAGAGTCTCTCAATGTCATTGACCCAGTTACAATGATTTATGACCTGCTGTGATTTTTTTTTTTCATACTAGCCTATGCGATACGCGCCGGGCTTTCTGGCAAGTATACTAGTTGTGTTACGTAAACTATGGAGACAATACGGACAATGGGCGAGGGCGTTAGCCCAAGCGAGTATCATCGCTGGTGAACTCATCATTATTCATATATGTTTTAAATATCGAATGTGAGAGGAGGGTATTGCATGCATGATTCATAAACTAGCCTTATTTGGTGATCGACCTCCTTTTATTCAACCAATCAAATATCTTCAAGTTCCGATTTTTTTCTGTGTAGCACAAAATTCATAATACGCTACAACACCCTATTTTGTTGGAGTGGCTTAATATAGTCTGTATGCAAGTCTGTAATGATTTACTCCACTGTTGCGGTATCGAAGTGTGTATCCAGTATCACATCTTATTTTTAACTAATCATAATAACGCATTATTCTAGACTACGGTACATTCTTTCCAACTGGGTGTTGTGGTGTATATCTCTTCCTACCCTCAGTGGGTGTAGGTTGGCTAATAAAATTAAAAATATACTTTATTTTGTGACATATTGCCTGTACATATGTTCATTATTCCCAGTATGTATTCTTTGTACTTTTCTTATGCCAAATATTGCCGTTTTATTTATGATCTCTTCCATGCGCACAGGAGGGGCCGTCAGAAATAAAATCATTGTCAATGTCATTGTAGCGCGTGCGTGCGCCTCTAATCCAGCTATTGTGGAAGTTATAAAACTCAGCTGAGTGAAACCACTACTATTCCGTGCGTCTCACAATTTAAATGGGCAAATGACAATGTATAGTTGTATCGTAGGGACTATTTTTTCAATCAAAGTATCATATATGTCATGCCACTTACCTAAACAGACCTTCCGCAGATCAGCTCTTCCTCAGAAATGTATAGAATCAATAAAATGTCACCTTTTTTCACTCAATTGTAATCCTCCCTCTCGTCTCTCTCGAGCGAGAATTCGAACGTATGTAAAAAAAAATATACTGACGCGCATGCGTATTGCAAACTATACAGCGGCATCCGAAAATTTTTAGTACAGGATCCGGGAAATTAATAGGCTTTTTTATATCATCCTCATCGAAAAGAAAGACGACAGTTATCCGGACAGTATTGTAATTACCTAAAGCATCTTCAAATGAAGTTATGTCATATTTCATGGTATAATTTTGACATACGAGCTTGGATTTATGAGGCATCCAACCTTTCCAATGACTGCTGATCGCACGTTCGGGCTGCCGCAGTAAAGCGGACCCAGGTTTGGGCTACTGCCGGCCTTCGCCGATTGCCCGTCTCCATAACGCGATTAGTATACTTCATTACTTGCCAGAAAGCCCGACGCATATCGGACAGACTATTTTCATGCTACTGTAGAAAGAAATTCAGCAGCATATCTCCCCTCCCATCCTCCCACCCCCTTCAAAAAAAGATAAATCCGAAGACGATCTCTGTAGCCTCGTCACTGAGTTGAGGGGCACTTGCATCCTTTTTTTGGGGAGGGGCGAGGGGGGGTGGGGGTCCTCAGCAGCCCGAATGCGTATGGTGTTCCAATTCCGGGGCCACCTGTCATGACTGTAACCATTTTCAAACATGATCAAAAGTAATAACATGTTGTGCGAGTTTTGTAAGTCGTTTAAAATATGATACGTCACTGATTTGTTTTCAGAATCATGTTATTTTTCCCCAAAATAATATTAGACGGGTTCGCATGTTTTTCATTTGCTTTCCGAAGTATGTCCGCGATCACTTCAAAGAGGCATCGATCGATATCGCGGCGCGCGCGGCATGAGAAAGACAGATCAGCGATCGGCCGCGCCGGCTGGCTGAATAGCTCTTCCTTGCTGTTTTGTGAACAATAGCGTGTTCTGGCTTGAGTGGCGCATTCTCGGAGCATTCCGGAACATACCCATTCTGACACCATTCTAACACCATTCTGACCCCATTCCGGATGTAATCCTCCATAGCGCGGAGTTAAGTACCGCATTCTAAACGCAGGCCAGAATGGGGATGAGCAAGACAATGGATTTTTAGGGGACCATTCTGGCGGCATTCTGGAATGGTCGATGAATTTGGATGGTCTCCCTTAACTCGTGTCTGGAGGAGCTTGCACTTGGATGCCTTCAGCTTGAAGCCATGTTCAGAGAGGTGTTGGATTACAGCATCCAACCGAGCAATATGTTCCTCTATTGTTCTACTATAGATAATGATATCATCTAAGTAGACAACACAGACAGAGTGGTTAAGGTCACCAAGGCATTTCTCCATGGCACGTTGGAAAGTGCCAGGCGCATTACATAGACCAAAAGGCATGCGATTGCATTCCCATAATCCAAGGGGAGGAGGGAGTACAAACGCAGTCTCGTGCTTATCACTCATTTATTTCCAGTTGCCAATACCCAGATTTGAGGTCGAGCGAGCTGAACCATCTAGCCCCTTGCATCATTTGCAATGTCTCGTCAATTCTGGGCAAGGCATAGGAGTCCCTAACGGTGCGTTGGTTTAACTTTCGGAAATCTATGCAGAATCGCAAGGAGCCATCTTTCTTCCTTACTAACACAACAGGGCTAGCGGAAGGGGAAAAGGATTCTCTTATAACTCCAGCCTCATGCATTGAACGTATATGTTCACGGACCTCTTCATACATAGATGGAGGTATGCGACGGTACCTTTCTCTGAAAGGCTGCTGGTCTGTAAGTGGAATAGTATGAGTTACAATATTACTATGTCCTAAGTCATTATCCGACTGGCTAAAAATGCATGAGGGTAATTCCCTAACATGTTCTGCACCTTGTCTATCTCTTTGGAAGAAGCTGGGGATTCAGAGAAGTCTAAACCATCTATACTAACATTTCCACCTACTCTAACATTAGACATACCTACATTATGTTGCCTAGCCTGAAGAGGGCCCTCTATATCACATACATATAGTTCCCCTACTATGGCATTGCGATGTAGCCATATTGGACTGTCCGATTGGTTCCTAACCAGTACAGGAACTTTATGGGTCTTTTGTTTCTCTAAGTCTACCATAGACATATTACTATCTACAACTATTCCATCTGGTAGTCTGCTATACTTACGGGGTTGTAGCATTACGTTATAAGGTCTACTAGAAACAGGAAGGGGAGCATTACATTCTAAAATTACGGCGTGATTAGAGGGTATCTTGACTGCTCGTTTGGATGCGATCCTGGCCACGCCTATCCTACCATCAGCCCGAGACTGGACCTGTGTTTGCATGCAAGCATACACGGACTTCCATACCTGATGAACCCCAGGATTACGGGCAAAGCCTGTTCCAAACTCAGTCATACCCCTATCAAAACACCTATGAATGACATTAGTCCCTACACACAAAGGAACTTTCCTATTATAGGAAGTGTCTGTAACTACTAGGACAGGTACATCAATAGTAGGAGAAGAGGGAAGTGAACCAGTGAAGAGAAGGGAAAGTTCAACATAGCCTAAGTAGTTGACAGGCAAGCCGTTTGCTCCCTCAACCTTGATGAGTTCATCTATACTATGAAGTGAACTTTTGGAAAGTTGAGAACGATAGAAAGAGCGAGAAATTGTAGTTATCTGGGACCCAGTGTCTATTAAGCATCTACATTGCTGACCATTAATTATCGCTACTGATTCCGTTGCCTTACCAACCATCCTATCAAATACTACATTTACCGGAGGACTCCTAGATTTAGTCTCTTGACTACTACATGTCAGACCTACTGCCCGTCCCTTGGCAGCGGTCTTTGTTCGTTTAAATGTAACTGATTGCACTGGGGAGGAGCAAAGGATGAAGATTGGGGATAGAGAGGATGAGGAGGAGGAGGGGGAGAAGGAAAGACGGATGGAGGAGGGGTGCCTGACATCCACGCGCAAAGTGACCTGGTTGCCCACAATTATAACAGGGTCCTCTGGGCATACGAGGACGGACAATTCTATTACTACTATTCCTGTCATTCGTATCACGTGTTACCATGTCTCTTAATTTGTCCTTAATTTCTTTTAATTCTTTCACTAAATCCGACTTATCTTGTGGTCCTACTGTGGCAGCATGTGCACCTATCCTATTCTGGCGAGAGCGCTGGGGAGATGCATGAAATTTTTGGAAGTCTTCATTCTCCTGCTCCGCTTGTCTAGCAACCCTAACCAACTCATCAAATGATTGGACTATCTCGTATTTATGTCGGATGGCCTGCTTTAGAGATTCATCTGACATTCCCTTCCAGAATACTACTCTAAGGGTCTCGTCTTTTGTGGTGGGTGAGATGCCTTTTTGCTGTTCTACTTTGTCGACGGCAAGCTGTAGCCTAGCACTATATGCAGCAACAGACTCATCTGCGCCTTGTCTTGAGGAACATAGCTGTTGAAGCAGCACCGCTCCTGACTCTACAGTACCGTAAAACCCTTCTAATTTATCTACAATTTCTTCTACACTAACATCTACCGCCATATTAAGGACTAGTTGGCCTGCTTCCCCACGCAGCGAGCGCCGGACTAACCTAGCTAGGGCAATGGGACTGCAACTATCATCAGTCTGTAGACACTTAATTTTGTGTTTCCAAACTTCAAAAGGAACATCTCCACCCTTGGGTTTTGGATCACCAGAAAAAATAGAAAGTTTAAGAGGATTCTGTATTATTGTTTGCGACTTAACTACTGGTGGAACATTGTTACTCGGGTCTGTCTTAAGAGATAGCACTAAGTTTGACTTTGGAATTTCCATTACCTCGATAGTCTCTCCGTCTAAAATCTTCTTATTTAATTCTGAGATTGCTCGAACAGCCAAACTACAACTAGCAAAAGCGCAGTGAGCATTGCCGGTGCTCTCGCCAGTTAAGGAATCCTTACCGAACTGTACGTGAGTTACTTCCCCCACTTGTTCCAGAAATTCTTTTAAACTAGCTTCCGAAGTATTAGGACTCGTTCGCCTAACTAGTACTACACAGTCTCCTTTTACTGAAACCATAGTGAAGGAGTAGGAAAATAGATGATAGAAAATAAAGAAGTTAGAAGGAAATGGAAAATAAAGGAGTGTAGAAAAAAAAAAGATCTCAGAAAAGGAAACTAAATATTAAGGCTAAGAAAATTAAGGCTAAAAATAATATAACATCTACAGTAACTGCACCTTAGACCAATACAAGTAAGTAAGCATGAGTCAGATAAAAAAATTACATAAATACATCCAACACTAGCAAGTATTATCAACAGCAGTATTATATCAACAACACATACACTCATCACTTCAAACTTACAGATGATGCCATGAATTCAAAATGTCAACAGGAATTGGGATAATAATTTGTAACAAATTAGCCAAAAGATATCTAGATGAAGCTAAATTCAAATCTCAAACAACCATTCCTCTGTATGCTAATATAAAATCAAGTACACAATAATTGGATATCAATTCACAGGTAATGAAAATAAGAAAAACATGAAATAAAATAACACTAAAGAGGTAAACTACTATAGCAAGTGTCCAAACGCTTAACTTGACTGGGGTATATATCAAACCAGTCTTTTTAAAAACAAAACAAAAATTATTATAGGTTTTCCCGGTCAATTTCGTAAGATCGTCAGTCAATTTCATTTTGCGTGCATTCAATTTCAAGGATTTAGGTCGCGCACAGCCGATTTGTAATTCAAATTCATTTTCATATCATTCGAATTTGTATTTATGTCATTTGAATCTAAGTTTTTGTCAATCAAATTCGCACTAAATGCACCTAGTTCACAAAACGTTCATTCAATTTAGCAAAGAATGGCAAGGGAATTGCGCAATACTGTTATTCCAGCATTCAATTTCATTTCGGATCATTCAACTTAACACGTTGAGCATTCAAAATCAAATGTAGTTCCAGTAAATTTTGTCAGTTGATAATTATTTGGTATTTTCATTCTTTCCTTATGAGTTTTCTGCACACATGGGTGTGTTTTTCTATAATCAGTAACATTCTTTTATTTTTCTTCTGATTTATTATTTTTATTTTATTTTCTTCTGATTTATCATCATTTTGAAATTTAGTTCTAGGAATTTTTGTTCTTCATTTCTAACGTTTATAGTGCCTGCAGAATTGCAGATTTTCTTGATTGATTTTTATTTTTTTTCATAATCTTTTTTTTTCATTTATTTTCTTGATTGATTTTTATTCTTTTTCATGTCTAACTATATATATATATAGTGAGTGTGTCACTGTGTTGGCTGTCAATGTATACTCTGAAAAATGTTATTCATAACGTACATGTAGTTATCATGAATTATGTTATATATATATAATGTTTCCTTTGTATAGTAGGCCTATGTCATGTTGGGCAATGTATCTCTTTATTTATAGATGAGCAAAAACACACAAACGCTAAATACATGCTAAATTGAATGAACTCATTACGAATTCGAATGCCCACGTGCGAATTTGAATGCTCGAAAAGACGCTTCCAAGCGAGGTAGCGAATTTGAATGCTCTCCACGCATATTTGAATTTGAATGATGTAAACGCTAAATGTCTTGACCGAAGTGCGAATTTGAATGACCTCAAAATGAATTTGAATGATAAATTTCATGGCACAGATCTTTTTCGCGAATTTGAATGACTCCCTTATCAAATTGAATGACAAATCTGCGAAATTGACCGGGAAAACCTATATTATTTCAATTTATTTAGATTATTTTGGAGAGCTTTTAGATTTGTGCTGATAACGCGAAGAAGGTCGTGAGTTTCGTCTAACCCGCCTACTCCTGTCCTTCCCTGCAAAAGCAGCGAATTCGGGAACCGAGAAGGAACCAGCTTTTTGGTCCGCTAGCGAAGGTTCCAACTCGGGTGGGGGTTAGTCACAAGACCAATGAAATAAACAAATTCCAACTAAAAGATAAGGAAAATTAATAAACAAAGGCGCTTGGAAATATACGATGAATGTTTCATTAACTTTTGCTTCTTCAGCTTAAAAAAAAAATGTTGTCCTTCAGCTGGCTCTTCGTCAGATATGGTGAATTAATTATTAGTATGGGTTTCAGGTTGGGGGACGCCAAGTGGGGGTTTCAAGTCAAGAATTTATGTTGGGGATCTACTTTTTGTACTTGGTTCAAAAATCATACTCCAAACTTATGATTGGACAATATCCTTCAAGAGGGAGGGGCTTTAATTACAAACTAAACATCGGATTGGTTACAGGTCACCGTTTTTTACTTCCAGGGTGACGCGGCCTTATAGTAACATAACATTTAAAAAAAACAATATCAGTCCAATCAGGAGTGCATCTTTAGAATAATAACATCTCCTCCTCTATTCATAATGAAAACAAACTCCAGTATTCTAGCCATGAATGGGGACTAAGCATGAATAGGGGGTTTAAGACATCTATATGGACTAAGCATGAACAGGGGGTTTAAGACATGAATAGGGCACAAAAGGACCAATTCTGCTTGCGGCACATAATAAAGGATTACTAAGAGATTTTAATTGAGGAAGATCACAATAGATTTGCTCTTGAATGTGTGAATTGTAAATAGATCTAAAAAAGAGTAAATTCAGACATGAATAAGATTGAGCAATTAGCCAGTCCGAGCTTACAACAATAATCAATATAGACCAGTATAGGAAAGAAAAGACTAAGAGATAGAGGCAAAAGATAGATAGATTGAAAATGAGAGAAAAGAGCATGAAGGATAAGATAGAGGAGGGAAAATATGAAATTGCATATATAAAGACCTTGTTACATTTATATATGTATTTTTTTTCTTATACGAGGGGTGCATCTATTTTTTATTTGTTTTAAATTTGTATTCTCCTGGAAGTTATTAGCTGTGCTAAAAAAAAAATTTTTTCTTCTTCTTCTTTGTTTTCACCTTATTACACTGTCATATTTTTTTCCTCAAATTCACTACATACTCAAATTTCCAGTGGGCAGTTGCAACCACCATGCCGTATTTCGTGTGTAGTCGTAGTCTCGTCATATTTCAACACTTATTTACGCCAACAGAGACACTTTTTATGTTGTTTTCAGGCTTGTTTTATATTGTTATCATGTTTGTCTCATGTTCCTTTTGTGTTTGTTGTTTTACTTCTGTTTCTATTAGCTGCATGTTCCTGCTTCAATACTTACGCTTACTTAACCTTACACGGCAAAGTGTGCTCTTGAATGGAGATAGCGCCAGTACCTTAGTTTATAATGTCGTTTTGTTATTACTTATTCTTTTTGGGAATTTCCTTTGTCAACATGATGAACTTCAATACGTCTTTTGATTCCCTCATTAATGACGACCTATTTAATTTGTTAAGACCAGATAATTCTGATAATATCAATTCATCCTCTGATGAACTTGTCCTTAATCTTGATGATAGTGACCCAGCCCAAGGTGCTCTTTCAACATATATTACAAATAATCAGTTTCATAATATTACCAAAGATTTTAATGTAAATACATTTTCCTTACTACATCTTAATATTAGAAGTCTGAAAAAGCATTTTGATGAATTACAATTACTTTTAAATAATTCCCCTAAACAACTCTCTATAATCGGTCTAACTGAAACCTGGTTGTCCCATGATGTTAACCAACCCTTTTCTCTCGATAATTACAATCTCATTTTCAATAATGGGCAAGGGAGAGTTGGGGGTGGCGTCTCAATATACTTGCTTAAAAAGTTCAATTACATAACTCATAATAATATTTCTGTAAGTAATAACGTTGTAGAATCACTATTTATTGAGATCATAATTCCTGGGAGAAAGAATATTATAGTTGCCGTGGTTTATCGTCCCCCAAATTCTAATGTTAACGATTTCCTAGTGTATTTATCTGGCTTGTTTCATGATCCCATTTTCATTAACAAAGATTGTTTTATCATGGGAGATTATAATATAAACTTATTGAATAATGATACTCGCGTTTCTCATGACTTTCTTGAAACATTTTTAGCCGCCTCGTTCTTGCCCCTTATCTCTAAACCTACCCGTGTCTCAAATAATTCAGCCACCCTTATTGATAACATATTTTCTAACGTCATCCCTCATCCTAACTCGCATATTATTCTTTCTGACATTACAGACCACTATCCCATTATGACTTATTATAATATTTCACAATTTGCCTTTAACCCCCGTCCCCATCACCTCCGGCGTAAAGTCACTCATGAAAGTGTTGCTCGTCTAGGAGCTAGTCTTGAAAACACAAATTGGTCGTCTGTTTATAATGATAATGACGTTGATTCAAGTTATGAAAATTTTTGCCATATCTTAAATGAAAAGCTAGATAATTGTATTCCTTTACAAAGAGATAACCGTAATAACTACAAGAAATCTAGACTCCCATGGATCAGCAAATCGCTTCTACGTTCAATTAACAAAAAGAATACTCTATATTATAAATATAAATCCACTGGTACAGATATATCATGCAAGAAATACACTACATATAAAAATGCTTTACTGTCAATTATTCGTTTTGAAAAGAAGAAATACTTTGTAAATCGATTAGCATTACATAAACATGACATGCAAGGAACTTGGAAAATTTTAAAACAAGCAATGAATGTATCGAATAATAATAGTAATATTACTCAAATAAAATGTAATAATGAATTTATTGAAGACCCTCTCACCATAGCTAATATTTTTAATAATCATTTTACCTCGATTGGAGACAACCTTGCGCATAATATTCCTCCATCTAATAAAACTTGTGCAGATTTTTTAGGTCCTCGTATTCCAAATTCCATATTTCTTAATCCAACACACAAATCTGAGATTATATCTTTCGTTTCTCACCTAGACAATAAGAAAAGCTCTGGATATGATGGGTTTAACAATTTCATTTTAAAACGTATCATTCCTTTGATAGTTGACCCGTTGGTTCATATATTTAATTTGACATTATCAAATGGTCAATTTCCCACGCCTATGAAAATTGCAAAAGTTATTCCCCTTTATAAAAAAGGAGATGCACTAGATGTTAATAATTATCGCCCCATATCTCTTCTTTCTGTTTTTTCAAAAATTTTGGAAAAAATAATTTACACTCGAATGGTTTCATTTTTTAAAAAACACAACTGTACATTCCTTATTATCTTTTCTTCAAAAAGCAGCCCATTCCATTGATCATTCTTCACATATGATAGGTATTTTCCTGGACTATTCCAAGGCCTTCGACACGATAAATCACAACATTTTACTTTATAAACTTGCTCATTATGGTGTTCGTGGGATGGCCTTGGAGTGGTTCAGGAGCTATCTTTCTAACCGCAAGCAATTCGTTTATTTGAATGACCAGTCATCTGAATTATGTAGCATAACATGTGGAGTGCCACAAGGAAGTCTACTTGGTCCATTATTATTTATCATATACATTAATGATTTCTCTAGATCATCTGACATTTTATCATTCGTTCTTTTCGCTGATGATACAAATCTATTTTTTTCTCGCAAAGATCCCCTTTCACTTGCTAAAATAGTAAATAATGAATTGAATATGGTTTTACAATGGATACGAGCTAATAAATTATCACTTAATTTTCAAAAAACAAAATATATGCTGTTCAGCAATTCTATAAATGTTTTACCCCTTAATATATATTTTGGAGAAACTTTACTGGAATCTGTATCTTCCATTAAGTTTCTAGGAGTAACTGTTGATAACAAATTATCATGGAAAGATCACATAGACAAGACATGCAAAACAATATCCCGCAACATTGGTGTCATAAATAGAGTCAAATCACATCTCCCGTTAGAATCTTTATTAATACTATACTATTCTATGATCCTACCTTATTTAAATTACAGCTTGCTTGCCTGGGGCAGTGCACATTCGACCTTTCTGGAAAGAATACTATTATTACAAAAAGGGTCATTCGCATTATTTGTAATTCTAATTTCCGTTCTCATTCTGATCCTTTGTTCCTTAAAACTAAGATATTAAAGATAAATGATTTATACCTTTTTCAATTAGGACAATTTATGTATAACTATAACAAAAATTGTTTACCATCCATTTTCAATGATATGTTTTTTAAAAATCAGTCCGTCCACACTTACCCAACGAGACACAGTGTTGAATTCCATCTACCCCTTTTAAGAACACACTTTGCCCAAAGCACACTCTTCTATAAAGGCCCACAATTTTGGAACATCTTAAATAATGATATCAAAAGTTCACCATCTATTTTTTCATTAAATTAAAATCATTCCTATTGCAATCGTACACTGCCTCATGATTAATTTCCAAGATTCCAACCTACTTGTTTCATTTTGTCTTAGGTCGTCAAGTTTTTCACAATCTACTGTAGTTGGGTGCTTCTATCCACCTCTCTCCGCTTCCTTTATTAATTTTGCTTCATTTTGAACTTGTATATGCAGCCTTCTCTCTCTCTCTCTCCCTCTATCTCTCTTATGACATCTCCGTTTTTTCTCAACTGTTATATTTTGTTGTTTGTTTTGTTTTGTCTTGTTTTCTCTTGTTTTGTCATGTACCGTCCTATCATGTATATCGTCCGAATTCCACCAGGTTCATATCCCATAGAAATTATGCGTTGTGTCTCTGTTGGCCTCTTAACATATTTTATAACCTAACAACGAATGAAATTCAGTGATCAGTTTTGCTTTTTTTGTCTTATTTTTTACTATGTTAATATTCTTTGAGGGATCCACGATTTACAAGCAATGCTTTTTAGTGGATTCCTCCATTTCCACAGAAAGTAGGAAAAAAATGCAATGTTTTTTTCCTCTTAATTATAATACTGTTATTTTCCATTTATTTAATTGTCATAATTATGGGTTATCGTGTTATTTTGTTAAAATGCACTTTGATATGTACCTTTCTGTTGGAAATGAAAATAAAATTGAATTGAATTGAATTATGAATAGCGACCCTCTTCTTTGATTATGAATAGCGACCCTCTTCTCTGATTATGAATAGCGACCCTCTTCTCTGATTATGAATAGCGACCCTCTTCTTCGATTATGAATAGCGACCCTCTTCTCTGATTATGAATAGCGACCCTCTTCTTCGATTATGAATAGCGACCCCCTTCTCTGATTATGAATAGCGACCCTCTTCTCTGATTATGAATAGCGACCCTCTTCTTTGATTATGAATAGCGACCCTCTTCTCTGATTATGAATAGCGACCCTCCTCTTCGATTATGAATTAGAATAGCGACCCTCTTCTCCGATTATGAATAGCGACCCTCTTCATTGATTATGAATAGCGACCCTCTTCTCCGATTATGAATAGCGACCCTCTTCTCCGATTATGAATAGCGACCCTCTTCTCCGATTATGAATAGCGACCCTCTTCTTTGATTATGAATAGCGACCCTCTTCTCCGATTATGAATAGCGACCCTCTTCTTCGATTATGAATAGCGACCCTCTTCTTTATTGTTATTATCCTATCTTTAATACTTAAAATACAAATAAGTTACAACTTTGGATACTCAACAGACAACATTTTAGACTGAGGATCTGTGCTTCAAGAGAGTGCGATCAAGACTCTTCATTTACTGCTTGTCAATCAATGTTACATAACTGCCACAAGGTGGCGCTGTTTCACTATCAACTTTGGGATATATTGGTCAATCTCATTACAATTATGAATAGCGACCCTCTTCCCTGATTATAAATAGCGAACCTCTTCTCCGATTTTGAATAGCGACCCTTTTTTTCGATTATGAATAGCGACCCTCTTCTCTGATTATGAATAGCGACCCTCTTCTTTGATTATGAATAGCGACCCTCTTCTTTGATTATGAATAGCGACCCTCTTCTCTGATTATGAATAGCGACCCTCTTCTTTGATTATGAATAGCGACCCTCTTCTTTGATTATGAATAGCGACCCTCTTCTCTGATTATGAATAGCGACCCTCTTCTCTGATTATGAATAGCGACCCTCTTCTGCGATTATGAATAGCGACCCCCTTCTCTGATTATGAATAGCGACCCTCCTCTTCGATTATGAATTAGAATAGCGACCCTCTTCTCCGATTATGAATAGCGACCCTCTTCTTCGATTATGAATAGCGACCCTCTTCTCTGATTATGAATAGCGACCCTCTTCTCCGATTATGAATAGAGACCCTCTTCTCCGATTATGAATAGCGACCCTCTTCTCCGATTATGAATAGCGACCCTCTTCTTTGATTATGAATAGCGACCCTCTTCTCCGATTATGAATAGCGACCCTCTTCTTCGATTATGAATAGCGACCCTCTTCTTTGATTATTGTTATTATCCTATCTTTAATACTTAAAATACAAATAAGTTACAACTTTGGATACTCAACAAACAACATTTTAGACTGAGGATCTGTGCTTCAAGAGAGTGCGATCAAGATTCTTCATTTACTGCTTGTCAATCAATGTTACATAACTGCCACAAGGTGGCGCTGTTTCACTATCAACTTTGGGTAGCTGATTGACCACAGATGGGGACGGACGTACTTTGAGAGCGCTCTCCGGTTAATGCCGCCGCCGTTATTCTGATTATTTCTTCAATAAAGAGATGAGCTAAATTACTTTATGACTTTGTTTCTGTACCTACCTCCAGTTATCTCCTAGGGATTATTAATTTCTGTGGACGCTTATACATAAGAATCGAACTACAAATATACGTGGGAACGGTTTTGCTTTTCCTTCGACTTTGGACACAGGTAACAACTAACATGGCTACTCGCACAAGGGCTGCAAAAGACAAAGCTTGCTCTCCGACACTAGCCAAAGAAGCGGGGAACGCTGCACCTCAGCTAACGTTAGCAGACCTATACAGAAAAGTCACGGAAACTTCTTCTAGCTTATTAGGAGATAAACTTGATAAGCTCTCTAACGAAGTAAACCAGATGAACAAGAGATTCGAAGAACTCGAGGATAGTGTAGCTTTCCATTCGGGCAAAATAAACGAAATGGAAAAGGAGGTAATACCTGCGCTAAAGACCTCACTAAAAGCGGAAATTGAGAAACTACAGAATAATCTTATAATGATGGAAATTCACAACAGGAAAGCTAATTTGCTTTTTTATGGAGCTACGGAGAAACGAGGGGAAGATATTTATACCGTGCTAAAGGAAATCTTCATGCATCTTGGTCTACAGGAAGGAGAAGCCGATCAGATTCAGGTGGTCAACGCTCATCGCCTGCCGAGGCGCAACGCGGCTGCCAATCTCGGCCCCAACCCTATCATCGCCAAATTTTGCTTCATGAGAGACAGGGATCGAATTCTTCACGCTTACGAAGATCAACAACGCAATCGCCCTAGGACGAGTGGAGCCACTCCCGGAGCCACTCCTGAACGCGAATCCCAACCAGGATCTCAGCAGCCGCGCATTAGTGTGAGGACCGATCTACCTCCTGCTCTAAAAGCTCAGCGTGGAAAGCTTGCAAATGAGGCCTTCAAGATGCGGAGGGAGAAGGGTCTGTCTACGAAGATCGTGGTTCAAGACGCTAAAGTTGTCCTGAAATGGAAGGAGAAAGGCTCGACTACATGGAAAAACTACACTCAACCTGTTGAATAAAATCTGAATCCCATCTAAAGCACGTTATCGACATCCAGGCAAGTAGCAAATTGTTTTCGTCTCAAACTTTCACTCAGGAGGATTAAAGAGTTTGCTTCGTCTTCGCTCATTTAAACTATGAATGTACCACAAAACTTAATCTATCCTACATAAAACAATTGATATTGGAAACGTTAAAAAAAAGATAAGGAAAGGGGTACAAGCATACTAAAGCAACTTTATAGTCTACTGCGTACATACTATTTGAAGTCAATATGAAGGTTTGCGTGTCTACCCTCTTCCTTTTCTCCATTTTACTGAAATTTTAGAACATAATTGAGAAAAGCACTATATAAAGGCTTAGCATGAGTGCGATTACATTCTTCTGCATGTGCAGATAATAGAAGTAATTATGAATTTCCTTGTGGCACTTTATGATACAAAAAAAATGTTAATAGGTGGACTCAAGCTCGGTTAAAGGGAGAAAAAAAGGGAACACATGTGTATGGGAATGAAGGAACGTGAACCTTATATGGAGGATCAGAGTGATTCTCATATTCGGCAAATTTGACACACGCCAAAAAGAAGAAAAAAAATATAGGCCTATCTCGAAGCAAGAATGCCTTTATTTATTTCCTTACAATGTCTGAATCTTTGAAGTCTGTTTTTTAGGTATTTGAGCCCTGTCATGACTACATACATATTTAACATGTATCAATGTGGCATATCAAGAGTGGTTCTGACTTCTGACAGGGCACGTCCCAAAAGTGTAATGTCACTATCTTGGTAATTTTGAAATGTTGTTATTACAATGAGCATGATAAGTGCCATGTTTCGATTAATAAGTATTCATTCTGTATTCAATAATATATATACTGTCTTATAGTGACGAAGTTTACTCTTGGAAAAAAAAAGGGAGAATTAGCCGAGGCTGTTTTAATCAAGCAATAAGATAAACGTAAACATGCATATAAGCAAATCATTCCAACCAATAATTTTAGCAGGACAGTTATGTTTGTCGTATGTCAGGTTGCCTTTATTATACAATGAGCACGATAAGTGCCATGTTTCGATTAATAAGTATTCATTCTGTATTCAATAATACCTACACTGTAAGGGCTAGGGTGTTGAATCGCCGTTTGGGGGGCCGGGGCGTGGCCACTTGTTCGGAAGGGTAGATTAGCAATTTTGGCATGCTGGATCCAACACTATAAAGGTTGTATCTAGCAGGTTTGAGAGGTTGATCTGCCATTTTGGAAGGGTGGTCGCTCCTCGGCCCTTTTGAATGGTGATTTGACATTTTGGTTTTTGGAGTGTATACTGTCTTATAATTGACGAAGTTTACTCTTGAAAAAAAAAAGGAGAACTAGCCAAGGCTGTTTTAATCAAGCAACAACGTAAACATAATTATAAGCAAATCATTCCAACCAATATTTTTAGCGGGGCAATTATGTTTGTCGTATGTCAGGTTGCCGTCTTTTTTACGGCAAAAAGTTACATAGCTATGTACTTGGTGTATTGTTTATTCTGACTTAAAGAAATGTTTGATTTAGAAACCCTTGTTTTACCAACGTTCAGTTTCTTTGTTGCATTCCTACAAATCAGTTTTTTAGTGGGCATTATTCTTTCTCTATATTTCATACCCCGGTATTTCAAGGTTTCCTCATGAGAAACGATTTGCTGCTACTGTGGATCTTAAAAATTTAATTAAGTCTCAACTCTATCTTGATATTGGAATGTACTCATGGAATCATTATTGACTGTTATTCTAATTAAAGATTTTAAGCGGAATCCAAAGCTTTTTGGAAACTGGACTGTCACAGAAAAAGAAAAAAGGGAGGAAGAAAAAACAAAAACGAAGTAGAACAAGACGAAAAACAAAATAACAATGATTTGTCTCTTGTCCCATCTTGTTACTTAAACAGGATACAAACATTTGATTTCAGGAATAAATACAAAGGGTGGAGCCCCTTGACGAATAAAAAGTAAAATTGCAATACTAGGCACCCCATACCATGTGAACTTGGTTTATTGTCACATGCAATGATTTGATGAGGCACTGTGTCTCTATCTCCTGCCTCCCTTGTAAGGTCACTGAACTTATTTGCATAATGTTACCGCTGTTATGAGACAACTCCCTTCCTTTCTTTTCGAAATGTCAGGTTTTCAAGGTGCTTTCTACGAACCGAAATTCAATTCGAAGTTATTAACATGCTTAACTATTTTGTCCACTCTTACATTGTTTTCATGTTTCGTTTTCAATACCAACGTTTAATATGAAATTAAGAATTCATTCTGCAATTCGATTAGTCAGGTATTGTGTCATCAAATTGAATATATTCTCATACATTTAGATGGTAACTTTTGTTCTGAACATAAATGGATTGCAGGAATTCGGCTTTTACTTGAAGAAAAAGCCAGCGAAAAGAAGTGAATTCCTGACCCCTTATACTTTCTCGCACTCTCTCATTTACCTTGGCTCATTTTAAAGATTTTTTTGTAATCATTATACTACGTACAGCGGAGGGATTCCACGAGTGCTTTTTTTTTATTACACTATAATACAGGGTTTCAGGAACGAAATGCTGCTTCTATGGAGCATACATTCAAACCCACATGATATTGGAATGTACTTGTGTAATCATTACATTGTGTAATTATATTTGCAAGTAAGCTTCAAGGGTTTTCAAGCTTTCCAAAGCTATCCTTTGAATCTGGAATGTCAATGATCGAAATCTATACAATCTTATCTGCCTTGTTAGGATACAAATTTAGGAATAGAAAATATTCCAGACGCCCATCATTACGAGCTCGGTTATTGTCTCGTGCAATAATTGTTTGAATGTCTTAAAGGAAGCATCGAGCCTCCATTTAAATATCACCCCGCCTTCTTTCATTGTAACTTTTGGTTTCATTATAAAAACTATTCAAATATCACCGATTTAATGAGTGCCAATACCTCACAACTTTTGTTTTCGAAAGTCAGTTTGCACTCTACATACTGGAATTTCAATTAGGATGGACCTGTTTTGCTAAATTGTTCGGGTTCTCTATATGGAGGTATCCATGGAATTGGATGTCTTGGTAAGCAGGTCCAGTGATGCATGCCTACTTAACCCTTTCTTTTGTTTTCATGTTTCGTATAATACATGATCAGTATAAAGTTTAGAATACATTCTGCCATTTCAAGTAGTCAATGGCAGGTTTAAGAGTGTGTCACCACAATATATTATTATGTAATTGGATGCAACCTTTGTTCTCATAACGTTAATGGTCGGTAAGAAGTCGGCTTTATTTAATGAAAAAGCCAGAGGAAAGAGCTGAACTTCTGACCCCATATTTTTGTTGCACCCTCTCATTTTAACATTTCAATGGAGATAATTTTGTGATATTTACACATACAGCAGATCGAAGAAATCGCTTCATAGAATATTTTGTACACTGTAAAGGGTTTGTTTGGTTTCTGGACACTCTTCTGTGGCGGATTTGGGGCGCGGCGGCGCGTTTTTGTTGTGAGGGTTTGGGGGATGGGTTGGGAGCTGGACGCGTGCTGTGCTTGTTTACGTGATGGGTATTTTTGGAGGCATATCTGCCTTTTGAATGGTTCCGGTGTGTGGGCTGGACGCCGGGTGTTTGCGCCGTGGTCGTTTGGTGTTTGCACCGTAGTCGCGCACACTCTGTTTCAATACTATAGCGGTGTGTGTGATTGTGGAGTGGACGCCGGATGCGTGGACGTTCGGTGTTTGGGCTGTGCATTGGGGCCGTTTTGGGGGTGGACGTGTATTGTCTGGTGAGCGCCTGGGGCGTGATGGGGGTGGGCACGGCATGTGTTTGGCTCTTGGCTTGACTCTTGGACCTGTGCGATATATGGGCGCGTCACGGTGTTTGGAATCTGTCGCGGGGGATGTTTGGAGACTAAACTTTTGTGTATTGAATCACCGGTATACATTTTGTTCTGCTGAGTTAAGAAAAAATGTGTGTGTATATAATAGTGATTTCACGGGTTCATCTGCCGATTACGGTTGCTATTTCCAGCTCCGCTGCATATATAAAACACTGATTTTCTAATAAAAGAACGGTATTTTCTTTTTGGAACCGGAAAAGAAGGGGCTTTGCTCACTGATGCGAGGACGGGCGAACCCGTGAAGTACACAAGCAAATTATGGCAGAAAGTGTCAGTCTACTCATCCCTATTCTTTTGTATTGCACTCTCGGAGCAGTCTGTTCGGGCTTGGGTGGATGCCTTGTCGGAGGGGCGTTTGGTGGTTCTGTTCGGTGGGGATGACTGGTTTGCTGGTCGAGGTGGCTGGAATTCGAGTAATATTTAACTGGAGTTCTAGTCGTCTTGACTGGGATCTGGTCGTTTTTGGGGGGTGGGATCTGTTGGGTGCCCCCTGGTTGGGTGTCTGTTCGGGTTTGGGTGGACTGTTCTTGGAGTGTAGGGGAGGCCGGGACCATGGGGGGATGGGAATTGTCCCCCCCCCCCGGGTTTTCTTTGGTTTCCTTTAATTTGGTTTTCCTTTAATTAGCCCGTGAAGTACACAAGCAAATTATGGCAGAAAGTGTCAGTCTACTCATCCCTATTCTTTTGTATTGCACTCTCGGAGCAGTCTGTTCGGGCTTGGGTGGATGCCTTGTCGGAGGGGCGTTTGGTGGTTCTGTTCGGTGGGGATGACTGGTTTGCTGGTCGAGGTGGCTGGAATTCGAGTAATATTTAACTGGAGTTCTAGTCGTCTTGACTGGGATCTGGTCGTTTTTGGGGGGTGGGATCTGTTGGGTGCCCCCTGGTTGGGTGTCTGTTCGGGTTTGGGTGGACTGTTCTTGGAGTGTAGGGGAGGCCGGGACCATGGGGGGATGGGAATTGTCCCCCCCCCCGGGTTTTCTTTGGTTTCCTTTAATTAGGCCGACTGTATTTAAAGCACTATATTACTTAGGCGGTGCATGACCACAGAGAGCCGTTCACACCTTTGTTATACTCTCATGGTGGTCCTGTCATCTTTGTCGTTCTGTTTCGTGTGTATATGTCTTGTATTGTCTCGTTTCTGTTTTTGTGTTACATCGTTGTATGTTAAGGTGAAAGGTGCAAATTTGCTATCATTGGTACACTTATTGATCTCAAAACTACAATCAGAAACCCAATATACTACTATAACGAATTACGGTGCACTGATTTTCTGTAATAGGTTTGTAAATATGTATGATGGACAGTAAGAATAATTTGTTGAATATAATCTCTTTAAATGTTAAAGGTCTCAGAGACGTTACCAAAAGGAACGCTATAGTACAGTGGAGTAAACAAAGAGGAGATATATTTTTTTTCCAAGAAACTTTTAGTACAAACGATGTGGAGGATCAATGGGAGAGGGAATGGAGTGGGGAGTGCTTTTTCAGTCACGGAAGTAACCACAGTCGAGGAGTTTGTATTTTGTTTTCACATAACTTAAAGCTGAAAGTATTGAGAAGTGAATGTGATTCAGAAGGGAGGTACATAATTTTAGAAGTTGACATACAAAAAATAAGATACATTCTGTGTAATGTATATTTTCCAGTTCGAGATAAACAGCAGGAACAGATAGATTTTCTAAATCATTTTGTGTCCGCCTTAATGACTTTAATAAAAACAAATCTCTTATGATAGTTGGTGGCGATTTTAATATGATTCGGAATTTTGATTTAGATATCTCAAGTAAGGGGAGTATTAAAGGTCATACTTTTAATTTAGAATTTGAGGATTTCCTTGGAAGGTTTGATATAACGGATATTTGGAGGAAGAGAAACCCAGATAAGATTCAATTTACCTACAGGCAAAATAACCCTTTAATACAAAGTAGATTAGACTATTGGATTATTTCAAATGAACTAGATAAACAAATATCTGAGTGCAATATTATACCCTCTATAGCACCTGATCACTCTGCTATTCTTCTAAGTCTTTTTTGGAGTGATAAAGTTTCTCGAAAAATAGGTCCATCTTACTGGAAGTTTAATAATAGTCTGTGCTTAGATGTAGAATATGTTCAATATATGAAAGCAGAAATTAAATCTTTTGTAGACCAGGGGAAGAAAGATATTACAGATTCAAGAGTCCTGTGGGATTTCGTCAAAATGAATATTCGTGAAAAAACCAAGAAATTTTCCAAAGTTAAGGCACAGGAAACAAAGGAAAAATTAAGAAAACTACAGATAGATATTCAGAAGCTTGAAGATTTACTGGTTATCTCTCCAAATGATGATATTCTACAGAATTTAGAGTTAAAGAGAAATGATTTCAAAACGATATATAATCAGACGGTAGTAGGGTTAAAAGTTAGGTCGCGTGCAAAATGGTTTGAAGAAAGTGAAATCAATGAAAATTACTTCAAACAGCTGTTGGCATCAAATCAGAGAAAAACATAGACAAATTGAAATTAGAAGGCAGAAATGAAGAAATAACTGATCCGAAAGAAATTTTAACAGAAATCAGACATTTTTACCAAAACTTATACTCAGAACATGATGGAACGGGTAGGACGGATGGTTATTTTTGTGACATCTCCCCTTTGAAAATTAGTGAAGCTAGTAAGAAATTATGTGATGATAAAATTACGATTGGTGAATGTACTTCAGTGTTAAATAAAATGTCTTTAAACAAATCTCCTGGGAATGACGGTCTGTCAGTGGAATTTTATCGCACCTTCTGGCCTGATATAGGGAAACTTGTTTTAGATTCTTTTAATACCTCTTTTGAGAAAGGTGAATTGTCTACCACACAGAAACAGGGTGTTATAACTGTAATTGAAAAAGAAGACAAAAACCCTTTATTTATATGTAATTACAGACCAATTACCCTTCTAAATGTCGACTATAAGCTATTGTCTAAAGTTTTGGCTGAGAGAATAAAGAAGGTTTTAGAAGAGGTGATACATGTAGATCAAGTGGGATTTCTGCCTGGTAGGAATATTGGAGAAGCTGTAAGAATTATTGATGATGTTTTATTTTACACAAAGACATACAATGTACAGGGGTTTTTAGTAACAGTTGATTTTGAGAAAGCTTTCGACACCGTTTCACACTCCTATATGAAAGTATTAACGGAAAAATATGAACCAAAACCATGGTTTTGGGTCATATTTTTGTAGATGGATAGAAGTATTGTATAATAATGTAGTCAGTTGTGTCATGAATGGGGGTTTTTCCACAGGTTATTTTGAAATAGGTAGGGGTGTAAGACAAGGAGATCCTTTGTCTCCATATTTATTTTTGTTAATCATAGAAACATTAGCATTGGTTATTCGGAATGAACAAAACTTAAAAGGTATTTCAATAGGCAATATAGAGATGAAGTTAGTAATGTATGCAGACGATTGTTCTATTTTTTTGAAAGATACAGAAGATATGAAAATCTTAGAAAAAATAATGGATTCTTTCTCCCAAGTATCTGGTTTGAAAATTAATAAAGATAAAACACATATTATGAAGTTGGGTTCTTCTGGTCAAAGTAACGATGATTTTTCCAGTATTACGTTGGGTAAGATGGTTTCATTGGTTAAAGTACTTGGGGTATATTTTTCTTTGGATATTAAGGTTAAAGAAGAAATGAATTATAAAGAAATACTGAGCAAAATAAAAAGATTGTTAGGGTGGTGGAAGCAAAGAGATCTAACACTTTTTGGGAAAATTCAATTAGTAAAAGTTTTTGCAATTTCTAAATTATTATATGTGTCTTCTATAATGACAGTACCACCATGGGTTTTTAAGGAAATGGAGATAATCTGTTTTAATTTTATATGGAATGGCCACGATAAGATAAAAAGGAATATTTTATATAAGAACTATGACACTGGGGGTTTAAAAATGTTGAACTTTAAGTATATGGTTTGCGCTCAACGTGTAATGTGGGTTAAGAGACTTATTTATGGTAATAATGAAATGAAATGGAAACAATTTTTTGATTATACATTTAAAACGGTAGGGGGAAGGTTAATATTTCTTTGCAATTACAACTGCAATTCCATTAATATTAAAGTACCCGATCTCTACTTGGAATTCTTGAATATCTGGAATTATTTACAAGAGAAAAATTTTATTGTCAAAGAAACACATGATGAAAATCAAATTATCTTTAACAATACTCTGATTAAAGGTAGGATTTTTCATTTTAATGAAAAACTATTTGATGCAAACATTTTTCAAGTTAAACATCTGACTGACGCAGAAGGTAATATCAGATCAGGTGATTATTTTATAAGGAAAGGTCTAAATGTAGACGATATATTTTTCCTTAATAATGTATACACTAAGTTACCAGTTTCTTGGAAGGAAAAAAGAAGAAAAGATGATACTTTGAATGATACTCTTGATTATTCCAACATTTACTTTAATATTAACAAAAGAGTGTACTCCTTTGAGTCTCTGTCTTCCAAAATGC
Source organism: Heliocidaris erythrogramma (assembly GCA_025617745.1). Classification (NCBI taxonomy): domain Eukaryota; kingdom Metazoa; phylum Echinodermata; class Echinoidea; order Camarodonta; family Echinometridae; genus Heliocidaris; species Heliocidaris erythrogramma. The sequence continues at coordinate 36,585,458 of CM046868.1, forward strand.
TCTACAACATTTTTATTAGTACAATACAGGATTCTTTTGTTTTTAAACATCCAGAGGTATTAGCTTTAAATCTGGATAAGTCAGCCGTGGCAACATGTTTTTCAATTCCCAGATTTTGCACTCTAGATTGGAAGTTAAGGGAATTTCAGTACAAACTTTTACATAATGTTGTATTTTGTAATGATAAACTATACACATTTACTGCAATAAATCATATATACCTACCTATTATGCCTGTAGTCTTGACTACGGGACCCCTTCGAGAATTATCACACATGTGTCACAATATTGTGCGCACCCCCCGTAATCCTATTGTCCCCTTCGCCACTCACGCGCGTCAATACGCTACGGCCATCTTCCTCTTTCTTGCTCGCCCCCGACGAGTTAGGACGTATAGTCACAGCGCTCCTGAAATCAGGTCGTATAGTATCTTTTTGGTGCGCTTTTTCACATAGTTAAAGCACTTTTAGGTACCTATATTCGTTTAGATTATAGTACTTTGTGTTTTATTAGTCACTCTTGCCGATTGCAAGGGATTTTTTGATTCCCTTTCTTGGCATTTATTTTTCTCTTTCACGGTCAGCCCCACGTAGATATTTCCGTGTTTGCGGGTGTTTCCGTTTGTCACCGAGCCTTCGGGTTCGGTGTTTATTCTTACGGTTTTTAGGCTGTGAAAATTTCTTTAGTGCGTATCTCCCAAATAATTTTACCCTTATTTACTGCATTCAGTTGAAGTATTTCTTAATTTGAAAAAGTATACTTTATTGTCTGTTTTATTGCAGTGGTATGGATTCGGAAGAAGAAGCAGCTAGGTCAAGGAGACCTGCTTCTTCCGAAGAGTCGTCTAGCAAGACGACTCGGCCTTCCAGAACTCCCCCGAGTACTGCGGTACACGGGGGAGGGAGGAGGGCTAAGGGTAAGTTGCCTAGTGGTGTTTCCTTGCAGAGTTTGCCAGTCTCGGAGCTTGCGGCTTCGGGACGGGTGGCGTTAACTGAATCGGGATTGTCAACTCCGAAGCCCGTGGTTTCGGGGTGGGTGGCGTCAGATTCTAGTGGTTTGGATATCTCGAATCCAATCCCCGGTCGCTGAGACCAGAGGGGGGGGCTGTTGTTTCCCGTACGGTAGCGTTCACTCGCTCTGATCCGTTAGGGGAGACGCGCCCCACTACTGCAGGGCAGCCCACGGGCTTAGTCCATGTTGGTCTGGGTTCTCAAACCCTAGCCCCCGGCAAACGCCATATGGGGGAACGAGTACTTCCTGGGCTGTCTACATTGCCAGCTAATGGGAATGCTCGAGCTAACAATTATGGACGCTCTTCGGAGCAACAGGTGTTTTCACCTGAGTGCGTGACTACTAGTGCTCCCCTATTGCTGCTTTCGAGCGGTCCAATAGCGGGTTCACACGCCTTTAGTAGTCATCGGGCACATACCGAGTCATCTCGGTCTGCCCACGCACTGGGAGCTTTTAGCTCCCAACCCAAGGCTACTGCATCTTCTTGCTTAGCCAATATGGGTGATTTGGGCGATTCTCTAGGCTTACGCCATGAGCGCTCCAATCCCTTTATGGGAAGTGAACGCCCCTCCGCGGAGGGATCGGTTTGTGTTTCCGAAGAGGCTTCGGGGACCCGAACGAATCCGATTAAGCGTTCTAAGAAAAGGGTTTCGGCTACGACTTTTGTCGAGCCAGCCAAGAAAAAGGCCAAGAAGAAGGCAAAAAGTGGCAAGGCTTTGCCGGCCTCTTGCCCGTCTGACCTGGCTAACCCAGCTAGCTCCTCTCAAGCTGACATGTTCAGTATGATGCGGGCTTTTGCTCAGAATCAGGGTTGGTCCTTTGTACCGGCTACTTCAACCCTGACTTCTGTTCCTATTCAGGGATCTCGCTTTGAGTCTAATCAGCCTTTTGTGATTGATTCCTCTTTGTCTGAGTCAGATTCGCATGTGCCTCCTATTCCCGCGGCCCTTGGGGCTCCGCCGGGCGAGGAGACTTTTGTTGAACCATGCGGGGCTCTGCCTGCGGAGGCCTTTGTTAGTGCTCCTTTGTCTCATTCCACTCGGGTGGAACCAGATTCGGATGTGGCTTCTCAAGCTTCGGTTCCCGAATCGCTTGGGCAGGCGGAGTCTCAATCGCTTGCTCTTCGCGGGGTAGAAGCGATTGCTTTGTTGTCCAAATATCTCCCTGAATTTCAGTCAACCCGCGCGCAGGGTTCGACTTCGCGTTGGAAATTTAAGCAGCAGGATTCCTCTGAGGGTATCGCTCTTGAGGAGGTTTTCAAGCTGGAGTATGACCGCATTGAGGCCGCGCTGTTGATTAAGCGCTCTAATGCGGTCAAGGGTAAGGCCTTTGCCTTTTGTTCTCAGGACCAAGACAGCTTTTTTAAGGCTAAGACTCTGTCTCCTGAGATTTTGGAGGTTGGTCGTCGCTTACGGGCGACTAATCCGCTTACCTCCGCCGCTTTCAAGGCGGAGGATAAGATCTGGTCTAATATTGAAAACCAGGTTAGGTCGGGGATGCGTTTGTCGGCGTTTCAAGGGTTTCTCTCCGACCTTAGGTCCAGGGCGGAGGAGTTGAATGTTACCGATGGTGACAAGCTGATTATTGACGACCTGTTGCATACTCTTTTTTGTCTGCAGTGGTCGCAGCTTTCCACCGCAGCTGCTTCGGCTATGTTCCGTCGCAGGACCTCGGCTCTCTCGGCACTGGGTGTTAGAGAGTCGGGCATTGCTCAACTTCTCCGAGATGTTCCGTCTCGGGGTCCTTCGCTTTTTGGTGGTAAATTCGCTACGGTTTTTCAGAGAGAGATCGATGCGCGTAAGCAGATCTCGGATATGACTAAGCAGTTTCACACTAGCTCTAAGCCAACGCGGGCCCCTGTTCAGCGTAGACCTGCTGGTCCCGTTTCGGGTCAACGCAGTCGCGTGTCTAGGGTCCCGCCTCCTGAGCCACAGCCAGCTCCTTCTCGTGGGAGAGGGAGTCGTGGCAGGGGCATTTCGAGAGGTACTCGTGGTAAGGCGATGGCTTCGCAGAAGGCCAAGCCTGGGTTTTGATGTTTTTCCCCGAGCGCTTGTTCAACCGAATGTGGTAGGTGGCCGTCTTCACGCGTTTCTCCCCGCTTGGGAGGCCATCTCCGGGGACGCGTTTGTTCTCTCCGTCGTGCGAGACGGATTCTTCATAGATCTTTGCGCTTCGCTCCCCGGAGGGGCTATAAGAATTCGGTCACCTCCCATTGTCTGCCCTGTCTCGATCTCATGCTTCAAAGGAGATCGAGTCTCTTCTGGAAAAGAGGGCTATAGAAAGGGTAAGAGACAGGCCGTCTCTTTCCCTTTCTCCAATATTTGTTATTCCCAAGCGCTCGGGAAAACTTCGTTTGATACTGAACCTAAAAAGGATAAACAAATTTATTCCTCCGGTTCATTTTCGGATGGAGACTCTTGCCTCCATTCTTCCGTTGATCAAAAGGGAAGACTACGCGGTCTCGATAGATCTCAAGGACGCGTACTTTCACATTCCCATTCATCGCGCATCTCGCGATCTTCTGGGGTTCTCCTTCCTCTCGGAGACTTATCGTTTTCGGGCTCTTCCCTTCGGGCTGCGCCCGGCCCCTCGGGTTTTTACTCAAGTTGTAGCGGTGCTAGCGGCCTTTCTGAGGCGTCGCGGCCTGCGGTTGTTTTGTTACCTGGACGATTGGCTTCTCCTTGCGGAGTCGCGCGATCGTTTGTTGGACGAGACTCGTTTGCTCGTCTCTCTTACTCAAGACTTAGGTTTCCTAATAAATTGGGAAAAGTCAGAGTTAGTCCCCACTCGCAGCCCAGTTTTTCTGGGGGCGGTGTTAGACATAAGGAATCAGTTAGCTCGGCCCAGTCGAGACAGGATTCTCACCATTGTCTCTGCGGCTCGCAAGCTCTTGCTGGCCAGAAGAGTCTCGGCCAGACAGTGGCTTCAGTTTCTAGGTTATCTAGCCAGTCTAGTCGATGTTTTAGAGGACTGCCGGCTCCTCATGAGACCCTTTCAGAGACATCTCCTCAGGTTCTTCAAGCCGGGAAAAGACTCTCTTTTGGTCTGGATTCCAGTACCAGTAAAGATCAAGTCTCTTCTCGCTTGTTGGACGAGCGAGGTGTTTCTCGCGCGAGGCAGGTCCTTCTCTGCCCCTCTTCCGTCGATATCAGTTTCGACGGACGCCTCTCGGTTGGGGTGGGGAGGACACTGCAACGGCAGCACGGTTGCGGGGGATTGGTCTCATCTTGGGACTCTTCCTCATATCAATGTCCTGGAGTTTATGGCAGTTCTGTTGACCTTGCTCCATTTCAGAAGTCGACTTCTCAGTCGTTCGGTTCTGATTCTCACGGACAATGTTACTGTGGCGGCATATATCAATCGGCAGGGAGGCACTCGTTCGGTTGCCCTGAATGCCCTAGCAGCTCAGCTGTGGAGGTGGTGTCGTCGCATGGCAATCACACCCGTGGCCTCTTTCATCCCCGGTCGGGAAAACCTCATTGCGGATTTTCTGTCCCGGGGCAGGTATCTTCCATCGGAATGGATGCTCCATCCGGAGGTATTTTGCCGCATTCGCAGTTGCCTAGGTCCACTGGAAGTGGATCTATTTGCGTCGGTGCTAAATCACCAGCTGCCGAAGTATTGCTCCCGTGTTCGCGATCAGGGAGCATGGGCTCTCGATGCTTTCTCCCTCAGCTGGGAGAACCTTCAGGGATTCGCCTTTCCTCCCTTCCAACTGATTCCGCGTGTCTTGCGGAAAATCAGGGAAGATCGGGCGAGGGTGCTTGTAATAGCTCCCTTTTGGCTCAGGAGGAATTGGTTTCCGGAACTTATGAGCCTTCTAAGGGCTCAACCGTTAGTTCTCCCGTTAAGAGCGGATCTGGTGTTACAGCCCCTATCGGGGATTCTTCACCACAATCCGGAGTCTCTTCATTTGACTGCCTGGCCCCTGTCAGGGAATCTGCAAGACAGTCGGGTCTCTCTGATAGAGCCGCGGACTTTTTAATGTCCAGTCGTAGGGTTTCTACTTGGGAAATTTACAATTCCCGTCTCTCGGTCTTTTTCCTTTGGTGCAAAGAGAGAAATCAAACCCCTTCTAAGGCTCCTATTGGTTCAATTGCGGATTTCTTAATCTCGTTATTTGACAAAGGGAGATCTATTTCTACTATCCGAGGCTACCGTTCGGCGATCGGGGCCATTCATTCGGGTTTTTCGGATGGTTCGGGGATTTCCAATTCCCCGCTACTAAGTGGTTTGATTCGTTCGTTCTTTCTGAAACGACCTTCGTTTTCTAAGTTAGTGCCGTCTTGGAGTCTGCCTAAGGTCCTGGAGGCCTTGGCGAAACCTCCTTTTGAACCGTTAGGTGAAGCTTCGCTTCATCATCTTACGGTTAAGACGCTCTTTTTGGTAGCTATTGCCTCTGGGCAGAGGCGCAGTACTCTTCATGCTCTCTGTCTTACTCCTGGTCATGCTCGCTGGGAGAGAAAAGGTGTTAGGTTGATTCCTAGGGCTTCTTTCGTTGCCAAGAATCAGACAGCTACCTCCGGTCCTGTTGAGATTTTTCTTTGTCCGCTTTCTGACTTTTCTTCGGTGCGTGAGGACAAAGTTTGGTGTCCTGTTAGGGCTCTCAAATGGTATATTGATAAGACTAAGTCTTATCGTAAGGATGATCAGTTGTTCCTGATCACTAGAGAGCCTTTTTCTCCTGCCTCTCTTGATTCCATTTCTAGATGGATCGTTGAAGCTATTAGGGCCGCTGGCACAGAGGCTCTTTTGTCCGACAGTAAGCCTCGTGCTCATGATACTCGTAGTGTCAGCACTTCTTGGGCTCTGTTTCAAGGTGTGGCGCTTGTTGATATTTTGAAGGCTGCTTATTGGCGTTCGCCCAATTCCTTCATTTCTTGCTACCTTAGGGATATTCCCGCAGGTGAAGCTTTGTTTGCGTCAGCCACCTTGAAGGCCGCTGTGTCTTCTTTGTAGTCTTTGGTGTAATCCTATTTCCTTCCGCTCGAAACATGCCTCCCGGTCTTTGAGTTGGCGCTGGTCTGGCATAATAGGTAGGTATATATGATTTATTGCAGTAAATTTGTAAAATCAGCACTGATTTTCTTATTTACTATATAAATCTATATACCTACCTATGACCCTCCCTCCTTCCCCGCTCCTTGCAAGCAACATGTTTCTTCTTGGGGTTGCTCGCAAAAGAGGAAGATGGCCGTAGCGTATTGACGCGCGTGAGTGGCGAAGGGGACAATAGGATTACGGGGGGTGCGCACAATATTGTGACACATATGTGATAATTCTCGAAGGGGTCCCGTAGTCAAGACTACAGGCATAATAGGTAGGTATATAGATTTATATAGTAAATAAGAAAATCAGTGCTGATTTTACAAATTTGGACTAACTCAATCAAATTTATGCTCATTTTGTAAAAAAGATATAGAAACATATTGTCATATCTTCTTTAAATGTAAAGAAGTGTCCAGTATATGGAAGGAGGTGGGAAATGAATTAAAAATGTTTCAGTTACTCAATCTGCAGTGGATCGATGTGTTACTGGGCTTTAGAGTTAATATGAAAGACAATATATTAGTTAATCATGTACTCACTATGGTCAAATACATGATTTACAATAGTCGTAAAAATGGAAGGGCTCCTACTAGTAAAGATATATGTAAGGCTGTAAAGAACTCCGAAAAATTTGAACATGAAAAAGCAAGAATAAAGGACAAACTAACACTACATTATAAAAAATGGGAAAATTTCACTCCTGAAAAGGAGTGAGGTGTATAATATCAAACATATACATGTATAATTTAGTATCTATATATTTATATTATTATTTCTATAATTGAAAAAAATACTTATTGGAAGTATTATTGTAATTATTATTATTGCTATTATCATTGTTAATGTTATTATTATTACTATCATTTATTATTATTATTATTATTATTATCATTATTATTATCATTATTATTATTATTATTATTATTATCATTATTATTATTATTATTATTTGTTTATTATAATTATTATTATTAGTAGTGGTAATAATAGTGGTAAATGTATTTATTTATGCCTTCTCCTCACTCCCTCACTCTCCCGTTGATCCAACCACTCAATTGTTAGCATTGTTTTTATTATTGTTACATTACGGTTACAGTACTCCACTGATATGAAACAATACAGTGGAATATATCATATTCTATTGTTTTTTTTAAAACTGATATAACAAGATTCCTGCTATTACAAGGTAATTTTGATGGTCCCAAGGACCTCGTTATACTGAGTTTCCACTGTATAATAAATAATGTAAAATAAAATCGAAGAATTGAAAATGCACTGCATGTAGTTTATATCTTGTATATGTAAAGATTACAGTTTGACTTATTATGTATAATATGGGTTATAAAGCAGCACCTTCACCTTTTTTTTTTTTTTCTTTTTTTCTTAACTATTTTTGAACATCTTTGTTCAGATTGCAGATTTTGCATTGTATTATTTGTATTGGATTGAATATGTATTTTGTCTACAATGTATGAAAAATAATGTTTCTCTGTACAATTTTCATGTCTGAATATCTGAATAAAGGCAAAAAAGCATTCAAAAAAAAATAAAAATATATTGGTCAATCTCATTACAATTATGAATAGCGACCCTCTTCTTTGATTATGAATAGCGACCCTCTTCTCTGATTATGAATAGCGACCCTTTTCTTCAATTATGAATAGCGACCCTCTTCCCTGATTATGAATAGCGAACCTCTTCTCCGATTATGAATAGCGACCCTTTTTTTCGATTATGAATAGCGACCCTCTTCTCTGATTATGAATAGCGACCCTCTTCTTTGATTATGAATAGCGACCCTCTTCTTTGATTATGAATAGCGACCCTCTTCTCTGATTATGAATAGCGAACCGCTTCTTTGATTATGAATAGCGACCCTCTTCTTTGATTATGAATAGCGAACCTCTTCTCTGATTATGAATAGCGACCCTCTTCTTCGATGATGAATAGCGACCCCCTTCTCTGATTATGAATAGCGACCCTCCTCTTTGATTATGAATTAGAATAGCGACCCTCTTCTCCGATTATGAATAGCGACCCTCTTCTTTGATTATGAAGAATGACCCTCTTCTCCGATTATGAATAGCGACCCTCTTCTTTGATTATGAATAGCGACCCTCTTCTTTGATTATGAATAGCGACCCTCTTCTCTGATTATGAATAGCGAACCGCTTCTTTGATTATGAATAGCGACCCTCTTCTTTGATTATGAATAGCGAACCTCTTCTCTGATTATGAATAGCGACCCTCTTCTTCGATGATGAATAGCGACCCCCTTCTCTGATTATGAATAGCGACCCTCCTCTTTGATTATGAATTAGAATAGCGACCCTCTTCTCCGATTATGAATAGCGACCCTCTTCTTTGATTATGAAGAATGACCCTCTTCTCCGATTATGAATAGCGACCCTCTTCTCCGATTATGAATAGCGACCCTCTTCTTTGATTATTGTTATTATCCTATCTTTAATACTTAAGTTACAACTTTGGATACTCAACAGACAACATTTTAGACTGAGGATCTGTGCTTCAAGAGAGTGGGATCAAGACTCTTCATTTACTGCTTGTCAATCAATGTTACATAACTGCCACAAGGTGGCGCTGTTTCACTATCAACTTTGGGATATATTGGTCAATCTCATTACACCTTTCCTTCTTTAAAGAAGCATGTGCTTATATACTATAGAAATGCAAACAATGCTGTTCATAATTAAACACTCATAATTAAACTGCTTAAACATTTGAGAATTTATATAACTTTCAAAACCTGTTCTTTGTATTGTTGTAAGTGTATGTGTGTATTTCTACAAACGAAATCATACGATTTGGATATGAGTGACTCAACAGTAACTAAGATGTAAACAACTGAAACAACTTCTACTTCTCCAAACACATACATGTATTTACAACCTATATACACACCGACTTCTTAGGAAAAACTTACTTCCAAGATTCTTACATGAAAAATGGCATATTTATGAACTGTACCAGAATTCGTCTGGGTTGATGAACATCTATGAATCTTTATTCTTCATTAACTACTACCGGTAACCGGTCTATTGTTTTTAATGTTCATGAGTTTAATCGAGTTGGTAGTCTTTTAGATACACTGGTTGCTTTGCCACTGACTTCTGTGGAGTGATTGTGGTGACTCGGTAGGGGTTGGAGATGTGTTTTGGGGATCGCCGGTTGCGGAGGGTTGGTGATCCACAGCTAGGTCGCTATCGCTAGTGTCAAACTGTTCCTGAGATTTTCGAAGATGTCGGCGGTTTCTTCGAATGTGCGCTCCACGTTCGGTTCTTACTCTGTACGATCGAATACCGACTTTTTTGAGAACGACGGCACTTTCCCATGCCCTAGCGTGCTTTCTGGGCATGACTCTTACGGTATCTCCAACTTTGAGTTCCGGCAGATCTTTGGCACTACGATTGTAATAATGTGCCTGCTTTTCGCGATTCTTTTCTTTGCGTTCGCGGATGTCTGTTTGCAGCTTCGGTTTGAGTAGACTGCTAGCAATCGGCAGATTGTTTCGAAGTCTGCGGCCAAAGAGACGTTGAGCAGGTGAACTATTCAAACCCGCAGTTGGTGTGTTCCTCCACACCAGTAGGCTCATGTAGAAGTCCTCCTGTCCTTTCTTTGTCTTCTTTAGGAGCTGCTTTGCGATTTTTACCGCGTTTTCTACCTTTCCATTGCTTTGAGGATATTCTGGCGAACTGGTGGTGTGCACAAAACCGTATGCACTCGCGATTTGTTCGAATTCGTGCGAGTTGAACGGGGGTCCATTGTCGGATTGGACCAAATCCGGGATGCCGTGATTCGCAAAATGTCTCTTCAGTCTGGTTATCACCGCTGGCGAATCCTTCTTCCCCGTCAAGTTGTCTATCTCCCAGTAGTCTGAAAAATAGTCCACTGTGCATAGGTAATCGCGGCCATCTAGCGAGAAGAGATCACATCCGATTTTCTGCCACGGACGCGTTGGCTGATCGTGATGAATGAGGGTTTCCTTCCTCTGTGATGAAGCATATGTGTTGCATGCCTCACATCGCGATAGATAGTCCTTCATGTCAGATGTCATATTCGGCCAATAGACACACTCCCTCGCTCTTTGTAGTGTGCTCTCAAGGCCCGTGTGACTAGCATGTAGTTTCTTGCGAATCTCGCCTCTCATGTCCGCGGGGATGACACATCTCAGTCCTTTGAACACGATACCTTTACCGCTTGTCAGCTCATGACGAATGCTGAAGAATGGTCTTGCCTCTGGCACACAAGCCTGGTTAGTGCTCGGCCATCCTGACGCAATATAGTCCATCACTTCTTTTAGGGCTGTATCGCGCGCGGTAGATTCGCGGATCTCTTGTTGGGATTTCTGTGATACGGGAATCGCATCAATGAGGTGTATATGCTCAACCTCTTCTTCAATGCTTGATCTGTCACTGTTCTTCTGGAATGCTCTCGAGAGCGTATCCGCAAGGTACATCTCGGTACCTGGTATGTACTTGATTTCGATATCATATTGGTTCAGTCTAATCATCAGCCTCTGAAGGCGTTTAGGAGCTGACGCAAGAGGTTTGTTCAAGATGTCGACTAGAGGCTTGTGATCTGTCAGCAAAGTCATCTTCCGACCGAACACGTAGTCATGATGGTGTTCCGAAAACTTGTGCCAACAACTCTTTTTCGATTTGCGAGTAGCGGGTTTCCGCTGGTGTGAGGGCACGACTCGCGTAGGACACCGGCTGTACATCCTGGAGCAATGCGAACCCGATTCCGTTTTGGGATGCATCTCCTTGCCCCTCGGTGGGACACTTGTCATCGAAATATCGCAAAACCGGAGCGCGGCTGACCAGGTCCTTGATTTCTTGGAATGTTTCTTCTTGTTCCTGTCCCCACAGGAAATCGGCACCTTTGTGCGTGAGACGTCTGAGCGGTTCGCTAATGTCCGATAGTTTTGGGAGGAACTTTCCCAGGTACTTTACCATACCGACAAATCGCTGAATCGCTTCAACCGAGTCTGGACGTGCCATGTTCTTTATGGCTTCCACTTTCTTTGGATCGATTTTCAGCCCTTCCTTACTCAGGACGTGTCCCATGAACTTGATCTGTTCCGATTTATATTCAAACTTCTCCTCATTAAGGCGAATTCCTCGCTCGGAACATCTGTCGAGGAACGCTTTCAAGTTCTTGTCATGGTTGGCGTTCGCTTCAGCCATGTCGGCTCCATGTCCCGTTATAATGATGTCATCCGCGATCTTGAACACACCTTCCAACCCCTCCAAGTTACAGTCCAGTTGTATTTCCGGTGCTGGGGAAATTCCGAAGGGCATTCTGTTCCACTGGTATCTTCCCCATGGGGTTTGGAATGTTGTCAATCGGGCTGAGTCATCATCTAGTTCTATTTGCAAAAAGCCCTCTTTGCAGTCCGCTTTGGTGAAGACTTTAGCTTGGGACATGTGCGGAAGTACATCTTCAATTACAGGGAGAGGGTAATGTCCCCTCTTCAAAGCCTTATTCAAAGCCTTATTCAAGTGCAGAGGGTCTATGCAGACTCGGATATTGCCGTTCAGTTTTTGCACTGTTACTGAACCAGATACCCATTCTGTTGGTTCTACGAATTTCTCAATATAACCTAAACCCTCTAGTCTAGCCAACTCTGCTTTTAACTTCTCTTTTACTGCCAATGGTACACGCCTTGGAGGCATTACAACCGGTTCGACAGACGGATCCACTTGTAGATGCACTTTTCCCGGCATCTTTCCCCGACCCTTGAAGACTTTAGGGCATGCATTTATGATGTCCTCTTTGCTTGGTGCATTAACTACTGTGCACACATCTGAAACAGTCCCTACCATGAAGTTTTGGTGTTGCACTTTGAGTATTTTCATAATCTGTGACATCCTAGCACCAATCAAGGGTGTACAATCCTCTTCAACTACCACAAATTTTACATCATACTTCCTATGGTTCTTCGGATTCTTTACATTAATGGAACATACCCCTATTCCTTCTACTGTTGCCTTGTTACCGTACAATGATAGTCGTTTTGTACAAGAGTTTATCTGAACATTATCAGGTACATGCCTCCTTGGGATCACGTTACATGTAGCTCCGCTGTCTACCTGCATTGAGATTTTCTTTCCTCTTATCATGAATGTGGCCATGATTTTGTCATTGAAGGCCTCATCCCCAATTGCGTTTAGAACTAACACCTCTTCATCATCATCATCTTGTACAAGTTTGATCCTGTTTTTGTGCTTTGTCCCCTCACTCTTACAGACCTTGGCAAAGTGATTTAGATTGCCACACTTCTTGCATTTTTTGCCATAGGCTGGGCATTGCCTTACCGGGTGACTTCCACCACAATACTTGCATCGGTCTATGTATGCAGCTTTACTGTCAGTACCCTTTACTCTGGTTTTCTGATTACCACTTGATTACCACTTGATTTTGGTTTTTGACGTTTAACATACGACACTCTTTCTTCTGTTGAGGCTGTCATGTCTTTAATTTGGGCTTTGGTTGCCTGAAATGCTCTGCATACCTTTATGCATGCAGCCAAATCCAATTTCGATTCCTGCAAAAGCTTCTTTTGTAGCCCTACATCTTTACACCACACACAATTCTGTCTCTAGTGAGATCATCGGTCAATGTGCCATAGTCACAAGACATAGCTAGCGATCGGAGCTTAACAAGAAATGTATCAAAACTATCAGCACCTTGACGTGTACAGTTATTGAATCTGTATCGTTCATATATCACATTAGTGGCACCCTTGCAATGATTATCCCATAGACTTAGAATGGTACTCATATTTTCAGTCTCTCGGTCATCTGCAAATGGAAGATTATTGTGTATGTCTAGAGCATCTATCCCTAGAGCTGTGATGAATGTTGCTGAACGGATTTTGTCATCTTTATTAAGTAATCCAGTGACAACCTCATAACTGGTCCACAACTGCTTGAATTTCTTCCAATTTCTGTCACCATCCACCTTCAGTGGAGGAGGCAGTGGCATTTGTGCTGCCATATCTATGACGAAACTGGCCTGAAAGTATACTCAGCAACACTCTACACAAATCCACCTTACATATGCATATGCCTATACTAGGAGATTATCTCTCTCCACATAACATTCACGTTTGTCTGTACGTGGGACTACACTATACAGTGAACATGAGAGCATCTACCACAAGCAATCAAAACATCAAGTCAAAATTGTTCAACACAACTTTTACATCCTCATCATTGGTTCAATATTGGCACTGAAAGCCTAGTTACACTCCTGACACCATGTTATTATCCTATCTTTAATACTTAAATACAAATAAGTTACAACTTTGGATACTCAACAGACAACATTTTAGACTGAGGATCTGTGCTTCAAGAGAGAGCGATCAAGACTCTTCATTTACTGCTTGTCAATCAATGTTACATAACTGCCACAAGGTGGCGCTGTTTCACTATCAACTTTGGGATATATTGGTCAATCTCATTACAATTATGAATAGCGAACCTCTTCTCGGATTATGAATAGCGACCCTCTTGTCGGATTATGAATAGCGACCCTCTTCTCCAATTATGAATAGCGACCTCTTCTCCGATTATGAATAGCAACCCTTATGAATAATGACCTTTATGAATAACCAACCTCTTCTCCTATTGTAAGGTAGCATTATTATGACGTATGAATTTGTTTCCATGATCACTTCACCCTCTTATTTACATTTTCTCTCTATTCAACCTTCCACCTGTGATTGCTCCACCTACATTCCTTTCCTGTCACCCCTATTCACCTTAAATCTTTTGTTCTCTCCCAGGCCTATTGAACCTTGCCTGCCATACCATCTACTATGACTATGACTCATCACATGACCCATTCTCTCTTTTCTTATTGGTACTTCTTGTAGACTTCTGATTGGTTATTTTTGTTTATGTACTTGTCAGCCATTTTGAGTTTATATTAAAATATACTTCAGTGCATCTCCAGATTTCAAGCCTGCAAGACCTATTTTGTAGTGTCTGCTACAACTGGTGTCAGCGGTGTTCCTTCTGCACTCAACTGTTATTGCAACCTACATGTAGAATTTTCTTCAGAGTTTTCTTCAGAGTGGTGAGTTATAAGTGAAAATCTCCCTTCATCTTTAACTGTGAAAGTGAATGTTTGATAGCACGAATTCACCCTTCTTCATACTCATGTACTGTGTACTCTCCCTCCATCTTTACTTGAGATTGTGACAGTGAGTGTTTTGTGAATTCGCCCTCCTTCATGAATTGCTGAGGATTGAACTGAAAGTGTCTCAAACCTTGTTTTCATCCTCCATCTTTAATTTGTGAATGAAGACATTTATTCTCTATCAGTGAGTGAGAATATTTCACCTTTATGCAGAGCCTGTAATTTTAGTAACTCGCCACAGTCTACAGCCAGATTATAGCTTGTCTACAGCTATATAGGATCTTGTGAAGGCATTCTGAATTTCAAACTTGCACCCTACATCATTTTGAGTTAGCAATATAAATAGTTCTTCTTCTTCTTTGAGTTGCAGTACAGTCCACCGTCAGGCGTATTGTCGTACTGTTGAGGTGCAGTGCACCAGATCTACGTTGCTCTACCCTTTCAATTGTTGAACGCCAAACAAGGTAGCAGCAACTCCCATCTTTTAACGTCTTTTGGTATGACGCGGCCGAGGTTCGAACCCACGACCTCCCGATTGTGAGGCGGACGCTCTACTGACTGAGCCAACACATCGGTTGCAGAATACACCCTCATTTCCAGTTTTGCCGCTCAACACATGCACTCCACCTACCAAGCTTTATGAATAGTTTGTCAACCTACTTCACATCCATTATTAGTCAGCATGACATCCTATCGTATTGAGCTGCCTGAAGTATTTAATGGAGAAGATGGCAAAGACTTTCATCAATGGATAAGACGATTTGAAGTGGCTGCAGAAGCATTTTCAGATAGCTCTACCAATCTACACGCCCTCCTTCCAGCAAGACTCGCAGGGTCTGCTTTTACCGTCTGGGAAAGCATGACTGCCACTGAGAAGAAAGATTTTACAGTGGTGAAGGAGAAACTCTCCCAAGTTTTTGGCCGCACGCAATTCATTGACACTTTCAAGTCCTGCATCACGGCCCGCACTCGCCGATTGGGTGAACCACTTGAAGTATTTGCTGCTGCCATAGCATCGATGGTGGAAGAAGCATTCCCCAACTACGACAACCAAGCCAAAGCTGGAGAGAAATTCCGACGATTCATTGCAGGAGTAGATAAAAACCTCCAAATCAAAATCCATGAACTCGGAGGCTCCAACTTTGAAGAGGCCTTGAAGATTGCACTACGAGTTGAAAGAGCGAGTCGAACACATCAAGACTTTGGTGTGCAAGTGGTGGCAACGGAACTCCAAACTAAGGACGCCACCCCTCGGTCGTCAGAAATGCAGCTAGTACTACAGAGACTGAATGAATTAGAACAGAAATTTGAAAGGATGTGCTTGAAACTAGAAACTGAATCCAAGACCAAAGTTCATCCCAGACCACTCATAGCTACATTCCTATACTTCGTGTGTATAATGTAGGCAGTCATACACCTCATCTTTTTAAAACACCACTGCACAAAAGTCACCAATATTCACTCAAAATCGGCATTTAATTTTCAAAAATCGACCCCAAAATATCCAAGAAATACAATAAATTCAACTCACCAATGTTGGAAAAGATATTTTCAAAAATCAAATCCGTAATTTACTGTTGATTCTCGCGAAACGAGCTATCGGAGTCATTGTGTACATTTCCTGGTCGCCGCGGGCGCCGACATCTCCCCAAAAGAGTTTTGTCCTCAAAAATTCGGTCCCTATGGCGTACACGGAAAAGTTCCGATTTTCTGTGTGCGCGATCGTAAAGATCGATGTGCGCTTGCGATCCCGAGTTTCTTCGTGGACAAAAATTGTATTGGCCGATTTTAGTCTAAGACATCGGCAGTTTGTAAACAACACGCGATCGCGAAACAAATCGGCGTGATTTCTCCGGTTTTGGACAAGATTTTGACTTTGGATTTTGCTGAAAATATAAAAAGTTCTTCCTAACGGCCATTTGAGGTAGGAGTGAGATTTTTAAGGGCTGAATTTGAAAGCAAGTATTTAAAATATTTATCTTATTTTTTCCCCCATACCTTTAGTACATACGACAGAAAATACCAACTATTTTACAGAAATGTACCCGGGAGTGTCCCAGACCAAGTACCAGATCTCCACAACGACATAGCAGCCCAGAACCAAGAGTCGGTGACAGGTATAGACACCACAGATCTCCATCGCCAACCCCTCGTGCTTACCACTCCTGGGAACCAAAGTATAGACACAGGTCTCCAAGTCCACACTCCAGGGACTATTTTCCACACAATCCAGACAAACATCGTCAATACAGGTCTCCAAGTCCCTGGTACTCACGACACAGATCTCCTAGCCCACGATGGAACATTCAGGGAAATGTTCGAGAACCACATCCACCCCACTTCCAAGCCTATTCAGGAACTTCACCGCATCAGTCATCGGGCTACAATCGGACATCAAGGCGGGATCAACAGTTTCGCCCATCCATGACAGGTTACCAAGCTACCGGTAATCCTGGCAGTCAAGCTCCCTATCGTCAAGCAGTACGTTTTGACGATCAACAGCCGGAAAACTTCTACTAGTTGATGAGACGGGCCATTCGTCAACTACACCCACCAAGGCCCAAAACCAAATGCATGTAGACTCCATTGCTCCAGAGAAATCACCCTACATCCCTATTGTTATTGACAGTGTGTATGCACTAGCCCTCGTGGATAGCGGATCATACATATCACTCTTGAGTGCCGACTTTCTGTCATCTATCCCTCCATCACAAAGGAGTCCACTTGAGAAGTTTACAATCATGGCATCCTCCGTCACTGGTAACTCACTAGACAACATTGGAACAGTGGTAACATCAATACACCTGGGAAACAAGGCTACGCAACACAAATTCATCGTAGCAAGGAACATCACACACCCAATCATCCTTGGATGGGACTTCATCGATAAACAGAAGGCAACTATTTCTCCAACATCATTCAACATGCCTGGTTCCACCATTCCCTTCCTCGACCGACAACAAATCCAAGCCCCGCTGAAGTGTAAAGTTTCTCTGGTGGGACATTCTCATATTCCCCCCATGTGTGAAGCCCATGTACAAGGCAGATTGTCTTCTCCACAGTTCGACATCGTACCGAGTGACTACGATGGCTACTTTGATCCAATGACTCAAGATCACGTCGCTGTCATCGGTGCCAGATCCTTATTCAAGCCTCAAGATGGTCTCATTCTTGTTCGCCTCATAAACCCCTCCAATGAAGCAGTGGATCTACCTGCAGAAACTTGTCTTGGACATTTCTTCTCAATGACTGGGAACAGCGAGGAAGAATACGAGATCGTCAGTGTAGCTGCCAACACAGAAACACAAACATCAGACAAGTCTCTAGCTGCTGGTCTTCTCCCTTCTTCTGAACTCACAAAACAAGAGTATGAGAAAGCCGAGCAACTAATCAAAGCTTACCAAGACATTTTCAGTGCAACGCCTCATGATATTGGTCAGACTGATTTTGTTGAGCACCACATCAACACATCTACAGACATTCCAGTACGACAAAGAGCTTACAGAACCTCCCCAGCAATGAGAGTGGAAATTCAGAAGCAAGTAGATGATCTTCTAGAAAGGGGCATCATTGAAGAAAGCTACAGCCCTTGGGCAAGCCCGATTGTCATGGTGAAAAAGAAAGATAACACCTTCCGATTTTGCGTGGACTACAGGAAACTGAACGCAGTGACTGTCAGGGATTCTCACCCTATTCCACGACAAGACGACTCAATTGATTCCCTTTCTTCATCAACATATTTCAGTGTCATGGACTTGTCCAGTGGATACTGGCAGGTTAAGCTTCATCCTCAAGACAAGGAGAAAACTGCTTTCACTACAGGCACAGGACTATACCAATTTACCGTCATGCCGTTTGGACTTGTAAACGCTCCTATGACATTCCAACGTATGATGGAAGTCGTTCTCCACGGCCTTCACTGGTCTAGATGCCTGGTATACCTTGATGACTGTATAGTCATGGGCAAAGACTTTGATGATCATCTCAAAAACCTCCAAGAAGTATTCCAACGCTTCCAAGACGCTGGACTTAAACTCAAACCCTCAAAGTGCAGCTTGTTCAGGAAAGAAGTTACCTACCTGGGTTATGTAATCAACACCAATGGAGTAAGACCAGACCCAAACAACGTAGAGAAGGTCAAATCCTGGCCTCAGCCAAGAACTCCAACGCATGTACGATCCTTCTTAGGCCTGGCATCGTTCTACCGACGGTTCATACCCAGCTTTTCCAAGGTTGCATCCCCTCTAACGACCCTAACACATAAAGGTCAACAGTTCATCTGGACAGCAGAGTGTGAGTCCGCCTTCCAACACCTGAAAGAGGCACTGACCAACCCACCTCTACTCGCCTACCCAGATTTCGACAAGGAGTTCATCCTGTCAACAGACGCATCCCTTGCTGCTATTGGAGCAATCACAGGTGGAAGGTTGAATAGAGAGAAAATGTAAATAAGAGGGTGAAGTGATCATGGAAACAAATTCATACGTCATAATAATGCTACCTTACACTATTATGAATAGAGACCCTCTTCTTTGATTATAACTACTGACACTTATGATTAACGATCCCGATTTGGTTTTATGAATAGCGACCCTGTATCTGTATTATGTATAGCGACCCTTATGACTTATTATGAATAGCGGCCCTTATGAGTAGCAACCCTCTTCTATTATGAATAGCAATCCTAATGAATACTGCTCCTTATGAATAGTGACCCCCTTTTCGCTTTATGAATAGCGACCCTACAGGTATAGGAAATTACACGTTATGATTAGCGGTCCTCATGAGCCACTGGTCCTTATGACTAGCGGTCCTTATGACTAGCGAGGTTATCCCCCACATATAGTGCTCATGCAAATACTGGGACCTCGTCCCAGTCCGCTCTTGCACGCCAACCCCACGACCGCAACCTCGAGTCGCTCGGTTAGTGCGGGTAGTGTGTGCGCGACTTTGGGTGCAAACCCTCAGCACACTTCTCCCCTAGAAAGAGGCGGGCATCCCTCCTTTCAGAGGTTTTTGGTTCGCGATTCCAAATTCAATTCGGAGAACCGCCCGAAGTCTGTCACGATCTGAGCTACTCGGCATGATGCGAGTTTTTCCGAGCACATGTTCACTCCGACATGGTTGGTTGACTTCAACATTTTCTCCCAGCTTGGGAGGCCCTTGCCGGTGACCCCTTCGTGCGCTCCGTAATGCACGGCCGATTCTTTATAGAGAATAAAGCTATAAATTCTATTGAGGTTCGCTCTAGCAACCCAGCTTTTATCGACAGTATTGTTATATCACAATGACACTGTCTTTTTCTCTCTCCGCCGCTCCCCGGAGGGGCCATAAGAACTTGACCACCTCCCATGTCTGCCCCGGCTCGTCTCGCGTCTCGCGTCTCTCTCCTCAGTTTTTCATTATCCCCAAGCGCTTGGGGAAACTCCGATTCTTCTTGAAAAGAATAAACCAGTTCATTCCACCAGTTCATTTTCTGGATGGAAACTCTAGCTTCAATTCTCCCACTGATCAAGAGAGAGGATTACGCAGTCTCGATAGATCTCAATGATGCGTATTTCCATATCCCTATTCATCCTGCTTCAAGGGATCTTCTGGGATTCTCTTTCTTTTCCGAAACCTTCTGGTTTCGTGCTCTTCCCTTTGACCTTTGACCATCACTTGGTAGTGCCATGATCAGACCTGCAGATCAAGTGAGAAATCTCAGAGTGATCTTCGATTCTTCACTCACAATGGAGCAGCACATCACATCTGTGTCAAAAGTGGCTTGCATCTCCATACAAAGTCTATCGAGAATCCGCAAGCATGTAGATCGACATGTTGCTGAACTACTCATTCATGCCTTTGTGACAGCTGGACTGGACATGTGCAACTCAATTCTGATTGGTTTGAGTCAAAGTCAACTTTACAGACTTCATGACTGCAAAATATGGCTGCAAGGTTGTGTCTTTGCAAGGAAGAGAGTTCAGATCAGTCCAGTTCTATGAGATCTTCACTGGCTACCTATCAATCAGAGGATCATCTTCAGACTTGGAGTTCTAGTGCTCAAATCACTTGATGATAATCCCCATCCAACTTACATCTCAGAGCTATCATCATCATCATCATCATCATAAAATGCAAAGAATAATGCATAAAGGGAGGGATGGGACCAAGTCCATGTTGCCTCATATTGACACACAATCCTGGATAAAATCTATAAAGTATGGTTAAAAAGATAAAATATGGTTGAACAGATAAAATATTGTTAAAACGTATGTGTCCGTGGTAAGCCTTACAGCAAGATAGAAAATTTCAAAATGTTCAAACTTTTGCCAAAAAGTCAGCCATTGTCCACCTATTTGGTGTTACATGCACATGTTGTACATGGTTTTGCTTTTCCATACGTAGCATTCCATGGCAAATACAAGGAATTTTTGCAAGGATCCAGATTTTTGAGTGAAAGGTTATTTTTTGCTTACAACAGCTACGGGGCCCTACAGAGTGTTTACGGCACCATGATTTTTAAAGACAAAATTGGTCTTACGTGATGCTCATACAGCTAGGCTTTATGTGAAAGTGTGGCTGTAGCATGATGTTGTGATACAGGTCATTGCCATTGTGTGTTCATGGTTGTTTGTGATTCCATAATACAATTCTATAATACTTGGTAATGTATCAGGGAATGGGACATCCCTTGAACTTGCTCTTGTCGGATAAATGCTTTGTCAATCTTCATCGTAAAATTGGGGCATGTTTCGAGTTTTTCAATGATTTTCCCATAAATTGTAATGATCACTGTATCTCATACGATAATGTTAAGTAAAGAACTATGTAAACACAAAGACAGTGAAGAAACACAAAGAACTTTCCAAAGAACTCTGGAGATTAAAGGAAAACAGCCTGCTATAAACCCTTTTATTACCGGTATGCAGGGACAAATTTGTGCACTCTCAATGGGATTGAAACAACCATTATTTTGAAATATGCTGTACCCCTGCTTCTCTGAAAATCTTTGTTCTTATTGTTTTGCATTTTGTATTGACTTCATTATTGACAAGATCTCTTTGAGTGATCTTTTTTATTGCTGGTAGAACATATTTGATCTTGCGTCCATGTTTTCAAGCACTTCAAATTGTACTTAAGCATAATTACTGATTGAGTTTTTCTTTATTTCACTCACAGGCAATGAATGAAAATCTTTAAAAAACATAAAAGATTTCACACATGAGACAAGTCAGTCACACTTGAAAGTGGTATAAATTTTGCTCTCTTGCAAATAGCTAAATTCACTGTATATACGTTTAAAGAGAATGTTTACAAAGTCACAGTATCATTTTTCTCTCCTCAGAGGTTTGGAAAATAATCCAATCAACATTATAGAAGCTGATGCATTCCGTGGTCTCACTAAACTTCAGTACTTGTAAGTTAATGACATTATTACTGATAACGGGGTGAATAGGAACAAAAAAATTGAAAAGTTCTTCTTGATAATTGTATTTCCCAAGTAACATTGCAGACCCATTTCATTTATGTTCATTATTTACCATATACCTCTGGCTGCCCAAATGTAGCCCCTCTTATGGTGCCACATAATTAGAATAATTTCAATAACTTAAATATGTTAAAATAAATTCCTCTTTTAGTATTGTACTGTACCCCCCCCCCCCCCCCCAGTCTTTGTACAGACTGAGGGAAGGGTCACTGAGAGTTCATGAACTCTGTAGAGAGAGAGGAAGAGAGAGGACCATTGGTCCTTGAGCATTTTATTTACGACCATGTTTACATCACCAACATCTGGTACATTAATCACTGACCAGTGGTGGGTGGTATAATCCCAACAAAAGAATATGTTATAGGAAGCTTTGGTGGACTCTTCCATTTTTAGCTACCACATAGGGGTGAATTATTAATTAATATGTCATTATCACCTACAATTATATATATCCATGCAATTATTACTGATTACACTGTATATCATGTATTACCTTGCTTGCAAAATGTTTACAGCTTTATATTTCTTATAGAGATAACCGACGATCAACAATTTATAACCTTTTACTAATATACACACCCCTTCTTTAATAATAATGGTATTGCCGAAAATATCATCATCCACAACTTCTGGAGGCATTTTCCTCATTCCTAACTTTTGAAGACGGAGTGAGAAGACATCCTCCAAATATTCACTCTCAAGTAATTTCTGTTTTCCTGATTTTTCAGGTAAGATCCAAAGTCATTCTTCTATATGTTTCAGCATTTATAATAATTAATCGCTTACTTTAGAATATCTCTATCATTGTTGAACACAATGGATGTTATAGATTTAAAGTTTGATTTTAAAGATGCTTTTCTAAATTAAGTTTTACACCTTTGATGTTTTGGCAATTTCTAAATTGAAGATATTATGAAACTTACTTTTATATTTGATGATGGATATTATTTTATAATTTACATACATCTTTATTAGTAAACATTTGAATTTCATATAAATGTTACTAACCATTCCCATTATTGTTCATGGTCAAGCACATGTTGTTCAGTATTGTCTCGCCGCGCTTGCATCGGAGCGTTTTGTATTCTAGTCTTTTGAACTAAGCGTCAAAAGAAATTAAGCTATGCTAAAACAAAGAAACGGCATTACCCTGGTCAATCAGATAGATCGAGTTCTCTATCTGTAGCAGTACTGCCGTGCGAACTCTAGTGTATGTGTTCATAAAGACTCTCCTGAATAATATTGTGCTAGACCATTTCTCAAATTGCATGCGTTATTGTATTACCAAATTACTAATCATAGTTGATACAAAATATTTGGATGATATATTTGATATTTTAAATAATTAAGTCATGTTCATGATTATATAAGATTCCTAACTTTTGAAGACGGAGTGAGAAGACATCCTCCAAATATTCACTCTCAAGTAATTTCTGTTTTCCTGATTTTTCAGGTGATGGTCATCTGACCACTCCGCAATTATGTCTATTCTGCACTGAGACCCTCAGTTATTAATTATGTTAGTGTAGGATATGTTATTATTTTATTAATGTAAGTATTATGTTAATAGTTAAGCTATTATTTAAATAATAGCGTAAGGCTGTAAGGCGAGAGGTATGAACAATATGTTCATAAAGCTTAATAAATAATTATGTAACTAGAAGTTACAACCATGTCTTTTTTTTGTAAATATTCTGTAAATAAGTTTATATAGTTTAATATTAAAGGAACATATATCCTTTATATTACTAGTATGTTAGTTTATTTTATTGTGTATTACATTAGTTAATAACATAGTGTGAATGTTGTTGATTGATGGTGATTGATTATATGTTGTGTTATAACACTGTATTGTAGACGGGCTAGAGTGGGGAGTTAAATTCCTTTATATACAATTCCGCTGCGCATATGTTTGATAATCTGAAAGATCCTCCCCCACCCAGCAAGTCCGCGTGCTACAATTGGTAGCAGAGCGAGGTTGTTATTTTTTTTTATTGTTATGTTTTTGTAATATGGTTAGGCTTTTATTATTTCTATATGACCAAGTTATAGTATAATCATTAGATTATCTTCTTAATAGATGGTATTAAGGGAGAGAAGGTGTATTTTTAGCTCACCTGAGCCTAAGGCTCGAGTGAGCTATTGCGATGGAAATTTGTCCGTCGTCCGTCGTCCGTTAACTTTTTACATTTTCATCTTCTTCTCCAAAACCCATGATCAGAATTCAACCAAACTTGGTAGGAATCATCCTTAGGGGTAGGGGACCCAAAGTTGCTAAAATGGTACATGTGGCCCCCAGGGGGGGGGCCCAGGGGGAGGGCCCCCAATTGTAAAAGCTATGTAAATTTCAAACATCTTCTTCTCCAGAACCAGGCATAGCTCAGACTTGGTATTGTGTATGGAGATACCTCTATAGATGAAGAATGAATGGTGTTCATGAAATTTCTCTGAGTGGCCCTATAGGGGCCCTGTGGGGGTAACATATTGGAGGGGGGGGGCGCTGCCAGGCAAAATGTACATTCTGATCTTCTTCTCCAAAACACATGATCGGAATTCAACCAAACTTGGTAGGAATCATCCTTAGGGGTAGGGGATCCAAAGTTGCTAAAATGGTACATGTGGCCCCCAGGGGGGCCCAGGGGGAGGGCCCCCAATTGTAAAAGCTATGTAAATTTCAAACATCTTCTTCTCCAGAACCAGGCATAGCTCAGACTTGGTATTGTGTATGGAGATACCTCTATAGATGAAGAATGAATGTTGTTCATGAAATTTCTCTGAGTGGCCCTATAAGGGACCCTGTGGGGGTAACATATTGGAGGGGGGGGGGGCGCTGCCAGGCAAAATGTACATTCTGATCTTCTTCTCCAAAACACATGATCGGAATTCAACCAAACTTGGTAGGAATCATCCTTAGGGGTAGGGGATCCAAAGTTGCTAAAATGGTACATGTGGCCCCCAGGGGGCCCAGGGGGAGGGCCCCCAATTGTAAAAGCTATGTAAATTTCAAACATCTTTTTCTCCAGAACCAGGAATAGCTCAGACTTGGTATTGTGTATGGAGATACCTCTATAGACGAAAAATGAAAGTTGTTCATGAATTTTTTCTTGGTGGCCCTATAGGGGGTCTGAGGGGGTCTGTGGGGGTAACATACTGGAGGGGGGGGGGGGGTGGGGCAAGTTGTCCACCATCCATAAACTTTTTACATTTTCAACTTCTTCTCCAAAACCCATGATTGGAATTTAAAGGGATACGCCACCGGGCGGCCATGGGGAAAGTCAGGATTGCGTAAGCCCCATTCACTCGTATACAAAGTTTGTGCGTTGAACGCGTCCGTCGGACTACTGGGATTATAATTCGGACTGCACGAACCCGACCGAATCTCGCACGAGAGCTCGAGCTCAGGCAGAGCGGGCATGTTGCGCGGTCTGTTCGAGGTTTGCGCCCCCCGGGGCAATGGCATGAATCGGGAAACGATCACGGTGCCCTCTCGCGGCATAAAAACGTCCACAATCTGCGGTTGAGTATCCCTTTAACCGAACTTGGTAGGAAGCTCAGACTTGGTATTGTGTATAGAGATACCTCTATAGATGAAGAATGAAAGTTGTTCATGTGCTAGAGAGAACATGCACCAGATGTGAATTGATCCACCTCAGGTGAGCGTCGTGACCCCCGGGGCGAGAAGGTGTCTTGTTATTATAGGTATTGTATGAATGTACCTTAGGAACAATTATTTGAAGGTAGTTTCATTTTGTTCCGTTTGTTGTTTGGAAATCCTGTCTCTCCACCATCGCAACTCTGTGTTTGAATAAGAAGATATAACGTAGGAGTGCATAACAGGTTATTAGAAAATCTTTTTTTTTTTTTTTTTGCATTTTTTAAATTTGCATTATACTGCGCGCTCACTTTTGGTTCATTCAGTTTACCGAATAATTTTGGTCTAGGTTTTAGACTATTCCCGATCAGGTCCTTGTTCCATCAATCTGTCATTGATAGAACATTCGTCTTGACTCAAACCTTGTCATTATTTCTTTGCTGTTCTAACATTTCTTTTTCTTTTATACATATATTGATACTTTTTGCATTTTATCATTATATGATTTTGGTGTGGTATTTGCCATTTTATTTGTCATTTTGATCTCCTGACTTGACAGATAATTTCAGGTGACTATCTTTATTCTTTTATAATCCATTTGACAGCCTTCTATTTTTGGTTAGTTGTATTCCTTTTTTTTTTGTTTTGTTATATATTTGTGTTAGTAGCATCTTCTTTTAGTTGATTAATCATGGATGAGGGTAATGATCTTGTCGGTGCTCCCACCCCTTCGGAAGTCAAGGAGGATTCCCCTCCTCCCCCTCCCTCAGATACTCTGAGTGATTTCCTCACAGGGGCTGGGATAACTCTTGAGGAGTTGCACCAGTTGGTAAGAGGGAATTCTCATAACTCCCTAGGAAATACACCCAACGCCGAGTCATCCCAGGTCCGCTTACCAAGGCTTGGTCTCTTCTCTGGAAGAGAACCAGTCAAGCAAGGGGAAGTGGACTGGGAAACTTTTCACGACGTCGCGAAGGAGATAGCCACCATGGCTGGCCTGAGTGAACAAACAAAACGTCGTGAAATAGTGACTCGGCTCCTTTTGCCTGCTAAAGATTTTGCCAAGCAAATCGCGGCAGGCACCACCTCACTAGAAGTACTTGCCTTTTTGGATAGCATCTATGGTGCTGTCCAAAATAATAACCTGCTACTCCAGGAATTCATGGGCTTGGTCCAAGGGAAGGATGAAAAGCCGTCCGATTTCCTGAAGCGGCTCCAGTTAAAAGTGAGTAGGCTAGTTGAGGTGGGGGAGTTTTCCCCTCAAGCAGCTGCGCAAAAGCTGCTTGATAAATTTAAATTGGGCTGCCATGATGAGTACATCTTGACAGTTACCAATATCCATAATCAAATCATTGCACCCCCTTTCTCCAAATTAATTAGTATTGTTAGAGAGGCTGAGGCAACTAGGACTGCCAAGATGGCCCAATATAGACCCAACCCCAAGAACTCTCGTAGTTATGTCCAACAACTAGATGGTATGAGTCTATATCATCAAAATAGTGAACACCCCAAAAAGTCCCCTCAAAGTAATAAACCCCAAAAGAGTTCCAATAAAGGAGCATCCTCATCAAACAAATCCCTTTCCCATCCTTCTGAATCCCGTCCCAAACCATCCCCTCGATGTCCAGTTAGGATATTAGTGTGTTACAAATGTGGTGAGTTTGATCATTTTGAAAGTGAATGTAAGAACCCACCCAATGAAGAGTTGAAAAATAGAAATCTTGCAAAAAGAAAAGAAATCATAAAGGCCTGGGAGACGATGAATGATAATAAATCAGACAAAAATCACCCAAACGAGTAAAGACCCCTGTTATTGGGCGGACGGGTGGTCAGAAGAAGAAAAAGCGTCCTCATTGTTTGGCACATAGTGTACATGATAATTATATTGAAATACCTGAAGGTCTCGTAGGAGAGCCCTGTGAAACTGATTGTGTAGTTGGCAGTACTCCCACCACTTGTCTTATAGATAGTGGAAGCGTTGTCACTACAATCCAGAAGCAGTTTTATGATTCGAGTCTTAAAGATAAATACCCTTTACAGCGATTGTTAGATGATTCTTTGAGGATTGAGGGAGCCAACGGCAAACCAGTCCTGTACGAGGGATACATTTCTGTCCCGATTTCCCTTCCTGAACAAATAGTAGGTGTAGATAATCCTGTAGATGTGTTAGCAATTATTGTGACTTGCCCAGTGTCTTGCCCTTCCCCAATTATTGTTGGCACCAATGTGTTTCGAGGTCTTGCAAAAGCCTGCAGAGCACAATTGGGTTCAGGTTTTCTGTCGAAGTTAGATGTTCCACCGACCGTGCTTTCATGTTACCAGAAGGCAATAAAAGAGGGAAAGATGGGTGACCCCATCACTGGTAAAATCGGACATGTGAAGAGTAGGTTACGTAAACCCGTCACAATCCGACCCTCTGAGATAGTAGAGGTAACCGGAGTCCTCTGCAACTCTCTGCCAGCTGGTGAACATGAAGTACTGGTCCAGGAGGTGGAGGGAACTCGTAGAATACCAGGAATCCGAGTGGTGAATTCCATTCATAAGGTGCGAGGGAGGAAGGCCAAGATCAAAGTCACAATAGCCAATAACACAAAGGCCCCTGTAACACTCCATAATGAACAGGTAATTGCTGCTGCGTATACCTATGTATGGAGTAGGCCTTTGTCCCAGGTTTCTCAAAACCTGAAGATGATGACTGATGACGATGTTGACGTAGATACATGTAATAGTCTGTCCCTTGCTATTTCACCTCTTCACCTAGGAGGATGAATGAGGATGAAGATGAAGAAGAAATTAACGATTATGACATTGCCCCTGGTGTCTCTCAAGATATAGCAGACTCCTTGCGGCATCAGCTAGATCAATTGGATGGCTTATTTGCCAAACACGATCTAGACTATGGTTGTGCTAAGGGCGTGGAACATAGCATAAACCTGTCTGACACGACTCCGTGGAATGCACGAGCACGCCCAATTCCACAAAGCATGTATGAAGAAGCAAGACAGCTTTTTCAAGGATTGTTGGATGCAGGATTGATAAGGCCCTCAGATAGCGCTTACAGCTCGCCTGTATGTCTGGTACGCAAGAAGTCAGGAAAACTGAGGATGACAGTTGACTATCGGCAACCAAATAGGCGCGTCATCCCAGATGCGTACAGCATACCCAAGGTAGAGGACCTATTCAACTCTCTCCATGGATCCAAATTCTTCACGGTAGTGGATCTCAAAGGAGCATTCTTTCAGATCCCACTTCGTGAAGAAGATCGGAAGTACAGCGCTTTCAACACTCCATTTGGGTTGTTCGAATTTAACCGAATGCCTCAAGGTCTCAAATCGAGTCCTGCCCAAATGCAGAGAATAGTTGAGCGCTGTCTCGGCGAATGCTCCCTGAGGGAAGCAATAGCTTATATCGATGACATTGTCATACATGCCCCATCCATAGAAGAGTGCATAGAACGCACGTCAAGGGTACTTAGCAGGGTTCGAGACTTTGGACTAACATTGGAGAAATCCAAGTGTCACTTCCTCTATCAGACCATTTCTCATCTTGGTCATGAGATAAGTGGCCAGGGAATTCGCCCATGCCCGCTGAAGATTCAAGACGTGATACAATGGAAGAGGCCAGACAATGTCCAACAACTCCGGCAATGGCTTGGCTTCTGTGGGTATTACCGGAGGTTCTGCAAGAATTTCAGCAAGATATGCAGACCTCTGAATGATTTACTCACAGGATTGTCAATGCCAAGGAAGAACAATAGTACACCATCAGAGCGTTCAAAGGTAAGGAGAGCACAGCTCGAGCCATTTCGCGAGAAATGGACCGAGAGGTGCCAAGAAGCCTTTGAAAAGCTCAAGGAGATGCTCACGTCAGCACCTGTTCTTGGGTTCGCAGACCTTTCTAAACCATTCGAACTCCATTGTGATGCTTCAGGGTTCGGACTAGGAGCTGTGTTGTACCAAGAACAAGATGGTGTGAAACGTGTTATATCCTATGCATCTCGAGGGTTGAGCAATTCTGAAAGGAACTATTGTGCGTGGAAACGCGAATTCCTTTGTCTCAAATGGGCAGTGACCGAAAAGTTCTCGGACTATCTGTATGGTACCAAATTCTTGGTCATTACAGATAACAACCCTCTCACCTATGTCATGACATCAGCAAAGCTTGATGCCACTGGACAAAGGTGGGTTGCCAACCTTTCTGTCTATGACTTTGAGATCAAGTACTGTCCTGGTAAGAACTTGAATGATGCTGACTCACTAAGTAGGAGACCCAATCTTCTCCCTGATGATGAAAAAATCGAGGAGGAGGTAAATAACCAAGTTGATTTTCTAAGGTCTCGAGTCAAGGCTATTGATCATAATGAAATTTCTGCAACTTTCCAAGGTCACATTCATGTTCCAGAACAGAGATTACATAAGTCTGCACGAGACAAGATAGCTGTGGCAGAATCGATGCCTTTAACCATTGCTACAAGCCTGGCGATGCTACCTGCAGGTATACCTGATTCCTACGTTGATGGTACCGACGGAGATCCTGCACTGCCAGGTATAAGTAATGTTGAGTGGCAAGAATACCAGTGTTTGGACCCAGATGTTAATGCGGTAAGGAAACTTGTAGACTCACGGTCACGCCCTTCCTTGAAAGATAGGAAGCAAGCGAGCCGAAGACTGCAGGTTCTCTACCGCGACCTTAACAAGCTGGTTCTACACAATGGTGTTCTGTTTCGAGAGAAGGTAGATCAAATATCTGGTGAGAAGAGACGCCAATTGGTGATCCCAGATAGCCATGTTGATCAAGCCATCCATGGTATTCATGATGAATGTGGGCATCTGGGTTTTGACAAATGCGTTTCCCTTGCTAGAGCTAGATTTTATTTCCCCTTCATGGCTACTTCCATCAGAGCATGGATCGATAAATGTGATCGATGCATCAAGAGGAAGAAAAAGCAAGAGAAGGCGGAAATGGATTCAATCATAACAACCCAACCTCTGGAGCTGTTATGCATTGATTTCCTCAGTATAGAACCCGATAATGGAGGCATAGAAAATATACTGGTCATGACTGACCACTTCAGTAAGTACGCTGTTGCCGTACCTACTAAAGACCAGCGTAGTAGTACAGTGGCTAAGGCCCTGTGGGACAATTTCATTGTCCACTATGGATGGCCTGCCAAGATCCTTTCTGATCAAGCACAGGACTTTAATTCTCGCTTGATACAGGAACTCTGCGCTATGGCTGGTGTTGAGAAGGTAAGGACGACACCTTACCATCCACAGTCAAATCCAGTGGAGAGATTCAACCGTGTCCTTCTAGACATGCTTGGATGTCTCTCAGACAAACACAAGTCCGAGTGGCGGCGACATGTTAGTGCACTTGTACATGCATACAATGTGTGCGAACATGACACGACGCATTTCTCACCATACTATCTGATGTTTGGGAGAAATGCACGCCTGCCAATTGACTTGGCCTTAGGGATAGACCCACAGTGGTCTGTACATGGCACTGACAGAACAGCATACGTAAAGGCCCTGCGTGAGCAGCTAGCCGAAGCGTATGAGTTGGCTGGGAGGAATATGGCCGCCCGCAGTAGTGCCAATAAACGGCACTACGATCAGAAAGCCAAGGCAGAAAGCCAAGGCACCTGTCCTTGAGAAAGGTGACCATGTTCTTGTCAAAAACGTACACCTAAGAGGAAAGCATAAGTTAGCTAATAGATGGGGTGATGATGTGTACGAAGTTCTGTCCAAGATGGATGACTCACCTGTTTATCGAGTAAAGAAGGTGGGTACTGACCTTGCATCAAAGGTCCTCCATCGGAACCTCTTGTTGCCATATGAAGGAAAACAAGAATCAGAACATGAGGTGGAAAATCCACCTCCTTCTAAGGCACCCATCACACGTAGGAGAGCTAGGGATATTTCCCAAGAGGTGGACACTAGTAAAGATGGTTCATATGAACCTAATAATGATAGTGATGATAATGATGATACTTTGTTTGCCTCAATGACTTCTGGCACTGGAGAGGATGCTCCGAATCCAGAGGTGGGGGTCATTTTTATCAGCCCCACAGAGGATAACTCTCATCAGGTACACAATAACCCTTCTGAAAGTATTTCAGTAGTTGTTGAAGACCATATTATTAGTGATAACGAAGAGAATACTAGTAATAATGAAGAGGTTACTTCTGACGAAGTTGATAAAGAGAGTAGGACTGAAGATGACAATATTGTTTCGAGCAATGATGTGATCGGTAATGGTGGGAACCACAAAGACTGTTCTGATATACATGTTGATAATAGTGAACACGAGGACATAGCACAAAATGAAAATGCAACCTCATTGGATGAACCAACAGTGAGAAGGTCAGCCAGGAATAATAAAGGCATAGGTCCAAATAAATTATCCTATGACCAACCTGGTCAACCTATGAATGCTGATTTTAAGCTTGCGCTTGTGCAACAAATGCGTGCATTCATGACAGACCTGTTATGAACTACATTAGTACTATAATTTACTACAATAAATCAATGTACCTACCTATTTGCTAGTCTTCCGACTACGCAAGCCATTCGAGTAATTAAAGTCACGACAGTGCATATACCCCCTAGGATCACGCCTTCCTCTGTGCACGTACGCATGATGCGCACACACAATCCTCCTCTTTCCTTCTCGCAGCCTAAAGAGTTGCAGCTAAGTCACTATCTTGCGCAAAAATTCAGAGTTTGCTACTCTTTTAGCACGTTTTCTGGTGATTTTTGCCAATATTTCCGTCCTAGACTTGTTTTAATATCTGTTTAGTGTCGGTTTATGTCTGTCAC
The DNA here is from genome assembly GCA_025617745.1 of Heliocidaris erythrogramma. Lineage (NCBI taxonomy): Eukaryota > Metazoa > Echinodermata > Echinoidea > Camarodonta > Echinometridae > Heliocidaris > Heliocidaris erythrogramma. Next base: position 36,617,571 of record CM046868.1, read on the forward strand.
GTATTTAATTTGGTGATATTTGAGCTTAAATTCATACCTCACTTTTCACCTCTTTCGTATAGTAGCCCAGGGCATTCGCTTTGGCGTTTTGCCGGGCGCTCAGCCCTGTAACGTTTCGTTGGTGTTTCGTGTGTGTGGCTGTTGTGTGCATATACCCTTACGAGAGTGTTCCTTTGTTCGTAGTGCGTGAATGGAATTTTCCACACACTGCGCTGGAAAATTCCATTCCGTTTCACTCTCGCTTTGTACGCCCTTTTCTTTACAATTGTTTATTGTTTGACTCTTTTATATCTCCTTACAGGTGATAATGAGTTCTTCGGAGGAAGAGCAATCGAGGTCTTGGTTGCCTCCGTGCTCTTCCAATTCTTCTTCCCTCCCTTCCACTACTCTCACTTATAAGGGCATCAGCCCAGTGAGTGTGTTGGAGACCTCTGTGTTTCGCTCGCCTACCAGCGAGTCAAACACGATGGTCAGGGGAAGTAAGTATTTTTGTACCGGGAACGTCGAGCAAGACAGGCTTTATAGGTAAGTTAGGTGTTCATAAGTCTTCGGACCGAACACCCGTCATTAGCAATTCTAGCTCCCTCCAACTCACGACCACCGCGTCTGCAGTTGGGGGGGGGGCGGTAGCTAGTATTACCGGGTCCTCTCGACCCCCGACCACCGTCGGGAGCCTGGAGGGGGCATTAACTGGTAAGACCGCTAAGCGGTCAGCTAATGATGTTACTGGGTCTTGCCGACCCCCGACCACCGTCGGTGTGTCTGGGGGAATTACAGTCGGTAACGCAAATCCGCATCCCGCTAAGAAGACCTCCTCCTCGAGCAGGTTCTCGCAGCGGAAGACTGCTGGTTCCCGCCAGCCACTGACCAACGTCAGTGCTCCGGGTGCTATTCCCAGCAGTGCTGCAATGCAGCAGCCCGGTGGTCGGGGTGCCTAGCGAGATTTCACCCAGTGTTACTGGCTTCCCCCGACATCCGACCACCGTCGGTGTGTCTGGGGGAATTACAGTCGGTAACGCAAATCCGCATCCCGCTAAGAAGACCTCCTCCTCGAGCAGGTTCTCGCAGCGGAAGACTGCTGGTTCCCGCCAGCCACTGACCAACGTCAGTGCTCCGGGTGCTATTCCCAGCAGTGCTGCAATGCAGCAGCCCGTCCACCCCCCGGCAGTCAATGCGAATCGGGGCTCTGGTCGGGGAAGCACAGTCCCTAGAGTTGCGGCCGAATTGCTTCTCCCCACTGGGGAGCCCGGCCCGGACAATTTGGGTAGTAAGGCTTCTATACTGCAGCCTAACACTTCCCGTGCTTCTAAACGGCCTTCTATTACGGTGGCTCACACCCCCGCTAAGAAGCTTAAAGCCAAGAAGGGTAAATCCAAGGATAAACCCAAGTCGGGTAAGAAGGCTCCGCCCTCTCTTCCCCCCGACTCTCAATCTGAGTTGCTCAGATTAATGAGACTCTTTGCTGAGCAGCATGGTTTGGATACTAATCCCCCGACGCTGCCGGTTACTGAGACGGGTTCTCCCCAGTCAGTTATCACTGTGATGGAGGATGTTCCCGAGTCGGACCCCGGTGTTTTCCCGGTCTCCGATATTCATGAGAACCTGGGACAATTTTGTCCGAATGCGGTATCTCGACCTACTCCTCCCGTGCCTGCGGCTCTCGGAGCCCCGCCGGGGGAGGAGTCTGTCACTGGTCCGTGGGCATATCCACCCCCATGGGATTTTCCCCACCGGACAACTTCTCCCGAATTTGATTCTGTCTCGCAGGTTTCTACCCCGTCTGTTTCAGAATCTCAGGCCGGCTACGACCCCCAGCCTTGTCAGGCTATGGCGGCAGATGCCAAGGCCCTGTTAGAGAAGTATATGCCAGAAATTTTCCCCCAAGTCCAGTCGGACAGTGATCAGCCATCGCTGTTATTCAGACAGCATGGCCCGTCTCCTGGTATTCCTCTTACAGAGGACTTCAAACAGGAGTATGGGGATAGGGAGGCACTCACCGATGCGGGTCGGGCTACCCGACGTCCCTTTGGTAGTGCCTTCTCTTTCTATCGGGATGATACCCAGGGCTTCTTTTCAGCCAAGGGTTTATCCCAGGAAATTTTAGGTATGGGACAACGTTTGAATATCAATTTCAAGTCTCAGTCCTATAGATCCGCCGAGAAGCCCCTAGTGAACTTTGAAACTAAAGTCTGGTCGGGCTTAAGGCTTTCGGCGTACCTGGGTTCACTGTTACGCCTTCGGGCCAGATCAGTTGAACTGAATGTGACCGAGGGGGACTCCAATTTGTTGGATGAACTCCTGCTTTTGTTAGCTGGACTTCAGTGGTCTCAGCTCTCATCAGCGGCGATTGACATTACGCATCAACGCCGCAAGTTGGCGCTCTCCACACTGGGAGTGCTAGAGAAAGACATCCCGCCTCTCTTGCGGGGTATCCCTTCCTCGCATCCCAAACTCTTTGGGGGCCAGTTTAATGAGGTCTTCCACAAAGAGATAGAGGGTCGCAAACAGGCAAAGGAGATGGCCAGACAATTCTTGCCCACTCAGCCTGCTCGGTCCTTTCCGAAGTCTAAGTCGGTCTCGACAGGCGCTAACCGCTCAAAGCGTCGAGTGACTGTGACTATCCCTCGGGTTGAGACCCCTACCATGGGCAACCGTGGTAGAGGCTCGGCGAGAGGAAGAGGGGGGCGTAAGACCGCCGCCAAGGGCCCGGTCAGGCCCAAGTCGGCCTTTTGATACCTTACCCCGAGTGCTTGTGGACAGTGTAGGCAGGCGGCTCCGGAGATTCCTCCCAGTTTGGGAGGCAATCTCCGGCGACGCCTTTGTGCTATCCGTCGTGCGCGACGGCTTTTACATAGATCTGATAAAGCCAATTCCAAACGGCGCCATCAGAATCCGCCCGCCTCCAATGTCCGCCCTTTTCCAGCAGCACATCTCCTCAGAGATCGCCACGCTGCTGGGAAAGGGCGCTGTAGAAAGGGCGCTGTAGAAAGGGTGAGAGATCATCCTCATCTCTGTCCCTCCCCAATATTTGTCATTCCCAAGCGCTCGGGAAGTTTACGTATGATTCTAAATATGAAAAGAACAGGTTTATACCTCCAGTGCATTTTCGCATGGAGACCTTGGCATCTATTCTGCCCTTGATCAAGCGGGACGACCTTGCGATCTCCCTCGATCTCAAAGACGCGTACTTTCACATTCCCATCCACTCTCTGTCGAGAAATTTGCTGGGATTCGCGTTCCGGGGCGAAACGTTTCGATTTCGTGCCCTGCCCTTCGGGCTGAGGCCGGCCCCTCGAGTCTTTACCCGAATAGTGTCGGCCCTGGCCGCGTTTCTACGGAATCGCGGCCTCCGATTATTCGTCTATCTAGACGATTGGCTCCTAGTTGCAAACTCAGAGTCCCTCCTGTTGGACCAGTTATGCCTTTTACTGCGGCTAACGCAAGACTTAGGCTTTCTGATAAACTGGGAAAAATCAGAATTATCTCCCACACGTACCCCGATGTACTTGGGTGCGGAGATAGATATCCCGAATCAGCTTGCCCGCCCCAGTCGGGACAGAATTCGGACTATCACCATGACCGCACGGTCATTGCGAGCGGCCCGCAGGGTCAGAGCCAGACAATGGCTTCAATTCCTGGGCTATCTGGCCAGTCCAGTCTAGTTGACGTCTTGCCAGACTGCAGGCTGTTGATGAGGCCCTTTCAGAGGCACCTCCTCAAGTTTTTCAGACCGGGCAAAGATTCTCCTTTGGGGTGGATTCCACTCCCAAGAGATATCAAGCTCCTTCTCGCCCCCTGGACGAACAGTTCGTTTCTTGCCCAAGGCAAGCCTCTCTGTACCCCTCTTCCGTCAGTTTCTCTGGCGACAGACGCCTCCCTTCTCGGTTGGGGTGGTCATTGCCGGGGCGAGATGATTTCAGGGGACTGGTCTCACTTGAGAGTTATGCCCCATATCAATGTTTTGGAAATGATGGCGGTCAGCCTGTCTCTTCATCATTTCAGGCCCGGTCTTGTTGGTCGCACTGTACTCGTTCTTACGGACAATGTCACAGTAGCTGCCTATATCAATCGCCAAGGCGGCACTCGGGTCTTCCTCTCTGAACACCTTAGCTGCCCAGTTGTGGAGGTGGTGCCGGTCTATGAACATTATTCCGGTAGCCTCCTACATTCCCGGTCAGGACAATCTGATCGCGGATTTTCTGTCTCGGGGCAAATGCCTCCCATCAGAGTGGACTCTTCATCCGGAGGTTTTTGCTCTTCTCCAAGAGGTGTGGGCTCCTCTGGAGATCGATCTGTTCGCCTCCACCCTCAATCACCGACTCCCGAGGTATTGCTCGCGGGTTCGGGATCAGGAGGCGTGGGCGATGGATGCCTTTTCCCTCCATTGGGGAGCTATCTGGGGATACGCTTTTCCCCCCATTCCTCTGATCCCTCATGTCTTGAGGAAGGTCAAGGAGGACGGGGCTTGGCTCTTGTTGATAGCCCCACATTGGCCAGCGAGACATTGGTTTCCAGACCTGCTGAGTCTCCTGGCCGGCCATCCGTTTCCCCTTCCTCTCAGGGAGGATTTGATAATTCAACCCCTCTCCGGGATTGTTCATCAACGCCCAGCGGTCCTCCACTTGACTGCCTGGCCGTTGTTGGGGAAGACGCCAGAAACTCGGGGCTCTCCGAGAGGGCCTCCCAGTTTGTTATGAGAAGCCGTAGAGACTCCACTAGAGATCTCTACAACTCTCGTCTAGGGGCCTTCTTTTCTTGGTGCGAGAATCAGGGTGTCTCGCCACGTGAAGCCCCTATTGGTGTTATTGCTGATTTTTTGATCTCCCTTTTCGATAAGGGTAGATCGATTTCAACCATACGTGGCTATCGTTCGGCTATTGCCGCCGTCCACGTTGGTTTTGCTGATGGTTCGGGAGTCTCCAACTCCCCTCTTTTGGCTAGGTTGACTCGCTCCTTCTTCTTGCAGCGTCCATCAACTCGTAGCCTGACTCCTTCTTGGAGTCTACCCAAGGTCCTTGACGTGCTTGCGAAGCCACCTTTTGAACCTTTGGGTAAAGCGTCCCTTCACCATTTAACGGTCAAGACGCTGTTTTTAGTTGCTATTGCTTCTGCACAGAGGAGGAGTACTCTTCATGCTCTGTGTATCACACCGGGTCACATCCGTTGGGAGAACCATGGTGTGCGACTTATACCCAAGCCCTCCTTTATTGCCAAAAATCAGACTGCTTCCTCTGGACCAGTTGAGATTTTTCTTAGACCGCTGTCGGACCATTCCTCGGTGCAGGAGGATAAGGTCTGGTGTCCGGTGAGGGCCTTGAAATGGTATTTAGATAGGACTAAGACTCTTCGTAAGAGTGATCAGCTTTTTGTCATCACTCGAGAGCCCTTTTCCCCCGCTTCCAGAGAATCCATTTCTAGATGGATAGTCGAAGCGATCCAGGCAGCTGGGCCGGAGGCCCTATTAAGTGATGGGAAGCCCCGTGCTCACGATACCAGGGGCATCAGTGCCTCTTGGGCTCTTTTCCAAGGGGTGCCCCTAGTGGACATTATGAGGGCAGCCTACTGGCGCTCCTCCACGTCCTTCACATCTTTTTATTTGAAAGATGTTCTGTCTGTTGAGTCTTTTTCTAACAAGACGTTGCAAGCTGCAACGTCATCCTTGGGTTCCTGTTGACCTTCCTCTTGGGACATGCCCCCCATTTGAATCTGTGCTGGTCTAGCAAATAGGTAGGTACATTGATTTATTGTAGTAAATCAGTAAAATCAGAAGTGATTTTATTATTTGCTAGATAAATCTATGTACCTACCTATGTCCCACCCTCCTACCCCACTCCTTGCCTAGCAACATGTCAAAGTTTGTCTGAGGCTGCTCGTAAAGAGGAGGATTGTGTGTGCGTGTCATGCGTACGTGCACAGAGGAAGGCGTGATCCTAGGGGGGTATATGCACTGTCGTGACTTTAAAGGAGAATTAACCTCAAACAATAAAGACGATAGTGTTCAAAGGTGTTATTTATTCCTACTTGTTAGACTATATGGCTTCGCGTCAAAATATACGAGATCGATACGAATCAAGATTTTCTGAGCAAAATTTATCATCTGCTAGCAATATGTATCGTCTGCTAGCAATACATGGGGGCTGCCATTTTTTTTATGTGTACAAGAAGATTTTCTTAATCCAAATGCCCAATTGCCTTTTTCAAAATTAAAAACCCATTTGAGATTTAAAATATAGAATAGATATGTCAATTTATTTTTAAACTGAAGATTTCCTTATATATTTCTGTTGAAAATCGATATTCGCTTAATATAAATCTATTTTCTAGATACTGTGACGCAATGGACGGAGCAAATTAATTCAAATTTTATGGATGCTTCTTCCCTGAGCATCTATAGCGGCAAACTATGCATTCACCTGCTTTCGGATAATGGGACTTGAAAAGTCAGAATGCATGCTGCATATATTATGCTCTGCTCTGTTTGGCAAACCCAAGAAAATAGATTTTTGTTAAGCAAAACCAGACAATTTAAAAGTATCATTATAAAGATTTAATTTTTATAAATCATGTAAACACCCACTTTATATTTTTCGTCACATATGGGATTTTAGGTAATGAAGAAAATCAATTTAGGTCTTGGATTCAAAATATCTTCCTGACCGGAACATTTCTCAATGGTTCATGTACAAATCCAAATCAGCAAGAAAATGGCAGCCCCCATGTAAATGAGTAGTAGACGATACCGGGTGTTGGAATATCTTTATTATACCCTTTTCTGATATCTTATTGGAAAATGATTTAGGCCAATAAGTAGGAATATACTACACCTTTCAATATAAGTAAATTTGTACTCAGGGGTTAATTCTCCTTTAATTACTCAAATGGCTTGCGTAGTCGGAAGACTAGCAAATAGGTAGGTACATAGATTTATCTAGCAAATAATAAAATCACTTCTGATTTTACTGTTTTGTATGAATGGTGTGCTTGTATGTATGCTTGTGTGTTTGTTTCATTAATGGCTTTTTTATCTGATGTAATTAATATGCATCTTAAATATTTTAGTCATATTTTGATAGTGTAGAATCTTGTCTACATGTACATAATTAATTTTTTTTGAACCTTCACGTTAATGTTTTGTTTTTTTGTTGAGAAAAATGTCTATAATAATAATTAATTTGGACATAGTATAGAATTGTCATAACTTAATCTAGGATGATAAGTTAGGGCATGAGGGTTCTCAGAGGAGTTGAGAGGGAGAGGTCCATCTGCTGGCATCCTGGACGAGAGCTGGATCCTGTCAGAGGCCTACCTGTGGAGAAGCAGTTTTTCCCAATGACTCCTAGGGACAAGACGACACCAGTACAGAAACTTTTGTTCGCTAAGATAAATGCATTATGTAAACTTGAACTTTGATAATTGTCATGGGTGTTCGACAGAGAAGCACATCAACTTTGAAATTGGTGAACTGCAACAATGGCTGATGTATAATCATACACGCTGTGACTCTAATCCATATCGATGGTCCGGAACCCATGTACTGTTCATGATTTTACTGATTCGAGATGTTCCTTATTGATTGATACGTCAGGACATTTTATGCATATAGACAATAGCGACATCATTGTGTTCATCGGACAAGATGACATACAGAACTGGTTGTCACACTTGGACCCAAAAACTTTTAAATCAAAATGTTATTCCATCGTTTTGAGACTGAATACCTTTTGGTATAAAAGAACTGCTGGAGATTAAGTTTTACCTACAATGTTCAACTGTATACAATTTCATCGCATATTGAAATTATATATTTTTTTGAGGGTGGTTCATTTTTTAAGGAGGGAAGAGTTGTAGCCCCTCTTATGGTGCCACATAATTAGAATAATATCAATAACTTAAATATGTTAAAATAAATTCCTCTTTTAGTATTGTACTGTACCCCCCCCCCCCCCCAGTCTTTGTACAGACTGAGGGAAGGGTCACTGAGAGTTCATGAACTCTGTAGAGAGAGAGGAAGAGAGTGGACCATTGGTCCTTGAGCATTTTATTTACGATCTTGTTTACATCACCAACATCTGGTACATTAATCACTGACCAGTGGTGGGTGGTATAATCCCAACAAAAGAATATGTTATAGGAAGCTTTGGTGGACTCTTCCATTTTTAGCTATACCACATAGGGGTGAATTATTAATTAATATGTCATTATCACCTACAATTATATATATATATCCATGCAATTATTACTGATTACACTGTATATCATGTATTACATTGCTTGCAAAATGTTTACAGTTTTATATTTCTTATAGAGATAACCGAGGATCAACAATTTATAACCTTTTACTAATATACACACCCCTTCTTTAATAATAATGGTATTGCCGAAAATATCATCATCCAGAACTTCTGGAGGCATTTTCCTCATTCCTAACTTTTGAAGACGGAGTGAGAAGACATCCTCCAAATATTCACTCTCAAGTAATTTCTGTTTTCCTGATTTTTCAGGTAAGATCCAAAGTCATTCTTCTATATGTTTCAGCATTTATAATAATTAATCGCTTACTTTAGAATATCTCTATCATTGTTGAACACAATGGATGTTATAGATTTAAAGTTTGATTTTAAAGATGCTTTCCGAAATTAACTTTTACACCTTTGATGTTTTGGAAATTTCTAAATTGAAGATATTATGAAACTTACTTTTATATTTGATGATGGATATTATTTTATAATTTACATACATCTTTATTAGTAAACATTTGAATTTCATATAAATGTTACTAACCATTCCCATTATTGTTCATGGTCAAGCACATGTTGTTCAGTATTGTCTCGCCGCGCTTGCATCGGAGCGTTTTGTATTCTAGTCTTTTGAACTAAGCGTCAAAAGAAATTAAGCTATGCTAAAACAAAGAAACGGCATTACCCTGGTCAATCAGATAGATCGAGTTCTCTATCTGTAGCAGTACTGCCGTGCGAACTCTAGTGTATGTGTTCATAAAGACTCTCCTGAATAATATTGTGCTAGACCATTTCTCAAATTGCATGCGTTATTGTATTACCAAATTACTAATCATAGTTGATACAAAATATTTGGATGATATATTTGATATTTTAAATAATTAAGTCATGTTCATGATTATATAAGATTCCTAACTTTTGAAGACGGAGTGAGAAGACATCCTCCAAATATTCACTCTCAAGTAATTTCTGTTTTCCTGATTTTTCAGGTGATGGTCATCTGACCACTCCGCAATTATGTCTATTCTGTACTGAGACCCTCAGTTATTAATTATGTTAGTGTAGGATATGTTATTACTTTATTAATGTAAGTATTATGTTAATAGTTACGCTATTATTTAAATAATAGCGTAAGGCTGTAAGGCGAGAGGTATGCACAATATATTCATAAAGCTTAATAAATAATTATGTAACTAGAAGTTACAACCATGTCTTTTTTTGTAAATATTCTGTAAATAAGTTTATATAGTTTAATATTAAAGGAACATATATCCTTTATATAGTATGTTAGTTTATTTTATTGTGTATTACCTATTAGTTAATAACATAGTGTGAATGTTGTTGATTGATGGTGATTGATTATATGTTGTGTTATAACACTGTATTGTAGACGGGCTAGAGTGGGGAGTTAAATTCCTTTATATACAATTCCGCTGCGCATATGTTTGATAATCTGAAAGATCCTCCCCACCCAAAAAGTCCGCGTGCTACACAAACATGACTAACATGATGGGAATCAACTACATGTACTACCCCTGTGTAGAATATCATATGATGTCTTGAAATATGCTAAAAATTGAGATGTCAAAATGTTCCTTCTATCTTTAACCTTTACTGTACTGAGGGAGGGGAGGGGAGGGAGTCCCCCCACCCCCACCAAATACTAAATGTAGTTTTACCCAACAGCTATTGTTTACCGAGAAGATTATGTATATACCATCACAGTGGCGGATCCAGGGGGGGGGGGGGGGGGCACAGCCGGCCCGTGCCCCCCCCCCCTTTTGGAAGAGAAGTATGAATTTTTCCCATAGACGATCCGCCATTTTCTTGATTGTGCCCCCCCCCCCCCCCCCTCTCTTTTAGAGTGAAGACCTTTTTTTTTTTTTTTTTTTTTTTTTTTGCTTGTCAGGGAATTATGGAGGGAAACTGGACCCCACAACCCCTTACTGAGCGATTTTAGAAGGTTCGGCGAAAACATTTTTTTTTTTGGGGGGGGGGCAAAACGATATGTTTCCCCCCCCCCCCCCATATTTTCTAGGGGGCAACTGCCCCTGCCCTCCTAGGATCGACGACCCTTTGTATAGATTGTTGATTTCACTGAAAAGAATCGAATGAAAGAATACTTAAAGGACAATTAACCCCACGTGATATTCTAGATGCACCTATTGTCTGCTACGTCTTTCCATGGAGGCTGCCATTTTGTGCATGACACGGATCATTAGGTACCATATGCATTGATAATAGCCTACCTTTACAACAGATACGTCGCTTTGTTCTGATTGTATTACGATTGTTATTGGCCATGGGCCTAGATAATTGACGACCCATGAGTTCTAATAGCCATCCTGTAAAGCAGATTCCTCGCTTTGTTTTGGTATTGTTACGATTGTCTCCGTCCTTGACGTCAATTCTCCGTCCTTGACGTATATTTTTTATGAAGTATATTTTTTATGAACAAATTAAGACCTTTTAAAAAATATATAAAACTAAACTTACATTTCAGAATATGTGACTTTATCTAATATATATTTGTCCTCTAAAAATCAATTACAAGTTAACGATGAAGGAAATTTTACTTGGGATGAAAAATATGTTCGTGTACACATAAAGTAATGGCAGCCCCCTTATTATTGCTAGCAGACGATAATTTGGCTGGAAAATAGTGATTTATATCTATATCCTGTGTTTTTACATGAAATTGCATGTATCAAATAAGAGGCATATACTACACCATTCAAAATAAGCTAATTCATACGCTGAGGTTAATTTCCCTTTAAAGCAAAAAAAAGCCCCTGACTGACCATCTCCACTTGTTTGACACAAAAAATAACAGAGGATGCTAGGTATTGGGGCTATATGTATGTGACAGCAATGCTGGGATACAGTATAACATTCATGTGTTAATTACACAGATACTTTGCATACAGGTGTACTTCATTATTATCTTATCAGACAGTGGGTGTGTTTCAGGGGCGGATCCAGGATTTTGTAAAAGAGGGGGCACAGAGCCGGAAAAGTATACTAAGGGGGAAATTTGTTTTTCATTGTGTACTTAAGGTATGCCAGTTGGGTTTCAAAAGAGGGGGCACGGGCCGGTTTTCCCCCTATGTAGATCCGCCACTTGTGTGTTTACATAATCCTGATTATTTTTGGGTACAGTTCGTTTGAGAAATCAATACAGTTTTCACAATTTAATAACATATATGTATATGATCATTTGACTCCAAATTGCACCACAAGAAAATGACCGTTCTCACGATTGCACTTTGTAAATTTGAAAAGCGATGAATTTAGCACTGTTAGTTATTAAGTTTGGAATGTAGAAAAAGCTTTTTCATTACATCCAGGGCATTTGGGGGCAGCAAAGCTTGGTCAAATGGTACTTCCTGATGGAAACTTTGTCAGTTTTCTTTTATTATTTAATGTACAGCCATACTTCTTCCTTCTGACAAAATTTGGTTTGATGGCCTTAAGGGGGAAAATGGACCCAAATTTTTAGGGGGCGTCTGACTACACATCCTGACAAAAAATTTTGTCAGTTTTTTGTGTTTTATAATGTCCAGTCACACTACTTCCTACTGACAAAGTTTGGTGCATGGGGGTAGATGGGGTGAAATCGACCTGACTTTGGGGTCTGTTTCTGGGGCTCTGGGGGCTAATCCCGACGGCTAAAGTCAGGCTGACAACCTTTTCTGTTAATCCCATCAATGGTCTAAATAAATTTGTGGAGTCAGATCTTACGGGTGAAATGGGGTGGCTCCAGCCTATTAACAAAATGTTACAGATTATTGACATTAAATTACAAATCATACAACAAAATTGCAGTATTTAGGCAATATTATCAGAAATATAAGTACTGGTGCATGCATGTACATGTAACTTTTTGATGGCTATAGTATTAGAGCAGTGGTCTCGGAAGTGGGAGGTAGTCCGTGGTTTAAAACCAAGTCGATGCCTAAGTGGCAAAAGGCATAAATCCTCAATTATCAGATAGGGCATTTTTATGCCTCCGCCTACTAAAGGTGGTGCAGGAGGCATTATGTTTTCGGGTTGTTCGTTAACACGATATCTCAAGAACCATTTGAGGTATGACCTTCAAACTTGGTGCTAGTATGTATCACCACAGGAAGAGGTCAATTTCTGAAATTTCAGGTTTTACAATATTTCAAGAACCGTTTGAGGTATGAACTTCAAACTTGGTACTAGTATGCATCACCGTAGTGAGACAAAGTGATTAAAGTAAGGGTGTAGTAGGTCAAAGGTCATATAGGCCAATAGGCATGAAATTAAAGATTTGTTTTTTTATCACCAAATCTCAACTGTTTTCGGTGCATGACTATGAAGAGACAAAGTGATCAGACTTTGGGGTTGTTAGGTTAAAGATCAAAGTACATAGAAGTCAATTAACATTTAATTATAGTTGTTTTACTCTGGTTATCAAAATATGTCTCAGAAAAAGGAAACCGGATTTCATGGCAGAAATTTTCTATCATAACAAATAATTTCCTTGATGTATCTTTTCATAGATATATCTATTAAACTCTGTGCTTCTCTTCTTTCATTTGATGCACAACTTATTATTTGTTATTCATGCATGATTGAATTAAAACAATGGAAAGTGGTGGTACCAAAATTTAATTTGCACGAACAAATTACTACATGTAATAAATAACATTGTAAAGTGCATTGAAGTATTCACATAATGCGCTATATAAATATATTATTATTATGTACTGTGAATGAGGTTTTAGGGTATTAAACGTAATTATTTTGAAAAGGAAAAGATCAGATAAAAATTCATGGTTTTTTCTTGTATATGACACCTCATGCGTAAAAAGTAAATGATGTACGTCAGAGAGCAAGTACAATGAAAACATGATTGATTTCTGTCCAAATGAGTGCATAGTTAGAAGCCAAGAAGTAAGAAGCCATTCAGCTCTCCAGTCCTAGCAGCTGGCAATGGACTTAATGATGCTTGGGTGAATTTACACAGACATGGGGTATGACAAGGAACATTAAAGATGGGGGTAATAAAAAGGCTGAAAATTAAGCAAACCATCTTTTTTAGATTGCGTGACGATGCATCTGACCACAGAATTGAGGGTGTTCATTCATCTAACAGAATGGGCCCTCTCTGGGAGCATGCAGCAAGTTTGCTGCCTTCAATGAGAGACTTCCAGATCGCGACATTCCTGCGAAGTCTACGTTATGGAGAAAAATAAGAAAATATCAGCAGGGAGGGACAAGCCTCAATGTCAACAAGGGTCGATCTGGTCGAAGAAGAATTGCCATATCAGAAGAGATTGTGGCAGAAGTAAGGCGTGTCATCCATGAAAATCCCCAAGTATCCGTAATTTTCGGCCTGTTTATACCCCAAGTCCCCAACCATCTCTTCCTTTTCATTCCCCATGTTTGTGAAAATTCGTCCAAGCATTAAGCCCATTGTCAGCTGCTAGGTCAGAAAAGCTGAATGGCTTCTTACTCAACTATCCACTCATTTGGGCAGAAATCAAGCATGTTTTCATTTTACTTGTCCTCTAGCATACATTATTGATTTTCTATGCATGAGCTGTCAAAAGAGAAAATTATGAATTTTGATGTGATGTTTTCCTTTTTTTCTATATGATTACGCTTGCTATATGTGCGTGCTAATGAAATTTGGGTACCACCAATATCCATTGTTTCAATTCAATCGTGAATTATGAATAATAAATCATGCATATCTCATCAAGGAAATTATTCATTTTGATTTCCTTTTTTCCGGGACACACTGTACATGTATTTCAAGAAGTAGACCGAAGTAGACTGTTTTCTCATTAACATTCCATGCAGAATAACTTCAGACAGTCGACTGTGTTGTCTCGTCAGTGAACATCTGAATACAACATGTTATGACAGTTCGCCTCCCAATCCACTCAACACATGCAGTACTCTCTTCCCGAGCCTTGTATTACGTGGAGCAGGTTTGATCCTTGGAGTACTAGCACTTCTCGGAAATGCTGTGGTCCTCTTCCTTCGTTTCAGGGACAGCAAGTTACGCTCCACTGTTGTTCAAAATTATTTCATGATTAGTTTGGCCGTAGCAGACAGTCTTATGGGTGTTTATATTGCTGTTATTACTTCAGCAGACATCTATTTTGGAAAAGAGTATTTCTTAACAGCGCCACAGTGGCGTGAATCTGCCCTTTGTAACTTCATTGGCTTCCTTGGTTTCCTTTCAAGTGAGGCCTCTGTATTTAGCTTAAGTCTCATCACAATAGATAGATTCCTGTGTATAATGTTCCCTTTTGGAAGAATGAGAATTAAAAAAAGGACATCTTGTTTCCTTCTTTTAGTAGTTTGGTTTTTTACTTCTGTGGCTGCTTTAATCCCATCAATTCTAAGTTCTAAGACATCTCGATTGTATGGGCTCTCTGATGTTTGCATGGGATTGCCTTTGCATCGAGATGTTGGAAAAACTCTTATATCCCGGAATAATACTATTATTGGTAATGTTGTATACCTTGGATTCGTTCCTGTATTCAGTGAGTCTAATCCACACCCTCCTTGGTGGTACTCAATTTTCATTTATATTGTTGTGAATTTCGTAGCTTTCATCTTCATTACTTTATGTTACATATCAATGTTTGTTAAGGTGTGGCGGAGTGCCCGAGCCACTCGTAACTCATCATCTCTTGCACGAGAACTAAAAGTTGCCCGTCGCATGGCAATTATAGTTATGACCGACTGCATATGTTGGATGCCGGTAATAATAATGGGCATTGCTACACAAACAGGCTTAATTACACTCTCCACATCAGTATATGCCTGGTGTGTTATCTTTATCATTCCGGTAAACTCATCTGTGAATCCCTTTATCTACACTTTTCAAACATATTGGGATAATCGGGCGATAGCTCCAATTGGTACAGCTCCAGGAAACCAAGGGGAACAGCCAAGAGTCGTAGAAATGGCGGTGATGAGTGTTGACACAGATGATGCTAGAAATTAATTTCAAATCTAAATACATATGACAGTTACTGGTGGTTAGGTAAATTGATGCAAACATTCAATTTATTCAGCCCAAAATAGTGGGGTTTTTTTAATGTACTACTCTGCCTTGAAGCAGACTAGGTTCATAGGGACCTGACGTTTCTTTGAATGGAAATGTATAGCTTTGTATTTCCATATATTGGGTTTTTTTTTTAAATAATTATAAGCCTGGAAATTGACAAACAGTGACATCTTTCAATGCCTCGTTTATACTTACTAAGAATACATTTGAGTGAATTAAAACTAGCATACAGTGTATAATTAAAAGGGCTTCCACAATTTGCAACTAAAGTATAAATGTGTGTGTGTGTGTGTGTACATATATATCTTACAATAAATGCGTTCAGGCATCATGATTATTTAAAAGTATGCATCCAAGTTTATCCGTGGTACATGTGCTATCCCATTGCCATTATCATTGATTTTTGTTTAATATAAAAAATATTGTAAGATGAATACACAAATCTTTGATGTTGTAGTTTAATCATTTGATAAATAACATAAGATTTTTTCATTATGTGGATGATATCCACATATGAAAAATATATATATCTATATCCGATATAAGAATCTACATATTTTACTTCTTTCTTGCCCCCTCCCCCTTTTATTCATCAAGGGGAATTAGGGTGAAACAAATTCATATGTAAAATTCATATCCTGTGTTTCTCTATACATGTATATCCGTATCAAATAATAAGGATCCTTTTCTATTTATAAAAAAAGTACTTTTTATGAATCACAAGGATTAAACTACAAGATTGTTTTCTATGAGATAAAAAGTTCTTAGTATGGAAATTTGTTTTCTGTACAAAAAATATGTCCTGGTATGCATATAGAAATGGAAATTTACATGTATGATCCCATGTGGCAGCATATTGCCAATTCGTCAGTTTTCTTTGGTTATGATATACAGTGACATAAATTTTTTTATAAAAAATATGCAAGAAACACAAGTAACCAATTTTCTTTTTATTTCATTTACTATTACATGCATTTATCCCGGGCATTTATGCATTTCAACGATATACAGGAGACTTATTTTACGTATTGATACAAAGAGAATTGTACATTGTTCCAGTTGTATATTGAAATTAAAGATTGTAACATGTAATTTAAGAAATTTTCAAGTCAAAGTTGAAAATGAGGGGCTAATAAGCCAGTTCGTAATTACAGTTTGCGCATGTGCAGATAAAGGTCATCTGTACCGAGTACAATTGACCGTACGCTTTCACAGTGTGCGCACCATGATGAGTGCGCCAGTATAATTTTAGTTACAAGTAGAGCGTCCGCTGAAACAGATGCGCATGCGCGTACAAATTCGGGTCTTTCCAGGGATATGATTAAAGATAAAGTTGAGTTTTAAATCATGCGATTATTAATGATTTTGAAAGAAACTGTCTCAAAGCAATTTGGAAAGTGTAATCATGTCTACATAAGAATTTGTGTATACTGTGAGGTTTTGCAATCATCAAAATGATTTTTAAAATGGACCCTATCTCGTTTAAAAGCATATACACTTCACATAGAAATGAGTTTATGGGACTGCACACACATTTGGCATGAATGTTTGGCCCGAACACTTCAGATATTTCTCGTCATATTTCGAACATGAGGGCATTTAAAGAGCAATTCTTTTAGGGGGCATTTCCACCATGATTTTCTTCCAAACTGACATAAAAGAATGAGAAATCTCACATATTATTTTTCACCTCTCCCAGAACTCGACCTTCTCTTTGATATTGAACTGTTGGGGTCGGGCTATCTCGGCACTCTGGCGAACTCGGCATCGCGCGGCGATAAGGTTTCCAGAGTTGAAGTTAACGCTACACACCGGACGTCTAAATAGCTTTAAATTTCATGTTTTTTATTTTGCTTCTCGAAATTTTCGGTATTACCTTTTTAATAACTATTTGACACATTTTAATGAAATATGGGTGAATGATTTAATCAGTGCAAAAATTCACGCAAGTCTTTGCGAACGATTCAGCTCTTTTGGACATCTCACCCCGAGGCCCAGTTGTCCATAGTGCCGAGTTAGCCCAGATCCGAACTGTTTATGTGTAAAATGATACATGAATTATTTCCTGGATGGATATTGAGAGTAGATGTCGATAGAAGCACTGAATGATTTTAGATCTTGGTTCTGTTTTAATCAGCGACTGCCAGTGAATCTCTGTTATGAACAAGCAATTTCCTGTATGTCTCATCCACAGTGATAAAGTAAATCCATAGTCGAGAATACTCCGAATGTTACCTTACCAAACTCTAAGCAAAAGTAGAGTAAAAATATAACCGGTACGCAAGAACAACGAAACAGAGCCCTGGTATTATCTGAAAATGCTTTGTAGCCTATATATCTTGATGTTTATATGTTTTATATAAATCTGAGAATGATTACAGATAGATTGATATTAGGATACATGTAAACAAAAACGAAATGCCATTAATGATTTATGGATAATAAAGAAGAATTTAACCCGTTGACTACTGAATTCTCTCATTCCCATTGGCTTAATACAGGGATCACCCTGTTCCCGTTGGCAATGGGTTAATTGATATAGATTAAATCTCCTATTTCCTCAAATTAGAAATGTTCATTAGAATTAGTATTTGATTCCAAAATATGATCCTGTTCCATTCCCGATTAAGCAACTTGTGATTTTATTAATGAAGTAATCGGTGACACGACATATGCTCTGCCGACAGTTGCTCCGAATAATGTCACACGTGCTCCGCGACAAATGCTCCGATACATTTGCTCCGCCAACAATTGCGCCGCCGAAATATGCTCTGACGATACGATATTTGCTCCGGTGACATTATATTACTGTTCTGTCAACAATTGCTTCGTAGCAATTATCGGCGGAGCAAATGTTGCATATATTCGGAGCTAATATCGGCGGAGCAAATATCGAGTCTCCGGAGCAATTATCGTGTCGGCGGAGCAATTGTAGCCGGAGCATTTGTCATGGAACCGCAGTAATCACAATATAATCACAATATAATCAAATATAAATCAACCATTTTCCATGTCCGAACAACTTAAAGATCAGTGACCTGTTGCTTTTTACCTTGAATTTTACCTTGAAGATCATGTGATATGGAGATGACATTTATACGTCAACCTATTTTCTACAATATACGCCAAAATAGGAAAAGCAATGTTTTCTTTCCAGTTTCTTGTAAAGTTTGCATAAAGTTTGCATAAAGCTGATTTTTTACTGTTTTGACTATTATCAAGTCTAGAAAATCGTCGTCCGGACGACAGACTTGGCAACCATCATTTGAGGTCATTATGCAAAACTCTCTTGTGATCAAACTTGGGTCAAAGATGCACCCAGGGGACCTTTACGTTAGTATGGTGCTGTCGAGGTTCACAAGCTAAGGTCAAAGGTCATTTGAGGTCTTATGTTAAAGT
Source organism: Heliocidaris erythrogramma (assembly GCA_025617745.1). Taxonomy (NCBI): domain Eukaryota; kingdom Metazoa; phylum Echinodermata; class Echinoidea; order Camarodonta; family Echinometridae; genus Heliocidaris; species Heliocidaris erythrogramma. The sequence goes on from CM046868.1 coordinate 36,636,261, forward strand.
TTACCTGCAAGACTCTTGTGACAAATAACTTGCAACCGTTAATCCTATTGTGACCAAACATTGGTCATGTATACACTTGGGCGGGGGGGGGGGGCACTCGACCCCAAAAGTGGTGGGTATGTGCCGCCGGCAAGACAAAAAAGGGAATGTTGAAAATCTGTGACATATAAGTTGGCAACCATTAATCCTATTGTGACCAAACTTGGATCAGAGGTGCATTTGGGGGACCTTCACGTCATGGTGATGTCAAGGTTCACAAGCTAAGGTCCAAGGTCATTTGAAGTCTTATGTTAAAGTTTACCTGCAAGACTCTTGTGACAAATAACTTGCAACCGTTAATCCTATTGTGACCATACATTGGTCATGTATGCACTTGGGGGGGGGGGGGGGGGGGGGGGGGCACTCGACCCCAAAAGTGGTGGGTATGTGCCGCCGGCAAGACAAAAAAGGGATTCGGAACGAGTGTATCATGAAAAGGATGGTCTTCGGAACTAACATTTTTGGGAAAAGGGGGTCTTTGGAACTGGATTACAATATAAATACGCTACGGAACTGGTTCCCACAAGCTTTCCTTAGCTAAACACGCTGTGCGTCATGGCAAGTCTATGGTGTGTATGTATGCGCTCGCGCAGCGCTCAGCATGAATGAAAACTGAATTCTTTGGGGTGGAGTTGGAACGGGATTGGAAGCATTCGGGAAAGCCCGAAGGAATTAAGCACCTGGAATGAAACTCGTTTTCAACTTTTCACCGAAATGATATTCTTCGATACGGGCCGGGGAGGGCCTGCACGACGGAATAAAAAAAGCGATGCTTTGGAACGGTTTTCTCTCTTCTTTTTCTCAACAAGTAAAAAATGATATGCTTTGGAACGGAAATTTGAGTGTAAAAAATAGGGGTCTTCTGAGCGGCACATACACACCGAAGACTATAAACTGAGTGCCCCCCCCCCCCCCGGGCTTGGGGGACCTTCACGTTATGGTGCTTTCGAGGGTCACATGCTAAGGCCAAAGGCCATTTGAGGTCATATGTTAAAGTTTTTACCCACAATCTCGTTTATGACTAGCAACTGTGCATACATTGTTCTAAGTGCAACCAAACTTGTGTCAGGGATTCTCATTGGTGACATTCATGTAATTTGGTCACAGGTGGGCGAAACACAATCTGGTTATTGCCTTGTATTTTATTTGCACTGTACATGAAAGATCTCCATGGGAGATGAGAATGTTAGCAGGTAAAGTCATGTAACAGTACATTTAAATAGTATGTATATAAATGATAAGGTTATCACTTGAAAGTTAAATGAATGCCACATATCTTATTTCATGTTTTCTTATACTTGTCTTGGCGAGACACAATCTGGCTATTGCCTTGTTTTTTATATGCACTGTATTATAAAACATCTTCATGTAAACTGAGAATGTGAGCAGGTTAAGGTATTTACCAGTAAATGTAAATAATATGTGTATCATAAGTATTTTAAGGTTATCACTTGCGAATCAAATGAATGCCACATATCTTCTTTCAATTTTTGTAATTATGCAAGTTTGTTTATTGGCGGTACACAATCTGGCTATTCACTTGTTTTTTTTTATGTGCACTGTATATGAAATATCTTCATGGAAAATGAGAATGTTAGCAGGTTAAGGCATGTAACAGTACATATAAATAGTACGTAAATGTACATATATTATAAGGTTATCACTTAAGAATCACATGAATGCCACGTTTTCTTCCAATTTTCTGTAATAATTACACTTGTTTATTGGCGATACACCCTTATCTGGCTATTGCCTTGTTTTTATGTGCACTGTATTTAAAACATATTCATGGGAAATGAGAATGTTAGCAGGTTAAGGTATGTACCTGTACATGTAAATACATGTAATATGTTTATATATTTTAAGGTTATCACTTGAGAGTCAAATAATGCCACATATCTTATTTCAATTTTTGTAATTTTACTTGTCTTGGCGAGACACAATCTGGCTATTGCCTTGTTTTTTTATATGCACTTTATATAAAACATCTTCATGGGAATTGAATTCCCATCTACCTGTCTCATTTATAATATGCTATTCCAGCGCCAGCGCTGCTCCTAACCGAGCCAGAATATCACCAGGTTGAGGTATTTACCAGTTATGAGTAAATAATTATGTTTCTAGTTTTTAAGGTTAACACTTGAGAGTCAAATGAATGCCACATATCGTCTGTTTGGAGCCAGATGGGCGTTAATGTTATTTAAATAGAACACGGAGTTACCGCCCTTCTGTCTCTCAACAAACGATATCTGCTTTCAATTTTTGTAGTTACACTTCCTTCTTGGCGAAACACAATCTGGCCACTGCCTTAAAAAAATGCACTGCACTATATATATAAAACATCCGGACAACTACCACCGGACACTTACCCCCGGACACATACCTCCCCCCGAAAACTACCCCCGGGACAATTTCCCCCTAGGACAATTAACCCCCAGGACAACTACCCCCAGGACAAATAGCCGTGGACAACTACCCCCTGGACAATTACCCACCGGACAATTACCACCGTAATCTGGGGTAGTTGTCGGGGGTGGGGGTATTGGGGTAATCGTCATTCTATGGGGGTAATTTTTCCTGGGGCATAATTGTCCTGGGGTAATTGTCCTGGGGATGGGGTAGTTGTCCTGGGGGTAGTTGTCCTAGGAGGTAGTTATCTAGGGGGTAATTGTCCGGGAGGTAGTTATCCGGGGTAGTTTTCCAGGGGGTAGTTGTCCTAGAATCGTAAGTAATGTGTACTCTATATATATTTTAAGGTTATCACTTGAGAGTCAAATAAATAGCACATATCTTTCCATTTTTTGTAATTGAACGGGTTTCTCGTTCCTTAAGGGGTTCTATGCTGCTTATTTGAAGAAAAAAAAAATGTTGAATTTGATGATAAACGTATTTTACCATATTCTCTTAGTAATTTCATACAAGCATTTTGTTTACAATGCTAGTTTTTAGCATATTAATTTGTACAGCAAGGTGACTAGAATGTGTCTATGTAAAATATATGCTTGAAGAAAATCAAACACTTGTTTGATATTATTCGAGTGATTGTCTACAATAAAATCGTATTGAATTAAAGCATTATGTGGTATATGTTGGTGTAATTTCTGTGTTTATCCTTGTAGGTATATGCATTTGAAATGTTTCACATGTATTTTTACTACAATAAGCAGTCATCAGGTACAAATTTTGTTCTGTTGAGCCTTTGTATTAAGGAGTAGACAAAACAAATACCTATTGCAGTATACTTTTGATATAAATGTTTACGCTTAATGTTTAATTTACATACTACAGACAAGAATATTAAGCCTATAAGACGTAACCGAAAAGAATGCAGACTATATGCAGAATGTATTGAATACAATAATTCCTTAAATTAAATTTGTTGGCGTTAATAGTCAAATTTGACTGATTGCTATTATAACACGTACCAACCACAACAACTTAATTCAGGCGCCAGGATAAACCATTTGTCAATTTAAAGTAGAACGTTAATGATTTTAAATATTGGCTTAATACTTATTATTGCATAGATGGCATAAATTAAACAAGGTTATCCAAATTCAACGCTTGGAAACATTTGAAGTAATGATTATTATCAATTATAAAACGGTAAAATACAGCCCCCGATATAGCAGCTGAAGAGCTCCTCGAACGCTGCTGAGATATGTGACGACACACCCTGGACCAGTCCTGTCTAAGCAGACGATGTCCCATAACATCTTACACATTTTTCAGAGCCTATTTTGTCATCTCCTCTTCACTTATTTCTCTTCCTTCACTAGCGTCAGTCTTAATGTTAGTCTGTTGCTTCACTCTTAACTTCGTGTATGGTATTATTTTGATGAAAAATGCAGCGTTAAAAAAATAAAGGAATCAGTCACTTGTAAACCAAATAAGACGCCATTGTATTTTCAGCTGCTTGCACCGGGCCATGTTCGGCGTTTCAAGAGGGAACGAATACCATCCTGCTATTATTCGGAGGGCTTTTCAATTTGAAAGTGGGGTTTATTTCATTGATCATTGACCCTTCTCCTATGTATTTAAAATCAAACGGTTTTAGCTATCAGAATCAGTTTCAATTTCCCTTTATAATGGTGTGAAATAAGGTCATGTTTAAATACACCAAACTCTTTATAATTTGATAAATAATTGCATTGCGATTACGTTCATTCATTATAGGACGTCGTCTGCTTAAGCAGGATCGATCCCGAGTGTGACGACATCAAGACATCGCTATATTTCTGGCGAATCCTCGGATATTCCAGATGCTGAGAAGAGCTGTTATTTGTGTTGTTTTTATAATCACCAGATACGCAGTTGACATAAAACTTATACGATTGCCATCTGTAAGCTTCCCAGTTTCTAGTGATACATTAATTGCCATATTTGTGATTTTCTTTGAATATCTACTTTAAAGGAAGCTGCATTTTCTCTGAAAGTTTATGCAAAAGATTTGTCCAAGCTCTTGCATATCAATTCCAAAATGTACTAAATATATGTATTATGATATCTATTGTATTCTTGCGATATACAGGTATAAAAATTATATTTACATATTACAAAGAACAATGCAAATATAGAACATTTGTAACAAATAATTTACAGTAATTTTATTCATACAGTATACATGTATGATAATGTTGGTGGTCTATATTAACGGCCAAACTTGTCGGGTTACGTCCCCGTTTAGCTTGGAAAAAGAAAAAAGAACGTAAGAAAAAAAAGACAAATGAGTGAATTAGTGTGAAAGAGAAAGAGAAAGAGAGGGGGGGGGGGGGGCTGGGTGAAGGTGAAGGTGAGAGAAGCGGAGTGGACAAATCGGAAAGCATACATGTACAACATACAATTATAAGCCGAACAAAGTACTTGATTAAATTGCACATTTTAACTAGACTGCATTTGGAGACCTCTGTCATTTTTCGCTCATCCGGGGCGAATGATTTTGATTTGTTTGTATTAAGTGCTAGATCTATAGATACACGTAACTTCTACACAGAATTTGGAAATTTTGCCTCAAACATTATAATTTATGCAAATTTATTCAAAATTTACAAAAAATGCTTATCCATTATAGGCCGATTTTTAATTCAGTAGAGCTCAGTGAGATACACCGAAAATCTACACAGAATTTTGACATTTTGCCTCAAAAATTATAATTTATAAAAATGTATTCAGAATGTACATGCCTCTTATCCTTCAATTATGGACCGATTTTGATTGTTTCATCCGGTAAAGCTAATTATGATAATTTATGCAAATATATTCAAATTAAAAATAAATGCTTCCTCTTCCTCGTTGCCCAACCAAAGTAGTAGAGAAATGAAAATCGTGACAATTGCTTTATTAGCGGGATGCCTGATAAGCGCTACGTCATTGACGTTCTGGTTTTATATTGGTTAAAAAAAAAAGAATTCAATTCCTTTTCAAAACGATGCGGGCTTTCTATTTTATTCAGGCTTGGATTATGACTACATGTATTCCAAAATTTGGGAGTTGGAACCCGTAAAGACGATAGTTTTATGCGACGGGCGTTTTTGTGCGGGGAAGATGGGATAAGTTAAGGTATCAGCTATCAATTTTAGTTACCACAGTACATATTGGAGTACTTATACATGTATATAGAATCAAACCTTAAAGGAGGAACTGTATTTATTGCCAGGCCAACAAATGTGTCGGTTATTTATATGTTACATGATTTGGATATGCACTAATTGCAAAGAAGTTTCCTAAATCGGGTTTCTTGAAAAATGATTTTACAAAGAACCATGCTAGGGAGACTTTGCAGTAGAAAATTACTGGACCCATTATTTTTGCAGATTTCATAGGAATAATGGTTATTCACGTTTAGGTTCATATTTCTGTTTTCTCAATGAAAAATGATCAATGTTTCACAATTTATTTTAATATAAATCCTGGAGAAATGTTGGGTATTCTGTCCCCAGATAGGCAGGGAGAGGTCCCCCCCCCCCCCCCTCTCTCTCTCTCTCTCTCTCTTCTTTTCTCCCTCTCGGTCTCTTTCCCTCATCTACTGATATATTTCATCCATTTTTATTCTTTTCCCCTTTCGCTGTTCATGGGGGCAGTGCCCTGACCTCAGCTACACCCTGGTGCAGGATATCTCATATCTTGAACCACTACTAGTCCTACTCCTACTGCTATGCTACTGCTACTCCTACTACTCCTACTGCTACTACGTGTACTGCATTATCCTTTTCCATAAATATGATTTAAAACATGTTATTACTAGTTTCATTCCTGCTATTGTTTTTGTTATCCGCAGTTGATACCATATACTTGTATAGAAAATGTGCAGTATAAATTTGCAATTATCATTGTCATTATTATTACACGTACTACTTACCATGGGCGGCGATTCCGGGGGGACGGGGGATTATGAAGACTGTCCAGCAAATAATGGTAGGCTAGTCGCGTCCCCTCCCCCCCCCCCCCCCCCCCCCGGCCGGCCGTGACAAGAAATCGCAGCGCATGCTACTAACACTACTATTACTACTACTACTACTACAAATACCAACCATTACTACTACTTACTGCGGCTACTACTGTATTTAACACTGGAAATAGACTTTCTCATAGTCTTGTTACAAAGTGTCTTTTTATTCATATATTTTAAAAAATAAAAAAGTATTTGTTCACTTTAACATTATATAATGATACAAATTCGTAGGTTTATACAATGTACAAATTGATACTGAGGAGGCTGACATGACAATGTCGGAGTGAGTACACTTATGAGTAAACAAGGTAATAATACAACAAAACAAAGCAGTCTTGTGAATTGAAATTTGTTCAATTAGTACAGTGACATACAGCACTCATTTTTTTTGCTGGGTGGGGGGGGGGGGGGGATGGGTTAGTTAGGACATCATTACACTACAGTTATTATTTTCATTCCCTCGTGAAAACAATGAAATTAACACAATATCGTCATGTGTTGTTTAGACCAAATGTATATCATTTTGCTGATTATTACCTGAAAATTTATTGGCCAGGCCCATACGTAGTCCGTACCTGCTTAGATGCTAGTGGAACGAAGGTATGTTTTTTGGAAATGCTGATTTTTCCCCACCCTCTTTTGGTTCAAAATGTCACAACGTCCACAATCTTTTTTCATTGAAATCAAAATTCTTTGTACGATTTCATTCAATTAAAGCAACTGCCTTTCGACATTGGACATCACTAGTTCTTAAAAAGCAGTGGCGGCTATAGGAGCAGGGTCTTTGTTGTCCACGCATAGAAGACAAAAACGAGCCCCTTTTCCTCACAACTTGCTTACTATCAGCTCAAAAGTGTGTGAAAGGGGTTTTCAAGTATTTCAACTATTATTCTATTGAACAAAATCAAAAGTTTTATGGATCGGAGAAGAATGTTGTTTCTGCAGGTGCTGGTTACGTGATTCATTTCCCGTTCTGGCTTTAAAAGATTTGACCCCCCCCCCAAAAAAAAAAAATAATAATAATAAAAAAAAAAATAAATAAATAAATAAATAAATAAATATAAATAAAAATAAAAAATAAAATAAAATACAATAAACAAAAAATAAAAAAATAAAAAAATAAATAAATAAAATAAATAAAAAATAGAAATAAAATTAAATTAAAAAAAATAAAAATAAAAATAAATAAAATAAATTAATCAATATAAAATATAACATAAAATAAAGAAATAAAAAATATATTAATAAATAAATAAAATAAACAAAAACAAATACATGAATACAATTAAATAAATGAATAAGAGAATAACAACATAAATACAATGAAATAAAATAAAAGAATATAAAACGGTCTTACTCTTAGTTTACCCTTCTGTTAAAAAAAATTGTAGTGTCGCCACTCGCTGGTTAAAACAACAGAGTAGGTTCCGTTCCCCTTTACATATACACAACCTCACAAAATGTATTTCATCATGGGAAATTATCGTATAATTATGATGGTTTTGACAATAATATGGAGATCATACCCGTCATGTGAGCTGGAATAAGTATTGCTCTCAGTGTTGCCATTCGTCCTTGCTAATGATATCAGAAAATATAGTAAAATGCTGACTAAAATATCAGAACGTGGCATTGTGCATACATTTAGTCTCTCCCCCCCCCCCCCCCCCCGGAACAAAAACGGGAGCTTACATATATATATATTTCATTAACGACGGAATCTGCACAAAGCCAAACAAAATGACAGATTTTTATACAAATGAAAAAAGGAAAAATGTAAATTTGTTGATCCAATAAATCATAAGTTTGAACTTACCCAAAGTATATACACACATAAACAATTATCATTGTTTTATCAATTGTAATTCACCATTGTTCAAATTTTAAGGATCACGATGGAAAAAGGACACACAGGAAATTTATATTCTATTATACTGAATTAACATATCTGGATTTCACCCCCCCCCCCAAAAAAAAAAAAAGAAAATATGATACGATATTATATGATATTTATTCATCTTTCTTCCTTTTTACAAGTAATATAGAACATTACACTCAATTGTTACGCATTTACAATGCAAACAAAATCATGCATGACAATGAAAAAAAAAATACAATTGACATTTCCTCAGGAAGACTCAAAGAGTGAAGACTCATATGATACAGTGAATTTAAAATGCTCCTTTGGCAGTCAGTCGATCAACAAGGTTCAATAATCAGTTTTTTTTTTTTCATTCGTAAAATGTCCATTAACATTCCATCTGATGCTCACGATCGTTTTTATGATAAGACAAATACAGTCACTTTTATCAGATCAATAAAATTATGATAGTTTATAGTTTGTAGATGATTTAATTTATTGTAAGCGCTTTGAGCCTAATGGGAAAAGCGCGTTATAAGTAATAATAATAATAATGATTTATTGAAATGGGGGTAATTAAATTCCCATTTGCCTGTTCCCCTTATCAGAATTTTGCTTTAAATCATTAAAAAAAGCCCCAAAAATGCTAATTGTTGGTCTAGACACTCTTTCCAGTATTCTTAGCAAATATACTAAGAAAAATATCCGGTATCAAAATTGATTTTTTATGCATTTTATTGTATTTTAAATTTCTTATGTATTTCTTAGTTTTTTTAGTTTTTTTGTTTTTTTTTACTTTTTGGGGTTTTTTTTAATGAAATTTGTCGGGGACACTTTCGCGATCATAAACAGCATAAAATAAATTAATTTTAATCATTAAAAGTAAAAATAACAATAATTGTGCTCATATGCATAATTATGTAAAGTAATTGTTCATTAGATCTATGGTCAACCCCTCTCCAATAGCCTATAGGCTACAACAGGCCCATACAGACGTACCGATGACGGTGAATAATATTAGCGCTCCGTAAGTACGCATCTTATGATATGTACATTATGGTCTTTGCATCTTTATATGCCGTTATATGCAAGCACATTTCAGAAAATACATATTATTCTGTTAGTATAAACTTCCACTTTCAAAAGGTTGTAAATCAGTAGGCACTACATTTACGTGTGGTACACTGTGATGTTCACTAGTTCAACATTTCAAGCCGACAATGTCGGAATGCACCTTGAAAGTCGTAATGATCACCAATCTACATCTTCGTTTCAACGGGTACGTATTCGAATTCGTTCTTCCCCGCCAGCGGCTTTTTAATCTCATCCACGTCTTCGACTTGGCCTTCTCCGGATAACTTGTTCTCCAGATGCATCTTCGCCTCCTCGTGGTCGTGGTCGTCCTCGTCAGGCACGTGCTCAACGTTGACAACGCACCTGAAGACATCCCACCGAGGTCCTAGAAAACCCTTCTTGAAGACGATGTCGGTGAGGTATGAGATGACTATGATGACTACAAAAGAGAAGGCGACGGTGAATGTGCGGAATGGAAATAGTTGACCCTTGGTTTCACTGTAAAACGGATACTTAATAAAGGCAGGAAGGTGAAGGGTTTCTTCTCCCCCACCAACACGGAGAAGTATACCGATGATAAGGCCTATAAAGGAACCGTATGTGTTGCAGACCTGTTACATGTGCAATAAAATTGAGGTAAAGTTGGTTATTATTTTTACAATATACATTGTAATCGTTGACAAACATAATTCCATTTTTTTTTTCAAAACGCCACATTAATAAATGAGAGTGTTATTAGGAAAGACGATCTTATTCATGATTCGGACATCTTTTAAATTTTTGTTTTAAATTGTTCCTGAATTAAAACTGTTATAAGGTGTATGATTTTAAAACATTGGGAGGTTTCAAGCAAATTCCTCCATTTTTGTTAAAACTCCATGACTTGTGTACAATTGTTTTTATACACGGCACGAGACTTGTAGTTTTATCAACAAATTCTGCAGTTTTTTACAAATGTTTAACCTTTGGCTGTGTCTTGGTTATCTTACATCACATGAAAACAATTACGTTTACAAAATACATATACGTCCTTGTATGACAAACAAATCCACGAATAAATAAATAAATTCCGTGCCCTTTCTCCTGGCAATCATCTCATAGTTTTTGCAAAATGTCCCTGTACGTAGGTTTAGATAATTATGTTTTTGCACTATTATGTTTGTAAATAATATTGAATGTTTGAAAACTCACATCTGGCGTGTCTATGATCCCGTTCAAAACCTGTGAACATATGACTGACCGTACGTTGTAAGACACATGCTCCAGCGCGCGACAAGTGCTCCGCATCAATTTCGTACGCAAACCGAATTCTAAATTTTCAATTAAGCATTGACCAAACACTATAGGCTACCTAACCCTAACCGTACCCATAACCCTAGCCCTGAACCTAAACCAAATCTAAATCCAAATCGCAACCCTAACCCTAACCGAATATATTTGACGAAATAAAGCCCGGAGTAATTGTCGCTGGAGAATATATCTGAGCACCGGCCAGATACCGACCTTGACATAGAGAACGCAGACGAGTTGAGGAAAAATGATGACGTAGACGAGGTCGGAACAGAGTACGTAGAGGTAGTAGACGGAATTGACAGTAAGGGCGATAATGGTAGCGAGCACGGTAGTGGCCACGATGGAGATTCGAATTACCCACACCAACTCACGCTTAGATACCTGGGTAGTGAGATATATACAATTAGACTTCGTTAATATGACGAGGATGAGAAAAGAATGAGGGAGAGAGCGAGATCTAAAAAGCAAGATCGAGCCAAATAAAAAGCGAGGCAGAGTGTGTGCGAGTGTGCTAAAATGAGAGACAGTGAGTAAGATATGAAAGGAGATATTGTGTGAGAAAGATGGGGAGAAGGCGGAAAAGGAGAGGGGGAGGTAGAGTGACGGTCGAAAGAAGGGGAGGGATATACAAGAGTAACGTGAGAAATATGTTATAGAATATGTTATAAAAAGAAAGAAACATCCATCTAAATTCCTATCAGAAATATCCATTCAAAATCCATTTCTTAACGCTGACAACCTATGAGTGATTTAACCCTTTCAATCCCAAATTATGGTGAAATGTTCAGATATGTTCTGTGATTTTTTTCTGCACTATTTTCATACTAAATATGACAGAAATTTTTTAAAAAGTGGGAAAAAATGTAGTGTTAATTAAATCACTGAATAGGGACTCAAAAGTCCCATCAGACAGGAAAGGGGTGAAGAATGCATGGCATTTTTTTACAAACAAGCTTAGTCTGATCTGGGACTGAAAAGTCCCGTCGGCCTTGAAAGGGTTAAAGTCCTTTGCACCATTATTTATCGATTTTATCTTTTCTACTCGTCGGAAATTTTGATCAGACAACCCCCCCCCCCCCCCCCCCCTCTTCCCCGCCGCTAGTCGAAACTGTGAAGTGACGCCCATTCGGGGGTGTGGGGTATTATTTTATCTCAAAGAGCCACACCTTAGTTCGGAATAGACCTCCCCAAATGTTATGTGCAAACATGGAACTGGCAGCAAGCACGGAAGAGTCTGCCGAAGACATGACGGCTGCTGACAGGGCCCCAAGCCCTACGAACGCCACGTATGTCGGCGTCAGGTATTGGATAACCAACGGAAGAATTAATGCTGGGTCATCGTATGGATTCGTCTTGTTTAAATCCAGAGTAGTGGAATTCCAATCTGAAATACGGGATTGGATTACAACAAAAGATAAAGACAATAATAGATTATGTGATGTATAAATAATGTAGTTACCTGGTGTCACTTTCTTCAAGTAATTTCTTGAAAAGTTACCGCTTTCCGCGGGCTATAATATGTGACAGTCGACCTGCATGTTCTAACTTGTAAGCATTTCATTGTAATAATAGTTTTTATAATAATTTTTACACTAATGTAATGAATATTTGAATGAACCTAGCCTAAAATTGATTTATCAATCTATAATTCTTCCCTTATTTGATTACGCCGATGTAGTGTACGATTCTTGTAACAAAAAATCTAGCAATCAATTGCAAAAGTTACAAAACAGAGCAGGTAGAATTATACTCGGGATAAGTCCATTCAAACACATATGTAATTATAATATTCATCAGATGTTAAACTGGGAATCGTTGGCTTGTCGTCGTTTAAAACATACAAATTCGATGGTTTTCAAAATTCTACATGATTTCAGTGCCCCTTACTTAAAGGATTCCTTTCAATTGGCTTATCATTCTTATTCTTTACGTTCCATCGGAAATTTATCTTTACCAAAACCACATACCGAATCATGTCGTAGAATGTTTTCATATCGTGGGGCTTCGAATTTTAACGTCTTACCTCCTAATGTAAAATCATCCTTAAATTATAATGAATTCATGAGGGCATTAAATGAACACACGTTGAAAAGTATCTCCCTTTAATAATCGTAGAATTTAACATCGATGACTAATTGGGTGGGTGGGGGTGATGAGGTTTGCTTTGGGTGGGTGGGGGGGGGGGCATGTATTTCTGTTATACACATGTACCAGTATGTTAATCATTCAATTTGTGATATATTATTTTCTCTCGTTTGTTTTTTCTTATCAACTGGACCCCTCGGTAGAACAGCTGTGCTGCAATGGCACAGCTGAGCAGGGCGATCCTTCCAATATTATTTTCTCATGTTATCATGTATGTTATTATATGTATGTTTGTTTTCTTTTATATTTGGTAAATAAAATCAATCAATCAATCAATAGGGGGTACTCGTTTTTCTGAAGGTTCATAATTCCGATCCGACGCACAAAATTCCCATATCAGGGGGTTCATATTTCCGAAAATGCAAAAGGGTTCGTAATTCCGAAAAAGATATAGGGTTTGAATTTTCGAAAATGGAAAAAGGGTACATAAATCCGAAAATGAAATAGGATTCCTTATTCCCAAGGTCCGTAATTCCGAAAAATGATGTAAGGGTTCTATTTCATTTTCAGCGTAACGATCTCTTTCGGAATATGAACCTCCCGAAAACGACAGTAACAATCAGATTCTAATAAAGTATAGCTATGATTATGAGTGACATGATTATTAATGCAATTACGTGTTGAGGTATAGCTTTCTGTTGCAGTTGAATATGAGAAGCAACGCTGATAATAAAGAAAAATGTTTCAACGAAACAAAGGTAATGGGATTTCTGTTGGTGCCACACATTTCATTTATGTATTCCTCGATTAAACATTTACGTTGTGTAATCTTCCTTCCTCTTTATCCCTCATTTATAATTCCCTCTTCTTGTTCTTGTCTCTTCTATTCCCATCTCACTGGGGGGAGCGTTTCATCAAGCGTTTTGTCAGTTATTTTTACCGACAACTGTGATAAGCTACTGAAATCCTTGCATCTGATTGGCTGAGAGCAAATTTAACAGTAAAAATCACTGAAAAAACGCTTGATGAAACCGCTCCCAGGTCTCCCCTCCACATCTTCAATCATCTCTTCTCTTTCATTCTCTCTCTCTTTGTCCTCTCCTCTCTTTTGCCTCCCTGTCATCTTCGACATGCTTGTGTATTGAAGCTACATGCGTTGCCGTCGATAGAATCAGCTGACGAACCATATAGAAAATACTCAGGGCGGGGTACTGGGAGGGCGGGGTGGGGGCGGGGGAGTCACTCTACCTGTGCTAAAGCCCACGGCTCCTATCAGGATGCTTGGGATAGCCATGATGATGACTACGAATCCAGCGATGTATGACATCATCTGAGCCTTCTCAGGCGACTTCGCTGCCAACACTCGCTGGAAGTATGCTTGCCATGTGATTCCGCCCAGTAACTGACAAAAATACGAAGAAGAAGAAGAAAAATGAAATTGAAGTGAAATTGAAGAATTTGTTGGCAGTAGGCACAGGGCTTCATCACATCGACCCCCCCCCCCCCCCACACACCCACACATAGGCCTACTAAAATTTCAATACGTGCTAGTTGATAATATTTTCCTCATTCAAACCTAACATATTAGCTAGGGTAATCATTTGGTTCCTGTCCTGAGAGTATTAGAATGACACGATTCCGTATTCAAGTTCAAGTTCAAGTTTATTTCCACATCTGATTAAAAAACACAAGTACAATTTATATGCATATATACAATAATAAAACATTAAAATGAAACATCTTCAATTGAAATCATAATGTGGGGGGAAAAACAAAGGCCATAGGCCTATCAAGGTTATTCCCAAAGATAATTAAATTTACATAAAATGTTTCTTAAATATACTAAAAAATAAGATAGAAATACAATGACACAAAACATCAACATATAGAAATTAAACCAGACAAATCCATTACAAAAAACAAACACAGAAAGGGCAATTATGTAAAATTAAATCTAGTTAAATATAATCATTGACAAGATATTTCTTAAGCTTTCTTTTAAACATTGACAGTGTTGGGCATATTTGAATATCTTGAGGCAATTTGTTCCATAATTTTGGCCCGGCATAAATAATTGTTGTTCTTGAGAAATCATAAGTTTATTTAACAGGTTAACCATGTTACACATGAAAGTCCCCCCCCCCCCCCCTCTCTCTCTAAGGTGCTCACCGTTTCCTTTTGAACAAGGATAAAATGAGTTGTCTAATCTCAATGAAAAGATTACATTTGCCACCACTTTCACTTCCAATGCCTTTTAGCGACGCCCATCTGTTTTGTTAATGGACCATTTTCTGATTTAACATTATTCATTGGCACTGCAACACCAGTATGAATTTTAATTTGAATTTATTTTCATATTTCACAATTCACATAACATAAAAATACATATATAAACAATTTAACGGTAAATAAGTGAGTCATATGGCATGAACATTCGTATAAATTTAAATGATTCGATAGTATCGAATTTAAATGATTTGATTCCATCGTGTGTTTTTTTCCATGTTGGTGTTGTTCTAACACTATCTAGTTTTATAATTTTAATATTATACCATTTCAATTCGATACGGCTGCTGGTCTAGCATTTGTCTAATTATTTAGATACCGAGAGACTTTTAAAATACAGTGGGTTTTCCCGTGTACAGCTATAGTCTTAGTATCAACGGCCACCCTTTCGTATCATCTACATTCACATGTTTGAATAGAGACTGGTGCAGTCGGAGCTGCGTCCCCCCCCCCCCCCCCCCCCCCAAGAAAAAAAATGTCTGAATTTCATTTTTTTTAAACTGTTTCTTCACCCCTTGAGAAAAGAGAAGACTATTCAAGGACTAGGATTTACCAGAAGCATCGTGTAGTCAATCCAGATTCCAGCGTCCGAGGCCTGAATGGTACCGAGCCATTCCGATGATGTGGACGTGATCGGTGCGGTATGCTCGTACGTCATCACGAAAGGAACACAAAACCACTGAAATATAGAATGATAATGACAACAATAAAAAGTGATTGAGTCTTATTTACCCAAGGGTATAGCCACATCACTATCAATACTGCTGCTGTTCATGTGGGCCCTGCATGCAGTTATTACCCCAGCATTGTCAGGTACCCAATTTTACACCTATCTCAAGAGGGACAAATGTGGACAAAACACCTTGTCCAAGGATATAAGCACCGAGCGAGGATCGAACCCAAAGCCTCTTGTATGAGAGTCAAGAGCTTAAACCAATAAACCATAGTAATGATGATTGTGAAATGCCATGATCACCTTACCAGAATCTAAAGATTGCCCCTTCCTATTTAACTGACTTATTATCATACAACCGTCCTTCCCGAACACTGCGATCAAGCTCAAAAACGTTATTCATTGTTCCTCCCATCTCAGCTAAGTCATATGGTGAACGGACTTTTGCACATGCCTCCGCTACTCTATGGAATGCACTTCCCGATACCATGAGGTATCAAAGTAACTTATAAAGTTTAAAATTTCCCTCACACAATATTTATTTAACGCTGAGTATTTGCCAGTGAACTTGGTATCCATTTTTGGATTGTATGTACCTCTAAGACTCTAAACTTTCATACTTAATACTTTCTTACTTCTCAGCGCATAGAGACATGCAATTTTGCTATGTGTAATGCGCTATAAAAGAACCAAGTATTATTATTATTATTATTAAACATCTCACGTGACGGAAAGTGCAAGTGACATAGTTTAAATACATGTATAAATGATTCAATTCATACTGTCTACGAAACTGGAGGATTTGCTTCAGAGGAGGAAGGGGGAGATATTTAGAGGGGGTGAGGGTGATGGAGAGAGATGGGGAACTTAAAGAGAGAGATGAAGAACAGAGAGACAGAGAGAAAGAGAGGGAGAGAGGGAGAGCGAGAGAGAGAGAGAGAGAGAGAGAGGTGGGAAGAGGGGAAGGGAAAGAGAAAATACTTGATTATAGAAAGAGAGATAGGCTAGAGCTGGCGTAGGGTGGCACACCCATATTGCTAGAAAAACTGTAAATAGAGAAATGAAGTTACATACCAATCCAATGAAAATGCAGAACAGTTGTACGACATCGGTGTAGGCAACCGAGTAGAGACCGCCGAAGAAGGTGTAGAAGGCGACGATGACAGCGGAGATGATGACGGACAAGGTGACATTCAGGTCCAATATCACACTCATTGTCGTACCTGGATAGAGAACAGGGGAAACAATGGCGGTGAAAGCATGTTAATACTTAATTAAAGGGCCAACCTACCTTTTCACCAATTTAACTTGTCTGCAAGAAGACAGATAAGATCAACAGATTAGGGAAAGTTTGACATAACTCGGGGGGAATATTAAGAAAGTTATGCATGTTTGAATGAGATCACTAAACTTATGCGAATCTCAAATTACCAATTTAGTCAGTTGACTGTAACATATTTAGGGCTAATCTCTCCCATTTCTTGGGCACCAAAATAATTATATTTTGAATTTCTCTTTTCATTATTTTTTTTCCTAGGGGCTATACTCAAGATATATCATGGGTGGCAAGTTATCATGAATGTCATCTAATGAAAACTCCTGCTCAGTCTGCTTGAAGACTTCAAAAAATTATACATGCATTTTGTACATGTATGTAGGAGAGATGACCGATAATATACTACGGTAACATTACCAATTTGTCCATCTGAAGTTCCCATGTACATGTATAGTGATTTCATGCTGATTCGTATACCCTATTCTTAAACATGATTTGTTGGGTTTCAATCAAATCTTCACCAATTGTTTGATTTTTCTGCTTCCATTCAGAGCAACTTGCGCTGGAATTTTCCTTCAAAAACTAACAAGTGTACTTTTATCAATTATTACAGTGGAGTTGTTCATGACCTCTCTTTCAACCCTGTTGAAAAAACAAAAAGATACAATATTCATTCATGACTTGATTACAGTTGGTGTATTGATTGCGAAACTAGACCAAATCAATGAAAGAGAAAGGCTGATTGTGTTCTTGGTCTGCTATATATATATATACACGAACTGGACAGGAGAATCGATTTCTATTATTATACGTTATTATAATAATTATGATTTTTATGCAGAAATTTTTTTTGGCACTACCCTTATCATTATAAGCTCAGCTTGTTAAAGTGCATATGGTTATTCGTGATTATATTAAGGGATTCGGTAATTTTGTGGAGGCTTGATTTAATAAAATGTTGAATTTTTATATCTGTCTTGTGTAATGATGTTCAGAAGGATAAATAAATAGCCAGGCATAGAAAGGTTTTCAAATATATAATGCTATTACTAAGATATCTATGACTGAATACTCCTGAGTCTATGGGGGAAAATGAGTCGGGCATTTCCGGTCACTTGCATATGTTTACTTTTGTGAAGGATATGATGATTTTTAAGTGCTTTTTTCCCCCTGGGCTTCATTTTTACACCATATTACATACACTGATAGCATGTAAGGACAGGCAGCTCAGATTTTATCAAGCCTCTACAAAGTTACCAAATCACTTTAATGCATGTGGTGTGTGGTGGGATAGGGGAAAGATAAGCGCAGACCCTGGTTTTATTTTTCTTCCTTTGCAATATTGGCAAACAAAACAACGAGTAAAATGGTTTATCAGCTTACAAGTTTAGAATCCAAAATTCATAATCATGATAATCATGACTATCAATGTGGTGATTACTAAAATTAAATCACATAGAATATTTTTTTCGGATATATCTTCATTTGTAACTGATCCTCTAAAACTTTGATTCTGTGCAATCAATGACACTATTTTACATAAAGAAGTAACTAGTAACTAGTAATTTCATGTAACATAAATAGTATACATATAAGTGCATAAATGCATGTCATAATATTTTATAATGTATAGAGAAATAAAAAGATACATGTATAAAGTATGATGCACAAAGCCGGATGCTTTTAACACATTTTGTCCGGTTGTACGCAGGGGCGGCGCGCCCGGGGGGGGGGAGCATTTTCATGTACCCCAAAAGTGCCCTTTTTACATCTGAAAAAATGTCCCCTTTCTCTCTGATAAGCGGCCTTTTTACTACTACAAATGCACCTTTTCCTTTCTAATAAGTGCCTTTTCCCCTTCTGATAAGTGCCCTTTTCCCTCCTGATAAGGGCCCAATTTTCAAATCTGATAATTGCCTCCTTATCTCTCTAATAAGTGCCCTTTTCTTCTGATGATACGTACATTTTTTACTTAATAATAATAATAATACAACGCACTTATATTGCGCCATCTACCTAGTTAACTATATTTTGAGGCGCATGATGAAAATGAGAGAAGCAAGAAGGTAGAAATAGAATGGACTGAAGAATACTACAAATCTGTGTTGAATTACATTTCACTGTATGCTTTAGAGAAAAGGACTGTCTTAAATTTTTACTTTAAAGAATCCAAAGTGTCTATGGCACGGATATTAGGAGGTAAGTTGTTCCAATAAACTAGGCGCCGCAGCTATGAAGGCACGGTCACCAAGAGATGATTTCGTTCTTTGTGCCACAATAAGATTTTTGCCAGAAGAACGCAGACAGCGAGTTGGTACATATTCAGAAATTAGATTTTCAATATATAAGGGGGCAGAACCATGTAATGCTCTCCAAGTAATAAGCAGAATTTTATACTTTATACGCTCTCTGACTGGTAGCCAATGTAACCCTTTCAAAATTGGTGAAATATGATCCCTTTTACGTATCCTAGACAATATTCTGGCAGCAGCGTTTTGTGCTCTTTGTAGCTTGAGAAGATGACACATTGTACAGAAGAGAATTGCAATAGTCAAGACGAGAAATTACAAATGCATGAATTATAGTGGCAACTGTTTTATCTGACAATATCTTTCTGATGTTACTGATACTACGTAGATGAAAATACATTGACTGACATGTTTTTTGTATAAAATCATTCATTGTCATATTACTATCAAATAACACTCCAAGATTACGTGCAGTGTTTTTAGGTAATACATGTGAATCACCAATTCGAATGGAATGGTGTTGTAAATCAACCTTCTGGTACTGAGATGAAAGAATTAAAAATTCACTCTTAGCATCATTGAGCTTAAAAGCTTGTTCAAACACATCCATGCCTTCATTTCAGCTATACACCTTTCCAACTTCTGACGTCTGCTAATTACACTCTCAGGGTCCAAAGGATTAAATGGTATATAAAGCTGAGTATCATCTGCATAAAGGTGGACATGGACATCATGTAATCGAGCAATCTCTGCAAGAGGTGTAGAGTAGATACTAAAGAGGGACGGGCCCAAAACTGACCCTTGTGGCACGCCGTAAGAGAGATTAACCGCTGGTGAAACGGAGTCGTTGATCTTTACGGACTGTGATCGATTATCCTATTCTGATAGGTGCCCCCTTTCCCTTCTAAAAAGTGCCAACTTTCTCCTTCTGATAAGAGCCCCTTTTCAAATCTGATAAGTTCCCCTTTTCCTAACTAATATGTGCCATGTTCCTCTTCTCATGAGTGCCCCTTTTCACTTCTTATAAGTGCCCCATTCAATCTCTGATAAGCACACTTTCCTCTTCGGATAAATGCCCCCTCTTTCCTATATTTTCACTGTTTCTTACAAAAAGAGCCATATCTAACTTCAAAGAATCGATGCGGCTTTCTGTAGTAACAGATGCACATAATTACTACAACGTAAGACAGTGGAGCTGGAGGCAAGAGGGCATAATGCCTACCCCCCCCCCCCCCCCCCAGCAAATGATTTCTTATTCCGCTCGCTCGAATGTGCCCATAATTTACACCAATTAAGGGCAATATTTTCTAAAAATTTCCTCAAAACTCGCTCGCTACGCTCGCTAGCTCTTATAGTATAATGAAATCAACCAGATCGCATAAAGTATTTTGATATCGATGTAATCCTATAAAAGGACGACAGGGATAATGGATGAATTAAAAGACGATTCTGCATTCCCCCAATTAATTCGCTGCTGTCATTTTCATTATATCGCTATAAATAATTCTCAACCAAAGGAATTCAGCATAAGAAAAAAGTCTGAAAATTGTTGCTCGCTCGCTTCGCTCGCTCACACATGAGCCATTAGACCAATACACACAACTGCTAATTGGGGAAGCTGAAGCAGTGTCCAAAACCACAATAAAAAGGAAGAGGATGATGTTTGATAATGTATTAATCATGTTAAATGGACTGTAGGGTAATACCAATGTCACAAAAATGGTCCCTTTTTTCGTTTTATGTTCACCATTTATAGGTGCCCCCTTTTCCCCCAAAGTGCCCTCTTTGGTTGGTGCCCCCCCCCCCCCCCCCCCCCCGCCACTTTGCAAGACGCTCCGCCGCCCTTGATTGTACGACACATGCTCTGGCGATAATTACTCAGTGTTGATTTCGTAAACTAACCGAATTCCCAACTTCAACCCTATAGATCAAACACTGAACCTAACCCTAACCATAAACATAACCTCAAATCCAATTGCAACCCTAACACTAACCCACAGGGACGGATCCAGGAATTTGGAAAAGAGGGGGCACAGGGGGCACATTTTTTATTGCGTACTTAAGGTATGCCAGTTGGGTTTCAAGGGGGGGGGGGTGGCACACGGGCCGGTTTTCTTCCTATGTAGATCCGCCACTGCTAACCCATATCTTAGGCGATTAAGGCTAGAAATTATCGCCGGAGCATTACGTGGGAGCACCGTTTTCTCCATCTTACCAAGGGCAGCCAAGATGGCGGCTGACCAGAGGATCTCTCCAAACAGGGCGGGGATGAAGAGGAGTCCTCCCATTCTGTTCCCGTATTTCTCTTGGAAAGGGTCCAGCATGGTCAGATAGCCTTTAGATCGCATGTTCTTAGCGAAGAGAATCCCACCTATTCACAGATAAAGTGAAAAATAGTACGAACAAAAAACAATAGTTATAAGAACAACAAAAACGAGATTGATATGATCAGCAAACAAAAGTGATGAGAAAAACAATTAAAATGATCGTGCTTGCATATAGCTTCCGAATGTTTGAATAGTTTGCTAGCATTCCAAATATGAGATGTTTGACTGAAAAAACTGTCTGCAGTAGGTGACCTGTGTATTTAGAACAAGTGTTGTGATCCAGAGCCCCATGCATGAAGAGTAGCGATTCAACACACTTCAGAAGTCAAGCCCAATCTGACTTTCAACCAATCAGAATTGCGTATTTATGACCTGCGTATGAATTTTAATGCTTCGTCTTATCGTTATTGTTTATCAAAGTGGCATAATAGTGTCTGTTTCAGTAGATAACACTAGAACTACAACCATTTGACATGTATCTGTTGTTAGCAAGCACAGTCTTGTACTGACACAAAAAAGAATTATGTATATACAGTGCGTATTAGTATTAGTATACCCAATTTTGGTAGGTTCTAATTATAGAGTTATAAATATAACCTCTATGAGCTTGAGATTTATTTCATAGTAAAGAGCAGCTTATATTCTATGGTATGATACCTTATTCATATGATGACTGAGCAGCAGGCTTTTTCAAAAAGTACTGCCAAAATCCTCTTGTACCAAGTTTGGTCTGAAGCAGCGAATGTGGTTCAAACCAATTAAGCAATAATTACTTGAGTTGGAAAACAATTGCTGAGTTTTTTTTCAATTGATTTTGTGTATTTGAATAGAAAAGGTGTTAAAAGTCAACTCAAACTCAAGAAAGGGCTTGTTACTAGCCAAATTTATGATGCTTTATTTGCCATGATAACACAATCTTGGCTTCATCCGCATCCCTTTTTTAAGGTAAGCCTTTTTGCTGAGTCATTCTAAATGTACAACATTTCATTTGGAAAGCTATCTTTTTTTTCTTGAAAGTCTACTATCAATTGCGTTGGTAATTCTCAACACATGTATCCTTCTTTTTCTTCTTTTTAGTATTTAAAGTCATTAAACCTTTGAGTTCATGTGCCATTCGACAGTAACACATTCCTATAGCTTGACCCAGATTCGTTGCATCAGCCTAAACTTGGAACAAGGAGATTTTGACAACACTTTTTAGAACCCTGGTGCTCAGTCATCTATGGCAGAAATGTCATGAATGAGGTACCACTGGGCAGACAACAAGTTACCCTTCACCATGAAATGAATTTCAAAGTCACGTTGGTTATAACATTTTAATTACAAGCTATCAAAGTTGAGTATACTTTTTTTTGATACGCACTGTATATGTATTAGGTAACGGGTTAGGTACTCTTTACAACAACTACGAAGAAAACTTACGTTGAGTGTCGAAGCAACCCCTTTCTGTGTCTTTGATTCATATAGTAACCAAAGTAGTATTTCGTTGGATACGATCTAGTATTATAGTATCTTCTGTAGTTATAATTGCTATCCAAGTATCCCCAATTTACCATTAATAGGTCCAAATCCTGGCCATAAAACTAACGTCCTTTTGGTGTTTATCTACATAATTTGTCGCTTTGTTCGCATGAGGTGCTATAAATCGGGTAGGATAGGCCTATTAGTATCTTGACAGCCTTTGCACATGAATATGTCAGTATCCTTCATGTAGTAAATGTGTATGGTACAAAGATAATGAATTCAAGGGCCTACTCGGAGAAGAGAGAGATGGTGCACACGCGGTCTTAATCATAAAGTACGGATTGATATCTTTTTCGACGGGTAATGTGATGCACGATGCAACATCAGTCATCATAATATTTCTTTTCGGGAAACATATTTTGATTAATACAAAAAGAATAACCTTTATGAAAAGCAGTCTGTAGTGAAATATCACTGCTTGTTTCATCCTGACTTACCCAGTGAAATGCATATAGCGTAGGCCCATGGTGCTTGTGTCCACGCGAGACCGTGTTGGAATACAGACTCTGCCGCTCCATTTATATAAGCGCCTCCAACAACAGTGGCTGTGATAGGATGAAATTCCATACAGAGAAAATGGTTATATTGTAATTACAATTATTCAAACTCGTAGTCATATGCATGTATCTTATGATCAATTTAATACGATCATTTACAATACACACCAGATTAACTTGCTGTAAGATTGAGGTCCAACACAGGATCACCTGATCTATTTAAATATATTTTTCCTTTAATGCACCATATACCAGGGATATCATATTTTACTCTGAATGAATTCAGAAGACAGGTTCAAGGTGCTATCCAATATGTTAGCATTATCCGTGAAGTAGTCTGAATTTACCATTTACTAATAGTTCGATTGGCAGTGTTATCCCATACATTGAAAGAAATGGTCACTATGAGACTGTCGTAGCTCTTATAATCCTCCTTTATTTGTTAAACTTTCGATCAGTGATCTTCATCAAGACTGTATAAAAACACAAAACGATGGCTGACATTTACATCGGAATATATATATAGTAAATAGTGTATGTATAATACCCGCTGTGATTGGTTAGATTCGCATCACGTGACATGCACTACTTGTGTTATAGTGCCCGATCGTGCACTATAACTTTGACTTTTGCACGGGGAATCCCGTTTTAAATGAACAGGGATAAGTCATTTGTTTACGATTGCTATCATGTGCGAGTCGATATTTTTTTCCTGTTTTCATTGGAGAGCTAACATTTGGAGTTCATTTTGTGAGGGAAGCAACTTTTGTAGAGTTAGGAAATCAGCAGTACATCTAGACTATAAATTTATAGACCTAGGGCCCGGGCCTATACACAATAACAGTTATAGATATAGGAGTCTATTTACTATAACAATTAGTGCATGTTCTATTTATGCACCATTACTGGACTATATGAACTCCAAATACTAAATTATCCCTCGTGTAGGTCTATTTCACCTCGGCCTGCGTACCACTGTACCACTGTACCGTGATAGCCCACCAGGGCGTTGTGTGCAAAACTGAACCAGAACCAAAACCAGAATCAATTATGACGTGTTCCAATAGTGGACTTGAAATTGCCACAGTCATATTGACCCCGTCACGGTGTAGTAGCCACTTTGTCAACACAAATTTTCCCCACATTCTGATATATTTCAACTCATGCTAAAGTAGCTTCGAGAATTAAGTTATAAAAATAATTATGAGCAATTTGAAATACCATGTATATAAAAAAGAAGATTTTAAAATAACACAACTGACACAAACACAAACATGTGAGGAGTATTTGGGACATGTATGGGGAGTGCTAGCAGACTACACTCCCATACCGTCGTGGCCCACACACTTCCTCACATGTTTGTGTCAGGTGCGTTATTTTAGAATCTTCTTTATTTTTATATATATTATACATGGCATTTCAAATTGCTCATATTTTTTATAACTAATTGAACCTCTTCAAAATACACTTTAACATCAAACTCTTACACATTTATCATTATTATTATGTAAACACACGGTTATAATGCTGTTTAGGATCACATTCACCAATGTGTTAACTCTCAAGTACATCCTATCAACACCTTATTTGTACTAACAATAAAAATTCACAAGTTTTTTTTTCAAAAATACACTTTAAAAAAAAGAATATATTTACATCGTTTTATTTCTTTTTAATACATTTTTTAATGAATTGCATTTTTCTGTTATATTATATTTAAAATAAATTAAACTTAATTGGTCCTAACTTCGTTATCTCCCAATTTATTGTGCCAAACTTTCCATGCACAATGGTAAGCCTATATATTTTCATATTGCATTTTACTTTATATGCCATATATTTTGCACTTGTTGTCTAACAACTCGACTCCCTCTTTATTTTCTGCCCTACCACTCCACTGAACTGAACTTGTACAGCGCTTATTCCTTTCTCTTGTCTTTGCATTGTTCCTTATCCTGTTTGATGTTGCCTCCCCACTTATCCTTTGCTTTCACAGGTTACCCACCCCTGAGCTTGGGGCTCCTCACTCATTACTCTCCTTTGATCTCCACGCCTTTGTATTTGTTTTAATCCCCCTCCACACCCACTTGACTCATGGGTTTTGACTCCCAACACTCCCCTTTTGTTCCCATTGTTTTGTGTCCACAGCTCCTCCCTTACAGTTTCTGTTACGTGTAATCTGTTTTGTGCCTGTAGTCTATATATATGCTTGTCTTGGCCTTTATGTTTGTCTTTTTGCCTCTGACGAAGATTCTGCTAGGATCGAAAGCTCAGGCCCCTTTTGACTCCTATATATTTTCCGTCACAATCGCAAAAGGCCTTTTTGCGAGTACAAATAACCCTGTAATGACCCCAATTTGTATACGCACGCGCTACTTGTTTAACACATAGGTTTAACATATAAAACATATTGGTGCGCTCATCGTGGTGCGTACAAAATGACAGCGTATAAAATTCAATTGTACTTGGTACAAAATGACCTTCATCTGCTCATGCGCAAATTGTAATTACGAACAGGCTTATTTTTATGTAGCAGTTACCATTACAAATTTCACAAACTTTTAATAACTTATCAAACGGCTTGCATTATTCAACAGAAGAAATAGTAACCCAGACCTACGTACAAAAAAAAAATCAACTGCTTAAAGTTCAAAGTTCATTTTATTTACACTCATCATTAAAAAATACATAACAAATACAATAATTACATTTACAAATACAACAATAGACATACAAAGGAATATACATCCAACAAATCATAATGAGAGCGAAGGGAAGGGCTAAAAATGAATAGAGTCCTTATACGAGAGCCCATCCCTGATGTATGTAAATGAATATAAAAATTAACTGTTGTACTGTTGGAGGCATGAAATTTAAACAAAAGATTTTTCGTGGGAAAAAAGAAGAGAGAAAAAAAATTGATATCGGTACAGAAAATTGTACGTAATAACTTAACGCTGAGTAATTCAGTGAATCAAAAAGTAATATATAACGAAGTAAAAACTAATTTCTAAAAAAAACAAAAACAAAAGTGAAAACCTATTTGTTTAAACATTGACTTAATATCATTTATGGTCATGCATTAAATAATATATACCATTGTCCATTAGAATAGCATCTAGGAGCTCTTGCAGCGCATTAGAATATATAAATATAGTTTCTGCGCTCTATAAATGATTTATTATTATTATTATTATTTTAAACCCACGCCTGCTCTTTCGTTCTTTAAAGGAAAAAATCAACACTATCACTGAAGAAACAACATGGTTTTGCATTATAATATCCATCAAACCATTAGTATATTTTTTACCTGCGGTTGTAAATACCCCGACAAACAGGTTCATGTCTCTGCTAGCCACCAGGACGCTGTCGGGATCGGAGTCTCCCTTGGACTTCCTCGATGCCCATAGTCCGATCACGAGGATGAGCACGTAGAAGATCACGATGCCGGCAATTCCAACCCAGTTGACCGCCATGATGGGTTAGACCTGACGCTGACGAAGCTGTTGTCAGGCCAGAAAGAAATGGAGAGAGTGGACAGACAGAAAGTGAGATAAAGCTAGGGTATAGAGATGGAGCGAAAGAGTGAGAAAAGACATAGAGAGAGAGAGAGAGAGAGAAGGGGAGAGAGGTAGGGGAAAGAGGTGAAGTGTGTGGAGGAAGCGTGTATGTGTGTGTGAGGGGAGAGAGAGGGGTGGGATGGGGTGAGAGAAAAAAGGGGGAAAGCGGTAAATGAGAGCGGGGAAATAGGTTATTCACTTACATAAGATCACTAATGATTAGACAACTACAGTAAACAGTGCTAAATGATCTGAAGAATAGCAAAGCACGTACAATGACGAGTATACTGAATTTATTCATTCAAATATATTTTGTAAGTTATCGTATTTCCTTTAATCCTCTAAACATGTCATACTTGATTTTGTCAATTTACATAAGACCCAATTGCGTGACTTTTTATAATATAATACTTCGTCCAAACAACAGCTGAAGATTCTGTTAAAGTCATATTAAGAACAAATTATCAATAATGTTGTAAACACTATGTTGCTTCGTCCACTTTGCTACTGTAGGGTTAGTTTATAGGGTTAGTCATAGATTTAAAGTTTCAAAGTTTCAAAGTTTATTGATTTCCACATACGTCTTTTACAATTTTTTAAATAGTACATATCAAAATTAAGAGCAAGAATATAACAATTATATACATAGACATAGATATAAGAAATCAGAATTCAATAGACTTGGGTATGATTTACATTGACAAAATTGATAAGACAAGTGCATGGTATGACCTAAACATTGTAAAGGAAAACATAATTGGAGGGGTCTATTAACAAAGCATGACTTGTATTTCATAGACCCATGCTTGAATAAGAAAAATAGTTACATAGTATCAGTGCAGTAAAATCACGCAAAACCTTTATAACACAAACCCGTAATAATTTGACGGCAAAATAGTTAATCGATTACCAGGAGATCACTCTCCGCGCTCCACTATGCAAGAGAATTTGCACAGAAACCCAATGTGAATGGAGAAAGCATGAACGATTCCAAGATGCGTTCTCAATCTTTAAATTAACATGGACGGCTTAAAAAGCAAAGGAATGGCTTCAAAATACGATACTCTTGAAGACAAATTTATACTTGATCAATCTATCATCGCCGAACTTTTTTCCCTATGGCGTTTTGCTATAAATCAATCAAAATCACAATTCATCTTTTGCAAGCAGCTGAAAAGAAAGCTTGATAGATGTAATGACAGTCGTTGTTTGTCCAATATCCACGTGTGCATGATGACCAACACGGCTGGCGTGGCAGCAGTACTATAGTATTTCTTAGTGTTTTTTTCTTCTATTAATCTTCATTATTTCCTTACGTATTACTTTGTTTTAATTCTGTGTCTTCTTTTTATTTACTTATGTATTTCTTTGTTTTTCTTCTGTCTTCCTTTTTTTCCATATGTATTTCTTTGTTTTTCTTCTCTTTGTCTTCCTTTTTTCCTCATGTATTTCTTAGTTTTTCTTCGCTCTTGTATTTTTCATTATGTATTACTTTGTGTATATTCTCCATATCTTCTTTTTATTTATTTATTTGATTTTTTTCTCTCTGTCTTCCTTTTTTTAAATGTATTTCTTTGTTTTTCTTCTCTCTGTCTTCATTTTCAGTATGTACAACCCTTGCGTCAAATACGGGCGAACGACTAATAAGAGACTAGGAAAATCGCTGGAACGTACGACCTTGCTGTGCGGGGCGCGTCTTTTTTTTTTTTTTGTAACCAAGCCTAGGCAGTTTTCGCATTTTTTCATGAATATTCATGACGCAGGGTCGGGAAACGGTTCCGATTGGTCTTCATGAAAGCACGGTCGCCGGTACCGGTACGGTGGGGGGAAAAAGTCCCTGGCCTGCACGCACGTACGTACGCATATATATTATGATCGTATGTGTTCAACGTGTAGGCGCCTAGCCTACGTTTTTGCACTGAATCTATTATCGATCTGAGTTAGATCTTAATATAAGAGTTAGAATTGCCTCCACGTATCCCTCAAAATGCTGGCCTAATAATAGACGTGTGGTAGACCCAACTTCAAAATGGAATCGGAATGTGATGTTGTGATATCATCAACTTTGCAGGACTCTAGCCAAGACTCTTAATACTCTAGATCTACTCTAACTAGACCAATTTTGTTACAATTTTCAATTTCAGTTAAGTTTAGATTAAGTGAATGTTATTTTAAGGTCAATGAGCATGATGAGTTAGACCTAGATCTAATCAGTACTAGTAAATGATTGATGATGGGGTAGATCTACATCTAGATGATTTTAGATCTATGCCTACCTACAATAACTAGTTACGCACTTTGTTTTCATCAGCTAAAACTAAAGGTCACCAAAATAATTTGTTTTCTTGGTACTAACGTTAGTACTACTATTGGAACGTTAGGCTTCTTTCAGTCCTGAAGACTCTTGCAGTTCTTCTAACTCAGGGCAATGTGCGTTACAGGAGCAGGGTGCAAGTGCTAATTACAGTGTGCATGCAAGGAAATTTCATTTCTAACGTGAACAGTAAGACTCTAACGTTGTTAGACCTAGCCTAGAGTCTGTGTCTTGATTCTGCATATTGTTGTAAAGTTCATTTGTGGAGAACATTACGATGGGCAATTGTCAATATACGCATAGCCTAGGCCTAGACCTATTTTCAGAGTAATGCCAGTGGCAGTGTCAATTTTGGTCGGAAAAGGAGGGTGTCCTCAAAAGAGCTAATTACTAAATTAGATCTAGCCTACGCACATGCAGTAAATTAATGCAAAACTTGATTTTGAAATTGACTGCTCAATCCAATTTTTTACGTGTCACATTGCATAGGTGGGGTGAATATGTTGAGAATTAAACAATACATACATGAACGTAGGCTAGGCGCCTATACGTTGAACACACACGATCGAAATATAGCGCTGCACGTAATATGCCTACGTACGACGTGCAGGCCAGGGACTTTTTTTACCCCACCGACCGTGCTTTCATGAAGACCAATCGGAACCGTTTCCCGACCCTGCGTCATGAATATTCATGAAAAAATGCGAAATCTGCCTAGGCTTGGTTACAAAAAAAAAAGACGCGTGCGGGGCTTAGTAACAATCAGCAAAGATTATGCTAAACCGTAATATTATAACGCTTTCGCGTCATTTTGCAACAGAGATGTATTGTATGATGATACTTGATGGCGCCTCACAGGCAGCACGTCTTTATATTGAGCTCTCTTCTTACATGAATTTGCACCTTATTTTTCATCGTTTTTCCAACATCTTTAAAGGAGAATGAAACCCTGGGGGAAAATCAATTTTAATGAAAAGAGAGGATGGAGAGAAGCAATTTTAAAAAGTTCCATCAAAATCGGTTACGAAATGAGAAAGTTATGAAAGTTTGAAAAGTCTCAATTTACTTTCTATGGCGATCCTCAAAATATGTTGCTTCAAAGTGACCGGTTTAGTAGTAAACTCTCCATATGTTTTGTACACAAAATTTCATATTTTCCCCATTATCTCTCAAGGTGCAGCTTAATTGTCTCCTTCTTAGCTCAAGATATATCATGGGAAGATGTATTTGAAACAATGTTGAGTTCACAAAAAGACAAGCAGCATATTTCGAGATAATGGAGAAAATATGTGTGTATGTGTCTAATTGGGTTTTTACAGACGTGTATCAATCAGATATGATTATTTACGTCTGGGGACCGACCTTTAACGTCACCATCCGAAAGACGTGACTCAGTCTCGAACCTGGGTCTGCTGAATCAGTTTATAACTTTCACTGTTAGCTGGATTACAGGTGCACGCCACAACGCCCAGTTAAATATGAAATTTTGTGTACAAAACATATTGAGAGTTGTGTTAAATAAAAACAGTGAACACTTTTGATTGTTGATAACTCAAATATTATATCAGACTGAGGTTTTTGCATTTTAAAGTTTGAAGGATGTTTATTTATTGGAAGCAAGCTTTATTAAGTTTCTCTGAATACTTGTCTTAAAATATTGCTCTAATTAATTTTAATTAGATTAGTTGCCATTTCTGCCAACCTTTTGCTGCTCAGTGTCATAAAAGGTGTTCTTGAATTTTAGATGCAATGCACAATGGCAATTGTATCAATCTGACGTAATTTCTGATACCCACAGATTTTGTGACCTTGATTTTTCAAAAAGGAACAAATGTAATTAAATATTCAAAGCAATATTTTAACCGAAGTACTAAAAAAAATGTTATGAAACTTGCTCCCAATAAGTTTTACATCCTTCAACTTTACAATGTAAAAACATCAGTCTGATATGATGAATATTTCTTTTAGTAATTATTAACAATCAAAAGTGTCCACTGTTTTATTTTAACTCTAAGTATATACATCTCTAGTGAGACCGTGGATATAGCATACAGAACGACGACGGAAAACATACATCAGGCTAGAAACATTACAACGACTGAAACTGAACTATAATCATAAGCGGTCATGTCTCCCTGTGAAATACATAACATGTGTACTTGAATATAATTCAAGAACACTGCCATATAGGTTCTCTTTGCTTTCCACTAAAAGCATACATAATAGACATACTTCACGTGTCATAGCGCAATATATATCGTATATATAGACTGAATCAGGATATTGTGTTCTCATTCTCTCCTTTTCGTACTCTTCGTTGTGTATTTTGTTATTTCCTTACACAATTATATATATATTAATCAAATATACCTTGCACTGAGAGGCTCCAGTTGAAATTATGGATTCTCTGAGGTGACTGGTATAGCACTATTTTCTGAGGGGCGCAGCCCCGAAGAAAATAGTAACTATGCCAGTCACCGAAGAATCCATAATTCAACTGGTGCCTCGAAAAGCGTGCATGGTATATTTGATTTATATCCTACCAGAGTAAGCTTAGATAAATAAACAATAATAAAACTAAAGAATCTAGACCTAGGCCTAGTCCTAGACCTATAGACTCTATATGAAATGTATACAACTCACCATATTTGCCCAAAGTCACAAAAGATGCCTGGCCATTGCTTGTAAGTATTGTTTATAGTATACTGTAGATCTAGATCTACATGACACAAATCCAACGATGAAACCATTTAAACAATGAAAACTTGAAACCTGAACTTTTCCCCAAGTCACAAGAGAGGCTAATAGACCCACTACGCGCATACACACACATGGCCTAGCAATCTCTCAGCTAGCTCACGCAGAAACATTATCGCGATATATTGTCGCGATATCGATAGCTTCGAAATATCCAGAAAAACAAAAAAGTGACGTCATAATATTTTTATATCGAAAAATATACGGAGGTCTGACGTCACGCGATATCCATTTTTTCTTCATGGTGAAAGTATTTTGTGTCACGTGAGACATTCCTGGCCAATCTTTGCATGGGAATTTTATGATGTAGGATATAAAATATAATATATACAAAATATATTATGTTAAATCACATCTGTGCGTTTGTGGCACTTTTGATCGTTAATAACTCGAAAGTTATAACTCGAATCAGACTGAGGTTTTCATATCGTAAAGCAGAAGGATGTAAAATTTATTTGGAGTAAGTTTATTTGGAGTAAGTTTATGACCGTGCAAAAAAAAGTGATAATATACGGCAAAAGGCTCTAAAGCACGGATGAGCTGCGCGTACGCGTACCTCTGGTGCGTGCAAACTTAAAACGCAATGAAATTGAGTGGTTTAATTGTCATTTTAGCGCAGGGATTACATGCGCGCACTGAAACGCACATGACTTTTGTTGGCTGCGCTTCTGTGATGTCATCCAGGAAAGCAAATGGCCGCCTCCATGACTGTGCGACTCTTGGCGTTTCTATGGGGTTCGTAACCATTTTTATAGACTTCATAATCATATTGCTGACCCGTTTTATAAAACTATTAATACATGGTTGTGAGTTCGTGCGTTAGTGCGATCTGGCAACACGCAGGTTTTTATCGTGGTGTCAAGCACACTCGGCTTGCGCCTCGTGCGTATAGTACACCACGATAAAAACCTTTGTGTTGCCAGATCGCACCAGCGCACTCCCAACCATGTATTAATAGTACAATAGAAAACATTGGTAGGGTAATGCTAAGATGTAGTTTAGGTTTCTACCAACCTTAAAATTTAGTAGGCAAGCTTTCATCCACTCCTGTGGACTTTCTCAAGCCAAGTGATTCTCCACACAGTTTCTTGCTGTCTACAGCCTCGAGATCACTGGAGCGAAGATAGGTGATAGTGAATAACCAGTATCCCTATTCAGGGAAGAATTAATCCTTTTGATCCAGATGGACCCTTTTATCACCTAGTATTATATTAGAAGAGATGTATAGAAGCAATTAATCAGAAAACACGGGTCTGCAATTACGCAGACGAATATATATAGCCTTTACTGATGAAAGTGCAAGTCGTTACCATGAGGATGCATCGTAAAGCTTTGATAAGCTTCTTTAACCCGCTGACTACATTGACTACTAAATTCTCTTTTACCTATAGGGTTTATAGGGTTTATACAGTTCATCAAGCGTGATTTTTACGACAACTGTTATAAGCTACTGAAATCCTTGCATCTGATTGGCTAAGAGCAAATTTGTCAGTAAAAATCACTGACAAAACGCTTGATGAAACGCTCCCCTGATACGCAATGGGTTAAGGTTTGATCATGGACAGGGGTCACACTATGTGTATTTAGGGTTTGTGTTTAATTCCTGAAAAAGAAACTCAATAACAAGCCCATTTCCCCTTGTTATGACAAGGCAATGGGAGCGGAAACAGAATGTAGTGTTTGTAAGGTAGTACTATCATTCCCTCCGTCGATGTGTCTAGCATTTTCATTTCTTCCAATATACCAATAAGTGAGTACACCTTTCACAAGGAAACAGTTCAGTATATAAGTGACTACTGGTAGGATTTATTCCTTGAATATCTGTTGAATGCACTGAGCGCACGGTTGCCATGCTAAAGCCAGGGTAATAATATGCAGGGCCCTCAGGGAGAACAGTATTTAGTACTGATGAAGCTACCCTGGGTATTAAAACAAAACATAATTTTATTATTATCATTACTATTATTATCAAGCTGCTGAACTAGATGTAAAAGCCTAAAGTTTATAATACATTCTATGATATGGATACAGACACAAGACTCATATTTAAAGGTTGACTAAAGTAGAGAGAAAATGGGTGCTCTTTCCATGTAGTTTTGCCTTCTAATCAGGAATCTGCCAATCGATTGTCCAAATTATGTCTCGTTTTGGCGAAAAAGGGGGAAAAGTGGAGGTTTTGGGACCGTTCCTTAAAACTCGTGAGCTGATTGGCTAACCCCCCTGTGACGTATGGAAAGTAAGAGGCACAAGATCTGCAGGCTGCAGCATATAATATTGTACACAGAATGCGGTATTTGACCCCTCTGTTCAACGGACAATTTATGAAAAAAGGAAATTAATCAATATAATCTTAGGAGTGAATAATCATTAGCAATATATTTTCTACAAGATCAGAAAACGATTTTACCCAAATATACAGCTCTTGTTTTGTTTTTAGCTTTTCTTTTGAACAATGTTCTCATGCATCTGAGCTTGCCGAACGAAAGTTTTGCATTGGTCATAAACGCGTGCACAGCCGTTTTATGCGTCTGTACGTACATGCACATCTATAGTACGGCAGTGTTCGTACATAGCGACTGGTGAACGCTTTTGTTTCGTTTATTTCACTCACGGCTTTTTTTTTACTTCGCTTTACATAGTACGTTAGTAATGACTTAGATTTTGGCTGAATTCAAGTAACTTATATAGAGAGAGGAATAGTGCCCGCGATTCCGAGTTGGAGGACTTTTCTGAGCCATGCAGATACGAACTCTGATTTATCAGATGATTTATCATACCCCGAAGGCAAAGAAGCTCGAGTGGCAAGGGGAAATTCGACCAGTTATATGTTTGAACCCCTCGCAGAATGCGGTGAAGGGCCGTGGATGAAGTAACTCCAGGGAGCTCCAACGCATTGTCCTCCCTGGAGTTACGGGTGAAGTAGACCGAAAATTCTGTCTCTCGTTCGTTATGTCGTCTTAGCCTGTTAGCTAACGAACGAGAGACAGAATTTTCGGTCTACGGGTGAAGCTGCTGCAGCTGCTGTCGTTGAAAAAAAGATTGGAAGACTTGACGCCAAGTCTGATCGTTGGAATAGCTGAATCTTTTAGCTAGGTCATCCTTTTCTTCATGCCAAATTCGGAATATAGGCCAGGATCCTCAAAATCATCTTCGCCAAACATGCCAAAGTGATCGCTGCAGATTGTACTCCACTCTGCCGGCCCTTGCCACTCTGCCCGCGTGAGCTTTACCTTTGACCCACAATTTCCGTAGATTTTCATCTTTAGGAAAATGATGTAGGCTTACACCATCTTTAGGGGTCTAATTGCTACAGCCCGCAACTATACACCGATTAGGCATTATTGATGAAACTGTGTCCCAAAATCAAAGTTATTGTAAGGAATTAAACACACGAAAATACGCAATGCAAATGGTCGATGCGGTGAATATCATGCTCGGCACCGGGCTGGGCCTGCCGGGGGCCTCCGGGCGCGCACGGTATAGGTTAGTGGAATATTTTCCCTTACTTTTCATGCGTCACAGATCACGTGATCACGATGTTGCTTCGATGGGTTTTTTTAGGGGCGGGGCTTATGACTGTGTAAATACTTTTCAAATGATTATAAAATATGACTGAATGCATAAAAAATTGTGTGATGGATATTTTTTGGCTCCTGATGACACCTTCCTACGAAAAATGGGCAATTATTTTTTTTATTTTAGTGACCCTTTAATGAAAATATAGTTTGAATAGAATACATTGAAAATGTCAACTTTCTGGGGATGTTTTCACTTCTGGGAAATACCCAGATATTAAAGGTTCTTGTCAACGCATGAAGTATACATGTATACCCATATATCGGTAAATTTGGCCAATCATCTTAGCAGCAGGGCGTAACGCCCATCCCTTATATCTTCTTTTTTCGAGGGGTGGGGTAAAACCAACGAACGTAGAGGGCGGCAACACTTTGCAGTATTGCTATGAGGAAGGTTCACTTCGCTAAATTTCTGTGACCATCGTTTTCTCTCAGAGAGGTTTTTAGGTAGATTGTAGATTTGATTTTTTTTCAATTTATACTTTCAAAAACTTTTGAATTAAAATGATAAAATAAGATGTTATGTTCAATAATATTTTTCAATGCTTTTTATAATTTTCAAGAGAAAAAATATTAAAATGGTTATAAATTTATCATTTTACTTTACGATACAATACTATGTATTTGTGAGGTTGCTAACGTGTTCCTGCTATATTTCGCTGCTAATGTACTGCACTGTATTTCGATTTCGATCCATGTCCGTATACGTACCGTGTGCATATACATTATTGCTACATATACAGTTCTCTCTCGATCTGACCGCCTAAGTAGACTCAGAGTCAGAGCTCGACGATGGATCAATCAAGGTTTGATTTTAGTTATAAATTTAGATTAACTTATTTGAAATGATGATGAAACAAATTTGGCAAGAGCTGTTACTAGTGTTAGCATGCATGTAACGTTAATTAAATTTTTAAAAAATTGTTCGGATGCTGGATGGAGCGATGATGATCTCGATCATGATGATGGATGGGGGATCAGATTTGGATGACCGGACACTTAACAAAAATAAAAAATAAGGTGGCTGGGACATAAGGAATTCTTGCCGTGATAATCATCATCGATATATTTTTCTATAAATAATATCGGGCAAACCCACAAAATAGGGGCAGGTCGGCGTGCGCGTGCCATGTTTTACAGTGCGGACATCGGCAGAGGCAAAAATGAACACATGTAACAAGTTCATAATCAAGTTCAAAACAACTTCCAAATATATTTTAAATCAAGTAATTAATGCTGTGATGATCATATTGTCATCTTGGCTTTTAGATTTGTAGTTGTTTGATGAAAATCATAACGATTTTGGCCAGAAATGGAGTCAAACTCGCAAATGTTTCATCGCTGAATCTGGTACAAGATCGTCGCCGCCGCCGCTGGCTGATCTACTTGAAGATCTAATAAAGCCTAATGTTAGAGGTCTACATAACTCACTACAACTGTTGGAGGTGCCGGATGAAGCGGAAAGTCCTACTATAAAAGACTTTGATGAGACGTGAGAAATAAACAGGTAGGTCTAGACCTAACTAGTTGGACTTAATAATACCAAGGAGTTACCACAGGGTATTACAGCTAAAAATTATAGGTCTGGTAATGGTAGTGGATCCAGAATCGGTTTACTTGGGGGGGGGGGGGGAGTTTTTAGTTTACATTGTCCAACCAAAACAGCAACAACAACAAAAGAATTCTGAGAGAATGGACATTTCATTTGTCCTTTTCCTTTATCCACCACTGAGATTTGTTTTCTTCAGTGTAATATTAAATTAGCTGTTTTAGTGTCTTTAAAAATCAATTATGAGATCTTTAGGGAACGTTCAGTGTGATGTCAGTATAAATAGAATTTTTAGTCCCCCTTAATTATTATATTAAACATTTCATTAATTAATGCAAACAAAACAAAATAAGATGGGTGAATACATTACACTTTTATTAAAATCCACAAATATTTTAGGATGGATTGTACATGCAGTTAGTATTTATCCTCTTTGAAAAGATCACGAGGGTGAGGATGAGCGTATCTCATTTTTTTTCCTTAATACATAATAATGCTTCTCTACACGACTCTCCTTCATCTATTTTACAGATGATGATGAAGATGAAGGCTTACCGCTGAGAATGAAGACAAATTCTGAGAGGAACAAATAAATACTTAGCTGCTCCAGTTTTGCATGGTAGGTCTATGCTGTAAGAGTAAGATTGCTATCAGGGGTGTCGATCCGTTTTTGGATTGGGGGGGGGGGGCAAAACAGCCTAATAGTACTCTATATGATTTTTTCAACGCCTCTTAATTACCAGCTTATCCACGGTTACGGGGGGGGGGGGCAAAATGATATATTTGCCCTCTCAATATTATCGGGGGGGGGGGGGCAACTGCCATTGCATAATCGACGCCCCTGGTTGTTATTAGTACCTCAATACAATCTAGGTACACATATTTTTTTTCACATAAACATACCAACTGAATTTTCTTGAGACTTTACTAATTTGGTTGCTTTTGAATAGCCTTGAAAATTGTATGTGTCCAACTTTTTTCCTCTTTAAATACTTTTGAGAATTCACACTTATTATTTCATATAAAGAGTTGATGCTAACTGTGTTAATAGGAAGCTCGAAGTTTCAGGGTTTTATTTTAATTCTAATTGTTGCTTGTTTAATTATCAAATACACAATGGATGTTATTTTCTAAAATCTTTCCTCTTTTCTTTCGACAGATATGGATTTCTACTTCAGCTCTTCTGTGAAATATCCCCCTGCTTTGATCAACATGTATCTCTTCTGGGTCCGCTCGCTATTCAAAAGGACAGCTATTCATAGAAAACCACTATATTCATTTAACACACGTTATGAATAGCAGTTCTTATGAATAGTTATGAATAATGGTAATTTGTCTATTTAGAAGGACCGCTATTCATTTGGTCACGCATTATGAATAAGCGGTCCTTATGAATAGCGAGGTTACCCCATTTCTTCATATTAAAATCATATCTGGATTCAAGTATAATATGCATGTTGAGGTGTCGTGGTCTAGTGTATACGTCACCAGACTGTGGATTATATGGTTCACGGTTCAAATCCTGCCGCAGCGCTAATGGCAAAACAGTCATCTACATTTGTCACTCTCTACCCAGGTGAAGTAAATGGGTACCGGTTGGGAGAAATTGCTTAAATGCCTTAGCGCCTTTCATGGCGGCTCGGCTAAAGCTGCGGTAATTAAAGGGCAGAGAGTATATTTGTATAGTAGTTGCGCTATATAAATGGACATACATGTATATTCTTATAATTAGAATGACTGAACAGGAGTTTAAAGTTCTTCAATTATATCTTGACCATTTTACCCACCCCCTCCCCATTTCAAATGTTGTAGTCACATGCAGCCATTTTTTTATAGTAGCTCGTTATTGTGAGGAGGTCTTCCTGTTCTGTGTGGCCTATATAGTGAGATTACAGGGCCCCTAAATGATATTAAGATAAGCACTGCCAGAGCCACTCTTTTATTAAATCTACCCGCAGTGTATCACAAACTAATAATAATCTTATCTGATTCTATGAATTTATAAATTATTAAGTAAATTAATATTTTATTCATTATCTACTGAGAAAATCCAAACTATTCAACACTTCATTTGACTTGAAACTATCTAATTAGATCTCTATGTGTGTTCCTCCTGCCCCATTTTTATAGTTAGATTTATAATAATAGTAACATGCAATATATATATACATGACTGTACCAACCTAAAAGGAGATGGATCATTTAATAATAATAATAGTGGCTTCTTATTAAGCGCTCAGGTCCGTCACAAGTGACGCTCATGGCGCTGTACAGAGTAGTAAACACATAATTATATATAAACTAAAACATTGAATTTTAAGCTACAGTGTACATTGCATATAAACAGTTCTTGCAACTGTCAAAATTATCTTTGTTTTTTAGGAGTAAAATTGTTGTCATTGGTGTGTGTTGAACAGAAATTAGATGGTCATTTATTTCTTATGTCATTTCTTCTTTGTAGGGGTGTAGTGGGTAAATAATCTTTAAATTGTAATTCAAATAATTTACTTCTTGGAAAGGGATTGAAATTAATAACGTATGATTCATTTAGATTGAAATTCTTTTTTTTTTAAATGCATGTACATAATTTGTACTAAGAGAATATTATTTGACCTTGACAAGTCGGCTGTGATGGAACTATATTGTATTGTAGTATAATTATGAAAAAAGTGTATGACAGCAGATGAATTATATAAATAATGTTGGATTTTTTAAAGGAGAAGTAAACGTGTATTTAAGAAGTAAGACAATGTCTAAACTTCTCTAAAAACTGTCCTCATTTCTGCATGCAAGAAAATATTTATTAAAAAGTAAAAAAATTTAAACGTATTTCTGAATCGTACTATCGTACCTTAAATCTTGATTGTGAGAAAGATATACATGTAATTGAAAATTATTCTGTGAACATGATAAAGGTCCTTTCACATTATATCAATGAAATGAACCATATAGGGGAGGGGTGAATGAACCAGACGTGTGATCAAGGTGTATGTATGAGATAGAGAGGGAAGACAAAAAAGATGAGAAAAGGCGAAACTGAGAAGATTATGGTGAAAAGGAAAGAGAGAAGGGGCGGATCCAGGGGGCACTTTCGGCCCCTGCCCCCCCCCCCCCTGGAAGAAAAGTATGCATTTTGTGCCCACCTTTAAGAATGAAGACCTTTTTTCTTTTTGTTTTGCTTGTCAGCAAATTATGGAGGGGAAACTGGACCCCCAGTTGAGCAAATTTTGAAGGTCTGGCGAAATTTTGTTGTTGTTGACAAACGCCCCCCCCCCCCCCGAGCGACTTTTCGAGAAGCTGGCGAGACCAACAAAATACGGGTCTACCTTAACAAACCTTCATTTGTGTGCCCCCTCTTATACTCAATCCTGGATCCGCCCCTGGGTGAGGTCTGAATGGAAGTGGTGGCGATGTCAAATTAAATTTAGCTTAATAAATAGGTTAATAAATGAATATATACATACATAAATACACACCTAATAATATTGATTATTAATTAATTAAATAAAAACTAAATATTTGAATAAATGAATAAAAAATAATACAAAAAATAAATCATGAATAACCAAAAATTAATGAATAGAATTATTTAAAACTTTTTAATAAAAGATAATATGAATTGAATTCATGTCGAAATTTCCAATTTCCAATTAAATTCCTTGCAGCAAGAATCACTGGTTTTGCCTCTAACGTTGTTGTTGCTGTTTGGTTTTTGTTTTTTTTTGTTTTATGGATGTGTTTAGCCGTTATCATAAATTATGAAACATTCATACCCTGACAGCACAGCTATATATACGTCCTCGGGCACGTCCAGTGCAACGAGATGGTATGACGCTCGGTACCTTTCCCTCGCCTTGCCCAGCCGCCTACGCTGACGCTAGCTAGAATGTATACCGTTAACAAGCTCAGCAGACGACGCATTCATTGATATCGCATTTTGATGGATCAGCGAATGGATTTTATTTAATTTCAGCAGTACGCCCGCAGCGTGAGAGAGGTTACCCCTATCCCGAAATGCATTGCGAGTGGTCACAAAATCAGCTTGCCGAAAACGTCATGAATTTAGCACACTGGTACAATCACTGATTACAAAGGTGCCTTTTTACGATAAGATTATAGATTATAGAAATAAAATTTACATGGTATCATGAATAGAATAATGTTTCAAATAATGTATTCTTGCATTATATATTTTTTTTGAAATCTGCATCTATTCGTAGTATCTCCTTTTGTCTTCATGTCGCTATCAATCCGTCATTGTATTACTTCGATTTATGGTTTTGTTGGCATGCCTACCAAAATGTGCGCGCACTTCAACTGCATGCGCGTAAGAAGTGAACCTTCCTCATGGCAATACTGCAAAGTGTTGCCGCCCTCTACGTTCGTTGGGTAAAACCTAACCTTTCTTTCTCTCTCTCTCTCTCTCCCTTCTTCTCTCTCTCTCTCTCTCTCTGTATGTCCCCTCTCTCTTTCTATCTCTCTCTCTCTATCTCTGAAGTATTCAGTGCTATCCATATTTCGACTTCTTTTCATATTCTATTATTTTTATGTCGTTCGATAGCTTTCCTCTCTTTTTAATTATGACATAAATCTATTATTCATTTTGTTCTGTCGCTATGAAAATTATTTGTCTATCGATGAAGACCACTTATATTATATAATGCTTAATTAAGAGAGTGGCATGCTTTGTGACACCATTAAGATTTTTATAGATTTTTATTGTAAACAATTGACCTCGTAAAATCTTAAATGCAAGCGTAGTTGCTGTTCCATAAGAAACTGGAATAATTTTTAAGTTGACAGCCAAGGATTTCTGAGGATTGTTGTCCAGTGAAATACCTCTGGTAACTGATGTATGCCTACGTTTATAAATATTCACAGTATATGTACTGGGGTACATAAGCTGTTCTTTCAATCTATTCTCTGCAAATGAGAAAGGAAAAGGTATAGCTTGGTGAGAAAGAGCAGCCCAAATCGAACATTTAAGGAGCTGGTCACATTAATTTTGTCCGAGAGCGATAATGATAACGAGATTTTTCATTCAAGGTACACCCTCGAGTTGCCCTAGTCCTTTAGTCCATAACCGGCCAGGTACAATTAAGGAGAGCACATTTTTTATCGTCGTTACGTGTAACGTGAACTCTGTGCGTTACACTAAGTGTGACAGAAGTTCCTGAAATAATGAGAGTAAAGACGGGAAACTGTGCACTTTCGTTGACTTGTTTCTTCTGGTTTACGTCAGCCATCCTCCTGATCACGTCAGCATCATCCTGTCTTCAGCACCCTTGCGTGAAGACGGTGGTGAGGGATGGAGTGGTATTGAAATTGGCTCCAACACGATGGCAGGACCAAGCCCTAGAAAATTGCCTCTCTGATGGCTCTTCTATATGCTACGTAACATGTGACGTCACAGGTAGGCGATTTTGAGAGATATTACCCTGAAACTCCAATAATAGAAATCATCTCGTGCCGGTCAGATTAATAAGACAAGGACATCAAGATAATCATTTATTAGAACATGATGTTTGTAAACAGCAATTTCCACGCTGTGTTTTATCTGTACATTTGTCAAACAGGGTAACAAAATTATTTTTAAAAAGGCAAAGTCAACTTTCTGCACGCTATTTCATACTAATCTTAGTCGTAACTACGGTTATGGAAAATCAACAAGAGGAAAAGGCTTTCAAACAATGTCAAACAGAACAATGAATATGCGAATTGCCCACAGTAAATATCTTGTACTCTTCCTATGTCATAGTGATTATTTTTTGATGAGATTTTAAGGAAGAAATTTACCGACTTTCAGAGCTATCTAGGTCCGGACTATTCAAAGGTTTGTAGACATTTGCTGAGTAACAGAAAATTTGAATTTTCTTTCCAGCTTCGGAAATAGTGATAGCGTCTCTTGGTGAAACATCAGGAGAGAGATCACTTTACTACGCCTACCTTTCAGCTGCCGATACTCCTCTAAACACGACTTACTGGAAGATCCCAAATACCCTAGACGCGGATGAGGTAGCTTTTGACCATCTCAACTGGTTGGTATATTGGTCGCAGTCATCAACCCATTCAAATCGTAGCACAGTGAGGAGATCCGATCTTTGGGGAAACACAGACATCGTGCTTGAATCCTCTAGGAGTGAGTATAATACCACAGTCACAGCAACAAGACCTGAAGACCGACGCCAGACCGACAACAGACAGAAGAAAAAATAACATTGCCACCAATGGCCAAGAATCGGTGGTTTGGAGTCGGTGTGGGGTCGGTTTGACTGGTATAAGTCAGGGAACATTTAACAATAGAGGCTAATGGTACTGTCCCACTCTGACGGATTGAATGGACGGGTATTAACGTTTTGGGCATTTTGTATCCGCCGGTCAGTTCGCCAATATATATCACCTTTTGGCACAGAATTAAAATCTATATCGTATTGTTATTGCATAATTATCGAACAATTGATGGTCAATAGTCGAATACTAGGCGAGTATTGTCGTACTGACGAATAAATAACGGGTTAAGAGCGTGGCAAAATTTGTTCCATCAACGGATAGTGTCGAACATGACGGATCCCTTGTCGGGCGGTATCGAACTATTAGAGGACAATGACGAGCGGGTGGGTGTCTGATAGAAATCGGGTATTGACGGACATTGCCGAACATTTGGCGGTTATTGTCGGGCATCTTCGGACCGGCTATAAAAAGCCGACGAAGGCGGGCGGGTTTCATTCTCACGCTGGTCTCCAAACTGAAAGGACATGATTTGTTAGATATTTTGGATACATTTTGGATATATTTCTACATTTTCTATTAAAAAATGCCTAAAGGAGTGACCACCCAAGACCCGAAGAACCAGGAATCGAGAGTTTTTATACTCTTGGAAAAATCCGACAACTATCAGATAATATACGATAATATACGTTTAGAACCGATAATTATACGATAACATACGACAGTTAACGATATCTATCCGATAATTATTCGATTTTGATCGCTCGTATCCGTCATATCCGACAATTAATTCGATATATATTCGATATATGTCCGAGATTGATCGTTACATTTTTTTTTGTTTTGAAACAAATTTTATTTTGATATATTCACAAACAAAACGTACATGTAGCATAAAACATTACATAATGAAATAAAATATTACAAATAATTTTCAAAAGTGTAACATATATACTTGCATTTGATGAAGCTTACGTAATAACATAAGATTACTAATTGTATAATACATGTACATGTTTAAAAAAAAAAACAGCACACACACA
This sequence comes from Heliocidaris erythrogramma, assembly GCA_025617745.1. Taxonomy (NCBI): domain Eukaryota; kingdom Metazoa; phylum Echinodermata; class Echinoidea; order Camarodonta; family Echinometridae; genus Heliocidaris; species Heliocidaris erythrogramma. The sequence continues at coordinate 36,680,922 of CM046868.1, forward strand.
AAAAAAAAAAAACCAAAAAAGAACCTAATATTAAACTATGCGCACCCAATCTGGAATTACTCTAATACTACCTGTTGCCATTTCTGGAGATGTATTGCCAATGTGTTCCTAACTTGTGCAATCTTATATTCTTCTTCCCTATACTTTTTACAAATTTTGCTCATAGTTTCGACAGATGGCAGATCAAATTTCTGCCTTGCAGAATAAATTTCCTTCTTAACAATTAAAATTACTGTATTTAAACATTTTATCCTATTTGAACTTCCATCAATCCCTAATAAAGTGCCCAAGGAGAGATTCTCCAATTCTTTCAACCTTAATTTGTGTCCAATAACTTTCCACAGTGCTTGAACTTTCAAGCAGCCTTTAAATAAGTGATCAAAAGTTTCAGCTTCTTGATCACAAAACGAGCATTTATTAGAAGGGATAAAACCTATTGTATGGAGTTTTTCCTTTGTATAGATAACCCCATGCAACTGTTTAAATTGAAATTCTCGAAGTTTACAATTCACGGTTGAAAAACGAGGTCTCAAAAAAATGTGCTGAATTTGCTTTTCTGTTAAACCTGAGAAAATACGATTTATTTTATGCATGTCATCTATCTTTTTTAAACAGTTAATGAAATATTTATATAATTGCTTTGAACAAATTTTATCTAAGGTTTCTTTTCTTCCAAATATTTCCAGAGAAATATGGTCGTCTTGGACATTTTTACTTTGTAATGGATTAAGCCTAAATGCTCGTTTCCACCCAGTTGGCAGAGCGTCATATATACCATATATTTTCAAAATATCGTTAGAATCCATACCACAGTTTTGAAAATATGATACTGGCCTTAAGTGGCCGTTTCCATCAATCAAATGCAGAAATTTAAATATATTATAAGAGTACAATTTTTCATCAAACACCATTTTGTTATCAATTATATACGTAAGTGTTTGTTATTGAATATTATTATATTTGAAACACATTCATTCCCTTTTGTCCTGCATTCTTCCTATTTCTTGCCATATTTTCAACATTTCAACATAGAATGTTGGTATCTTCACATTGATCATGGAGATATCATAATTACATTGAAAAATGAAAACACCACCAATTGCTTTGCATAAACTATTGAAAAGCTTCTTCCATTTCATTTGATTTTCACAATATATTAATCTCTTCATCCAAATAACACGTTGTGCTTTAATAAAAAGTTCGAAATTTGTTACCCGTAAACCTCCATTTTCATAGTTTTGATACATTGTGTTTCTTTTTATTTTATCTTGTCCTTTCCAAATAAAGTCAAATGTAATTCTTTCTATTTCCACATAAACCCACTTCGGTACCACGATTAAAGATGAGACATATATCAATTTTGAAAGTGCATACGTTTTCAGAAGATGAATTTAACTTAATATGGTCAAATCTCTTTGCTTCCACCAACTCAATAACATTTTTATTTTACTTAATATTTGTTTGTAGTTCATTTCTTCTTTGATTTTGATTTTTTTTTTTGATTTTGATTTATTTTCTTCTGCATTCATATTAGTACAACATTTTTCGGTAATGTATATAAAATAAAATACAAGAGTACTTTTTTGACACTGAATCATAAACAAGTACATGTATATGTAACAATTATTTTTCAAAAACAAACACGAAATGATAAATTGTCAAATTATTGTAATTCATAACATATAAAATCATTAGCGGAAGAAGGACTGCCATTATAAGCAGTTTGCTTGAGAATATGGCAGCCCCAGACAAATATTGTGAAATAGCTAAAACATGTTCAAATAAGCAGAATGGATAAATAATTGAAATCCTAAGTTAAGAGCATATTGATGATAAAATGGTGATGATGATGATGATGATGATGATAATGATAACGGTGATGATGATGATGATGATGATGAAGAGTTGACACAGAAATTTACGTTGTATATTCAGATAGTAACATCGTTTTAACTTTGGCTTTAAATGAGTAAAGGGAACAACAGGATTTAATGAATTCTGGGAGAGAGTTCCATAGGTCTGGACCATGGTGTCTTATTGATCTATGGGCAATCAGTAACTTTGGGTTGAAAAGATGAAAATTGGAAGAATTGCGAGTAGGGTAGGAGTGAATAGTGTTATTTAAATTATAAAAGTTTTGAAATGAAAGAGGGAGCAAGTTATTTAGATACTTAAATATAAACAGTAAACTTTGTAGTGAATTGATGTCGAATACTGTTAGAGTTTTCAGTTGGTAAAATATTGGTCTAGTGTGAGATAAATATGGTGAACCAGTACATATGCGAAGGGCTTTCTTTTGTAATAAGTAAATAGAGTTGATTTTTGTTTTGTTGGTGGTGGCCCATACTAAATTGCAATATGTTATATAAGGTAATATCAATGAATTATAAAGCATAATGAGCGTTTTACAAGAAACAAATCTCTTTACTTTGTAAAGTATACCAATATTCCTAGAAATAGAAGCAGTTATATGACGTATATGTTCGTTCCAATATAAATTTTCATCGATAATGACGCCCAAAAATGTTGTTTGTATCTTTCTTTCAAGAGGTACATTATCTATAAGTATGTCGTAAGGAAAATCAATGACATGAGAATTTACGTGCTTAAAATACATGAAATTTGTTTTATCTAAATTAAGGGACAATTTATTGCATTTGAACCACAAAGATAACTTTGGTAACTCATTATTAAGTGTATTTACAAGGGTATTTAAATTATGATGTGAACAGAAAATGTTTGTGTCATCTGCAAATAATATGAAAGATAAAAGAGGCGTTGTATTTGTTAAATCATTAAAGTAGATATTCAAAGAAAATCACAAATATGGCAATTAATGTATCACTAGAAACTGGGAAGCTTACAGATGGCAATCTTATAAGTTTTATGTCAACTGCGTATCTGGTGATTATAAAAACAACACAAATAAAAGCTCTTCTCAGCATCTGGAATATCCGAGGATTCGCCAGAAATATAGCGATGTTTTGATGTCGTCACACTCGGGATCAATCCTGCGTAAGCAGACGACGTCCTATAATGAATGAACGTAATTGCAATGCAATTATTTATCAAATTATAAAGAGTTTGGTGTATTTAAACATGACCTTATTTCACACCATTATAAAGGGAAAGTGAAACTGATTCTGATAGCTAAAACCGTTTGATTGTAAATACATAGGAGAAGGGTCAATGATCAATGAAATAAACCCCACTTTCAAATTGAAAAGCCCTCCGAATAATAGCAGGATGGTATTCGTTCCCTCTTGAAACGCCGAACATGCCCTGGTGCAAGCAGCTGAAAATACAATGGCGTCTTATTTTGTTTACAAGTGACTGATTCCTTTATTTTTTTAACGCTGCATTTTTCATCAAAATAATACCATACACGAAGTTAAGAGTGAGGCAACAGACTAACATTAAGACTGACGCTAGTGAAGGAAGAGAAATAAGTGAAGAGGAGATGACAAAATAGGCTCTGAAAAATGTGTAAGATGTTATGGGACATCGTCTGCTTAGACAGGACTGGTCCAGGGTGTGTCGTCACATATCTCAGCAGCGTTCGAGGAGCTCTTCAGCTGCTATATCGGGGGCTGTATTTTACCGTTTTATAATTGATAATAATCATTACTTCAAATGTTTCCAAGCGTTGAATTTGGATAACCTTATTTAATTTATGCCATCTATGCAATAATAAGTATTAAGCCAATATTTAAAATCATTAACGTTCTACTTTAATATATAAATAGAAAGAGTAAAGGGCCTAGTATTGACCCTTGTGGAACACCGCATTGGATTGGTAGGAAATTTGAAGAATCATCATTATACACTACATATTGTTGTCTATTAGATAAATAGCTCTCAAACCAGGAGAGGGCAACTCCACGAACTCCATAAGAGTGAAGTTTTTAAAGTAAAATGTGGTGGTCAAGCGTATCAAAGGCTTTTGATAAGTCCATGAATACTCCTATTACGTGTTCTTTATTGGCTATGGCATTCGTTATTTTATCATATAATTGTACTAAAGCTAGGTCGGTTGAATGTCTTTTTCTGAAACCATATTGATTTAGATTTAGAAAATGAAATGTATCTAAAAAGTTATACAACCTTTTGTAAATAATCTTTTCTAGGATTTTTGATATACTGGGAAGAATTGATATAGGTCTGTAATTACTTATTTCGCGGGGG